>JACBWW010000001.1:5774096-5822883 GCA_020086605.1 Lanius collurio | reverse complement strand
GATAGATAGATAGATAGATAGATAGATAGATAGATAGATAGATAGATGGATTAGAGGTGCACTCTTCATGGGAATGCTGTGGTGGCAGCACTTTACTGCTTTTCCCAAGGTCTCCAAACAATGCTGTGCTTGCCTCTTGTTGCAGTGATGAGGGAAGTTTTCCTCTTCAAGGAACAGGGAAACTTATTTCACAGGTAAATGTCTTTGTTCAGCTGCACCCCCATTCTCCTCCCCTCAGGTAAATGTACCATCAGCCTTCACGGCTGGAATGACCTTCCCTCAGCCTTTCTGGCTGAAACCATTCTCTTGACCATGGCATAATTAAGTGTAGATATCTGCTTGCATTGCTACAATAAATAATTATAAACCTGCATTCTCATGCAGCATTTCTTTTCATAATGCTGCCATAATGCCATTTACATTTGGATTGTATTTCATGAGTATACCAGTATTATCCCCAGTATTAAATTATCATGTAGCAGCAGAGATTACTCCCTTTCCTGCTGATTTTTAATGCACAAAGAAATAAACTCTTTTTATAATTGTGCTGAGAACCCAGTGTCATTAAAGCCATACTGGGCCTGCATTTAGGCATGATCTAAATCTAACCTTGCTCAGCAGAGGAAAGGAAGGAGAAACAGAGATCTCTCCTGCAAAACACTGCCCATCTGCTGTGTGGGGGTGAAGTTCACAGGTGCCCCTGTTCTCACAGCTTATCTCAACCACACATCACATCTCTTCATGTTTTTTCATGCATTTACCTTTATGCAGCATCAACAGAGTGTAATTCAACACATTTCTGTAAAAAACTAGACATTATGCCAGAAATAATATGCAGTACACATGTGAGTTAATTAATTACATATTTTTCCAAATATTTCTCTGGGGTAATCTCAGGATTTTTTGTCTCCAGAACTTAAAACCTGGCTAATGTGAAGGTTCTGTGGAGCCTGTATCCTCAGAGACTTCAGAAAACCTGTCTGGAAAAATCCTTTAGGCAATCCCATCTAGCTCTGAAGTTGGGCCTGCTCTTTGCAGGGCTCGGGATAAGTACCTCCAGTCCTTGCTATCAAGTCGTGTTTTCAATAATTCTTTAAAACCCTGATTCCAAAATTGGTGTCTGAAAACAACAGTCATGCCTCAATATACACCATGCTCTGTTTTACCACAAAGACCTCGGAATAACTTTGGTTTATTTCCCCAAAAGGGGGGGAAAGCCTCTTGGAATGTGAACCATGCCCTTTGCATCTGTATTCTTGTAAAGTTCAATGTAACACACGAGGAAGGATGAACAGTAGCATTTTATTTACCAGGTATAACCACACAGACAATTTTATTATTTGCAGCTAACTGTATAGGAAGGACAAATATAATAATTCATCCATTATGAGGATTCTTTTGCTTTTTATATTTTGTTGCACACAATGTCTGGCAAGTTGTAAGTAGCACCAATTTTCCAACCCCTTCCATACTTCCAAGTTAAGGTTCTTCACCCCTTCATTCACAGAGGATTCAAGAGGTATTACTCTAGATTGACTGCAACAGAAAGGGAGAATAAATGCAACAGCTTTGACAGGTGTACACAGAGAACCCAAGTGTCCTTTCCCCCAGAAGAGTGAAACCTTCTTTTGCCTGGGAAGGGTGTTTCTGTGGATGCCACTGCCTGAATAAACACATGGAGTACCACAGCACATGCACGAAAATAAATGTGGTGGATATATTCTGGATGGGAGAAACCTCCGACCAAAAGTGACCAGTGGTGCAGGAATCTACTTGTTTCTTTTGTTCCCTCCCTACAGAGGATGTTTGTAAACAGGCAGTCATAGGGATGTATGGAAATAAAATGACAGGGAATGAGTATGTGAGCTGTTTTCCTAAAAGCAGCCAAAGGGATTTATGGTATGAAATTTAAAAGATAATAAAAGACAGTAAGAGGAAACCAGAGTTCTCTTAACAGCAATTGAAAATCTTTCCTTTCGTTGCCCACACCTCTCAGTACAGAACACAGCATATTTTAACAGCTCTCTCGTTAAAGATGGTTCTTCAATGCAGAGAGCAGGTTATGCAAGTCGGGGCAGATGTGAAGCACTGTGCAGCTCTGAGAAGTAACACTTTGGAGTTACACTTTCATTGTGTGATTTCTTAATGAAAAAAACCCCAAAGTAAAACTTCAGAATACCGAAATAAAAGTTCTGATTTTGTTCTTCCTGAAGAAACTATAATAGAGAGTTAAAATTTAAATTAAACTCTTCCAGGAAGCTTGCAAATAAAGCATCAAAATTGCAAGGTGAAAAGTTTCTAAAACACATGAACTAGCCAGAACTTGTTACGTTCCTGAGTGATAAACACAAAGTTCAGCTGATCTTTCATGGAAAAAATATAGTAAATTTCCCTTCTGGGTTATATTTACCCAGCCTTTTCAGGCTGCATTGTCACCCACTCTATTTAACTTCCATTCATGAGTCACTCTCACACTACACTGCTTTTCAACTCTGAAACAATATGAAAACTGAGCTCCTAGCTACAAATAAGGAAGGAATTTAGAACATAATGTTTTTTATCAATGAAACATATTGACACATGACTATACTGTTGTCAGTCACACTTCCATTGAAGTTAAAAGGAATAAGAGCAAGCTGATATTTGATAATCATTTCACAAATGTACTGCATAATCTCTGAAGACCAAGTCCTAACAGATACTGAACACAAGTGATCCTACCAGTTAGCGACAGCTATGGATTTGCAGCACCCTTAATAATATACCATGATAAAACTTCCAACAAAAAATGTTTATACTAACACAATAAAACACATTTTAAAAGTAAGCATAATGCATATAGTATATGAGAATGTAATATATACTTCATTAAAAATGTTTCACCATTATTTAAAGTTTGAAATAAAACAGTCATGTAATGCTCATTCATGGTACAGATTTAGTATTATTATAAACAATAAATACTTTATTAAAGTTGAGGCAACAAGGAAGCATAACACATTAAACTGAGAATTAAACTGAAGCATATTTATATACTATAAAGTTGGAATGTGCATTTGGGAGTGGCAAGCTCCCAACATTGAGTTCCTACCCCAGTAGGCAGGCAAGAAAGTCTTTTTAAAAGATGTAGTTCAGATCCACAGGCCTGGAGTATGAGACTTCTGGAGATAAACACTATGCAAGGGTAGATTTGGTCTGAATTCAGTCTGATCTCCTGGTCTGAGATGTGGGGTCACCTGTGCTCCTGCAAGAGATCCCAGCCTTTCCCTGGCCCCTAAAAGGCAAGCAGGCACATGCATCACAGGGCTCCTTCCACACCTGGACGCAGCACAGCTCTTGGTGCATGATTCTTGGGAAAAGACCTGCTTGATTTCTGCAAAACTTGCCCAAGTAACCCTGGTTTCACAGAATGCTTAGGGATAGATAGAAATGGGGGTAATTTGGCTGGTAATGTTTTGTCTGCATCAGTAACAAAGTGACAAATAATGAAAGTGCATTGTTTTGCCAAAAGGAAAGGTTTAGGATAAAACCATGAAAATTGTGCCTGGGTGCTGTGGCCATAGGCACCCAAGCCTATTTTTTGCACCAGGAGAATTCACTTGAGCTTCCTTCTTAATGCCCAGATGGGTCATTGCATGCAACCTGCTGGGTTCCTCCTGCAGTTCCAGGTTGGCAATTTATTTATTACTTCCTCTCCTGATCTGCTGGGAGCCTGATTATACACTGCTGATGTTTGCTTTCTCAGTTCATGACTTAGCTGCATTTCCAAAAGAGGTGCTGTTTGTGAATGGTCGAGATGATTTCTGGTGTCACCTCTATATACAGATAGAAACAATGCAGCAGTGGGGTAGAGATTTCTTGATGTGAAAATGTGACAGTGAGCTTGGAAGTCCTGCCTCAATCCTGCCTCCACACATACCATAAAATGCAATAACCTTCATATTCTGTCACACCATATATAACATAATGCAGTCTGCACACTGTCAGAACACTAATAATGATACACCTTGCACCTTTACTCTCTGAGGTCTTAAAAACACCACTGTGCAAATCTGTGCTAACTGAATATCACTGACCAAGTCCATCAGTAGCTGATTATCCCACTAACCCAGACAAAAAGCAGGTTAGCAATAAATAATAAATAATAGGCTGTTATTTGCTGTTTGACAGCAGATGTAATTTCTGAGAGGAGTTCACCTCTCTCCATGCTCAGTGTGTTAGATGAAAAGAGGAGGAGGAGATGGACAACAAAGAGCTCCCTGCTCTGCTTCCAGTGCTAAGGCAAGGAGCCCTCCAGGGAACTGTGAGGCTTCTTCAATCTGCAGGAATGTCTGGGCCATATAATATCAGCTCATAGGCCATGAAATTTTATGTATAGGGTGTGTGCGATTCACTTCTTGTGATTGCCATACCCTCAGTGAAATCTCACCAGCGACAGCAGAAGCAGCAGGCTCAGGGATGGAGATGAGCACTTCATAAAATCCCATGTGTGACACCACTCATGGATCAGTTCCAGAAGCCTTTTAAGGAAGCAGTTGGGCTGCCTGGAGCCTGCTTACTTGCCTGTCTTCCCAGGCAGGTTTTGCAACTTCCTGGGAACAAAGTTCCGCCAAGGCTGGATGGTTACTGACATCCACTCTGGGAGCCCTTTGGGCTGTGTTTTTGCAAACTGGCCTGGCTGCAGCACAAGCACCCCAGGGGTCTGAACCCCACTGGGCTTAGACAAAGATTCATGATTTGGCACAGGAAGTAGCACAAAATGAGATCTCAGGTCTGCCATCTCACTCCTTTATTCTGCACAGGGGTTTGGAACCCCCAGCTGGACAGATGCTCCTGTGTATTTACACCCTTCTGTCCCAAATCCCACAGCTTCACATGCAGCAACCCACAGGGCTCACTCACTGCCTTCCTGTTGCTCACTCCTTGGACTATAGTGACTATTCTGGGGAAACAGCTCCTGCCCTGGGGCACTACCCATCTTCATGGCTGAGATTTCAGCATGAGGAGGGGTGGAGCAGTGGTCCCAGAAATATGGGACATGTCTCCAACTGCTGCTGTAGAGATGGAATAAAAATTATAGAATAATCTGAGTTGAAAAGGATCTACAAGGATTATCTAGTCCAACCCCTGGCCCTGAACAGGACCAACACAAGAGTCACACCACGTGCCTGAGAGAGTTGTCCAAACAATTCCTGAACTCTGGCAGTTCAAATCCCTCTGAATTGTGGAGTGATGGAAGTGCATGAAAAAAAGAATAAATTATTTTCTTTCCTTTCACTGCCTTACTAAAAGTGCTTGGGCAAACATTTCACCCCTCAGGCTTGCTGTCACTCTTTTCTGAAATTCTGAGCCTTCCCACCTGCTAAACACCCATCTATCTGCTGGCACATCACAGACTGAAGGCACATCTTTTTCTACTTGCTCATATTGAGGGGAAAAACTCAGTTTGTTGAAAGATGCTTAGTTGAAAGATGTTTAACAGAGTTTTGTGAAAGAAAAACCTCTTCCAAACAATGCTTCTGGAAAGATGAGGCTTGCATTTCTTATGGAAGATACAAGGGCAGATAAGCAAGCCCAGCATGTGTTTTGCAGTCTGGCTGCTGTAGGAAAGTACAACTAAAAAGTCCCTCAGCAGCCACCACAGAAGCCACTGGACTGCCTTTTTTAAAAAGGAAAATCTGCCTTTGCTTTAAAAATTCACTCAATGTTCCCTTGATTGCTCTGGCTACAGGTAGCTGGCAATGTTCCTGAACTCCTGGGCCAGGATGGATGTGTCCTGGAAATATCCTGGCTCTCAGTGGAAGGAGGGGTAGTGGAGACTCCAGTGAGAGACTGTGCCACCATCCAGCTGCTGCCCTGTCATCACAGCAAGGGACAGGACACTGCAGGGCTCCACAGTCTGCTCTGCCAGGGTCTCAGCTTTCATCAATCCAGGCATTAAATGAAAGGATGGCTCTGGAATTTTGTGTTCTCAACATTTATCCCAGCTATGCTTGTCCTCTGCCAAAACATGGCACAAATGTGCTCACCCCAGTCTCTTCATCATGTCTATAGGTTGGAAATAATTTACCCTTCATATTTTTTAAATTCTCAGTTTCACATTGTCCTAATTTTGACCAAGGCTGTGAGGGGGTTAGAGCCTGGAGCCGTGTGAGAGTGTCTGGACTGTTATTCTACCCCACTCACATCTCTGAAGGGGGTAGAACTATGGAATTCACACTTCTGAGGAGGAAGGGGGATGGCTTGCAGTCAGGAAGGAAAAACTGCAGGCAGAGGGTGTGGGGGATAATTTTTATTCTTCTCTCAGGAGCTGTGCAGCATGGGCTCAGGTCAGTGAGTTAGTGAGAATTTTTTTGTGTGTGTAAGTTGCCCTCTTTTTGTATACTTTTGTGATTAATATTGTTGCTGGTGCTGTTACTGTCTGTTTTCTTATCCCATTGCTGTTTCCAGTAAAATGTCCTCATCTCAACTCAGGATTTCTGCCTTTTGTCTCTCTCACAGAGAGAGGGCATGGGGGGAAGGGAGTAGCTCCATGTGGCTCAATTTCCAGCTTAAACCATGGCACACATTTACAAGTTACTTCAATTTTAAAATCACTTAACAGACTGTACCCAGGTTTTGCTTCTCTCTTCAATCTTTATTAATAAATAAAATAGGCCAGGGACCATTTGCTTGCTCTAGGGCAAAGCAGAGCAGCACAGCTCCCATCCACATGGCTGAACTCTGTTCTGCCCCTGTGCACTATGGCTATGGAAAAACCAACTGCAGGGAAGAATCATCATCCTGTGGTGCTCCCTGGCTGGTTCATGGTGCTGCTGGGACAGTGCTAGGCAATGCAAGCCAGCAATGATGGGGTCCATGTTAACAGCTGGACATGCCTGTCTTGTGTGCCTGAACTCCTCCAGCCTCATTTTATGTGCCAGTATAGATGTACCTGGGGAGAATTAATTCATCCCAGTTTAGCTCTCTGAATCCTCATGCCTTCTAGATACTTGTAGTATATGTTCCTAAACAGCATGGATGGAAAAAAAGTTGACAATTTTATATAATTTATGTCACATTTTATCTCATTAATTTTCAACTCAGGAACTTCATGGCTACAGCCAAGCAGGGTGTCAAGCAGGGCAATCTTGGCCTGTAAAAGATTAAGAACTGCATCTGCAAAAGTGAGAAAGACAGAAGAAATACACCGGCAGATGGCTCGGGCGACAGAGCACACTCAGACTACAAGGTCTAGGAAAACCTGACCAAACAAAAATCATCCTGACATGTAACACCCACACAGCCACTCATGCTTCCACCATAGAGCATCATACAATTTTTTTTTTTTTAATTTTCTTAAGTGATCCTGTCAACATCCCGGAGAACAAGAAAATTAACCTACATCATCCAATAGTCAAGGACCACAAGGGTTTCTTTAACAGGACTAGATAAACTTGATACATTTTCAGGAAGAAATAAGGCCCACAAAGACCATTACTTTGCTATTTACTCTTCACTAAACACCTTCATGTCTAGTTTCAGCCATGGGGTGAATGGGGTTGTGGGCAAGTGGTTTTCCAGGCAACCCTTGCATACCCAAAGCTCAAGGGTAGGTTCTTATGGTGACTGAGCACTGTAAAGCTTTTTGCCTGGCTCTTGGGAAGCACTTTCTAAAGTAGGAATGAAACACTACTCTGCTTAAAACCTTTTCCACAGGATTTATTCACCTGTGGCCTGGCAAGCAATTAACCAGCTGCATTGCTCCTGAGGCAAGTGATAGGCACTTGAAGCCTTGAGTGTGTCTCTATTAGTTCTTAGCTGTAACCATTTTTAGGACTCAGGAGTTACTAGGGCTGAAAGCTTGGAGCTATATTATCTGTCATTACTCACATAATTCTTTTTCACCAAAAAGATGGCCTTACTGAACTTACACGGCTATATTATGGATAGCATCCCACATAGCAAATGCACTGTACACTGGTGGCAAAGCAGGTATTAATGCTGTTTATTTAATTTTCTAGCAAAACCAATGAGGGGTCAGATTACAGTAATTCACAATGTATACCGTTGAATTCTGAGCCTGTCAGTCCCATGCCAATGAAAAAAAATTAGCACCTCTAGCCTGTTCATAGTAGTTTGAACTGCAGGATGTCAAGATTTAGCCCCAGAATTCAACTTTAAACTTTCATGTATCAGGTAAAATGGGACCTACCACATCTGCCAGAGGAGGTGAGAGGTGAGCTCCCCCTTTGTTTCCCATGTGGGTTCCCCAGGAATCACATCTCCTGTCAAACTCCTGCTTTCCAGGCAGATGACCAAGAAATATCTGGAGACTTCAGGAGCTCTGTGTGCTGCCATAATCTGCTCAAACACACCACTTACCCGGCTCATTGGTGTCAGAGGCCATGTCACCTCCGGGCTGTGAAACACCGGGCAGGAATCACCTGGGACCCTGGGCATCGGGATTGCCCCTCTCCAGGTCTGCAGCAGAGCTGGGTCTGTTGCTGGAGCCAAACATGCCCGCAGGTTTTATCTGACCTTTACAAATCGCTCCTGTCACTCCGTGTTAGGAGTCTTCAGAGCACTGACAGGAAAAACAAGTCACCCTGTGAGCAGCGGGACTAATTGGTCGTTTCCGGTGCTTGAAGCATTCATTAAAAAGCTCTTTCTCTCTTCATTCAATTATCTAATATGGGCTGAACTCTGCAGCCTCTCCCTCATTCAGGCACTAATGGAGTCTGCTTTCTTTTCCTATTTCTTTGAAACCTGTGGAAAATAAAGACCTTTGGAACTGCTTCCTACTATCCTAACTGTCCTGTGAATGCAGGGTTTTGTGTAGGTGTTGTACTTGACTCAGCTTGTCAACATTGGGCTATCATAAATGTCAGGGTCTCTTTCCTAGGGTGGGAGTATTGCTTAATCATGTTAATTTAATCCATTTTACCATGCTTCTAATCTTGGTCAGTGTAGGAGGACCTCTCAAAGTGCTCCTGTACCTAACAAGCACACACAGTATTTGTCCAACAGCCAGGAGTGCATAGAAGAGCTGTAGTAGAATGCTGAAATAGTTACAGATGTCCTGAAAATTATTGCTGCAGAAATTTGGCTATGTGTCCACCTATTTTACACATAGAATCACAGAATGGTTTGGGTTGGAAGGGACCTTAAAGACATCTAGTTACAGCTCCACTGTCATGTCCAGGGGCACCTTCCACAAGACCAGGTTGCTCAAAGCCCGTCTCAGTCTGGCTTTGAAACCCTTCCAGTGATGGGACATTGCAGCCTGTGCCAGAGCCTCACCCCCCTCACAGGAAAGAATTTTTTATGAATATCTAACCTAAACCTACCCTCTGCCAGTTCAAAGCCATTCCTCCTTGTCCAATCACTCCATACCCTTGCAAAAGGTCCCTCTTCAGATCTCTTGAAGCCCTTTTTGGTATTGGAAGGTGCTATAAAATCTTCCCAGAGCCTTCTCTTCACTGATTATTCTGTCATGCTTACAGTAAAGCTGACTTTCCCCCTGGACTTTCTTTCCATCAGGGAGGCAGGCACACATGAAACTCCATCAGCCAGATTTTGCCTCCTGAGTTCTGTTCCCTGGGAAGCATACAAAGGTTTCAGCAATTAAGACATTCAGAGCTGTGTTGTATTGCACCATGATTCTTGCTCCTGAAGGATTTTGGGCAAGCCTCTGGCCTTCCTCCCAAGCATAAGCAGAGCCATGCAAGAACAATAGGAACATGAGAACCTGCACAGAACAAACTCCTTCAGTCTGAGCCCTCCAGACTTTAAAACCACACAGTGCCATTGACCGCAGGATGGACAGACAGACAGGAAACTCTACCAACCACAGTGGCTGCTGGCATGAGGCTGCACTCCTGCCCCCTCAGCAGATTCCTTCCTGCCTGTTTCTGATTCATCACCACCAGCTGCTCACGTCTTCATCCACTATCCTGCGTGGTGGCCCTGGAAAGCTATTCCAGAGGAGGAGTTCCATCCTGAACTTCAGTTTTGGGTTTTTTTTCTTTTAATCACTTTGTTTTGCAAAGATTACTGTAAAACTACTTAATTTTTTAACAACTAAGTCAACAAGTACTGGCAGATCCTGGTGGTATGGGATGTTTCCCAAGCAGTGAGCATTAGCTACACCAGAATGGTGTCAGACCTCACACCACAGGTGATGCTCAGTGGATACATGAAACAGCACAAGGCTTCAACAAAACAAGCCAAAGGAAAAGCACTGCAAGCAGAGTATGAATGATCTCAGGTGTTGCATTCCTTTCTCTTGGCTATGGCCCATCACAATTGATATTTGGTAATTTCTCAAGAAAAGAAAATGGCATTAGGTTCAGGTTTAGTAAGTTACATGAAACTTTTGTCCTGGTGTCCATACCTTTATCTGTGTATTTATAAGACCTTCTTGTTATCTATGTGCCTCATGTAATACCTTCACCCACTGTGGGTCTGTGTTTGCTTCAGCCTGGACTTTTGTTCCCAAGGCCTGAGGTCCAGCAGTGCTGGTAAAGACAGGAGGGAAGAAAGTGTTGAGAATCTCTGCCTTTCCAATATTGTTGGTGACTAATTCGCCTCTCCTGTTAGACAGCAGGCCAGCATTTTCTTTCTGTTTCCACTGGTTGTTTACATACCTGGAGAACTCTTTCTTGTAGGTTTTGACAACAGCTTCCCTTGCCCACGGGGAGCCTGTCCCTGTGCTGCTAGTTGGGAGTGCAAAGAGCAGCCCAGCCCTCGGAATGTGACCATGCTCTTCCTCTTGCAGGGGCAAGAGGGGTATGTGATTTAGAGACCCTCAGCTCTGCCACCATCTCCAGACTGCAGGGATGAGCCTTCAGATGCCTTTCTATACTATGTAGAGCAAGAACTTCTGAAAACGTATATTTGTTCTCTGCAATAAACAAGAGAATATTTGGCTCCAACATCATCATTAATACTAAAGTGGGTGAGGGAAGGCGGGGGGACAGGAAAAGTTTAAACACTCATTCCTGAAACTTCAGCATTCTTTTCAGTCCCCCCTCAGTCCTTGTGTACCTGAAGAGGAACCACAGCACAGAAGGCTGTGTGACTGCCTCTGGAGGGGAAATGCCAGCACTGCCATGTGAAGGTTGTACCATGGTGTTTCTCATTGCTCACAACTCGTTTAACATGGGTGAGTGCAACAGAAAGGAGATGTAGGATTGATGGGAAGACAAACAAACTTCTCAAGAGGCAGTGCAGAAATAGCGTGCAAAGTACCCTAACTGGCCAGAGGAACTGTGTTGTGCAGGATTTATTTTCCCGTTTATGAAACTGGGGGATCAGTGTAGGAGCCTTCTGCATGGAAGAATTTCAGATCTTTCTGTAAGGTGTTTCCTAGGTCAATAGTAATGCCTCCATTCTCAATGCAACATTGGAGTTTATGCTGCCTCATTCAGAGAAAATGTGGTGAGCCCCAGTTAACCTTCTGTTACTGCAGGTAGGGAAGGGGAGGGATGGTCTGAAACGTGCTGCTGGGGTAACAGGAAAACAAGCTGGAGCAGGTATTAGTGTCAGTGGTGCTTGGTAAGGAGGGAAATGAGCTCAGTGGCTAGACTACGTGCATTGTCTCAGAGCAATGCAACTTCTCCCATTATGGTATTATGTAAGTTCCTATCCCAGCCTAAATTCTCTTTCCAGGCAGGAGTTAGGGCGAGGACATGGCTTCAGAAAGCCTAAGGGAACCACAGAAGCTGGCTGAGGATTCCCAGCTTCAGTTCCCAAACACAAGGACATCACTTTTAGCAACACCAGGAAGCTGGACTGCCTCATTCCCAGTGCCCAGTTCTCCTTGATGTACTCAATAGGATTCTAAAGGAACCTCAATTATTTATGTGACAGAGACTTCATTGGTTGTTGACTTGCAATGGGACATGTGACACAGGCCTGAAGCAAATCAGCAAATACAGAAATTTTCTCTTGAGAAGACAAGGGTGGGGCAGAGCACATGGTAATTACATGTTCTCCATGAGTGCTGCTTTTCTTTGTTTGCTGAAAGCAGCTTTGGATAAAGCATTCCTAATTGTGTATTTCTCATTTGCACTGCCTTCTTTGTTCCCCTCAACAAATATTCCCATTAAGAAGGTTTGTCATCCTTTCCATGGAATCCGACGGCAGTGGGGGAATAACAGAATCCATGGTTGGTGGATGATGATCTGGGATGCTCTCCTGGAAGCCTTGACTAGTGTACTGTGATGTCAGCAGTATTCAGAGGCCTCGATGGAGTGTCCCTGACAAGTCACACGTTCCTAGGGGTATGCAGCTATCCTCTTTCTCCTTCTTCTCTAAGCTCTCCAGCTTTACTACCTCCGAGAAGATCTGGGAGGAGGGCTTGGAAATGGAGTGCAAGATCTATACTTTGCTGAGAACTCTGCAGAATGGGACGTGTTGGGAGAAGGACAGCAGTGATGAATGGGGATTTCCTGTTGAGCAAAAAGCAACAGAATTTGCCACATCATTTAGCTGTCATCTTGGCAATGACCAAGGGTGTCCTTGCTCCTCACAGGCCTAAAGTTCTTAACCCTTTGTTAATCTTTTGACATCACCTGCTTTCCCTCAGGTAGCACTGGAATCATGTGGCTAAACACTGGATCAGTGTGAGCAGCCCTTCTCCTGCCAGGACCTGCTGGTTTAGAGACACTGGCTGACTCAGCTCTACCTGTAAGACCTCTGTCCACCACGGTCCATGGAAGTGGAGAAGGTAGTGGAGTGCCAGAGGAAAAGCTGCAATGCACCTCAACAGCAAAGTGAACATGCCAGTGAAGACAGGCATGTTGCACAATGCTGGAGCAAAATGGAGCAGAAATCCACCTCTTTGGAAATGAGTAGCAGCCTCAAAAGCCTCAGCGTTTGGCTGTGATTTTCCCATAGACCTGTTTTTACAGCTGTGGTTAATGTGTGACTAATCCTCTCTGAGCAGTAACCACACAACCACTCCTTAGAGCAGTGTGAGCGCTCGGCGGGTTTGGGTTGGAAGTAGAGATGGTAATGTCTGAAAAGAATACTTAAAACTGACAACACTTCTGAGCAGGATTCTAATCATTTATGTCATGCCTGAGAAACGTGCAGCCAGGTCCAGTGTATGTATATGTATTGCAAAAAAGACAAACCATCTCCCAAGAACAGCAAACAGTTCAAAGGCTTGTGTTCCCAGGCAGCTGCTATCAAACATTAACAGCACTATTTGAGCAGGAAGAGCAGACTCAACCAGCACTTTCAAGAGCATATGCAAACTGTCTTTTCCTCCACTAGTACACTAACAGCAATAATAATAATAAAGCCTCATTTTCACTATGAATAAAAGGCAGGTACTATTGCTCTGAAGCAGCCATATTTTCCTCTGTGCCACCCTGAGAAGAGTAAAACTCCTGGAAGTTCTTGAACCATTGCTCTGTGTTATGAAGACTGAACATTCAACTGTTGTTTCAAGTTATTCATAAAGGCATCTTCAGGCCTGGATGTACTGAATGAGAAATGACATAATCATGTGTGCTGCATGTAGCTGCACGTAGAGTCCTACTCAGTCTATGTGACAGCCCCTGAAGTGCTGGCCAGGCCCTGGTGTCCTTTCAGAGGTGGGCTTTGAAAGCCTCTGACTGTTATTGGAGTGATTTTTGACTGCCAGCAAAGTCAGTTTTTCAGATCTTCCCCAGGTATGGACAGATAAGCAATTAGATGGGCCTGGATCTGCTCCCTTGTTTGGATGCATGCCAGCTCTTCCTTTTAATGCAATATCTGCTTTATTTTGAGGGGTTCTAGTCTGGGGAGGTGATTGTTAAAATACAACAATGATCTTTTATGGCCTGTTGAAGTAATTTCAGTATTAATTCCAATTGGTTTGATTTTGTTCTGCACAGACATCCTAAGTTTCAACACTTTTAAGCTTTCCTCAGACAAGATTTTATATAAGGCAGTCTGTGTGTGTCTGTTAGAGTAACAAACCATGTGATTGATTGTGGTCACACACTGGCACCCAGCACATCACCTGAGCACAGCAGCAGGTTCAAGAGCAAGAGTGCTCATGCTTAGGGAGCATCTCCTGTACTACTTCCAAATCTGATGGGAATCAGGTGCCAGAAAAGAGAGGTATCTCATTCAGAACCTGCATTTCTCAGCTCCTGCTGAATTTCCCCTGGCACTCAAACCCTCTCCTTTCAGAAAGAGATGCAACCTGGTTTGCCACATGAAGGACACTGCTGCCCAGTCTCCCAAGGCACGGGACCCCAGGCTTTGTTTAGAGGGACAAATGCACTGGTGGCATCAGCATAAGTTTCTTCCAGGCCCCACTCCTTTCCTCAGTGTCCCTGCCCTCACCTCAACCACCTGCAGCAGCCCCAGCTCTGTGTACAGGAGGAATCCAGATGGCTCCTGTCCATGACTTCCAGAGGTAAGGCAGGTGAGATAGGTTTTGGTGGTGGATTTTTTGAGGCTTGGGGGTTTGTGATTGTTTTTCTCGGCATGCTATTTTCGAAAGCATTGCACCATCAGAGGGGTACCACAGTTTGGGGACCCCTGGCCTGGTGGCACATATGAAGCATACCACTCTCTCCCACACAGGTTTTCAAGGGCCAGGAATGCTTTGATGGTTGGCTCAGACAAGTAAGGGTTCATGCTGAGGACATTTTTATACAACAGAGCCACGTGGCTTTGGTTAAACTGGAACAGCTGCGCTCTGGGATCTAGGATCTATCCAAATCCTAATCTTTATTTTTAAATCACACCTATTTATCCTTTGCTTTATGCCATTTTGAAGCAGGATTTTCTACTTTTAAAAGCACTTAATATTTTCTGACTTTTTAAAATTTAGTGATTGCACTTCCCTAGTTCCTGTTTTAATTTCTCATTGGCACATCCTTGTGTATCCATGCAAATGCATACACATAACCACATGTATGTATACACATGTGCACATGCACAAAGCAGTGTATAAATCACCTTTTGTTATCCTCTCAAAGAATGCTCCAGAAGGCTGCCCATCTGCCTTTCTATGCTAAAGGAGGAGAGTAATAAACTAGAGTAAATAAAATAAAAGAAAATAAACCAGAGTAAGAAAGAGGAAGGGTTTTTAACTGGTCTCTGTGCTCTTTGCATAGACTATTGGCTGAAGGACATCTCACTAGCTCAGGAACATTTTATACTATAATCTTCCTGTGCATCCAGCTTTGTTTTCAATACATTTTGATCTTTTCTCCCTACCATTACTGGAATGATTCTCAAAGTTTTTAATGTTTTTAATGTTTATAGTGGCTATTTTTTTTTCTTGTTCCCATATTATTCTTTTGCCTAAATTGCTCATCCCCATCCTTGGTACTGTCCTGTACCATGACGAGCATGCAGACAGCAACTGTGTGACCTGTCAGTCTGTGTTTTCCTGAGCTGGACAAACCAAACACCATTAGTTTACTGTGAGAAGAGACTCTGTTCTCCCACATAATTTAAATGTTTTTGCTCTGTTCTTTCCCAGCATGAGTTAACCCGAGACTACGTAGGTGATGGCAAGCAAAGGGCTCACTAGTTCTTTGTCTAATGATACCCATAATGCCAACAATTCCCTCTACTTGCTGGAAATATTTGCTGGCTACTACATCCTGTATTGGCTTATTTTTTCATTTCTTACAGTTACAGCATACATAATTATTCTAAAATTGACTAATTCACCTAAACCTTTCTTCCCCTCTTATTCCCAGGTTAGAACAGAAATTCCTTTTGTTATCCCCTTCAAGCTTGACCTTGTCCTATTGAAGTTCACCCTAAATGTTACTTGTCAGAATATTAACGTATTCTTCATAGTCTAAACCATCAAGGGTGCCCAAATTCCAAACAGTAAATGTAATTCTGTGTATTTCCTTCCATGTCAGACAGTATTTAGAAACGTGTCCCCAAAATGAGGACTTCTCTCCCTACTAACTCTCTGCCTTGCAGAGCTTGCTGCTCCTTAGCTGACTCCTCACCACTTTACAATTCTTCTACTAATCTCTAGTTTCCTCCTTTTGATTATTCATTTTCTGTGTAGCACTGATAACTTGCTTTAGTGAAGTTCAATTACAAAAAGATTGCCTTTGTCTGAAAAAAATGCTTCTATCAAAAAGCAAGATATCTGATTAGTCAGGCACAAAATACTTTTGGTGAATCTATTTTGTATTTTGTCCTGTATGTCCTCATCATATCTTTTAATTTTTCTATCCATCAGATCCTTTTGTAAGACCCTCCATACTGCAGAAGCTGCTCCTTTTCCTCTCCTCTTTCCTTAGTGAAGACACTGCATTTCATTTTCTGCAGTAAAATTGCTGTCCTCTAACTTCACAAACTTATTAAAAATTCTGTCTATCAGGCTTCCAGTTTTATGAGCTAAACACCACACTCGAATGCTAAGTAACTATTTGGTTTTGAGCCTCGACCTCAGCTCTTGCATATTTAAAAGGTTGGGGTTTGGGTTTTTTTAGTTTTGCAGCTATCTCAAATGGAGTGAATTCCCCCCTGCACCTTTATTCCACTACTCATTTTCATCAATATACACACTAGTCCTGATGAAGACTCAGATAAGGCATTTATGAAATGCCTGACATAGTTTTTCTTCTCAGCACCCCTGTAGAGTGACCCTCTTTTTTTCCTGTTCTCTATTTCAATTACAAGATTATACAGCCTTTTAGATTTGCTTTAGCTTCCTTTATAGGCTCTAATGCAACCTGACAAAGTGAGAATTGTGAAAAGTCCTCCTTCTCTCATAGTTTGCCTCCTTTGACATTCAGTGCATTTACACCCTCCAGCTCATTTTTCCAGAACAAAGAAGGGGTCAAGTTTTTCTGCCAGCCACATTCTTTGCATCTCACTTGTGAACAAGAGCAAATGTGATAATTGCTCCAGCATGGGTGAAGAAGCAAGTCAGGAAGCACAGTGAACAGAAATGTGACTCAGGAAAACCCAGGCCAGCCTGTGTCAGAGCACAGAGGCAGACCAGCCCTCCTGTAGATAATTCTCTCTTGGTACAACAAAATTTCTCTCAAGTGCACACTGAGGATCAGACAAATGTTGCTCATGCAAGGATTTTCACACAGGAATGTCCCACTTCCCTTAGCATTTCCTTTTATTCCCTCCCTGCCACCTTAACTTCACACATTATCACTGAGTAGAAAAGGGGAAGCAAAAGTCTTGGTAGTCCCTAAGGAAGGGAATTCATAGCTGGTGAGGCACTGCAATGCAAACCAGCCAACTCTGATCTTACACAACTCTTTTACCTGGTTTAAGGGACTGGCAAAGTGGGCATGAAGTTAAAAAGCATTCTTCAGCTGTGTTTAGCTATGGAAGCAAGTCTTCTAAACTCAATCCTTCAATCCTTTTGCCTGATCTCAAAACTTTCTGTTTACCAAGATTCTTCCAAATGTTGTTTTATTGGTAAGCATAGCCCCCATGGTTACAATGTGAGCAAGAGGAGTTTATAAATTCAAAATACAGTGTCTAATTTACAAAACAAAAAATAAGTTTCGTGCAGTTCAAAACCTTACAAAAGAAAGTAATTGTAAAGCTGCAGTAAGACCCACCCAGACAGACAGCAGCTCCTGACTTCCCTGTTTTGGGAAGGACATTTTCCTCTACTTCTATGTGCTCCATCTCCTCCCACACAAGCCCTAGTGCCCCAGAGTAATTGATGTTGCACAGCAGAATACCAAGGACAGGCCTGCTCTGTTCTCCCTCCTTGGGGATACAATCTCCAATTTGTCTGGGAAAGCAGGTTTTAATAGAAAGGCTTGGAGCTGCCCTCCTACAGTCCTCTCTGCTCTCAAACTCCTGAGGGCAGAAGACAGGGAGCAAGAGGAAGCCCTGTCGAACACTGGCAGCTTTTATCACCTTTTTAGGGATAGTGACATGCTGTACAAGGACAGGTCCCCAAATCAGAACCAGCATGAAATGTTGCAGGGCTCTAACAAAGCCATTTTATTCAAGTCTCCACCAGAGCCCATTTGTATCCCACACCAGTGCCTCCAGCATGAGCAGCTTCCTGCAACCAGGACACCCAAGGCAGGGTGAGAGGGAAGCAGAACTCACTCTTACCCTTCAAATGCTGAACTGAATCTCTGTCTTTAGCCCCAAAATTCACAGTTCTGTAACCCAAATTCCTTAAAGATCTAGGCAGTCTTAAAAACAAGATCTATTTTTTGAAGCATTATACACATAAATGTTCACAAATCAGACACATTCTTGCCAAAATGCCATTTATTGCAGTATACCTTTACATGGCATACAGATAACCCAATGTTGCATCTCCGGTCAGAATTCATATTTCATTTGTACCACTTAAATAACACAGAATGTCATGTTTGTTTCACAAACTGTCAGTTAAGATTACCAAAATATACAGTTTTTTTCGTTTCCCCCTAACAAGGTTGTGAGGTACAACTGAATTTTACTACTTTATCTTCCTGTGCTTTACAAGAACCTTTTCATAGATAGACCTATCAAACATTTCTACATTCCTATACAAAGCAAAGAATTACAGCTGAAATTAACACCATCTGGTCATTGCATTAACCTATAAAACTCATTCAGAAAAAAAAAAAATAAAACAACTGAAAATAAAACAACCCTAACAAAAAAACATAATGGTCCTTGCAGCTTTACTTAAAAAACCAGCCAGCTACACATATGCACAAGTTCTCCATGTGCATAAAGAAGAGTTTGAAATAAAGATATTTGGGTTTTTTTTTCCTTTTGTTTGCAGAGAAGGCACCAATTTTAGCTGCATGGCAGCTCAGGAGTGTTTTATACTTCATTTAAATTACACAGGTTTTTAAGTTTGACTGTTAATGTGCAACATTTGTACCAACTGTTGCAATATTCTCCAACATACTCCGATCATTCCCTCTGGCTCAACAGTACAAATATTTACATCAGTTGTAAACACTCCTCCACCCACCCCATACCTTCTGCACTGTGTGACAAGGAACTGAAGTGGCAAGAAGCTACCCAAAGGCAGAGCAGAAGTAAGGCTTGCACAGAACACCACACTTGTGTACGCTCAGTTTGAGGTACTCTGGAGAACTCCAGAGCCCCAGTGAGGCCCCAGTGCCTGACATGTGACAGCACACTAACCACACACAGCTTCAGGCATACTGACTTTGCTCAGGAGGTGCTTTTCAGCCCTTACTTGTCTGACCATCCCCGGAGTGGCTTCTCTCCAAAGTGCAGGAACAGCTTCCGAGGAGCCGCTCCAGAGGAGCGAGAGTCAAGCACACCGTTTTATCTGTTTAAGGCCACCTCCACTCAGCCTTCCCCAGGCTCATTTCAGATGCTTCTCTACTCCTTAGCTGCAGTCATGACAGGCTGCTGCCCGCCTCCCACGGCTGTGTGCCGCAGCACCCCGTGGCACAGAGGGCAGACCACGTCCCGAGACCAGCACGGTGAGCGGAGGTGCTACAACACGCCCCCGGTCACCTGGTACTGCACAGCAGCACGGGGTGAGATCACCCACAGCAGGACAGCCCAGCCTCCACCTGGCACCCAGGAAAGGGAATGTCTGAGATGAGGCTGCTCGGAAAAATGTCCTTCTTACCTAAGTCTTGAAAGAGAGAGAGACGGTAGTGGGACAGTCCAACACTAGGGGTAAAATTAACTCTCCATTCAGTTTTGGGGTTCTTGGGGTTTGGTTTTTGCTCGTGTATGTACCAGCTGCTTAGGAGCTGGTCCTGAGTATGGGATAATGCTTCCAAAATATAAGTTATTTTAAACCACATGACAGTCATTTGTTTACCCTGCCCCTCACACCTCCTTTTGGTAGAGATCAAGTTCAGCTTGATGTTTCATAGGCATTAAGTGCTCCAAATACAGCTGTCAGAAAGAGCTAGAGGATTGCAGTGTGCCAAATGTCTGCCCAGTGCAGCCACTTGTTACACTCAAAACACATCTATGAGTTAAATAGGAAGGATCCCTGCTATAGAGAATTTGAGCACTGCTAATTGGTTATTCTTGCTAGCCCTTTCCCTAAGTATCAAGAGTTTTATATATACAGTGCTCCCTTATCTTCTCCCCACCGCCTGTCCCAGCAGTCTTTAGATAAACCAAAGTGAGTTTAGGAACTTGCAGTCCCAATTCGGTTAAAAAAAAAAAAAAAGAAAAAAAAAAAGAAAAAAGTTGTGCAAGAAAGCAGGGAATGTTCAATGAATCCAGATCTACTTTGTAGTTATAAAATTTCCAATGGCAAAGTGGTAAAGGCAAATAACCCAACGATCATATGGCTTAAGTTTAATGCAAAGCACACTAAGAGGTCCACGTGCAGGGAGAGAAGAGTCCAAGAAAGATGGAATAAGAAGTGTCCTGAACATCAGTGTTTATGCATAGAATTCCTCTTGTTTGTGTGGTTTTTGGTATCCTCCGTTAGACTGTTTTGGTTCATCCAGTGAATAGCTGCCTTCATCTTTCTTCTTCATTCTGTACAGCATAAATACAACTAGAAACACTGCAAACACCAAGCCTACAAGTCCTCCAGCAATAACACCTAGAAGGGGAGAAAAAGACACATATTACTCTAGATGCCATACTGGATAGTGGTACTATGATTTTAAGTTCCAGACTGTTTCCTATCTGTCCCTGACTTAATTTGTCTTTCTGCCCCCTTCCAATCCAGTCCCCCTGCCATTACCAAGCACTTGCTCAAATACACCAGCCAGTCCTGGGGACATGGATCTCCCACTGGGACGTGCTGCAAAGCACACAAGGCTATGCTGTTCAACACTCGTAATTTGACCGAGGCAGCAACAGAGAAATGTTACTGTAATTTTTCAGAAGAGTGAAGGAATGGGTTTAAACAAAGTTGCAGACAAAGCAGTCACTGCTAGCTGCTATTAGCAGACTAATATCTGCCCTGCTAGAGCTCTGACAACACAGAATCATCATCCTCATTTAAGAGGTCTCACATAAAAGGTTGGCTTCCATGCTCAGAGATGTATTTGCAGAACTGCTGCCTGGAGACTCCTACAGGAATCTACTTTTGCCAACTAGAAATCCAGAATATCTGGTACCTCCAAGAACTTCTTTTCTGTCCATAATTCCTGAGGCTCCTGCTGCTTTGGCATTCCTCTCAGAGTCAGCCAGTACTTCTGAGCTCTGGGTGGGGATCACATCCTCTTCTTTAGTCAAGATGAAGTCTCCCTGTTGGGACATACAAGGTAGGTTATTCATGTTTCTCACCATGTCTGTTTCTGGGGACTTTTCACAGCTTTGTTTTTTCTCATCTAAAACCCTCCACCAACATAACCTATTATATCCATCACTGTTTTTGACAAATCAACACCCTTTCCCACCAAACCAACTTATTACATGCTACTAAAGCCATCTCCCTGGAAAGGGTGTCAGAACTAGTCCTCACCGGGTCTCCAGAACCATCCTCAGAAACCTCCTCGTGTGTAGGAACGACATCCTTTGGAGCTGTGGCCGCAGGGGTGGCAGCGATGTCTCCCTCATGGTGGACAGTAGAGTGGGGCTCGGGCACGTCCTTGGTGACTGGCACATCAGAGCTGGGGATTTTAGGTGAGAGCTCATGGACCACAGCTGAGGCTTCTGAAGGAGTTACATGAGACACAGAAGGAAAGTGAGCAGTGGGGCTTCTCACTGTTGTTGTTACCACGTGGCTTGTGGGTTTCTCATCAGGTGAGCCCAGGATGGACACTTCATCCTTCACAGCTACAACTGGTTCCTCTGTCACTACATTACTGGTTGCAGAAGGAGATATCACTTCCTTTTCAGTTCGGCTCTCAACCTCAGGAAATGGCTGTTCACTGAAATCCACTGGTGCTGCCAGTACTGAGGAATTCGTTGGTTCTCCTGGGATTCTCCAGGTGTGAGACTGGTCAGTCAGGGGACCTGCAAAACAAACAAAAAACTATTATCCTTGGCCAGTTTAGAGACCTATTAATAGTATCCTCAGGACACTGGTCTGTAAGGAGGATGCCTAACCTGCATAGCCAATTTTCATAGGAAAAGTAGTTCAGTTTGTAATTCCTCATCCTTTTCAGTGGAATAAGGAAGGGACAGACCAATCTGCTATTCAGCAATACTTTGTCAGTCATCTGGTTCTCCCCAAGGCAAAAGTGCCTGTCTGTTTGTGGTGAGGTTGACACAGGAAATCTGCTTTCAGTACACTGATTCCTCAGGGTGGTTATCTGAGCCTTTTTCCATAAACAATTTTATTTGATTCAGAGCAGTCACACCTTCAGTCTCTACCACATTTGGCACTGATTTCAGGGTCTTAATTTCTACAGAGTTTAATCTAAAATACAAGCCTATGGCTGGAAAGAAGCAGAAAGATATCATGCTTCAGCTTTCAATAGCTTGCTCTTTTCTCACTAGTATTCCTTTAACTTCAGCACTGAACACCAAAGGTCTCTCTCATGCAGTTGAGCAATCATTTTTATACACTTTTTCCCCTACCCTAAATCCCCTTTGTCATTTATAAAAACTTATGGCCCATGGGAACATGCACATCTGATGACAGATAAAGTTTGCACTTCATACCTGTTGGTAGGCTGGGGTTTACACACCCTCAAACGTTATCTCCTACCTGTTCATAAAGGCCTTGTTAAGATCTCTCTTCCCCATGAGTAAAGAATCACTCCAGTTTCATAACATTCTTCACACAACATCTCCCATTAGCAGTCACATGGAGTCTACCTCTGCTTCTGCTCCCTTTCAAGTCTCCTACTACTCATTTTCTACTAATTATCATTATCTCAAGGAATACAAGATTAATAGATTAAGCCCTCTCTCTGCTCCCAGCTCTCATATTCTGGGGCGAGGGTGTGTTTGGATTCCTCCCTCCCCCTCCTTCACTGGGTGCTCACCGAGGTCTCATTTGCCACATCCTTGAAGGATCAAGCACTGACAGTACAAGTGCTAATAACTCACCTGCACCTGAACCCGAGAACGCGTCGTCTTCATCACCAGAGGAATCAAGGTCTTCAGGGGGAAGGTTCAGATTCGTCGTTTGCTTTAAAGACAAGAGCAAACAGATGAGTCAGTGGTGAGGTTGAAGTTATCATGTTGCTTGCACAGAGTCCGCTAGGGTCTCCTAGACGTCACACAAACTTTCATTGTTCAGATTGCTTTTTCATCTTCCCTCATTCCAGCTCCCCTCCCCAAAAGAGCAGTTCTGGTTAGTCTGTTTGGTGTTGGAAAGGTCACTCTTACTTGTCTCCCTTCTCTGCCCTGCTTCCAGGCTGCAGCTGCTTTGGGAAAGAAGAAAACAAGGAATCCATTCTGTGCTGCACCCCGGTAGCAGGCAAGGCTCAGTCCTTACCAGCCTGTTTCAGGGACTGACTGCTCATGTCTTCCCTGTCTACCAACCACTCCATCTGCAAATCACTGCATTATTCTAAGGAGCAGAAGGGAAGGGGACGCAAAGTAGTTTGTCTTCTCTCCCTTTCTGACTCAAATACTGTTCACATATCTGAAACCACAGCACCTAGCTGGAAGGAGAATCAAAGTCCCTTTTTATTAAGTGTGGGCACTCAAAATAAACCCAGAGATAGAAGCCAGCCTTCCCTATTGGAGAATAAGCCCAGAGCTTTGTCCATTTGCACTCCAAGGGGTCCACTAACCAGCATAGAATTTCAGTTGCTGAAACAAGAGGCCAGACTCCTCAGTTGTTTGTCAGAGCATACAACATTCAAAGCTGTTCAGGATCCCCAAAGACAACAACACTTTTTTAATGTTTACTAATTTACTAATTACAGAGTGATTACTTCATGTATCTTGTTGGCCTGTGCTGTATGCACTTTCTGCTCCTATCAGAACAACATGCCTGACTGTCAGCTCATGACTAGCCCCAGGTTTATTTCTGCAGGGCTACCATTACCTAACCAGTCATTTTCCCTTCTCAGATTTCAAACCAAAGCCCTGTAAGTCACTTCTTCCAAATTTCTTCTTTTTGACATCCAACTACATTCCCTGTTTTCACAAATTTTGACTTCTATCCCACCCTCAAGTCACCTTTGTCACCCCTTTCCAGCACTACCATCTGCAAGTTTAGATGCCACATTGAATCATCTAAGCTGTGGGATCCCTGTGATCCCAAGAAGTGAAAAGTTTCATCTTGTTATGTAAAAAAAGGACATACATTCTTTCCAGCTTTGCAGCAGGCCCACTGTATTTCTCTAGCTTGCATTAACACAATGTCACTTAAAAATTAATATAACACTCATCCTCATCCCAAACTTAACCAGAACTAGTATGGGCTGTCAAAGTAATCCAGCTCCATAGCTATCACTCTATTACCTACAATGGATGTGTTCATTGGTTCTATCTCCTTTTCATCCTTTTTAAGATACCAGGTTTGTCCAGTTTTCCATCCTTAAAACCTTATCCATTCCCCACATTTCCACAGAACAATTAGTTTCCAAGGTGGTTAACTAGCCCATTAGAGTCCACTTCTCTGAAGACAAGTATCCAGCCTATTCAGCCCCAAGATCTTATCCCTTCTAGATAATTATTGTAGTTACACGTTTGGGTTTTTTTTAATAACAAGAAAGTAGGACAAAACCTCCTCATACGGACATAAAATTTTTTAGCTCTTTTCTTCCCTACTGAAAATAAACCCCCAAAGCACTATTCCTTAAGTTTCTGCAAGCATATTTCTAGAGTGAATTGCCCTTCGATCTCTTGCTTAACCACAAGTCATGAGGTAATTTGGATTTTTAGATTTGTCCCTACTTGTTTGCACTGTGCTTTTGCACCCTTCCACAGAAAGTAGGTCAGATAAGTACTTCCCGTGTGTTTTCCTTCTTGTGTCGAAGGGTGGTGACTCACACAGGCTGATCTCACTACACTTCAAATATTAAAGAGTATGAACTGTCGGTGCATAAAGAATAAAGAAGGAACTGCCAGGCTGACCACGCTCAGCTCCCTCGTGTGCCCTTTCCAGTATGTTCAGAAGATAAGTGAAGCTTTAGAAATTGCACCATTTTTGTTAATGGGGGTTGGGGACCATATTTCTCCCTCACTTCTCACACCAGCAGTGGCAAGCACAGCCCTTTGTTCTTCCACTCAGCCTGGCTGAATGCAAAAGGAGAATGTGTTGCTAAAGGTGGGGGTTGCATCTCCTCCCAGTGGGAAGACTTCCTTGAAGCAGCTAGAAAACAAACTCTGGTTTTTTATTGAAGTAAGGGACTGCCAATACAGCTTAAGATTGTATCACCATACATCTTCAACTAGGATCGAGGCTGCCTTCCCCCCAAATCTGAAAATTCAGGCATAGCTCATAGGGATTTCTAACACCTGGACAGACTGATTGTCTGCAGACCTCAACAACCCTCCTGAACAGATCACAGAACATCAAGAAATAAAATGGCAACTCCTGATCTCAGCTATTGAGCCTGCACCCCTTTCCCTTGTGGGGTTAAATAGGTGAGGCCTGTTCAGTCATGCCATTTCCTTTGTTCTTACCAGGTGTGTCCAGCTACCCAATCCCTTACACCTCCCCTCACACCTGAGCTCTGAGCCCCTTCCCAGGCTGCTGCAAGCTCTGTTTCTCCATAGCCTTTTTTATGTACCTGTTTGATTCCTAGTTTGATTTCTGTATCTGAGCAGGGATAGTGAGGAGGTCCTCCTCAGAGGAGGGAAGCCCAGTACAGCCCAGTCCAAATCCATGGAGCCCATGGTGCTCCAGTGCACAGCTGTCCAGCAGTTGCTCAGCACCCACCCTCCAAACACAAAGGCAGACTCAGACCAGTCTGGGTCCCCTGAGGCTGGCTGCTGCACTTAAGAGAATAACAGAAAACATGAATCAGGATCAGTAAAGCCTGCTTTCCACAGTTTTATATGAGAACTTAGTGATGTTACACATCCCAAAGTGTCTAGGCATTGTGGCACCTCCCTTTGACCAGGCAGTCTGATGCTTGGGATCTGAGAGGATCTCTCTTTGGCCCAAACACTCAAGGGACAGTATAGGATTTTGTACATGTGGATGGCAGTCAGAATACCCACAAAGTGCTGTGGGTGCTGACATCATCCAATTTCATGACACACGAGCATTAAGGAAAATTTGCCCAATTTATGTAACTGTATGGTTATATAAAGACCACATGTCTTGCTCCATAAATTCCAGCTTCAATGGGCATAAAAGACAGTAACTTCCTCCACAAAACACAAGTACTTCAGAAAGGCCATGTTTCTATAACGATCTGCTACTGAAGGAGTTCAGACACAGCAAGGTTAGAAAACACTGATTCAAGACGGCATCAGAAGGGACTGAATTAATTTGGGTTTGCATCAGGAAGACAGACTGTGCTGTTCAGACAACAAACACCTCATGGTCAAGGTTTTTCCATGACCTTTTATTGAAGCCGAGTTACACCAAAGGGAAAGGTTTTGATTAGCCAAGAGGATTAGCGGCACAGAACACTGGGTTGCGCTATCATACAAAAGAGCTGAAAATAAATTCCAGCTTAAAACAAGCTTACTCTACCTTTCAGACAGTGGATCCTTTGAAGGATCTCTGGCGGTGTCTCATGTGCTCTAGTCAAAAAAAATCTTAAAATTCTTATGGTGCACCTACAACATGTTGCTTTTTTACCATTTAACAAGCTTGTATGGTTTTGTTGGGGAGTTTTTTGGAAGTTCAGATAACTGGTTGGAAATACTTGTCCAGTCCTTTTGATTTGCTGCCACTGAAATCAGTTGCATGTGAAGCATAAAATTTTTAACAGTATTTTTGATATGCTTTAATCAGTTGTCATTAACCAGTGGAAGAGTGGAAGACCCTCTTCCCCAAGGATCAAAGCAGCCTGTTTAGGGGAAACCCTGGGGTGACTTAGCTTCTGCTCTTGCTGAGCACTGCATTGTTGCAGAACAATAGTTATTCAGTTCTGCTGGGACAACCAGAAATCTGCTTAGTGGCATCTTCAATTTAATCAACAATGGGCCAGACTTTCACAACTCATTAGCAATATTATTGGATCCAGAAGTCCAGCATAGTCCAGACTTTTTTTTCTTTTTTAAAGTATCATTTTTAACTATTCTTCAGTCTTCATCTTGGTCAGAGTATCAAAACATGAGTCCTTCTGTGCTTACCCCATGACCTGCCACAGAGCTCACTCCTGCTACAGCAGAGATCTGAAGGACTCTCTCATGATGAAGGGGAGATTTGTAGCTGTGTAGTTGATCTAATCCTGCCCAAACTGGGAACCACATTTATTTAATTTGATACATGCAAAAGGAAAGAGCTTTTCTCAAATTGCTCTTTGAGGTAAGCAAAACCACTGGCTCTGCCACAAGCTGCTACAAGCCCTTAACTAGATTAAGGATGATTTGTATCCCACTCTTATTAATCCTAGTTAGTGATCTGCAGTGTCAAAAACACTTTAAATCCTCCATTATCTGAATAAAGCTGTTAAATTTGCACATTTATTTTTCCTAATAAATCCTTCTTACTCAGCTGAAAAGGAATGAACTGTAATGAGCTCTCCCACCTCAAACACCTCCCTAACTATCCTGTGAGAGTATTCCAACTGCATGGGAAGGAAAACCAATGGTTTACTCTTGTTTAAGAGACACATAAGAGCAAGACAAGCATTTGCCCTGTAATTTGGCTAAAATAGAGTATCTAGAAAAATACTTTCACAAGGAATTGAACCATTAATTCTTAAATTAACTCAAATAGAAAGGTTTGTCTTTCACCTTTTCCTACACACTGAAGAGCAGAAATGCTATCTGAGGCAGACCAGCCTGAAGAACTTTTAACCTCAAAGTAATATTGTTATTAGTGTGGGGGAAGACAAAACCACCTGCTGAAGGAAACTTTAGCTTTGTTAAACCTTGATATTCTGCAGTTAATAGCCCATGCACCATTAACCCCAATTCCAGATGTCCATGGTCTGGAGACAGCTTAAATGGTTAAGGAGGGAAAAAAATTAAGAAAAAAACTATGCAACAACAACAAAAAAAATCTCCATATAAAAACCACGGGCAGCATCTTCACCTATCTCCCTTCTTTTATAGGCATATAGACTGCTGAATTAAGTTGGCCATGCACACCTTCACTTTTAACAGGCAGCCATAAATTCTGGAACAGCTGAAACAAAGCTGATGCTTTTATACGGCAGGTCAAGAGTGAAGTTTGCATGCGAGCCTGTTACATCAGAACTCAGCAGCAGTGTGGCACCACTTCACCTAAATTCTGTGGCAGTTGTTTCTCCTGCTACTCCACTGCTCAAAATAAACCCTGGTGCTGGTTGGTGACCATGCAGGTTAATGAAGTATTTCTCTTCCTAGAGGAGCCAAAGATGCAAACTGATGCACAGGCCAAAGAGTGTAAAGACAGCTACCAACTACCCTACAAAAAGTACAGGGGCTGGGCAGCCTAGATTTAAGCATTTTACATTTTATCTCTGGCTAGTGTTCAAATCAAGGACTGCCTTGATGGTAGGGTGGTTGGAACGAGGTGGTCTTTATGGTCCCTTCCAAACCAAACCCTTTTATGATTCTACAAAGTCACCAGAACTTCTTACTTCCTCATGCCCTCCCTGTTTCAGATGGTGGTATTCTCCTGTGCCCTCAACAACCTTTTGATGTGTATCAACAAGCATCCCCACCCTTCCATCCATCAATCTGTGTCACCTGGAGCAAGGCTGGTTAGTGGCTCACAGGGTACTCCTTCCAAAGGTAAGGAACTGGAAAGTAAAGGATGTTCTTTCACTCAGCACGGCAAACACCATTTAGCAGAAAGGGGTAAGCTAGCCAGTTAATCTGCCTGCTTGTCTATCAGATCATTATTAGTATAAAGAAATATGGAAAATCTTGGTTAATTGCATTTTACTGGCCTCCTATTTTTGCCTGTTGACTTGAGAGAACTATTTTTGAGACAGAAGTCCTGGTTGTGTTTGAACTACCTGATCATCACAAAGTAACTTCCTCGTGCCATTCAGCTCTCAAAGGCAGAGAAACACCTTCCAACAGCTGCTCAAAACAGGATGAGAGCTCTTAGGATCTATTCCACCATGGGCAGAACAAAACAGACTGCAGACTGCTCACTAGGTGTTGATCCTCCTTTTCTTCAAGCTGTAGGAGCATACCCTGATCCTTTGCACAAGATGCAGTGCCCAAGGAAGAGCATCTAGCTATGCCACAGGCAGAGCAGCCAGTGCCCCAATGCTTCTAGAGGCTCCCCACTATTGCCCAATCAATTTTACATTTTCTCCTTAGTGTGACAGGGCAACTTTTTTAATCAAGTAGGGCAGAAACAGCAATCAACATGCCAAGAGCAAAAATGAACCAGCCTGTAGCCATCAGGTAGGGTTCCACATTGTACAGTGGGTCCCTTTAAACTCCCACCTGCCACAAGAGCGTGTCACTTCATGCTTCCTGGACCATCCCCTGCATGTCTGCTTGTGCACTCTTATGGTGAACCAGATCAGGGAATTGGTCTTGTTAAACAAAACAAAAGAAAACAAAAAACAAACAAACAAAAAAAACCCATAAAAAACACACACACAAAAAAACCCAAAAAAAAAACAACACAAAAAAAAAAAAAAGGAGGATAAAATTTAATGCAAAGAATTTTCCAGCAGGACCAGTTTCCCCATACTACTCAGTGCATGAATGCACAAGCGTTTGTGTTGGCACAGGGCAGAGTGTGGCAGCCAGGGCTGCTTAAGCATTCACACAGACTCACAGCCTGCATTCTGGGATGCTGACACTCAACCCGCCATGCTTTATGGAAATGCACATCACCAGACTGCAGCAACGTGCAAATCAGAGGCTGACTCAGAGGGCCACACAGGTTCATCCAAAAATCAGCAAGGACGGGGGATGTAAGGAGAGTTCATTTCTGCAGTATTTGTTCACAATGGATAATGTTTGTTCCAAGGTCTGACAGCAGTGCCTTGTGAGTCCTCCCAGGGGAAGGAGTACATAGCAGCAAAGGCTAGACAGATGTCTTGTTCAAACAGGAGTGGTTCTACTTTCATCCTGGGCCACCTGAACTTTACAGGATGCCCAGTGCAACTGTTTAGTCCTGGACAAAGAGTACATTTAACATCCTTCAGCAGAGAGGTCTGAGCAAAGCTGGAGTAGCTGGAGTTCCAGAGGGCTATGGATTCCACAGCAGGGGAAGCTCATGGCCACGCACACAGCAGCAGGGACAGCACACCAGCTGTGCATAGGAGTCCTCTGAGCCAGGAGGGCACAGAGCACTGTGCCAGCTCTGATACAGAAGAGCTCAGCTGCCTCCCAACTCCCTCTCAGCCAGCTGCACTAGAAGCCTGGTCAGTCCTTCAGCAATACAGAGGAGCAAGTCACAGCCTGTGCTCCTGCTTTTTCACCTGGACAATATATCAGGCAAGTAAGTTACCACACACTGCTTTCACTCACACCAATCTGCTCCTTCCAGTCAAGCAATGTAGCCCAGGCCAAAGACTGAATCTCACCTCAGGTCAACGCAGCCACAGATGGCACACAACAAGCAGAAAACTTAACTCTGTATCAGCAACAGGCGGTCACAATACGGCCAAAAGTGAGGTGCCTTTTGTCTCCCACGTTCAAGGCAGCCCGTGCTTTGAAGATGCATTCTAATGAGAAAGCTCATTTCCCTGCAGCTAATCTCATGAGAAGCTGCCAGTTCAATTTTATGTCATAAACCACTTTTCTTTAAAGATCCTTCCCTGCAGCTCTTTAACATACTTGATAGTTCAGGCATTTGTTTCTTGAGTTAGCACAAGAAAGCCACAGCCAATGTATAAGCTCAAAGGGTTGTGCAAAGGAGGTGCAGCTCACTGAGGCCATTCATCCTGGGAAATTAATTTCAATCTACTTCAGCTGGCTTGAGAGATGAGCAGTGAGCTGCCAGAGTCGAGACCAGGCAAACCTAGCTTGTTTTAAAACCCTCTGACTTAAAGTCACCAGCACTTTTTACTTCCTAATGTAGCAAAACCAGCAGAGAAGATTCATTCTTACAGCAACAGCCACTTCATGCACTTGTTTAGAAAGGAAGAGACCAAGAATTGCTTGGTTCCAGTGAAGGCTAGAGGGGGGCTACCCATCCCCAAAACCTGACAATGTAAGGCTAAAGAGAGGAGCATGCTGGCAGGCAGAAAACCTTTATGAAATGGAAAACTATCCAGCAGAGGACTCCAGCAGCCCAAACCCTCTTACCCATGCGTACTAGTAACTACAGCACAGATAAATGTGGCCCTTTTGCTGGCAGAAAAAATTAGAAGAGACAGTATCTAAATCCCTGCTGCCTCTTCCTCCTGCACACATAGCCCCTGCTGTGAAGTTCAAGCAGGTGAGGATGAGCAACTCCCCTCACATAAGGCATCAGCAGCCACAGCCCCTTTAAATTAGAGACTGGACTTGGCAGTGTTGCCTCCAGCACATATAAACACACTGAGCTTATGTCTTTAGCATCCTTTGCCAATTGACAGTTGACCTGTGGTGGAGGCAAATTCCTTTCCTTGCCCCATCTCCTGACACCCATTCACCCTGTTCAGGGAACAGCATTGAAGGCTGTCACTGGAGTTAAACTTGCTACTGAACCAGAGTTTCTGACAAGTGCAACAGTGGGCTTGAGACTGCCTGATTTCTCATTGGCAGCATGTGTGGGCTAGAGAAACCAGTCTCCTCTCTCCATAGAGCTAAGAAACCACCCAACTCCCAGTGAAGCAGACCAGGTGGCATTACAACCCTGAGGCTGCTGAATGGAGTCCAAGGCTGGGTTTGAGGGAAGAGCTGCAAGCAGTGAGTGCCCCATTTGTTCCCTTTGGGACTGGCTTCTCCCAGCAGCCCTGTGAGCTCAGAACAGTCGGTGTGGGGCTGTCAGCCACATGCCAGGGTGCCGAGAGCTCGGCCCTGCGCGCTCCTCCTGCCGAGGCCACGGCTGCAGGACAGAGCACGAGCCTGCAGCACAGCAGTGTCAGCACACGGCAGAGGCAGCTCAGGGACTTGGGTCCCACAGGAGCAAACTTGCTCTTGTCATCTCCAGCCACTCAGCAATCAGAGGTGTGGCTATAGGAAAGCAAGATGTGGTCTGTGGCATCTCAAGTCTTCAAATCAGGCTGGTGGCACCCTGAGCATTGCTGATGCCTCTCAGTGGCACCAGGAGAACATGTGTGCCCCTGACCTAGGGAAGCCTGTTTCCTGGAGACAAACTCTGTGCAATTTGGTGGGTGGAACTACTACCCATTTCAAATGAGCTGCATGCCAGCTTTTATGTGATCAGCAAACCACTACAAGCAATGCTGCAGTAGCATAAGTGCTCTGACCTAAGCAGACATGGTCCCAGAAGTCAAAAACCACTTCATCACTATGCTACACAGTATTGTGAGGAGGAAAGAAGCTGTCCTGCTTCACCTGAGGAAGGGAAGCCAACATGCAGCCAAGAACAATTGTCAGGCAAGAATAGATGCAATAGCCTTCAGTGTCCAGACACATGGATAGGAAAAGACTCAGGTTGTTATCTCAAGAGTTTCCCTCTTCTCCATCCTGAACTCCAGCAATTATCTAACGTGAGATATGCCAAAGAAGCAGGAGACAAAACTCCAAGATTTCTTGAAGGATCATAGAAACATTTTCAGTCTATTACTGATACATGTTTCTAATTTGAGCAAATTGCTTGCAGTGCTGTACTGAATTAGTGAAATCCAAATTTCATATAAAAATCCCTAGTGTACCAAATTAAGAGCTTGTACTTAGGGCAGGACTTGTGGCTCCTAGCAGCTAGGATGTTGTTTAAACCTCAGCAGAAAGATGAACTTGAAACTCTGGAGTACTAAAGGCCTCAGATGAAGCCATTAGTAAACTGAAGTGAGACTACTTAAACTTACAAATACTTGGCCTTGCAACAACAAAAATGCTAACCGGGTGTTCAATTATTTACACAGAGTTACAGGAGAGCTGCCCAGACAATGCTTTATAAGAGGATATATCCTATAGCAACTGGATATGCACAAGACTACAGAAGTTACCTTCTATTTGCTTACAGTTCAGTGACAGAAAAACCTTCCAGGTGCAAGGCCTGCTGCTATTAAACTCTGCTCTATCTTTCCAGCTGACCTGCTCACAGTCTACCTTACAAAACTTCTATCAGCTCCTTCCATGACAACAGCCCAAGCCTCAAAAACCCCAAACAAGGCCTTCTTGATGGCTTTTGTAAATTCCACATTTTCTTCAGAGGGATGCACAATGAAGTCTCCAATGCTTGCAAAATTATTTTTTGCTAACAGTCTGTATTTTCCATACACACATCCCAGACATGTTCCCTTGGAATGTTGTATTTCACTACAAATCTCACACTCAACTTCTCAGTTGCAGCATTGCCACCAGCCCTCACAACCACAACCCTCACTGAAGAGCTGATGGATCAGGGAACTGAAAGCACCCAGAAGGAGCTGTGTGCCTTGAACAGGAACCAGCCCAATGTCTCTCTCACATGTACACAGCAGATGGCAGGACCAGGGACATCCCACAACCTGATCCCTTGGTGCTGTTACTTGTCAGTCTGCTACAGAAGACCTTGACTATTTATTTGCAAGGGAACTACAGAAATGAAACTCGGGGAGCAAAATGAGCCAAGAGTTGGCATTCCACAGCGCCGTTCTGATTCAATTACAGCTAAGCTCCAACCAGTTCTCAGGGACTCTGTTCTAGCACAGCAGGGCTCACAGCAGGGCTCACAGCAGGGCTCACAGCAGGGCTCACAGCAGGGCTCACAGCAGGGCTCACAGCAGTCAGCACCCGTCTGTTAAGAAGGAACTTAGGAGTCTCAATCAACAGCTAGTGGCTAGACTCACACAGACCATGCAGGCAGCTTTACATTTTGGGTTTGACCCAAAGCAAGGCAGTTCCTGCATCTTGGCAGGTCTTACACCAGCACGCTTTGGACTCAGTGATCCTTGTGGAGTTCCTGCTCAGTATATTCTACGATTCTTGGTGTTCTATTTATGTTTGTTTCTATGGCTCATAGGCAACTTACATGTGATAAAATCAAGTCTCTCCCTACATTATGAGGCATGCTATCACATCTGTTTTACCCACAGGATCTCAGTGTTGACTAAGCTGAGGTTGTTTATAACGCAGAAGTCATCCCTGCTAACAGACGCAGTTACACCACCACAACTAAGCCACTCACAAAAGGACTGAAACACCACCACATGCAGGAGGCACATCTCAGATCAGGTATACCCTGTTCCCCTATCCCAGGAGTCTTCTCAAAGAGGCATCTTTCAGCATCACCCCCCCCTTTTATAAAAGTCCTAGCAGCTGCTGAAGAAAGGCAACATTCAAGTGCTTTGGATGCACTGGTCTCCTTGGAATAAGCAGCAGTAGCTCAGATGGTCTTTGGGCACAGGCTAGACCACATTTCACTGAGTTATTCTAAGGTAGAACAGTTCAGACTGCATGAATTCCCTTTGAGAAACCTGTGTGCTCACAACCACTGGAGAACACAGCCAGTGATCTACCCATATAAAGTGGCACAGATCAAGCTCACAGTGCTTCCCCCTAGGACACTACTGGTCTCTGTGTTCAGGTTTACAAAACCATTTCTAATCCTGCACATACTACAAAGTTCTAACAGCAGTTGCCCCACTCACAGTTAAATTATGCAACACCTCAGTGAGATTATGGGAGCTGACTAGTGTACTTCCATGCTGAGTCATGAGGGTGTTGAAGTATCATTTCAGTGATGAAGCACCAAGTGAAATCCTCCCATCAGAAACAGTCTTAAAAAAACCTGCTGCTAAAATTGTGCTCCAGTCACCTATTGTTCCACTCATTTAATTAATGGACATTAGGCATTTCTTGGCCAAACACCCACTGGCTTAAACTAACTCTGACCGAGTCACCCAGTTACACTGTTTTGTACCACATCTGTACAGCAGAGCCCTGAATAAGGACTGTTACAAAGGCAAGATAAATCAGAGCTTCCTTTTGATCTCAGCTGTTATCCAAGTCTCACCTCGTGCCTTCATTTTTGGGCATAGAACTTGCTCATCTGTCTTCCCCATGGCCTTTCAGAGCAGTCCCCATCAGGTGGCAGGGGTTGAGTTTAGTGGGAGATGCTACAATGTTTGTGCACTGTAGATGCTCTCCTGCCACATACGGGCAACTGTAAGATTTTAAGTTGTGATTTGGACATCCCTGTGTTTTACACGTCTATACTGTGAAGAGACAAGAGACACCACTAATGCCACCACTGATAGATTGACAGGCACAAAGTCAAGTCAATAAAACAGTGCTGAAATTGCAAGGCAAGGTGACTGCTTTACTGCCAAGTTACTCCTAGCACAGCATGTCGCTTATTTCAGAGCAGTTTCTGTCAAGAAGTACCAGCAGGATAGCCAAAATGCTACATAACAACAGATCAAACTTGTAAGACACCTGTTCAAACATCACTAAGTTGAAGATATTTCATATATATGAATAAACTTCTAGGTCTACTCACTGACTACAAACTCTAGCCGGCAAATTATCACTCTAAATAAAGCAGAGCACAAAATGATGAAGGACCACTTTATGGGCCAAAGCTAAAAGCACAAGCTGAACCACTGACATGTACCAGCACCATCACAACAACACTGAATGCTGTCCCAGGTGTGTAGCATTCACCTCACAATCCTCAGCTGATTGATTGCACAGGATTTCTCACACAACTATACTTGCTCATCTCTCTGAAGTATCCAAAACAGGTTCAGATTGCAACAGAAGATGTTGTGATCTTCTATTGTGTGCATTCACTTTCTTTTACTGGATATTGCAGTTTTCTCAACCTCATAATATTCTGGGCCTGCAGCCAGAGACCCACTGGCTACATCATACTAGTAAATTAAATAATATCAGAGAACATCCCCAGGCACTAGAACACAACCAATACAGTCATATTATTGGAATGATTTATGGCATAGCTTTGAGCTTTGCCAACCAGTACACCCTCAAATAAGCACAGGAAGGTTCTCAGCAGGCAGTCTGGTGAGGAGGGTCCATTACAGAATAGGCCAGAAAATGACATTTCCTACACAATTGTGACTCTAGCATTTAAGTTTGCCACAGGACACCTGGTGTCTAATGTGCTTTGCTCTACTGGGTTTGCATGGCAAGATTTTGGTAGCAGGGGGAATTACAGGGGTGGCTTCTCTAACAAAACAGAACTCCCCCCATGCCTGACAAGCCCAGTGCCAGCTGGCTAGGACTGACCAACTGCTGGCCAAGGCTGAGCCCAACAGGGACAGTGGCAGTCCCTCTGGGATAATGCATTCAAGAAGAGGTAAGAAGTTATTGCAGCCGGAGAGAAGTGAGATCACGTGAGAGCAGCAACCCTACAGACACCCAGGTCGGTGAAGAAGGAGGGGAAGGAAGTGCTCCAGGCCTCAGAGCAGAGATCCCCCTGCAGCCCCTGGTAGGACCTGTGCCCCTGTAGAGAGAGAAGCCCACACTAGACCAAGTTTGCTGACAGGACCTGTGACTGTGGGGGACCCTTGCTGGAGCAGCCTGTCCATAAAGGACTGCATCCCACGGCAGGGACTCAGACTGGAGCAGTTTGTTTAGATCTGCAGCCTATGGGAAAGACTCACATTGAAGAAGTTTGTGGAGACTGTCTCCTGTGGCAAGGACCCCATGCTGGAGCAGGGGAAGACTGTGAGGAGTTGTCCCCCTGAGGGGAAGGAGCAGCAGAGACAACATGTGATGAACAAAACACAGCCCCCCTCCCCATCCCCTTGAGCTCCTGGAGGGAAAAGTTGGAGAATTTGGATTAAAGTGAAAAATTGAGGGAAAAATGGGGACAAGGTGTTTTTAAGATTTGGGTTTACTTCTCATTATGCTACACTGAGTTGATTGGTAATAAATTCAATTCATTTTCCCAAGCTGAGTCAGTTTTGCCCATGACAGTCACTGGTGAGGGATCTCTCCCTGCCCTTATCTCAACCCATGAGCCTTCTGTTGTATTTTCTCTCCCTGCCAGCAGAGAAGGGCAGTGATTTTGGTGGGCACCTGGTGCCCTGCCAGGGTCAACCCACCACATTTACTTACAAGCACCAGTGTAGGAAGGTTTGGTGAATCTTTTTAACCTCTTCTAGCTGCATGCTGGGTGGGAGGAGGGCACACTGAGCATTTAGCACTTTTGAGCTACTAGAGTAATAACTTCTAATCATTCATAATCGTATCTTCCAGCTTGTGTAGAAAGAAGCTCACCAGTGTTTCACAGCTCAGTGCAAGTGGGGAACTTTCTGCAGGTTAAACACACTTCAGAGGGAGCTGGTGCTGCTGGAGGATTAAGCCAGCAGCTTTCCCTCTGCAGGCCATGAGTCAGTCGATGTGAGTGCACGATAGCAGAGCACTCCTTGCCACTGCCCAGACATGCCAGAGTCAGCCTCTTTTGTTCCGTGCTTTGTTCACTGATGGGAAAGTAGTCACGATCTAGATGATTCCTCCATTAGGACAGAAAGAGATTTAGAAGTCAAAGCTGTCTAGCTGCAGGCTGTTGGGCAAGTTTCGATGCAAGCCTCACCACCACTTCTCCACTGCATGAAGGTGCCACTTAAATGCTGCTAGAGCCAGTGAGGTGGACAAATCTCATTTGCTGGTGTGAGAGTCTCTATCACAGTTTCATAAGCAAAAGAGCACAGCAAGTGAGTGAAGAATATCAGATATACTGGCATATTAGCATCTGTGTTAGATACAAATTCGAGCAAGCTTTGTAGTTCCTCTAGTTTGGGCTTTTACCCATCAGCTTCTTTACCGAAGAAAGCCTGAACTCTGTCCCTAAAGAAGATCCCCATTAGCTGGTCAATGAGATAACAGGTTCTCTCCTCTGCCGATGCTTTTACCAGAGACTGATGTTTTGGTAGATCAACAGGCTGCTCTGAGCTCCTGTGGCTGTGCAGAGCACAGGCATCAAATCTCCCAGATCACCATCCTGGGGCCAGGGCACACAGCCTCCAAACTCTGCTGTCAGCTGGATAACAAGGAGCACATGACAGGTATAGATGTCTCTCTCTATAAATATATACATACCTATATTTGTATTTCCCCACTCTACTGGTCTCAAAGCACAGAAAAGGGTTGCATGGGATCCCGTTCTGGGACAGGAAAGAGCCAGGTAGTCTCTTCCTACAGCATTGTAGCTGCCAGCTCTGATCCCCAGAGAACATACAAAGGCTTCCTACCAGTACAGCCACAGCAGTACCACTGCTACAACATGGAGCTTCACAAGAGCTCTCATCTGGAACTCGTTACATTAATCACTGCTTGCTCTCTAGAAGGCAGACTGGCTCCACTCACCCCTGCCCACCTCTGGCTTCAATCTACACTCTGCTCCTCCAGTAATCCCTACATGCAAGGGGCTGGACTGGAGCTGCTGCCTGGCTCTGACCAGGATGTGTACAGCCACCAGCATTAGAAACTAATTAGCAAGAGCTTTCCTGTGTACAGCACAGGACAGTCATGGTGTGCAGTGCTGCCCAGAGAGCATTCAGCACGTGCCCTACCAAGTGGAATGGAGTTCAAGTTTCCTTACATTTAAAAGAGGCAATAAGCTGCTCATCACGTGGCAGAGGCAGACAAAGAGCCACCTCCAGTCTCCAGCTATGGCTTGTGTGTGCTCAGGTGATGGAGCCAGAGCACTCAGAGATGTTGTGTGAGCTGGCTGTATTTTACAAAAGGTTGGCTGACAGGAGCGTGTGCCTGGGACTGCCCACAGCTGAAAATCAAGACTGTCAGCCTTAGTTCCCATGACTGGCAAGCAAGACATTAACATTACTGCACAGGCAGTAATGTAAAGTTACACAGTGGAGTACAACAACACAGAGCCTCCATGCAAGGCAGGATACCCATGAGTATTTTAAGCTGATTGCAGGCAGTTTCCTATCTGTTACATCAGCACCCTTGAGTTAGTTAGGAGGCATTCTGCAAGACCAATCCAGATGACCTTTCAGTTATTAGAAAAATCTGAACACTAAGACACAAAATGAGTGGATATTAAAGAGAACCATGTTGTGAAAATATGGGCTACAGAGAAGATAGTTCTGCTAGAGAGCACAGCAGCAAGACACAGAGGTAAAGCAGCAATAGTTCTTAAATTGATCAATACCCTAAGGAGTTTTTAACTAGAAGCCCAGCAGGGAAAGCCATGACTTGCAACACCTCCATGACTCAGTGGTGACTGCAGCTCCAGTGACTCAACGGGAAGTTCTATTGCCAACTCCATCCAAATCCCACTAACACACTGGTTCCCATCCAGCAAAGCAAGCCTCACTGGTGAGACTGGTCTCAGCAGCAAGATAGAAACATTACAGTTGAGCGTGGCAAGGAGCCCAAGCTAACAGGCTCCATTGGACCTGTGCCGGTTCCACAAGACCCAGAATGCCGACTGCAGCCAAGCACTGCTTGAGAAACAGAGAGCTTGGGAAACCACCACATTAGCAGATGTTGCCCCACAAGAGTTGCTTGTAGGAGGTTCAAATGTTATCTCACCTTGAGGTGAGGCTTCACAGAACTGTAACTTTTCCATTAGCATCCCCACAGCAGAAAGTGCACTGTCCTGGGTTTCTAGCCAGGCCAGATAAGGCTCATTGCTGTGGTACACCAGTAGCCAGCGGAGCAGCAGTTCAAGTGAAGTACACTCGTCAGCCCTAACTTAGACACCTGTTAACAAAGCTGACACTCAGCACTCCAAAGGAGGCACCATATGCTTTCTGCATTTAAGCTATCTTCTCAGCTCAGAAGTGAACCTATAAGAAACACCAGAAGTCCTTGCACTGTCAGCTAAAACAACTTCCCCACTGTAAATTCACTGCCTATATCAAAGTCTAGGGAATAACAAAAGCTCCTCGTGTCTAATCCACAAATAAACAGTGTCATTAAACATTACAGTGCTCTGATGCCTACTCAACAGCTCACAGCCATCCTCCCCAAATACATGCACTTATGTTTCTGCTCATATATATTCTGCTCACTTCAGAATGCTGAAATAGGACCCAACTATAATCCCCTACTTCTTCCATAACCTTTAGCAGAACAAGACTACAGTTGCACTAGAACAGGAGAGAGCTGCTGTTCTAGCCAATAGCTGATGTTTCCCACTACTTTGCTCATTCTCTTGGCACAAACAACATCTGTCAAGTCTGTTTGTTTATGGAAAGAGTTACCATAAAAGTTCCACGATAAATAGTCCATCACATCAAGTTAAATCGCTCTCAGATAAAGGCACCAAAGTAAAGGTGTCTGTGCTCCTCTTATAGGCAACTTGAGATCTAGCCAACAAAGCCCTGACAAAGCAACTCACCTTGGAGAAGACGTGCAGGGGCTGGTCAGATAATCACTCTCCTTGGCTCCACTGATTACATCGCCTTGACTCAAATGAGGGCTTAAGCACTCAGCACACACAGACACCTACATTTAGGTGCCTTAGCATCAGCTGAACGCTGTCCTGAGGGACTAGTACCATTTGAACACAGCAAGCCCATCAATCTTCAGCTGTCATGGAGTGCTGTCTTAGATGTCTTCTACTCTTTATTATCTCAAAGCTATTAGGATGAAAACACTAACGCTGTAATGCTGAAGCGCTGCAATTTTATAATTGGCAGCACCCATTCAGGAAAATGCCTGATGATCTCTCTCCCAAGAAGCTCCCTCCTCCCTGTAAGGAGGCCCTAAAATCCCAGCTCCTCAGGTGCCAGAAACAAGTGTGGAATGTCCCTCTCAGGGGTATTAGTAAGGTTCTTGGACATAGGAATCACTTCAAACAAAGTTAGGACAAAGTGCTAGTATACAGGCCATCTGGAGACATCTGAGTACAGGCAATGCAAAACATCTTACTTAAAATGGACTGATTTTGCTGCCAAAACAGCAGCCTACATTTCAGGTTCGTGCACTAACTTAATTTTAGAAGGCTTACAGGCTTCTTGCACTTGCTGTAACTTGTCTTGGGTTGTTAGAGAGGATTGTTTGGTTTCCAGAAGTTTCAGAGTGCTGCCATTAAAAATGTTAGCTCTTCTCACCACTTGAAACTGAGAGAAACCCGGAACAAAGACTACAAAACTGCACCAGAGCCCCTGTACACCATACAAACTCCAGCTCATCTGTCACTGCTCTACTCGGAGCTGACCAGTCTACTCAGAGCAGTCACCACTTCACTGGGAGGTGGCCCCAGCAAGTGAGTGTTCAGATAGAGAAGCTCTGTTTACAGCGCTTGATGAATATTGTGACACTGCTCTGTACATACTATAGAAGAAAGTGTTTCCTCCTTATCCACTGCCTGCATGTTTAACAAGCAAGATGGAGTACCTAATTTCTTCTAATTAGTTTATGTTCAGATAGGAATGACATCACCCTTGGAAAAAGGTTTGGCCTGCTCTGCTAAGCTTGAGTCAGCCACCTGCATGCACCTACACCAGCCGAAATAACCAGAACCCTTGTTCCCCTCACCATACAGGCTGGATTGCCCACTGACCTCCTGCAGCAGGAGGTGCTTCTTGGCTCAGTTGGCTTAATGGCAGTGTTATACTGTGTAAAAGTTGCCATTTGAGGGAATAACAAGGTTAAATGTTAAGCTGTATCAGCCTTCTTATTTCAAGGAAGTCCATGCCCCCATCATAACAACACAAGGCAATTACTCTTATAAGGTGTGTTTTAAGCAATAAAGTGTCACCTTGAAGGAGACCAGGAACTTCCCCAGTCATTCCTGAAGGCAAGAGTACTCGGGAAGAAAACAACTATTGTTTGCCCCCTTTCTTGCTCCTGTTTATTATTCCAATGACAATATGCATAGATGAGTCACATTACACAGCAAGAGCCAAGGGCCAAGCCACATGCCAGCAGCAGTGGCAGTCATCCCAACAATCAGACCACCAAGGACCCAACACAACCATGGCAATGCCCACAGCACTGCAGTCTGGCAGATTCAAAGTACTGTGCAAGGTCACTCTGCTTCTGTGCCCAACACAAGAGGTTTTCAGCCACTTGATGCAAAAACAAAATTATTCCAGATGGGTAGGAAAGGCAGAGTAGTCCCTGTCACTGACATTTTGACATAGGGGGAAAAAAAGCCATGTGATCACACAAGGAAAACGGCCTCTGTGCTGAGTCACCCTGGAGAGCCCCGAGGACTTCTGCTCTGCTCCTCCATGTGCTCACCCTGCAAACCCCTCGATCTCCAGTGCCACCCAGGCCTGAGTGTCTCTTAGGCACAGGAGAACTCCACACAAGCATTTACTTTGTGTCCTTATCATTTCTAGTAAGAGGTATTTATCACAGGGGAATTTTATCCAAATACAGTACAAAGGCTGCAAATTAACCGCAGTTTTCCCACTTTATTAAGCAGAAGCTTACTCAGAAGTTGAGAGGAGGGCCCTCCTCCAATGGAACAGTGCTGCCTACACTCACATGTTTGTAATTTTTAGCCATCTCATAACGACTCACTGCCATGTGGACTAGGAGGGTCCATGTCCAGAGCTACAGGCAAAGTTCACAGTCAGAAAGGTACAGCAAAACCAGAGGTATTTTGAGCAGCTCAGATCCCGCTGTGCACTTTGTTCTGCCACTCCTTATCCGAATGGTGCTGCAGTTCATCCCTAGGCAAGTTTTAAATAAATTGTTCTATTTCAAAAAGAAAAAAACCCTCTAGTTTTGACTTTGATGGTCCTGCCTGCTCACACACTACAGCATGCTTCACTTTTCCCTCCTAACTCCTCTTAAGGGGAAGACTCCACAACTGGTGCACACTCAGGTCTGGTGGGGGGCACGTATCGGAAGGAGGAGGGTGCATGTCCCTCCTCTCAGAAGAAAGGAATGGAACTGGCGCTTTGTGCCCCTCGAGGGGCAGCCACAAGGCCTCCTGCCCCGCACCCTCCGACCGCACACGGGGCTCGACGGCGCCCAGGCTGCCAGCACTGACCGGGAGCAGCGAGCACAGCGCTTCACGGGAGCCAGGTTTCCGCGGAAAGGCGCTCGCAGGCAGGGCGGGAGCAGGAGCAGAGTCATCCCCTGTCCAGGGATGACACCTGGCGGCTGCTGCTGCGGGACCAGCGCTCCCCAGGGCTCGGCTGCCCCGAGAGCTGCTCCCGGGACACGGCAGCCGGGACAGGCCTCGCTGCCGCGGGGTCACCACGCTCCGGGGAGCGGAGCCAGGTACGAGCACCAGCACCGGGGCGGCCGTGCGCCCAGCCGGGCACTGGGACCTTTGTTTCAGTGGGCAGAAAGCAGAGCCCGGGCGTGCCCTGCACTGGGCTGGGGCTCTCAGGCACAAAGGCGGCGGGGAGCCGCCGGTCCACCCTCCCCGGGGCTGTGCCAGGACACGGCAGGAGCACCCCCGCTTCAGGAGTCACCCGTGACTTCGGCCACAGCCGAACCACAAAGGGCCACATGCCCGCGCTTCCTCGGACCCGCCGCTCACCGCCTCCGGGGCGCGACCCGCCGGAGGGACGGCGGCAGCATCCCACCCCCGGCCCTCCCCCGGCGCACCGAGGGGTCCCGCGGCGGGCGGGGGGTGCGGGGAGGGCCGCCCGCCCGGCCCGAGGAGCCCCGGGGCGGAGCCGCCAGCAGGTCGGGAGCCGCCGCGGCGGGTCTGGTTTGAATTAAGGCTGCCGGGGCAGCCGGGCTGGAGCCCGCCGCCAGCACAAAGGCCACCGCAGCCCTCCGCCCGCGGCAGGGCTGGGCACCGCTGCGCTCCCCTGCGGGAACCCGTCGAAGCGGAGAGCCGGGAGGTCTCCTCACCCCACCCTGGCCCACCCTGCCCCGCCGGCCCCAGCCCTGGCCCCGCACCGCGCCCGGGCCCCGCCACCCCACGTGCGCCGCGCCCGCCCCGCTCCGCTCGGCTCACCGGGACAGCAGCCTGGAAGCAAAGGGCCACCAGCCACACGGCCACCACGTTTATCATCCTTCCTCCTCGCCGGGCCTCGGGAGCGCGCAGCTTGCCCCTGCTTCCCGCCGTGTCCGCCGCCGCTCTTGCTCCGCTCCTCTTAGAATTGTTTTAAGTAGCTGCAGGTTTGTCCCTTTTCTAGTTTCTTTTTTTGTTTGTTTGTTTTTGGGGTTTTTTTGGTTGGTTTTTTTTCCCCCCCCTTCGCACGTAGCCGAACCAGCCTCCCAGCACCGATCTGCGATGGCGAGGAGTTGAACTCTGTCTTTTAATGAACCCACTGCAACAACCTTCACCTTACGGCCACCCCCCGGCCGGCCCCGCCTCCGCTCCCCTCCCCTCGGCTCAGCTCAGCCCGGCTCCCGGCCCCATCCCGGCCCGGCCGGCACGCCCTGCCCCGCCGCCCGCCCCCGCTTCCTGCCGCCGCGGTACCTGCGCCGGTGCCCCCTCCCCGGCCGCTCTCCCCCCTCCCCGGCCGGTCCTCCGGCACCCGCCGCTTCCCTTCCACTGCATTCCCAGATTTCCTCTCTGGCAGAGGCATTGCTCCCGCCGAGCTTCCTTCCCTCTCGCTAAAAATAATAATTCTTCATAATAATAATAATAATAATGATGATGATGTTAAAAGCCCTCCTTTCCCGTTCCACTGCGGGAAAAGCCCGGGGGCTCTTGGCCGTCTCCCCCCAGCGCTGCTCTGGAGAGAGGGGCGGGAGAGCTCCCCGGTAGCCGCACACCCGGAGCAGCCCTCCGAGCTCCCGGTCACCTCCAGCGGGGGCGTCTCCCCCAGAAAATACGTGTATAGGGAAGTGAGGTGTCTGCCCTCCTGCCCGCGGGTCCCCGGGGCCGGCCCCACAGCCTCAGCCCGTGCCTCAGTGCACACGCTTTTTCTGCCGCGCGGAACAGGATTTCTGGCCGCGTGAAAAGCTGCGAGAGGTTTGCGGCAAAAAATGCTGCTTTGAAAGAAGCGCCCTCCTGCAACTCGCCCTTTTTTTCTGGACTTAAAAGAGACTTCAGTGCTGCTGCGGCTTGGTCTTCGCACGTCCCACCGAGGATGGCAAAAATGAGGCAACAACCATCCAGCAAAAACACACCGCGGGACGAATTGTATCACTGCCACAGGGTCAGGGCTGGAGTTCCTGTTCCAGTCCATTCATTCGTCTTGTTTTATTTTCTCTGCCTGTGCCAGCCTGTGTTGAAATGTTTGCTATAAACAATGCAGCTGAATGTGTGTGCAAATATTATTAAAAAAAAAAAAAAAGAGGGAGTTTTTAGGAATTTTTACAGCTGCTGGGAACTGTAGCGGCGCGGCATGGCAATGGGGCAGCTGGATGGATGAGGGATGTGGTTAAGGCTGCAGCCATTGGGCCCTGCTGCCCTGGGGCTGCTTGGGGGAGGGGTAACCAAAAAAGAGCCATAACTGGTGTTTCTTGGCTGCTCTAGAGGCTCTCGGTGGGTGTTGGTCAATCTGTGCCAGACCCAGGATCCCTTCCCACAGCTGTGGCCCAAAGGCTTTGTAGACCTAATTGGATATTCAGTGTGGCTAAAACTGTTGAGATTTTATCACGTCTTTAATTAGCTTGCTTTCTTTCCCTCTCTCTTAAATTACTCATGCAGCTCCTACCACCCTGCCTTTCCCTCAGAGGAGCTATGGCCACCATGTTCTTCTCCCTGCCATGTCTTGAACCTGATACAACCAGAGCATTGGAGATAAGATTTTTGGGATGGGGCTTAGGTCAGAGGTGCTGTAGTCTGCAGAACATGAAGCTGGAAATATCACCCAGACTTGGTGGGCAGGTGGTGACATCCAGCTACATGGTCATCACTGGGAATCAGGAAATGTATGCCGAGCACAGTCAGTCTTCTTGGTAGATTTTGGAGGAGCAGGGGTCAGTTTGTCCAAGACTACATCTGGTGGACCCTGGTAGCACAGAGGACAGAAGGAATCCTTCCACAAGGCTGCTCCTGGAAGCAGTGGTGAGGCGCTGCTGGGGTTGAGTGGCACATGGGTTTCACACCAACACAGGCATGTGTGTGTGTTCGATCAAATAGTGCTGTGGTGCTTCTTGTTGGATTGGCCAGAAAACTTTTAGAGCTGGATTGGGATGTTCTGGTTGGGATCTGTGAATGGGGTAAGGGAAGAACAATGCTGCATTTGGAAGCCAAGTATTTTCAGTGACATTCCAGTGCCCTCCGCTTGATCATTGAAGCATGTTAAGTATTGTGGTTTCAGTCAAAAGAGCTCCATGCTGAAAAGCCAGATGAGACTTGTATGGAGAGGAGTTTCTTGGCAGCCTGGAGCTCAGGGGATCACAGGAGTTGGTTGCCTCTGCCCAGTACAGTGGAGCAGTGGGGATTTCCCAGAATTGGATCAAGGGCTTCCAGCAGTGTATCCCAATTGAACTCAGTCTCCCTGGGGAAAAGGAGCTGGTTTGAACTGTGTGCTGCCATGGGAAGAGGGGAAACAGAGCCACCGAAGGAATCCAGCACACTGCTTCCGCCACCACCAGAGGCCAGCGGGGAGCAGGGATGGCAACTGTGGCTTTTGGGCAAGCACCACTCTTCTACACTGGGTTCTGGAGCAGAAGCCATGCCCTCTCTACCTGATGAATGTGAGCATCATGCAGCAGCTGGGGCTGCCTGCCTGGCTTTCCAGGTGTCAGACCTACACTCAGGAGTGTGTGAGGATGTGCCACTGTCACTGTGTGTCCTCACCTTGCAGCTGCCCACCAGCAGCAGTGCAGCCTGCAGAGCAGATGACCGATGGCCCCTGAAGCCTGGTGCCATGTGTCCTTAAATGGTTTATTAATGGACTGTGACCAGGTGGGGTAGGGTTAGAAAAAAACTATTCTGCTTCGAGTTCCTTAACAGGGGCTGCACTGTGCCTGTGGCATCAAGCTGGACAGACTCACACATCACATCTCAATGACTTCATCAGCTGACAAACATTTTAAAGTATGTTACAGCCTGATATCCTGGGACAGAGAGCAGAAGTATATTCCCTAACATGCAGTGGGAGGTTTGAGTATGTGCAAATATTGTGATTGCTCTAAGTGTCCAGGCTGCCTGCCTACTGGGGTTGACAGCTCACTGCTCACATGTGCTACTTCTGGTTTGCTTCAGGTAGTTGGCTTCCCTGCTGATGATTGCCATTTTCTCCATTGTTGCTTTTGTGACGGAGAAAAAAATCTGTTTTTTCCCCTGTGTGGTACCTCAGCTGACTAAAGGCAATTTGTAAGAACAGGAAACCCATAACTCTCAATTGCTTCCCTTCTCAGGTATAACATGTAGGCAAGGCTTTGGGTGAAACCCTGAATTTGTGTGGTGATTGCTGAACAGGACAGAGAGGAAAGAGGGTGCCTCTGGACACATGGAGCAGTTACAGGATGTTAAATATTTCTAGTCAAATGCATTCAGATTCAGTCTGCCCTAGAAACTTCTTGGAGTGAGGTGGGAGATGCACCCACAATGAGGGATTGTGTCTGGGAAGGGCTTGAAGTACTGTCACTGACAGTCCCTTTGACATCACCTTTTTTCCCGTGGATGGTGCCTCAGAATGTTGAGCTGGCAACAAGAAACTTTGATCAGTGGGCTAAAACCTGGAGACGGAAGAGGAAGGATTGTCCTGACAGGAGGAGGTTAGGACAGTGTGGCTGGCAGCTGGTGGCCTATCTGGAGACTGTGTAGACCAGGAAGATTTGCAAAGTTTCATTTGCACCTAGCCTGGAGCTTCTCATCTCCTTCCCCTTTCAAGTTCCTCAGGCCTGTGCTTCTATAATGCATGGCTCACACCACATCCTTCTCTTTCAAACTCCATGCAGTAACAAAGGAGCAATCTGCCCAATCATTAAACCAATATGAACATTAAGAACAAGTCTGCAGAGGAAGCAGGCTGGACCTTCAGCCTCTGATTACAAAGAGTTTGTCTGCCAGAGCGCAACATTTGTCATCCCGTCATTGTGCAACCTATCTTCTGGGTCCCCAGGCACAGGGGTCCCCTTTCACCAGGCCATTTCTTTGTTCAGGCTGGTAGCACCAAATACACTTAACTCTTCCCAACTCTTTGCATGCCTTGGCAAATCCTGTGCAGTTTGGTTTGGATATCCTTTTGCACTGATGTAGAAATAATTGATTCTGACCCGTTCACATGCAGCTGTGACTTGCAGCAGGATCACCTGAACGCACCCAGTTTGCTTTCACAGTGATATCTGATTTTGCTTGTTCTGTCCGGTCGCCTTTGCAGTGAGTCAGACATCTCTGAGCAGCTCCATCCGCTTCCTGGCTTTCACTCCCAGGAAGTGGAGACCAAAGGAGACTCCCCTGTGGCCCACCCTAAGGTGTGGAGTGTGAAGTTAGCCCGAGGCGATGTCTGCTCTCATCTCCTTTCTTCTCCCCAGTGTAATGTTCCGATGGAAAGGATGACCTTGCTTATTTGGACAGGAATGAGCCTTCTTGCTAAAAGTCTGAGATTGGGTTTTTTTCAGCTTACACAATGCAAAGTGTAATGGTCCAAGTGTCAGGGTAGCTGCAGTGTTGGCTTTATAGTTACCAAATGAAGCAACTCAGCTGCCTCCCCCAAGAGTTTGGTGACCTTTTTCTTTCTCCTCTATCCCCTTTCCCTGCTAATGAGAATTTCTGTGTGGACACTGAAAACCATATATAAATGTGTCTGTGCCACTAACCAAATAATTCTTGACCTAATTAAGCAGAGCTTCCTTTGGCAAAAGCCCAGCTGGCAATGGCATGCCACTTTTGTGATAGTTTTCATAAACAGCTGTAATAAAAGCAGCTGCATTGCTTTGATGCTCTGTGTGAGGGCCTGGTAGAATCCTGCATGCTCATTACAGAGAGCCTCAGAGCTGGATTTCAGGGGTTGGTGCATGAAAATCTACAGAGAGGTTTCCCATTTGCCTGAAGTTACACGGGTGCTGCCCACAAGAAAAGACTGACTCGCTC
>JACBWW010000001.1:5693425-5774087 GCA_020086605.1 Lanius collurio | reverse complement strand
CAGGCATATATGGGCAGGCGGCTGCTGGGAGCTCTGGAGAAAAAGCAAGCAGTGCAGGGAGGACAGAGTCACCCTGTTTCCACAGCACCCCCAGCTTGCTACCTGCTGACTTTCCCCCTGGCAGCTGCCCAGCTCCTCCAGGGGAGATGTCCCCGTGGTCTCCCTGGGGACAGGAACTTTCTTCAGTGCATTCAGTGGGGAAATGCTGAGAAGTTTCACAGATTGGTTGTCTGAGTTGCAAACCCTCTGACCAGGAGACAAGTTGGACCCTGCACAGCTGCCTGCTACCCTACAAAATAGGAATTGTGATACTTAAAGCCTTTATATACCTCAATAAGTGCTATGACAATAAAATATGTGTATTTTTGATCCTACAGCTGTCTCCGGCAGTGTCACAGAGACCCATTATTTGCCTGGGAGAGATGGGGACTCCAGGTCAAATTAGGTGTAATCTCTTGTCAAAGGACTCCAGTGTTTTCTCTGTATTCCATTATTGTCCTGATTTGTGAACGAGGCTTATGGTCTGTCTTATGATAGGTTATGCTTGAACAACTTGAGTAAGCACGTCTAACGCCAGGAGTTCTGCCAAAGCAGGTTTAATACTCCTACATATGCAAAAAAGTTGTGGTCTTGGGAGAAGCAGATGCTGCAGCAGAGCAGTTGTGAGAGCAGGGCTAGGCTGCATCAGGGATTTTAGTTCCATTTCAGTAACAGCTGCTTAGAACAGATATTTGGAACATTGTAAAAAATACTGTTGATTTTTTACGTATTCGTCAAGCCGATGCGATCTGGACCCCAGACTGGCTGAGGGTCTTTGAGGAATGATGGCTCTGGGGCCAGCCACAGGTTTTACCATTTCCTCTTGCTACCAATAGTGACTGTGCTGTGAAACTGACACGATGTAATGTACAGGTTTTCTTCCTGATTAACCAAACGGATGCATCTTGCTGCAATTATCATCCTTCATTTAGCATTTCAAGGCCACTTACCCCTTTCCGCAGGCATTCACTGTCTGAGGGCTGAGTGCAGTCACTCCTGGCCGTACCCTCCAGGCGGTGTGCCTCCCAGCCCTGGCTGTCAGAGCGTTGATTCACCCACCGATCCCACCCATCCTGTCTCATCCCTCACCCTGGCCCTTCTCATGCATTCATGAGGAGAATGCCTTTCCCCGGGTCCTGGGAGAGGGGCTGGGGTAGCCCCTACTCCAAGTAGGTTGGTGCTCGTGGGCTGCAGGGATGGAGCTGGTGCAAGGCTGAAGCAGAGACCAAGCTGTGCTCGAATGTCTGCCTGTCAGCGCCTTGCTGGTGGTGAAGCACCTCCATGGGAGCATCTGCCCCGGTGGGAGGCGGGCACAGGGCCAGGGAGGAGGGCAGGGGCACAATGGGGCACGTACATGGGTGAGGAGCCGGAGGGAAGGAGAGGAGCAAGGGCTGTAACCCTGGTTGGGCAGTAGGGAGATTCCTGCAGTGCTGACCTAAATGTCTGTGGGGAAGAGAAAGCTGTGGCTTTACCACGGGTTTAAGCTCAGCATGGCATGTGTGCCTGCCCCACTCTGACAGCACTGACTTTGGCAGGGTGAACACAGATAATTTTAATTGCTTCATATTTTATGCTCTTTTGTTTCCTTTTTTTTTAGTTTGATTTCTTTTTAGGTAACTGTGAAATTAGCTATACTTCACAGGGAGGCCTGGAATGAAGGTTTTGCAAAGCATAAAGTGTCTTTTTACTATTATTACTACGTTATGTACTTTTTAAAGACACCATTTGGTTTTCAAGGTGCTCCTTCTGCCTTCCCCCTCCCCTTCTCCCTTTATTTGTAATCCAGAAGGTCCTTATGATTGTTTACTACACTGTGGCTTTGTGCGTGTGTGTGGATGTAGAGGCTTTGTTTGACCACCTCTCACCCTATTACACTCTTCAGTATAAAGTTGTTCTCACTCCCACCCCAGCAAACATTTTGGGCCTAGTCCTGCCTTCTCTTCCCTCTCTTCCCTCCCTCCCCCTTTTAACCACTGATTTGTAAAATGTTGGTTACTGGTTTCTCGTACGTGCTAGCTGAAGAGACCCTCTGTGTATATTAGGGAGTCCAGTGCAATCTAAGACATTCTGCTGGAATAGAAGGTTTGGCTGAGGAAAGCTCCTAGGGAATGCTCCTCTGCCCTGCCCAGGTGTCTTGGATGCTCAAGGGTCCCTCCAATGGCACCAGATGCCTAAGTATGCTACAGGAATTGTTCCCAGTGTATGATGAGTCCACATGGAAGTGTCCACACCTAAACAGAAGTGGTTTTAAACTGGGATGGTGCCTCCCCCATAGCCCTGCTGGTGGGGTGTAGCTGTGTGGCCCTTGGGGGGTATCCCTTCTCCAAGGGGCCAGTGGGGGCTGTGCAGCACTGCACAGAAATGTGGGGTGGGTCACCTTGAACACCCTGATCAGACCTCTGGACTTTTGGATCCCTGTATGTGGCAGGGGTGGCACATGGGGTAGGGCTGCACGATAGACCCTTTTCCAGCAGAATGTGAACTTGTATGATTCCCAAACTGGGATGAATAATCAAACACTTAGTTCTCATGAGACACATGACATTTCAAGGAAACAGGAGACATCATGTGAATTTTGGAGTATTTAAATGGTGAGTTTTTATACAAAAAGGCTTTTTAAGAGCCAAATGGCCCAGTTGAAAGAGATCAGTGTATAGCTTGGACTTCTGATAGGGGTGAACTCTGCTCCATTCATCCCATCCCTCCATGCAGGAGGCTGGAATTGACTGTGGTTTGCACTGAGTTTGCCCATCCTCAGCTCCTCAGCCCAGCTTCAGCCCTCTATAACTCTTGCTTATTCACCAGTTGCTCTGACTGTTGCACCAGCCTCTGGATCCAGTTCACACACAGGTGTGGAGCATCCAGGCAGACCTTCCCAGGCAACTGGGCAAAATCCTTCTCCAAGATCCCAGCCTGTATGAACAGATGGCCTCCCAAAACCTCTCCTCCTGAATTGATGTTGTGGGGAGAAATGGAAATACTTTCTGATGCTGCATTTCAGCTCTCTTAGAAAAAGGGAGATAAGGATTATACTGAGGAAGAAAGAGAGGTCTTCAATCTCACCAGGAAACCTCTAATTTTTGATCCTCCAGTTCAGATAAGGAATAGGGTTCCTATATTTGGGAGAAGAGAGTAAAGCTATGAATATAGCTGTGAAATGTGCTGTCATCCTCTCCCTTACTGGCCAAGCTGGCTTGTGCTTTCTGCCACCACCTGCGTGCGTTCCCTTGCCATAACACCTCCCTTCTTACCATTTCCATTAGCCCTCAGTAAGCAGTTGTATGTCTTTGGGGATCTTACTTTACTTTGGGACCTGACACCTGCACCTGTAGTGCTTCCCCGACACTGAGGAAAGCCCTTTGGCAGGAGCAGACAGTGGCATTGCAGCCTGAGAAGGCACAGCCAATGTCACTTGTAAGGAGAGGGACCTCAGCAGGTTTGGCCAATTCCTCACCAGTCCCCACCAGTGACATTCCTCTGTGGCAGTCAGGTACTGGGGCAGCTCTGTGCTGCTGTGGGTACGATCTGCAGGCAGTACCTGGTGCGCCTGTTTGTGAAACTGAAGCGTGTGAACCTGCTCTGTGATCAGCAGACAAGCAGGCTGCCTTCCCCACAGCCTCCACCGCCTGAGCACTGCTGTGCTGGGGAAGGGCTGCCTCCCTCCCCGAGGCTGGGCTGGGAAGAGATCCAGCAGCCATGCTGAGGAAGGGCTGCGGTGCTGTGCAGCTGCCAGGAAATCTGAACCCTCCAGGCAGGTCTGAAGCTCGAATGGAGCTCATTAGGGGTCAGCTATGTAAGGGGCTTCTCCCTATCCAATGGTCTTGTACACCACCTGTGTCACTTGCAACGTGCCCCAGCTCTTGTTTGCAGCTCTAGGGAGTTTAGGGTTGGGCAGCAAGCAGAAGAGGAAGAAACAGAAGACCTCCTGTGTCTGAGTACTGATGCTGGTGAGAGGGTGAATAATTTTTCAATGTTTGTTCTTACTAATGAAAAGAAGAGGGTCTTTAGAATAGGTCTTCCTGCATTTTTATAAAGCCTCTGGAAAGTTTTCAGTCTGATAATGATGAGGGAATGCTGCTCCCAAGATATATTTTGCATTAAGTGACTCTGGGAGAATTGAAGTGCAGACAAGGATCTCAGGCACAGAACCTACCCACTCCCACCTGCGTGCTTTAGGAGTCATGCTCCATCTTGTGCTCTTTGTGATGCAATGAATGGTTCAAGCTGTGCTGAAAGCCCAGCCCAAATTTAGGAGTAGAAAGTGAACTCGCCCAGCTCCTTGTGGTTAGGGAAATGCCTGTGAAGTGAGGGAGGTGGGTTAAAAACCCCGAGGCTGGTAAAGGAAACTAATTCAAGCATCTCGGTTTGCTGGGCAAGCTCCCTAACCACAGAGCGAGCCTGCAGAGGGAGCAGGCTCTGTCCAAGAGAAAAAGCTCCTGCACCACCTCACTGAGGAGCACAGCAGTTTAGTTAAATCCCTAAGCTTGGTCTTCCCTACCACTCCCTGCCTTGATGCAGGGTGATCACTCCTCCACCCCACAGCCTCTGTGTTCTGACACCTAATGTGTGATGTTGGGATCTGGTTCATTCTCCCGGCTAAAGCAGCCACCTCCTTTCCTGCACCAGCTCGGGAAAGCCCATGTCCTGTATCGTCTCTGGAGTGCTATCAACACTGGATGGGTGTTCTTCCCTCCTTTCAATGTGCGACTCTTTCTGTGACCACAGTGCTGGTTTTTAACCCCTTCTGATGACGGAGCTGGGAGGCCTGGGCTGCTCTGCCGCACAGGAGAGCCAACACCCTGAGGCTCCCTCTGCAGCATCTCTCAGATTGTCTCTTCCTGGGTGGCAGGATCTACACTTGCCAAGTTCTCCCACACCTCCCTAGCCCAACACCACGAACCAAGCAGAGCCCCAAGAGGGATACATCCCTAACAGGAACCAAGCTTCCTCATTCCCAAGCCATGAGGTGCTTGAATCAGCATCCTTTGGGCACAGATAGTGCTTGTGTATCTGAAACTCTTCGGGCAGAGTAAAGCACTGCCTGTAGCTCATCACAACATCAGTGCTGCCCACAGACTGATGAGACTTCAGGTGGTACCAGCAACTTGGTACGATGTGAGCCATTGCATTAACAAAGCAACAGCCACTCCTGCCCTGCCGTGGGCTGCGACAGCTCAGATCAGACAGCTCATGGTGTTCCCCTCTCCTTCCCCAGCAGAGAACGGTGTCACCACAAGGGCAGGACCTGCTGCTCTCAGGACACGCAATGCCCAGCCACCGCTCCACACACAATTTCACACCACAGCGCTGCGGCTGCCCTGACTGCAGGGGCAAAGTGCTGCTCTGTAGTTTGCCCTCGGTTTCCCCCCCCCAAGTGCATGACTTGCATGCAATCTGCAGTTTTAATCTCCAGTCACTAGATCTTAAAATGCTTTTGCAATCATTGTCTCAGCTTTACTTCCCCAAATGACATGGTGGGAGTTGTTGTCACCCCACTGTTAAGCCATTTTCCGAGTTACTGGAATGCTGAGCATCAAACATTCTCGTGGAGCCCAATGCCACTGCTGTTACTATGCTGTGGTGAGCCATGAGCATCTCTTCAAATGCCTGCTCCTTAACAGCAGATGGAACAGTGCTAAATTGGTTTCTGAATTTGCATCAGCACTTTCAAACATCTAGGCATCATGACTCCAAAAACTCAATTTTCTCCATGTTCTGATGGAAAAGTCAGGGATGGAGGGATGGGCATTATGACTGTTCTGTCCACAGTGGCCCCCTTTAGGTGAGTTATTTCCCACCAGGCTGGCTTCCTGTGCCATCAGTCCACTCCACACCTTCAGCAAAAAAAGGTCTTTTGAAAAAACTTCTGGGCAGTAACAGAAATGAGTGTGGATCCAGAGATGACACAGAGCTAACAATTTCTTCTTTGATTTGAAAGCTAACCCTCTCAAAAGCTCCAGAACTCATCCTGGATCCAGGGATGTATGAAGAAACTGTCACAAGGCTGTGACCTTAACTAGACATCAGTAAAACCTTTTTATAAAACAGGAAGGTTTAGCTGCTCAGAACCACCCTCTGGAAATTTAATGATCTAATCCAAGATTCTTCAGTAATTGCCCAATTCCCATCAGATCAAATGAGCTGAGCTCCACAGATACAGGGAAGTCAGATAACTGAGAAGATGGCTGATTTCCTACAGGAAAAACGCAAGACCAGATATATTTCACACAGTGTTATTCACACATTTTCATTTTGATTTTTACAGTATATACACGTGAACATTACATTATTCAATACGAGCCACCTGGAGTCAAACCTAATCAAACTGGTCCGTAAACAATCTATATCAAAAAGCAATACTTGAGCAAAAAGTCTAGTGGTTCTACCCAAACCCTAAAATAGTTGAAAGGAAATCCAGTGATTTTCATGTTCCTGGATAGAATTTGTGCACAAATGATCTCAGGAGAGCAAGTGGAAGATTATACTCAAGATATTGAAAGCACCAAAGATGACAGTTACAGGACTGTTTAAATTCAACCATGGCATGAGTGCTGCAGGGACAAAGTACTGGGACATTATGAGTTTCTGCCTGGACATCCCCGAAAGCCTGACGTACTGTCTTACGTGCTGAAGGAATGTCGGCTCTGTGGATTATAACACACGGCACAGGTACACAGGATAGTCACTGAGGAGAATTGATGTGTCCAAGGAAGTGGCTCAGAATTCATCCTTTGGGTGACTATGGGAAAGCTCTGGCTCCAATGACAGGGTTGGTACCTCTTGGAGAGGAATTTTGTGAACTGCCATGCAAAAACTACTTGGCAACTAGAATTGTGCTTACTCAAAATAATGAGGCCTACTACCTCACTTCATGCAGGCACTGGAAGTAGGCCAGAAGAAACTTTCCCATTTGCCTATTAATGAGTTATCACTACCATTCAAAACGCAGCACCTCGGATGTCTGCTTTAGTAACAGTTATGTAACCCTGGTATCAACAGTAACATGACAGAATTCCTCCTACAAGTTTACACCACTACTCTTTTCTTTCTCATGATCACACCCCTACAAAACAGCCTTTTATTTGATCAATGCTCAAGACATTGTTTCCAAACTATCGTGATGATCACAACTTTAGGTTAAGCCATCCAAATGAACATTTTACACAAAATACTTACTTCAACAACATACAAAGCACTTTCTTTATCTTTCAGAAACTGAATATACAAAGTAAGCTTTTTCCAAAATATTTCCATAGGCAAAGGATTAAAAAGGATTTTAATTATACACATATGGTCACAATTCTGCCTTAAAAAGATCATTGGGAAATGTACATAAGGCCGCTTGTATATGTACATCATCTTTATGTTACTGTTACAATGTTCTATGTCCAGAGAAAAAAATTGACAGTATCATACATATTTGCTTTACGCTGGGAGAAGGCTATTCAAAAATACAGTACTCTTCTGTACAAAAAAATCATGCCACATTTATTAAGATGGAAGAAGCATTGGTTTCTGTGATAACCAAATATTTCAGTCCACTTCTTACTATGCTTATTTATCCTGATTTAAAATTTGAACAGATTGATTTCCCAAAGTGTCCATATGAACAGAATCAACAGCTATGTTATAAACAAAACATAATGTTTCTCACAATAGATAAAAAGAAAGCCAGTTCATATTTTTGAAACCATATAAAGATAGAATTTTAAAAAAATCACTCTTGATTTGCTGAAATAAATTTACATTATACAACACTATATGCCAGGGGGAAAGAAGGGAATGGGGATATGAATATACACTAAAATGCAAATTTTTGTCCCAAAAAGGAGTAAAACAAATTACATTTACAGCATGAAGGTTTACAAATGTACATCTGTACAACCAAGGTAAGCATCACTACTAAATTAGCAAGGCTTTGTAATAAACATCGAAACGAGAGATTTGTTTTCAAACTGTAAACTTACACCTATTAACTACACGTATACAATGCATATATTTATAGGAAGCAAAAAGCTATCTGAATATTTAATCAATCATGCTTAAATGTTGAGCTATCAAGTTTACTTTTCAGTGGCCCCTTCTCTTTATCATTACCTATTTTTCGCATCTACAGTGAGAAAGCAAAATAAATGCTCAACACTTTCAAATCCTTACAATTCTATATGCAAAATAAAAAAATACAAATCTCTACTCTTCCTGCATTGTAAAACTGACTGTAAAGTTAATACAGGCTTTACTCCTTTTCCAACAGAGTACTTTGCTGAATGGAAGTACCACCATCATTTTAATCCCTCTACCTTGTACAACAATTAAATATATAAGTATATACAGCACTTTATTTTTAATACATTGCTAGAGAAAACCTTAGGGCATCATTTAAAAAAATCTGTATCCACAGCAAGTGCCAAAACCCAGTCTTTTAAAGTATCCATTGTTTTGCTCTTCCCTACATTAATTTGCTGTGCCCTTTTTGTTATTTGGAAAGGATGTTGTGAACCACCAAAATACAACTTAACTTTTTAACATGTTAAATAATGTTTATGCAGCTGATCAATTTTAATCTGGTATAAAAGACTTCACACAAAGGGGAAAAATAAGGATTAATTCTATATACAACTCTATAAACCTGTTGTGCTATGATGCTGGGTAGACCTACCAGATTGCAAGCCAGTGTATTAAAAGAATACTGTACTTTTTCCCTTTAAAAACTATTTCAGTGACTTTACAAGGTAAAAATTTACAAAATATGTGACAGCTATTTTGATACAATTACATCATATACAGGCATTCTGTGCTTTGCCAGCCATCCAATCTGATAGGTCTCCGGATCAGGGCTGGAGATATTTTTTCTTTGTTTTTTAACAATTCACTCCCCAAAAATATACACAAGAATAAAAATTTTACAAATGGATGAACAAAGTCAATAAATAGATTTAAAAAAATCAGAACATTTAGAGTTAAGTTGTAGGTTTTGATAATTCACAATTTAATTTTTCTTCCATTTCTCTTTGTCTTTTACAGCATCCCATTTGGTGGTCCACCAATTGGCCCCAGATCAGCACTGTTCTTCAGGTAATACTTTTCCAGCTTGGCCAGAATGTGTTTGCCATAGGTGTATTTACGTAGAGTCGTGATGTGGGGTCGAATCTGTAATAAGAAACATGTTTGGGTTTTTTTAACATCCACACTTTTAAGTAGAAGTAACTACACTTTGAAAGAATTATGCAAAAAAATGCCAGAAGTATTTAAAAGTTTTGGAAGTTTCTGAAAATATGTAAAACTGGTGATTTTGGCTCATCAAATAACTGATGTTCCTGCTGCAGGAAAAGGGAAGTAGTACTTTTGTGGGAGAGCCCTGTTGGTTACTGGTGGAAGCAGAGCTCCTGCAGGAATATCCTGGGCCCTGTGTTAAATAGCCTTGGGCCATTAAGGCAACACCACTTTTGTCCATGTCGGGATATTCTTAAGTAGAAATGTGCTTCTATGCTACAAAGTGTGGGAATCTCTTTAGGGGTGACTGCAGAAGGGATTTATACCCACAACCAGAAAATAAAAGGAGAAACCTCTGTTTCTTCTGTTATATTAACAGTGATGACAGATACATTTTCCTGTTAAAAGTATTTTCAAATAAAAGCTGGCACAAAGACAGGAGATGAAATCCAACTTTTGAAACTTTCCTTTTTTAGCTCAGTGCTCAGAGACCTGAATGTTTTCTGCTTTGCCAAGCTCCACTGAACGCCATGGTTATACATCAAGTTCTAGATTACAGAAGCAGTCTTACCCCTGCAGGGAAAGGTGCTCTGGCAGAAAAGCTGGCACAGTCAGTGTTTTTGACTCACTGCAGCATGCACCCACATACCTTGTGCATTATGATCTTCCTCTGGGCGGGCTCGGCCATGTCGATCATCTTCTGCACGACGTAGTTGGCGTACTGGTCCTTCATCATGGTGTATAAGGCACTGTGAGGGCCGTCGTTCTGGCAGCACACCTCGTCGATCAGCAGGGCTCGCTCGGCACGCGACGCGTGGGTCACGCATTTTTCTACCACGTTGCTGAAAAATAAGGCAAGTCCATGATGGGACTGGAGGTGTAACATTCTTTCAGGTAACCATTTAAAATTTATCTGGAAGTTTATCAGCTCTTCAGGGTTCTTATTGTATTGCAAACGCATCAATTCCTCATTTCCAAATCTCCAGTCTAATGACTGAGGAAGTTACAAGATTATACATCCCTATTATTTCACCCATGTGGAAAGGTTATTTTCTGATACTTATGATTTTGTTGGAGAGACTTTTACACTGGACCTACATAGGTATACTGGACTTAAGGCTGCAGATGTGTTCTAGCACATCTATTTTGCGAGTGGGCCCTCTGAAAACACAACAGAGAAGGCCACATAAGAAGATTCCTACTTTTTGAATAAATGCACTTTCTGAGAGCATGCTGACATCAGAGATTCCATCAAATATTCCTTTGTAGAGCAAGTCTCTGACCTTCCAGAAGCTGGAAAGGCCATCAAAGCTTGTAATACAGCAAAATTATCCTGGGTCTAAATTTGTGCTTTAGAAATTAAACAAATCAGAGGATTATGAGGAGTTCTATTCAGGAAAAGAAAAATAAAATCCAGATAAACTAGTTCGGTAACATTTTTTAAAACAAATGCCCCAATAATGTCACAATGCATTTCTACTTCATTTTGGTGACATGGCTAGTCTCACTAAATCAGCCAGAATGAATTCTGAAGCATATTTTTCCTTAGCAAAAGACACATAATCCATATTTCAGCAAAAAACATGAAAGAATAAGTTTTGGGCTCTAATTTCAGAATAGTTCAGGCCTCCTGCCTTAGTCTTTCAGACTAAGGCAGAAAATCCTTGTTAGACTAAACTACCACTTTTTAAAGTGAACCTTGTTATACTTGCACATTGCTAGGCTGTATTGAGAGTCAGCAAGTCCCAGCTTATCATCATCAGCACATCACCCAAGTTCCAGCAGAGCTTTTCACCCAGCTCTGGGCATCCTCACATGAAAACTTGGAACCTGTTCCCTGCACTTGCACAGTGAACAAAAGCCATATCCCATAAAGCCACAGAATCTCCTTTGTTTTGCTATAGAACATTTGCCTCTTCCCTTCCCCAAACCTAGTATAAAAATACCACAACATTCATCTCTATAAAAATATGAAATTTCAGGATGCAAGATACACAATAGAAATAAAATGGTTGCATCCATTTTGTAACACAAGAAATAAATCCAATACTACAACTTTACAAGGTTAATGAATCTTTAGTATATGAAAGTTGTGCAATACCTGGCAAATTTGTGCTGACTCAGAGCTAGAACTTTTCCTCTTATTTCTGAAACAATTTTGCTTTTGTCTTCAGGACGACCATGCTCCAGTACATGTTGAATAACGTAATTTCCATACTGATCCTGAAAATAAGATGACTTCAATTTTCTTTTGTGTTCATACCAAGTAATAAATATGGACAGCTTTTGTACATAAGCATTAAGTATGAAATTACTAATTGCATGGATATACAGAAAATACAATAATGTCAACATTACAGTAGCAAAGTGATGCAAAACATACTTCATCAAGAATTACTTAATGGGCTACAAATTTTACATGAGAAATGTAAATAATCTGTAAAACCAGTGTTTTTCTAGAGTATCTTTTATGCTCTTAAACAAAGAAGTCCTTAAATTTAAGATCATACTTTTTTAACAGCTGTAACATTCCCCTGAACACCAAGCTACAGTCAAAAGTGTAAGAAAAAGGCTTTTTATATCTTCTTTGCCTCCCAACTTCCAAATTCATTTTCATTAAAACTATGGAAGGAAAGAAAAACAAAAAATCAATGTCTACAAAACTAAAAAGAGGCTAATGCATTTAAACTAGGATACAGGAGTAAATTATGATAACAACAAAAAACTCTACAGTCCATTACAAATGAGTGTACATGCACTAACCTGCACTAGCTGTTCTGTGTGTTGATGCAGTTCTTCTAAGATTGGTAAAGTCTGCTCAGCAGTGCAGTGCTCCAGAATACGCTGAATTACTCTACAACCATATGGATGAGTTGAAAGTACAAATACCTTGAAAATAGGATTGCAAACGGAAGTTAAACCAACTGAAGCTCACACCTATTGCAATATTACTGTGTTCAAACTGGAACTGAACATACCAACTATTAAAAAAAAAGTTTTGCCTGCCAAGACCAGAATTCTCTTTCCAGCAAAAGTCAGGAAAAGATGAAAAAGCAGGTATTTGTGTGTCAAGGACTCCAGAAACCATGTAACTAAGAACCTAAGCATTCATTACAATATTTCTAGCCCACATAGCTGCAAAGGAAAGCCTGGAAGTACAAGCCTTAGGTAAGTGCTGTTCAACTTTCAAGCTTTCCTTTTTACTTAATTTTCAAATTTTAAGACTTTGACACTTATAAAAAGGAATTTGATAATGGTGCCTAAATTTCACCAATTTCATGTTCCAGCATACACAACAGGCTCCCAGTTACAATGTTTGTAAATAACTACTCAAAACATACATCCAAATCTTGCTTATTCCTTCTACTTGCTTCTCTAGAAGCTAGGTTTGTGGTTTGGGGATTAATTCCAAAAATTTCAGTGTTGGTCAGGATTGAACACAGAATCTTGTATAATTAAGCATCAATTCAAATGATGCAGGCAGGAGAAAATGGTAATATCACATAAGTGTGTCATTTTTCATTTGCCATTTCATATTAGCTAATATTTTCTATATATAATTACTTTGATCTTAAGATGAATGTTCAGTAAATAAACACACTCACACTTCAGTCAAGGGGCTCTATTTAGTTTTAAAAATGCATCTCATGTATCTCATACCCACTTTTTGGTGTAAAAAGAACCAACTGCAGAAACCTTGTGTCCAATTTAGTACTATGTAAAACTATAATTCCAGTATTGCTGTTTGTAAAATAAGAAAGATACTGCAGATTTTATTAGGAAATACATTTGGCCATTAAAGCAAAATTTAGTTATATAGCTAAGTTAGTAAGATTTTTACAATTCTTCTCAAGACTATAAAAGTACACGCTTATCTCAGAGGATTAAAATGTTATTTAGTTGCAGCATTTTCACTAGCCTGCAGCACAATATCAATCTTCGAGTAATACCTTTTTTGGGAAACAAAACAAAAACCCCAATCTGAAGTAAACAAATGTGACACCCCCTTCACTCCACACTAGCCCATATGTAGGGAACAGATTAGTGAATTTCATCACTGCAGTTCTTTAAGGACTGACATAAGGACTGACATTTATTGGGAACATTGAAAGACACATGTGCAACACAAGCAACAGGAGAGGAAAATGTAATTTTTAATGAAAAATATATGCTAGAGAGCACATACTTTATTATTATATAAAAAATGGCTCTGTCAAGAGTCGTGAAGGAAATGTGAAATGTGTTATTGCAAAACAGAAACACAAAGTCTGGGCACACAACATCCCTTGTATGCATTTGTATGACATCCACTGTGTGTATTTATAACACATCCAAACAAGTCTTACTAGAGCCTCCTCTCCCAACAAATAAATCTTTTTACAGCACTTTAACTGTCTCTGCAACAGCTTTTCCCTGTCATCATCCCCTTTTTTATTTTACTTAAAACAATGAAGTGCCAAACACTATCTTGTACATGCAAATGATGGACAAAGAGCTGCAAATCTTTTTCTGTGAAATCTAAGCATCCTGCAAAGAGGAAATGAACCATTGACACTACCTGTCCTTTGAATGCATCAATGATGAACTGGAGTGACTGGGGCTGAACACACTCAATACATTTTTGTACAACGTGGTTTCCATTTTGATCTTTCACACATTTCAGAACATGGCCATCCAGCTCTTTCACCATTTCATTCTGGAAAAACAAAGATTATGCTTGTCTTTACAATGATATTTCCCCCCCCCCCCCCCAAAACAAGGAAAAATTTCATTTCATCCTGACTCCAATCTTCATATTCACTGGTGTTAACTGTGAACCTCAGTTATTTTCATTTAAACAACTATTTTAGCCCCTAGAACATCTCATGATGAAGGGAATAATCAACAATTTAATCAAGTAAAAAGATGGCTACAATAAAAATAAATAAATAAAATAAAAAAAAAAATCATTGCTCTAACTTACAATTACCTGCTGGTCAGGTGAGATCGACTCGAGTGCTTTCTGGATAACACGACAGCCATACATCTGCAGGGCCAGTGGCAGAACATGACCTCGGATGCGTGTTGCCAGGGCTAACTTTTGATCCAGACTTCCAAACTAAAAGAAAATAAATATGCTGTTAACAAATTAGGACATATTGCAGCATGCTGGAATTTATATGTCAGAGTAAGTATTTCCAAGATGTATACGATTGTAATATTTGAATAATTTTTCACTTTGTTTTTTGGTAGGTATATTTAGCAGAAGCTTTTCTTTTCTAAATGCAACATTTTGTAATAGTCCATATCCAGTCACATACTTGCTATCAAATGCATGACCTTGAAAGACAACAGAAGAAATCAATGTAGTTTTTTTTGTCTGTCTGTAGGAACATTTAAGTGCAATGAGCCACTTCTTCAAATAAATTATACCAGGCAGGTGGATCACAGGTCACTATTATGTATGAATCCAAATCAGATTTTTCCTGCTATCTCCAAACTTGTACTGTCAGTGTATCTCACATCTTGTAAGATAGGACACAGAAGTGACCATCCAGACAATCAGCTGCAGGCACAGCAATATTCCTGTAGCATTGCTGAGAACTGTCAAACTTCACACCTGTAGTCAGCTCTGAAGAAAACGTGACCAGCTTCACCTGCCTACTTAAACACTGAACCGAGGTCCCCTTCTACTCTACATGTAAGCCCATGCTCACTTTTTTCTGGACAACTGTTCTACAGAATTAAGATGAAAACACTCAGCTGACAATGATTAATTGTGTATTCATCCAACTTAACAACATGGAAAAAACAGCAAATAATGACCCTTGAGCAAAATTAAGATCATGCATATCATATGTCAGTGATGCTTTTCAGAAGATATTTTGATTGGTTAACAAAAAGAAAGTAAAAAAAGTGAGCACATTGTTTCACAGATTACTAAAAATGACATTCTTGTTTACAGCAAGTATCTTATTCCTTACTGGACATTTTCCAGCTCTACCTTCTCTCCCCCACTCTTAGACATGGTCCTTGATTTAAAGTACACTACACTAGATACCCTTCCTACATATACCTTTTCCCAGGACACAGGCATTACCTTTTTCTTTTCTCTGCAAGCCAAATCTTGTAATTCTTTGATAAAGCCTTTTTTTACTACATATTTTTTAACAGAAAACAAATCTGTTTTAAATACTAGTTGTAGTAATATTGGCTGTATCTTATGATAGATACCCCTTACTCAAAATTCTTCTGCCTCAATACATTTTATGGGAGTTTCCTCATACAGAGCACTGGACAAGCTCCCACAGCTGCTTGAGTGCAAGGGTGTTTTCCAGACCCATTCTGTACCATGATTCAGAAACCAATAAAAAGCATCTCTCAAATATTTATGTTCTCTTTCATCTCCTGAAAGTCTCTCTTAAGTTCTGCTGAGAGGCTTGTGAAGCCTCAATGCACATTCACCAGCGTTCACTAACACATGCACCACCAGCGTAAGGAGAAACTGTGTCCATTATGACAAAAAGCACTGGACACAGAACAGAAGACATGTATGCAGAGTTACACACTTGGGCGCTGTGCAAGTCATGTAGAATTCTGTTATGGTGTTAAGAAAAAGACCAGTTAAATTTAATCAGATTTACAGCACTTCATTTGCATGTCCATCCATAGACTTAGTGCTATGCTTACCTCAAAGAACTTCTGTATTACATAGTTTCCAAACACATCAGTCATCAATTGATAGGCTGCTTGCAGGATCTCATTAAACACCATCTGGCGCTCAGCTGGAGTAGCTCGCTCCAGCTTTTGCTGTATAAATCTAAGTGCAAAAAAAGGTACATTATGCTTTGCATCAACAACAGGAAAACCTCTCAAACACTGTTTCAATGAGACACCTCAACACTCTAAAGAAAGCATGTATAAAATTTATTAAAATGAAAGTAGTGCCTTTGCATATAAAGAACACATTTTAGTAAAACTGACTTAAAAACTTTCCCTTGAAAAGCATTAAAGATGAAAAGAATAACAGTAACTAAGTATATGATGATGTATGACAAAAAATAGTTTTACATTCCAGATGCCATATATTTTGTTTTCTTAATCAATGCCTTTTCAATATCTAAATACTAGCATTTACAAGTCTAGTTATGAGGTTATTTCTACACTGAGAACTTCTACAGGCAGCTAAATGAGTACTACTTTTACAATGAAATTTCCTAGAGAAGGCCACCCTAAGAGTGTGCGCTCAAATTAATGGCACGCTTTGAACTAAGATGACAAGCACCTCATTCAAACGTTTGATGTTAATAAAACAATATCAAAGCAGTAAAGTATCATTAACTAGTCCTATAATAATTACCTAGAACCATGCTGGTCTTGGGAAAACTCAACAATATGTCCAACAAGGTCCCTTAGTTGAAGGTTAGGGAAACGATTGTTTCTGAAATCCTCTAGCAGTCGGCTGCGTCCAGAAGGCATAATGTCAGACCTACTGTAGCGGAGGCGCGAAGGAGGGAAGAGCTGGCTGGTGGAGCTAAAGAGGCTGGAGGTGCTCGCCGCACTGCGATACTTGGCTTCGGCGCCGGGGGCTGCAGAAATATAGCGACCACTACCATTTGTCAGTCCTCCTACAAGGAAGCAGCTCTGTCAGCAACGGCCGTGAGGGAAACGAGCAACAGCAAAACAGCAAGTGCACTAAAACTACAGATACACCCTGGAGCCAAAGAAAACAACAGTGTTGTCTTGTTATTTACGTTTACCTCGTTATTGTTGGAGGAGTTAGATAGCTTTATCTTGCAATAAATAAAACCATTCTCCTCCTCATTTTTATTTTATGTGAGGGCACCAGGAAAAGAAATTTCATTAGAAGAATATATCAAGGCAGGTAAAGTGAGCACCCACTCAGCCTTACAGAGACTTTAGAATTGGGTGGGCCTTAAGCTTAGTGGGCAGATTTCCACTTCACAAGTCATACTGGCTTATACCCTTGTTAGTAGTCTTGAAGTTAGCCAATTGTGTCAAAATAGACCATGAAATCTGAACTACCCTTCAGTCCCTATTGAGATACCTTTCCAACTTACAGCGTGTTAAGGGTGTTTTTGGGAAGACACGTGTGATGCCTCTTGTCATGCTGTACCTGTCCTGCAGGTTATTTGATGACTTCAGCATCCCAAGCTTTCAATTTGGTACCTCTTCTAAGTGCTAAATATGTCAAATTTCAAACCAGGTAACAAAAATACTCTACTTAATTCCCAAACAACCACTGATATATCAAACAGAAGCTCCTTTCAGAAACATGAAGTCCTTTCCTTGCTGCACAAACACTCATCACTCTAACACTTCATCCCTCCCTTACTTTCTAAGAACTGTTTTGCCTTCCTATGTCTAGGGCCTACTCCTTTTTGCTAGTGATTCCTCCTACAGCTCTCGTCACCCCCAGTCCTATGCACTTCTCCTCACACCCTACTCTCTGATCAGTTTGCCACTCTGAACTCCTCCAGCAGGCCTCTCCCCTCCACTTTACAACAGGCAGCAATTACCATAAAAAGCATCCAAAGCATCTTTCCCAACTGCAGTATGATTTTTTAGAGGAATACTCTTACTATACTACAAGCAGAAATATTTGAAGACAATTCCCACATAGAAACCTCAAATCTACTACTAAAACCAAACTAAGCAAAGAAAAAACCAAACATTCCCTGAAAGTATTGACTATGAATTGGAAAAGGAAAGCATTTTGTTTCCCTGTCTAGAAAGTGACATTGTAATTAAAGCCCTTTCAAAATCCACAGAATAAATTTATAATAAATTGCAGTATGTGCTGTTTGAATGGTGCTCTATTACAAACTTTTTTTTTAAAAAAAAAGAAGAAAAATGAAAAGAAAAAAGAAAATAGGTGACTGTGCCCCAGCCAAGCCTTCTCTTGGTTCCAAGTATTTATAAGGCCAGGCAAAAACAGTGTTACAGTGGACTGGCAATATATTAATGGTAAAGTTATCTTTCTCAAAAAGTCAAATTCCAGTACCAGAACCTGAGATGGTAGTGCTCTGCAAGACACATCAAGCATCACATTGATTGCACTGTATGGTATTATGCCCTAAAATAGAAATAATTAGTATTTATTTTATAATTAATCTCCAAAATTCTGTGATAAGCATCAATAAATACTTTATGCCCCACAATATCTTTTAAAAACCACTAGGTTCTCTTTTAAATTAAAGCCTCTTAATTCTTTACAGACAGGAAAATCAAGTTTTTGTAACTATGAGTTTTAGTTTCCATTGACAAACACTATATTCAGAAAAGAACTGACAGCAACATGGTACTAACAAACAAAAGATAAAAAAACCCCAACATTCTGCAGGCGAAGCAGTATGCAGAGTGATGCTCTGCTTTAATTACTCCTCTAGGAATGGCCTTCTAAAGAACAAAAAAAGTTATGCAGCTGAAATGATGGCATTTCTCATCTGGACTATGTAAACACACGAATGCAATCCTGGCTTCCCTGTATGAGCTGTGCAGTAACACTATTTAATATCACGAGAGGGCACCAGAGCCCATCTGAAAGGAAGTTATAGGCTACTTTCCTGTTGCAGCATCTCTGTTGCTCCACTGATCATATGCTCAATTCTGTGCCAGAAACTAATAAGGAAGTTTTGATCATATGCTCACAGTCAACACACACAGTCGTAGAACTGAACATGTGAATCAGGAATTGTTTCAGCTTGTTTTTTTTAACTGAGCCTTCATCTCTATAAATTAAATGCAACAATTTATCCAGCAACTGAAATAGAAATTAAGAAACTTGGTAGTGTTTAACAAATATGCTGTATATATGTGTAATATACATTTCCTGCTTAGAATTATCAAGCCTTTTTTCAGTCTAATTTGGGAACCATCACTTTTTAAGACTTGTAAGACAACTATGCTGCAACTGGGAGGCTCCTGTCTAGCCTGTGAAACTATTTCAGACAATCACGTTAAGCAGGACAGTAACACAGGAAGGCTGTATTAAGAAAGCACACCCATTTGTGCCTGTGAATTCAGAAGCACATAGAAAGCAGAACCTTGTAAAACACTGGACACTATTATAAAAAAGAGTAATGTAATAAGTAATTAGGTTTTATTCTCATTTAATCTTTAATTATAGCAATGTTATGGCTCAGCAGCAACCCTGCAGATTTGAAAAACAGTAGAACTCCCAAAATATAAGCATACTGTCTTCAGTACTTACTACATGCAGACATAATTGTGAGTACAATGGCCTATTTTCTTCTCTAAACTAGGAAAGTAACAGCCTAGGTCTTGTAAGTTATTTGGGAACATACCCTACTGAATAAGGCATTGAAAAATTAAAATACTTATTAGACATTAGTATAGCCACATAATTCCAAACTCTTGGGGAATGAAGTGTGCATTTCATTCTTCAGATATCAATTAACTGTCACTTCTGATCTCATAAAACAAAGACCTCCAAAGCACTCAGTACTATTAATTTGTTTTACAGTTTAATTGAACCTAAATCCCTGTGGCTAATCCATAGGGAAGAAAAGGCATAGAGATATAAAGGGGATATAGATCATCTAAAACAGAGCCTAAGTTTCAAGGACACAAAGCATGTTAAATTACTGACTCCTTAATATAGGTAGCATATTTAATGTTAAGGAGAACATGAAAAAAACATTAAAACTAGATCTAGGCATATTTATTTTGACAGCATTAGTCTGTTAGTATTTATCAAAGTATTTTTTGATTACTTCTAATAAAGACAGAAAATATATCTACTACATAGTAACTTATTTACATGTGTCAGCAATATTTTCTAGTAAAACACATGTGTATATAAATGTTTTGAACTTAATTTCTGCAGAGTATTTTTCCTTTTGTATAAAAGTAGCTTCATCTCACCCTCAGATGAAAGTTTCCTCTTCATATGGAAAACAGAATTACACATATCTATGTATATTTTAGGAATCAATGCAAGTGTTTATTATACCTGGTTTACTGAAGCCTTACAGAGGAGGGACACAGCAGAGGCAATGCAAAGCTCCCCATACTGCCCTGCCAAGGGGCCTTTACTCTTACCCAGAATGACCACCTCTGAAGGGAAAACATCAATCTGAACTGCTAAAAAGCTTGGCTTGCAACACGTAGAAAATAATTACTTCCAAAAGCCCAGATTTTAGAAATCCTACTTTACACCAAAACTCTACTCTTAAAATGCTGCAATGTACCATCAAACAGGGTAAGGATTACCAATCTAAAAGGACTTTTTATGACAACAGAAAAACACTTCCTCCTGCAGTTCCTTGTACTTGGGAGTGAAAGGGTAGTTCAAATTCATGACCTTACTGCTCCAACTGATTACAGTAAAGAAGCAGTTACAGACAACTGACAAATCTCTTCAAATACAGGAAAACTGACACTAGCACAAAGTAATTAGCACATTGCTATTTTAGGATGTTGGAAAAAAGTTGTTGAGAAGAGATAAAAACAGTAAAATATCACAAATTTCTTGTAAAAGGGAAATTGTTCTTTTAAGCTACAGATTGCAGCAGTGTCTGACAAAGGGGTTATAAAACCATGCACCCTTTCCCAGTGTTGTGCTGTAGGTTCTGGTGGCTGAAACAGGAGCAACCGAGTTTGATGCCCATTTCAAAACAGGAGTTAAACTTAGCTGAACCTGTTGATACAAGCAGGCAGGACAAGTTTGGAAGGTGGAGGGAGAGCTGCATTTGACAGGCATTATCAAAATACCAATGGAAACTGCATGCAGACATGAACTTACAATGTTCTACTCTGAAAAGTGACTACATGATAAACATACCCTTCTTAAAATACACTCCCTGTTGATTTCAGGTATAACTTCTCATTTGGTGAGAAAGCTTTTATTTTTTATTTTTTGTATGCGAGAACAAAACATGCTTCCAAGAGTGGCTGATGAACACACCCAAATAAATATAACAAGACAGACAATTAACTGCAGAAATGGTCTTAAACTCTGAGATGGTGCACTTTGAATGTAACTGTGCAAAAATATAGCACAGGGCAGAAAGGAAAAAAAAACCCACTGCATTTTTCTGCATTTTTTGCAAAAGCAAATATCCAGAAGACCTCAATTTCCCAATTTCAGACTGATTTTGTAATGTAGCAAAAAGTTTATCAGTAATCAAGGTCCACTTAACTTGGAAGACAAAGAGGACACAATGGAAGCCAACCAGCTTGTGTCAATTTTCAGAGTACAACTGTATATTCTGGCAGTTACACACTGATCTAGTACATGATTTTAACAAGCTATTAAGGCTTAGTTCACACTGCCAAACAGTTCAAAATGGGTCAAAGTCAGTATTTAACAATTTCTGCTGATAGAGGTAATCCTCTACACTGATCACAGCCTATTTTCTTGTAACTGAAAAAAAAGTCTTTTAACATTTATCAAATGTGAAACAAACAAAACTTTGAATGTTTTAAATTTAAGATAATGCCTTCCAAAATTTGGTTTAAGTATAGTTTTCAGCAATATGAAAACTATGGTGAGAGTACTTTGAAAAGAAAGAAAGAAAAAGATTTCCATGATAACCCCATTGTCAGATGTTCAGAACTTTCTCAAAAGCCTCCATTTGGGCTGAAACTTTCCATGCTTGGTCTCAGCCCAAAGGTGCACTTTGTAGACCTGAAAAAGGAAAAAAGGTAAGTAAAAAAAATAAAACGTGCTGAAATATCCCCTTGCCCAGTTTTACTTCGGGTATTCAGCACTTAACCTTGAAGGGGATACTGTACTGCAAATGTAATATATTTTATTTAACCTTGTTATATAAATCACTCACATATTTCTCACTTAAGGTGTATTCTGGTAGGCATTTTAATTTTTTTTTTCCTCTTTTATTTGCACTAAGAGAAGTATAGGGGATTAGGCTGCCTATTGCAATCGTGGGACTGTGCACTGAATAGTTACTGGAGCAACAGGCAACCCAATCTTGAATTACATCCAGTTTCACTGCATGATTTTAGCATCCAAATTAAATGACTGCAAATATTTGCAGCAGAAAAGAAAAATTTTATTAGGTAACCTCAGGTTAGAGGTATTATCTTCTAAACATACTGTATACTGTGGTGAGGTTTCTTTAGATTTTTTATTTAATTTTATTTAAACTTTTTATTTAAAGAAAGGTTGAGCTCCCATGTCATCTAACTAGCCAAAAAAAATTTAAGAAATTATTGTCAGCATTCCTTAAAAAACACATCTGATAACAGAGAGCCACCACTGACAGTGCTTTTGCTACTTCTTTGACAAATGCCTTTATTTTGGTTTTTACTTTCCACCAGCCTGGTGATAAACTGCTGCCTTCCTGGCAAAGTATCTGGGCCATGAGGTTGACTGATTCAAAAAATCACCTTTCAATACATTTTACACTGTGAGCACAGCCCACTTTTCTACTTTATCATGGCATGGGGCATTAATGAAAGTCACTTCACTGTTAAACACATAATCTAAAATGTCCTTAAAGTGGTAACACAGTGGAGGAGAAACAAAAATAATGCAACTTCGCTTGTCATATTGTGTAAACATAATAGATAAAGGACCAATAATTCTTACTGGGCTCTCTACTGGGCTTCTGCAAGGGAAGAAAAATCAGTTGTTGGCCCAATACTGCCAAAAGCTGAATGCCCTCCACTGTCAAATCAATGAGCATCTGAACATGCTCTTCACCTTCCAGGAATGGTCCCTCTTCATTACAAAACTGTTTAACAGCAAAGGTAATGTGACATCTCTTATGCAACATATATTTTACACATAGAAATACATACACACATACAAACAAAAAGTGTTTTTTTGGTTTTTTGTTTTTGTTTTTTTTTACCTAAATGCAAACTGGATGAGGATCCATGTGATGAAAGTGATGGCGGTGGCGTAAGTGAATGTCCTGGCGTTTGGCTTGGCAGAGGCATGCCTATTGGACTTGGAGAGGAGGAAAATCCCAGACTATTGTAAAATGGCTGCCCTATGGGTGCTAGGCTGCTACTAGATCTTTTGTACAAGTCAGAGCTAGTAGATAGAGAATCTCTCCTTGTGGCACTACTACTTGCAGAACTGCCAACTGAAGAAGAAATAAAAAGACCCTAATTACACAGTGTCAACTGAATAAAACCTATCCCCAACTACAGCTGGGCAACAACAGATGTGATCACAATAATTACAGCAATCGTTATGACAAAGACAATTACTGTGATAACCACACATGCTTTCAAGTAAATCTAAGTGGGTATAAACATACCACTGGTAAGTAATTTCACCAATGTCCACGTCTTTCAACATTTCACACTAGACTTCTCACAGTAATATTGCAGTACTCTTTTAAATGCCTAGCTTCAGGCTTTGGGACAAATATGGAATTTATAAGATTAGATTACACTGCTACTTCATAGAATATATGATTCTAAAAATATTGCCACTAAATTATTTGATAATTTTTTTTCCACCATAAATTATTAGTCAGACAGTGACACTCATCTCAGGAAAAAGTCTAGAGGCGATCAGTTGTTGTTTAAGGGTTCACAAAATAATTTATATTGCTGTTCAGCTGTTTCTTAAATTCCTCATTTGTGAACCCCTCACCTGTAGGGAAAAAAATGACTACTTAAAATTCCCTATGAGAATTATGGCTCTCAAAGAACTGAGAAGTGTTTTGAAAGGATATTATAAAGAGGGAATAGGCCAAGAAGAAGATGAGAAGCAGAGCAGAGATAGGAAAATTAGGTGAGAAATTAAAAACATCAGTTTACAGCTACCAGTGTTTCTGAAAATCAAATTAGACTAGAGGCTTTGGATAACAGTGTATTAGTGAAGGACTGGTTATCCTGCACAGCATCGTTCAGCAGGGCGATGAGCAGTCTAGGACAAATTAGGAGAACAATGAAAAGTTTTTAGAAATGTTAAATTCTAGTATCTGCTGCATACTAGTGAAATATTAAACTAGAGTGCCAGTTTTAAACATTGGAACATTATTATATTCATGAACCAAACCAAGATGATGGATATTTTAATAACAAGTATCTTTGTTAAGCTGAATTTGAAAAATTGATTATTACTATTGACTACTTCAACTTAAAAAGGAAAGGTCAGAATTCGTACTTCCATAACTTTTATCCTTTCCAGGTACCTTCCTATTAAAGCTGGCAGCATGGCCCAATATAAAGATCACCTGAGACTTCCCATTTAAAGACACTAATTTGTTCTCTCTTAACATTAACAACTTGGCTAGTATTATTCATGGCAGGAACTTGCTTGGACAAAATTTTTAATAGAACTTCTGTCTAAACACTGCCATTTCAGAAATACTGGCAAAGAAAGGTGCTTTATCCTTACCAAAACAATCTAGCTACCTCTCTGAGAAGTTAATGCTTTCATGTACTCAGACCAAATATGCCAGCAACAGGAGACCTTCATTTTCACACTTCTAGACTGAAATAAAAATCTTTGCAAAATCACAGTTCATCCAAGTTCAGCACAGATCTGCTACAGACTCACAGCTGAAAACTTTAACTCCTGACCATACACAGCACATCTAAGATGGCTGATTAAGGTTGTGCCTGCAATTGAACTTCAGTGTGCTATGTCAAAAAAAGACTCTGAAACTGCTGTCCAAGATTCCACCTTGTGTTGGAAAGGCCCGTGAGGCAATGTGGAAAGGAAGTTTTCTATTTCAAGTGCAGGGGAGACAAAAGCCAAACAAAAGAAGTAGACTAGGGGAGGGGGAAGGAGAAAAAAGGAAATCAGAAGGAGATACAGAGAAAGGTCAGACAAAGGAGCCAACAAAGAGACTGCAAGAAAAACTGGCAAGCACTTTCAGTGGGACTGAGGATGAGAAGAAAGCAGATCTGAAGAAAAGTTAGGCTGTAGAAGGTGTATGTGACTGTGGGGCAAAAAGACTGGAATAGTAAGCTGATGATGGGAACATCACACAGTACAAGTAGAAACAGAAACATACTTAGGAGGGGGAGGGAAGCAGGAGACAAATGTTGCCTGGAAACTGGGAAGGAAGACATACTAGAGGAGAAGCCAGAAGGAAAAGACACTGGACTAACTAGGCAAGGAGATTGAGAGTAAGAAACCAGAAGAGCAAATTAAGGCAACAGTTGAAAGAAATCTCAAGCCTTGAGACCAGCTCTACAGGCTCTGGCTTAGTGAACCATATAACTGTTAATACAACACTACACGATGGATTGCTATTTTTCCATCTTTCAGGGTTTCTTGCTCAGCTAAATTACTGCAGCTTAACAAGTTACCATGAACCAGCTGAGCTGCATTTTCACACACAAGCATACCTTACAAACCCCAGAAGATAATTTGCATTAGCTTACTCCTCTTTCCCCCCTTTAAGCTAATTCCCTTACAGTTGTTTCAAGCCAGAAGGCGGCATCTGGAAAGCTGCCATAGTTGATCTAATTCTTGGCTACCTGTTAAGCTGCAGTAACTTATCACCAGGTACCTAAACCTTTAAAAGGGAGTGTGAATAGCTTTATTATAAAAGAACAGAGACTGTAAGTACATACAGTCATTTATATGGTATGTTTGCTGCTTTCAGTTGTTACTTTGTTCAGGCATTCAAGCTAGAACATGCTCACCTTTGCATTTTTTGCAGCTGTTTTTGTTCCCTGCAAAAACTGAAAATATAAGGGCAAAATATGTTCTGCCATCTATCAGTCTTCATGGCTATATTTTAACTGAAATTCAACCTTTTCAACACACTGAGAGGATTTACAAAGAAGCTGAAACTTTGGCACATAAAAAATTAAACTTGTTTTCAATTTGCCTCGAAATGCATGAATACCTTTTGTTTAAGTGCTTATCTGTATAATTCAATTCATTTATACATAGAGGTCAGAACTCTAAAAAAATAAATAACCAGGAAGAATTTTTTAAGTGGCTTTTAGGGCAAGTACAATTTATACTTAGCAGAAGGGCACTTTCAATATACTTTTATTCTAATAATACTAAAATATTTCAGCTTTAGATAGCACCTTTCATCAGCACTTCTCAAACTGCAAAAGCACAGGGGTTCCTGCTTCCCTGTGCGAACCACCATGCTAATTAAATCACCCTGGATACTGCTGTAAGATTTCAGCATGTGCTCTCTGTGCTGAGGGCTTTGGACAAAGCTCTGGAACTGACCTTTGCTACAAGAAAAAGGCTTAATCTCCTGTGCCAGAAAAAGCTATGCTGATTTTCTTAAGCAGATACACAACTACAATTTGTGCTCTATGGAGGTTCTTCAGATAATGCAGGAGAAAAACTTTTATGACTTAAATCCAGTCTATCTAAAGACCTTAAGTAGGTGCACTGTATTAAATACATGTATTTATTATCACTATCTACCAATGTAATGAAACTGTACCTAGAGTGAAACACAGCTGCTAAGGATACACTGACACCCTATAAGTAGCTCAGGACAAATTATATTACATAATATACACTTAGATAGCACATTTTGTAAATAGTATTTACTTGCTGTGGCATTAATGAAAATTAAGAAAACCTACACTACTGAGTAGCCTCAATTTTTTTTTTAAAAATCAAACAGGAGATGTTTTGAGTCTCCTCTTTAAAATCAAATGTTGGACAGGATCAGTGCAAAAATCTGATTTTGTACTTCCTGGCACTAGTTTTGTTAAAGTAAACAAACTTTCCCATTATTTTATGAAAAACAACACTGAGAAAAACTCTGTGTTGGTACATAGTATATTTGATGTCACTAGTCACACATAGTTACCAAATAACAACTACTGTGTCTGAACACTGAAGGGTGCATTTTTCCTTCTGTTTTTTTCTCCCACATATATTAAGCCATCTTGTAATAATTTTTTTAAAAAATTAACTTTCCTTAGGGCTAATTTTCCTTAGTTTTGAAAAGAATATTGTTAGAGTACATCCAATTCCCCCAATTTCTACCCATCTGCAAGATACACAAGATTAAACATGCTCCACTGATTTAATTAAAATATTAGTAATAGGAAGCAACTCAGTGCTGTAAACTTAAGAGATTAATAGCAAAAGGAAATATTCTTTAAAAAAATATTTCTCTTGCCATACTAAAACTGAAGCTGAAGTACAGGAAAACCTACCTTGCATGTTTAAAACCTATGTGAATAATTTTTGTATATGTGAATAGATGAATAAATATGTGAATACGAAATTTCTGCTTTAGAACAGAAACAATGAAAACTAATTTTTTTTTTTTTTTAATATAAACAGGTCAATAATATTTAGGAGCATCTGTTGAAATAATTAAAGGCCCCAAACATACACAGACCTATTTAGGCTTAACTATATCTAAGATTAAACGTGGCAGAGTTAACAAGGACTATTCTTGGGAATTAAGACTTTTTGTTTTGTAAATCCTTTAAAAATGTTATGGAAACAAGCACTTCAATATTAGATCAAATTTAGAAAGTCATATGTTATTTAATTTGTTTGAAAAAAAAATAGGAATTTTTCTGATATATTTACAATAAAAGAATGCATATCTTCAATATCATCAACTGTTATTTTAAACATAGAATGAAGACTTCCTTGAAAACAAAAGCAGCTTACTGAAAAACAGTAACAAACTTTTGGGGCAGAGTACAGTGATCAGTATGGAAAAGTACTTTGGAGATACCTGTGACTGCAGGATATTGTTCAAAAATGCACCTTGTATACAGAACCCAGGTGAATTTAAAAAACCTTTTTTTATTCCCCTACAATTTGTTTAAAACTTCAATAACCTATTTTAGCATTCTTTTTAGAAATGTATGTGTATACATGATGCCTGATACAGATACATTTTTTTTGCTTAAAACAAAAGTCTCACAGAATGTCCTCACTATATTAACAACCTACCTGATGAGCCAAATCCACCAAGTGCAGAGCCGATAGCTGCTCCTAAAGAGCTGCTACTTCCAAAGCCAAGAGATGTGCTTCCTGGTTGGCCAGGACCATGTGAAAAAAGGGAACTGCTCTGGGAGTTATTGGTCAAAGAGTTACTGCCATAAAATGAATTGGATTGGAGGCTACTATTTGTTTGCTGTTGCTGTTGTTGTGGCTGGGCACCAAGTGGCCGAAAAAGACCGTTCGTGGCTCCCGCGAGATTGTTTGCTGTTCCTCCAGCTGAAGCAGCTGCAGCTGTAAAACACATGTTTTCAATCATAATTACTCTCTCAAACATTTCTGACTGAAAATGGATTATTCAGAACTAGACTGTATTTTCTTGAAGCCCTCTTAAAACATATTAAAGGACTAAGAGACTTAACAGTATTACGTAATCTTAATTACTCAAGGAAAAAAGGTGAAGCTAGCACAAGTTTTAGGCTAATCAAAGCTGCAGAACTGTTAATGTAATTGAGGGAGTTTTCAGTGTAAACATGTAAGACATTACTGTTTACTGAACTTTTTATATCCAAAGTTGCAGTAGCAGAGTTGCAGCTAGAAGTCATTCAAAGACATCTTCAGCTGCTGTCAGAAGTAAGTTCTGACTACAGAAAGAAGCTGATAGATTAACTTAAAATCTAATTTTCTGAACAGATTAAGTTAATCAATCCAAGCTTAATATTCTGGATTTTAATTTAACATGCAATAAATGATTCAGTAATACTAGGTCTTACAATTGGTAAAAAAGAAGAAGGAAACAAGAGACTTTTGATGTAACTAATTCTCCTCTTTTGCTTTCCATTCTATACACAGCTTTTTCCTTGCCACACTTTCAGGAGAAAATACTTTCATGAGAAAAGCATAGCAAGGCTTCAGAGCAATCCATCTTCTGCCAGGCTGAAGCAATGAAATGATGCTTCCTAGAGGACACCATTTAGGGGATTGATGAGAAGTGCATGTTATAATGCATGGGGAGAGGAAGGAGAAAATGTTCCCATCTGACAAATAACATTTGCAGAAACATGTCTGTGTATGTATGGGAAGAGGACTGTAAATTCCAATTAAAAATTGAAAACCCCATCTCTGAGAAACAGCATTCTCAGAGAACAGGAGGAGAGAGAATAATAAAGCAAGCATGCACAGTACATCCTTCAAGACTAGAAAACTTCACAGATGCATAGAAAAGAACAGTATCAAATACCAATCAACATCACTGTTAAGGCTCAATAGAGAAGTGAAAGAAACCTCTGTGCAGGGTCAAATATTTACCTGCTTGTGCTGCTGCAGAACTGATTAGAACAGGAGTTGAGGCAACCAATCTGACTGGTGCGCCAAGGCCAGTTCTTGCTCCAGGGCCTACTACTAAGGCACCAGTCTGATCGTAATAGGCAGTGGGAGTCAGCACTTGGTAGCCTACACAACAAAGGAGACAAGGATTAGTAGTACAGACAGTCTCATACAGTCAGCATTTCCTCTCTCCTTGAAATACTATAAACACCAACTACAAACCAGCATTTCTGCCACACTGTCTCTGAACATCAACTGGACATAAAAGAAAAAGCAGTAAAACATCACAAAACACTGGGACAAAATCAGACGTAGAAATGCTTCAAAATTTTTTTTACAACTAAAATAACTGCTAAAATTAGTTGTCTGAAGTTGAACTTATTGTCAAGCTAAAAGTTTCTAATACCACAGTGAGAAGGTACAGGTACAATCCAACTGACAGTATTTGGATCATTAACAAATCAATTTCTTTCAGCAGTTTAAAATACTCTACATTTCTCTTGTACTCATTTGTACATGGAAAAGCTATTGAAATGTGCACAATTAAAGAGCTGAGCTAAATGCAAGTCTGGCAATTCCATACATTACCTAGCCATACTTAAAAGACCATCTGCAAAAACACATTAGGAAAGGAATGCTGTGTGTGCAGAATACCTTGGGGCAGTCAGTTACACAGGAATAAAAGATTGTTATCCAAGCATAACACTTCATTCAGTTGACATTGAAGAATTGAAATTGATGAAGAAAAGGAGGAGGGGTTGAAAAAGGAGAAAAACAAGCAGTAGGAAGGAATACAAGATACAATATATGAATTAAGAAAAGCAAGAGAGACAAAAGAAAGCCAAGCAAAAAACCTTCATTTAGGACAAGAGCAAGAGAATTAATTTTAAAGTTCTTGACACTTTATAGTGAAGTAGATGAATTGGAGTAAGAATCCCTAAAATCTGGAAAACAAGCTACAATAATCTAAGAAAGGGTGCTGACATTTAAAATATAACCATTTCTAATTGTAAGGTTGACTGTTCTTATAAAGCAATAAAATAAAACCCAATGGAATTTCAATATTCCTCCCAAGTTCAAACATATAGTAGCACTTAAGAAAAAAGATTGCAAAAGTCATGCATCTGATTTTGTACATGTAAGAACAAAGATTTTGCATTCCATTTTAAGTAAGCTGTTTACATCCAATTGCCTCGTGTGCTCACAATTAGGTCTAGCAGAGTTCTCTCTGTAATAGATAGGGACTTGAACATAATTGGACTTCTGATTTCAGGTACCACAATCACCAGCCTTACAAGTCATATTTTCTCCTCCTCAATTTCTAAAACATCTCTGTAATCTCTTCTGCCTAGACACACCCTAAAAAAAAAGAGCTGGAAACATCATCTGCCTTCTGGCCTGCTGCTTACAGTGCTCTGTACGAAAGCTGGATACACACGTCCAAATTCTCACACATTGAGAAAATCTGAAGCTATGAAGAAGACTCGGGTAGTACTGAACAGGAGAGGAGCAATGAAAATCCCTATCTTTAGGTTCAATTCACAGTTCTGGAGGTGAATGCATTATAGTGGTTATGAAAAATTGTCACTGCTATCATTCCAAACCTGTTTGGTCTCACTACTCACTAGTTGCTTTGCATTCCAGGCACATTTACCTTCTCTTTCCCACCAACAGTACAAAAAGACAGTTGTCCTCCATATTGTTTGTCTGAAAATTTGGCTAGTTAAAACCAACCAAAACAGGTTCTTACATCTGAACTGGTTAAAGAACCTTTTCTAGAGGTGACGTTGCCTCTTCCACCTACAAAAATCTGCTCTGCTGCTCTACTCCTTCACCACTAAGAAAGGTTGCTACATTCCCAAGGGAGGGAAAGGTGAGAAACTGTTGTCTGTTATATTGTAGTTCTGTAGAGAACACAAAATATTAGATTACTGACATAATAGGAAAACTCTTTATAAAGACGTGTTCCGGCACACATTAGCAATGTTTAATTACTAGTACCTACATAATCGCTGCTTTTACTCAGCAGGTTCAACTGACAATACCATGTTGGTTCTGCTCTTGGTTCCTGCTGTATCATAAAACCACTTTTTCAGAACTCAGAATTGGCTAATACTCACCAGTGTTTACTCTGTCCACCTACTCTCTTGAAATGCACAAACCCATGGATAATGCTGTAACTGTGTAAGTATAACTGTATAAAAACCCCACTGATTTTATGTTCACACCCTTCTGCTCATCTAAAACTAATTTACAGCTTTTTATATTACTTCAGGCCCACAATATAAAGAAGCCTATTTTCCAATGCAAAATACTTGGAGGGGGGGCAGGGAAGATAACTTACACTTTGCATAAATTAAAGTTACTGAAATTAATACTAATGCAGTTTACCACATTAATATTAGATTTTCTATAATAATTTACCTCTATGACTGCTAAATGAAAAAAATGGAAGCAACCTGCCCTTGCTCTTTACACTACAAGATGCCCAAGCCCTCTTGATACTTCCCTGATATTATCTGAACCTGTGATCCACTCACAGACAGTATATTTAAAATACGTAATAAGCTAGGTAAAAAGCATCCAGATACTGTCTGTCACAGAAAGTTCAAGCATGAGAACTGATGGGCTCATCTCTGTTTCCAGTCTCTGAAATACATTCCAAACCAAAATAGGCCTCAGCTTTCTACTTAAATCTACTACAACAAAGCAACATAGGACTATTTGTGAAAATGCTAAAACCTTGCTACATGCATCTGCAGCCTCAAAGGTGTAACATTTTTTGCTTTGATGTCAAAAATAAAATTTCAGAAAGACCACCTCAGATCAGATTAAATAACTGAAAAACAGCTCTCACAGCAAAACTTAGATTTTTCCCTTCCTTTGCACTATTCCACAAACTGTGCCTCATCTCAGAAAAGAGAACACAAAGCTGGAAACTTCCCCTGCCTTCTCTCTTACCAAAGATACGGTGGTGACCTGGCAGATCTTCTCTCGAGTTCCCTCTCTTCCTGTTTCAGTTTTTATTACCTTTCTCACATCATCATCTCTCCCTGTGGCTGTGGAATTTCCTCTCCAAATTAACAATTATCAAAGCTTACTTCAGTGCCTTCACATTCAAGTTCACTGCAGTGTTCCCATGCAGTCAGAAAACTAAAACATACTGTTTCCTAATAAGTTCCTAATCACACCTTTTATTTTAGAGTTTAATTGCTCTATCTACACTTACTGTGTCTGTATCAGCAGGGAATGTGAAAGTAAACAAAAGTTTATCAATGTGGTGTTTCGCTAAAATGATTTCTAAGTATCTCCAGAAACCGGACTCTGAAAAACTTTCCTATCACACAAACCTTGAATATATCTAAATAATGAGGAAATCTGTTCTCTGGGCTTATGCAGCTCATCCTTAGTGTTCACTTACCCATCCAGCAATGCAACTTCCCTCAGTGATGACATCTAAATGTACATCAGTTTGTCACTTCTCTCTACACAATATAAGTTAACAGATGTGATGCTTCTTACTGCCAACTCAATTATCTACCCTTTCAAAAATGCCATCCTCTCCCGTCCCCAACCCTTCTTCTCCAAAACCTGAACCCCTATAACCTGTTGCTTGTTCTGATGAAGACATGAACAGCCTTATCTCTGCATTTATCTCTCAAATCTCTCACAAATCAAATTCAGAAGTTACTATCCAGCCAGTAAAGCATTTATATTTTCTATAACCACTGTGATTTTCCCTATACTGCAACAACCTGTATACCTGCCATAATGAAATTTGACCTGTTTCATACTACCCACTGCAATGTCACACTTTGAATTCCTCTCGGTAATAAAACCAAAAAATGCTATGCCAGTGGATAGAAATTGATGATTTTAATGCTTTATACATGTTTTTTTTTTTCCAGACCACTCACTTTACATGCCCACCTGCAAGCCAGATGCACCATGATAGCTTTACTGTGTGAGCTCCATAAAACTAAATTGTATCTGACCTAGTCAGTGCAGTCAATGGCATCTCTGGAGGGATTTGGCTGATCCACTCTTGCAGACATCTATTTCAGGGTAAGCTGAGCAGCTCTGCAGCCTCTGTACAGCAACTGCACAAGGGAGATCTCCATGGAGCACAATGACTCCTTAGACAGCTGAGGTCAAAAGTAGATTCCTGGCTTTGGATGATTCAGCCAAGTCCAGATGTTGCCTGTGATGAGGACTGGTTTTACTCTTAAGCAATTTATTCATATTCAATGTATACTGATCGTACTGTGAAACTGGGAATACCCTCTGACTCCCTCTTGCACAGATATTCAAGCAGAAACACTCTTGTTTTTTAAGAATCTTTATTATTGAATGACTTGCTCAATTAGGACAGGAACAATTTTAAATGGAATTGCGTAACTCCAATACAAAATGGATTTCACATTTAATGCTTTTAAAAAAGAATCTGAAGTTTTACCTTTTATCAGCCTTCCAGCACCCAGAGGGGCCTACAGGTAGGCTGGAGCATGAAGTGATAGAACAAGGGGGAATGGCTTCAACTGAAAGAGTATAGCTTTGCATTGGATATGAGGAACAAATTCTTTATTGTGAGGGTGGTGGGGAACAGGCTGCCCAGAGAGGCTGTTGACACCTCACCCCTGGAGGTGTTTAAGACCAAGGTGGATGAGGCTCTGAGAAATCTGGTCTAGCGGAAGGTTCCCCATCCATGGCAAGGGGTTGGAATGAGATGATCTTTAAGGTTCCTTCCAACCCAAACCATTCTATCATTCTATGATTTTTTGAAGCAAGACTTAACAGCAACATTATGTGAAAAGTAACCTGGATTTCACTTTCTGCATGTAGAACGAGATAGGTATTTTAAGTGATACAGGAACACACCTTCCTAAATAATTGCTAAAAAGCACTTGAAATGGCAAATTTGAAAATAAAACAATCAGATAATTTGGATAGCATGAATTTCATCAAACACAAAGGCTGTGACAAGGAGAAAGCAGCTCAAATAATTTAAGGACAGCAGTGTGGACAAGCTGAACAATATACTCTCACTTACTAGCTCACAGTGAAGCCAAAGTACAAATATTCTCTCTGTAAAGAATATTCAAAAGCTTGAAACTCAATTTGGACCTTCACTTTTTTGAAAAATACCTCAGTTCATTGAAACATGAATTCTATGCTTCTTAATCTTGCTTATTACGTTATATGTGTTGCTCAGTGGTTACTATCTGGGATTCACTGACTCACATTTTGGTATGTAGATGTTAATTCACTCATCTTGACACAATTTTACAGTAAGGCAATAGAAAAAGGTATCTCTGGAGCAAAGCTCACTTTATCCTACATCAGGAAACTAAAACAGAGGCAGACAAATCAAGAGTAAAAGTTCCGACTTCTCTTTGCTTGCTATAAATGCAAGCACCTCTCTCAAATACAGGCACCAAACCCAGTAACAAGATTCCCACATAAAAAGGCTTGTATTCCTTTCCTCATCCTATATCCTTCTTACCCTAAAAAGTGGAATCACCAGCACTCCCTATGACTCACTATGAACACATGTGATGATGACTGAAAAAATAAATGTCTTTATTTTTAGCTCTATTCCCTGTAACAGTGTGGTTGGTAAGGCTGAAGTCAGTTGCACACAATTCCTATTATAGAACAGTCTAAAATATATTCACAAGAATAAAGTTTTAATCTCCAGGCTACAGGACATCTCAGAGTGGTGCCAACCAAGGAGAGAACCTTGGTTCTTGGTACAGGTCAAAGGAATGCATCAGCATTATCTAACTTAACTATGTGTAAAAACCTTAACTTTCATACTGAAGAATGGCCACTGAAATTGCTCAGGTAACTGCACCAAACACTTAGAATTGATGCTGAACTTCAAACTAACCACTCCCCTACACATGAACCATTCCTTAGGAAGTTAGAAGCCATGCACACTAAAAGGATCTGGAGGCTACATCCTTTGGAGTGTTTCCAAGCATTTTGTGATCTTTAGATAAGATCAAACAATAATTTTCTTTTAAATGTCCTAATTTTGGATTCTGAATTTTAGATATTATTATTCTAGCAAAACTTAATACCTCCTGTTGCAGAGGAACCAGAGAACACATGACTTAAGACAGTATATAGTTGCTTCATTATATATGAAATTATCTTGCAAAAAATCTAACACATGACTTTTTAAGACAGTATATAGTTGCTTCATTATATATGAAATTATCTTGCAAAAATCTAAGATATTCCTTGTACACACATTTGTAACAGCAAACACAAAGAAAATGCTTCAAATAACAAATGCTAGAGGAGTTTCTTGCACTCTAAATATACTGTGCCAGTATTTTAACCCAACGGAACAACATAAAACTCGATTCATAAGTGTAACAGGACTTTGTTAACCTGTTACCTAACAACACCAATATCACAGAATCACAGAGTTAACTAGGTTGGAAAATACCTTTAAGATCATCTAGTCCAATCTATGACCCAACACCTCCTCAGCAACTAAACCATGGCACTGAGTGCTACGTCCAGTCTTTTTTTAAAGATGTCCAGGGATGGTGACTCCACCACCTCTCTGGGCAGACAATTACAGTGCACAATCACTCTTTCAGTGAAGAACTTTTTCCCAACGTCCAACCTAAATTTCCCTTGGTACAGCTTAAGACCGTGTCCTCTTGTTCTACCAACTGTTGCCTGGGAGAAGAGACTGACCCCACCTGTCTACAACCACCTTTCAGGTAGCTGTAGAGAGTGATACGGTCACCTCTGAGTCTCATTTTCTCCAGGCTAAACATCCCCAGCTCCCTCAGCCATTCTTCATAGATCTTGTGTTCCAAGCCCCTCACCAGCCTTGCTGCCCTTCTCTGGATGTGTTCAAGCATCTCAGTGTCCTTCCTAAACTGAGGGGCCCAGAACTGGACACAGACTCACACCGGTGAGTACGGCCTCACCAGTGCTGAGTAGAAGGGAAGAATGACTTCCCCTGGTCCTGCTGGCCACACTATTCCTGATACTGGCCACGATGCCATTGGCCTTTTTGGCCACCTGGGCACACTTCTGGCTCATGTTCAGTCAGCTGTCAACCAGTACCCCCAGGCCCCTTTCTACCTGGGCACTCTGTTCCCAGTCTGCAGTGCTGCAGGGGGTTATTGTGGCCAAAATGCAGAACATGACACTTGGACTCATTAAACTTCATCTTATCAGACTCTGCCCATCTATCCAACCATTCTAGGTCTCTTTGCAGAGCCCTCCTACCTTCCAACAGATCGACACACGCTCACAGCTTAGTGTCATCTGCAAATTTACTCATGGTAGACTCAATACCTTCATCCAGGTCATCAATAAAAATACTAAACAAAATTGGCCCCAGCACAGGTCCCTGAGGGACACCACTGGTGACTGGACACCAACTGGATGCAGCACCATTCACCAGCACTCCCTGGGCCCTGCCATCCAGCCAGTTCTTAACCCAGCATAAGAGTGCACCTGTCCAAGCCATGGGCTGCCAGCTTTTCCAGGAGTTAACTGACGGAGAGAGTATTAAAGGCCTTGCTGAAGTCCAAATAGACAACATCCACAGCCTTTCCCGCACCCAGCAGGTAGGTCACGTGGTTGCAAAAAGATCAGGTTTGTCAAACACGACCTACCCCTCCTAAACCCATGCTGGCTGGGTCTGATCCCCCGGCCATCCTGCAGGTGCTGTGTGATGGCACTCAGGATGATCTGCTCCATAACCTTGCCAGGTACCAAGGTCAGGCTGACTGGCCTCTAGTTTCCCAGACCCTCCTTCTGGCACTTCTTGTGAATGGGTTGCACACTGGTCATATTTCAGTCATCTGGTACCTCCCCAGTGAGCCAGGACTGATGGCAAATGATGGACAGCAGCTTCACACGCTTATCTGCCAGCTCCATCATCAACCTAGGATGGATGCTCTGGTCCCATAGATTTATAAGCATCGAAGTGGCTCAGCAGGTCTTTGACTGCTTATCTGAGGCAGAGTGACTGGAGAAGAATGGGCTTTTTGGTTTAACACAGCCTTATTTTCAGTGGGGGTGGGAGAAAAGCTGCTTGAAACTTCTACCTGCAGCACAGAGCCAATCAATGAAGGCTCCGACTAGCCCAATTAGACAGGTTGGTAACACCTCTGTGATGACACATTTAATAAAGGAAAAATTGCGGAAGCTCTCTCTTTTCCTCTCCTGAGGGGTGGTGAGGCAGCTGCTGCAACCTATCCCCGTGGGGGCTGCCAGGGGCCACACGGCCGGGGCCATCCTGAGGCCGGGACTGCCCAAGTGGTGCTGGTGAGGACCACGCAGCCAGGACCAGCCATGCGGTGCTGGCAGGGACCATGGGGCCAGCAGTGAGAGACACGGCCAGCAATTCCCTGATGAAGAGCCCAGAGGAGATCAACCTCTCAACTGCAGCTTATAGTCACCAACTTTCTTCCAAGTCAGAGGAAAAGTGAGCACATGTGAGGAAAACCAACATGGCAGCACTGAGGTCAGTGAAAAGAATGGAGAAGGAGGAGGAGCTCCAAGTGCCAGAGCTGAGATTCTCCTGCAAGCCATGGTGAGAACTCTAATAAAACAAACTGTTTCCCTGTAATTCATGAGGTGCATGGGGGGGCTGCAGAGACCCACGTACAGCCCGTGAAGAAGAGTACTCATGCTGGAGCACGTGGATACTGAAAAGCTGTAATTTAGTCAGGAACTCTGAGAGAGATGACCCTTGCTTTTAGAGAGAGAAGAAGAGAGCCTTCGCTTCCAAACTAGAACAGCTCATCCTTAAAAGATTGAACCCCATGAACTAAAAGGACCCACACTAGGCAGTTGTGGGAAGACTGCTTGGCCTGTGGGAGGGACTCACATTGCAGCAAGTTTGGGCAGGACTGCTGGTATGGAAGTTAAAACCATGCTAGAATAGTTTGCAGAGAACTATCTCCTGTGGGAAGGAACCCATGGCACAGCAGAAGAAACTCTTTTCCTTAAAATTCCAAGATTTTTAAGAAGTGAAATACTGACCAAAACACCATGTTTTGTTTCCTTGCACAGTCAGTGGAAAGAGGGAGGGACTGGGAAAGAAAGGTGTTCTGAAGATTTGCTTTAGTTCTCATTATCCTTTTTACTTCTAATTGTTAATAATAAATCTTCTTCACACTGTTTACATTTTGAACTTGTTTTGCTTTAAAGTTTTTTTTTTTTTCAATAATCCTTAACTCTTGAAAATGAAGTTTTCAATTCCCTCTCCTCTGTTCAGCTATAGCAGAGGAAAATAAGTGGATTTTTTCATGGGTGCCTGGCATTAAGACAGCGATAAACCACAACAGTGGGTGACTGGAATGAAAAATATCAGAAATACACATTGGTTTAGTGCCGTCATATTGCCTCTGTTTCAGCTGTGAGAACTCTGAAGGCTGGTCCTTGGGTACTCCCTCCCACAGAATGTGCTTTAAAGTTGTCACAGCCACACTGGAAAAAGAAATATTGTGTTCATGCAAGAACTTCAGTGTCTGTTTGCATTAATGCTGGGGATGGGGCATAAGTTTGTAGACTCTTCTGCAGCACTTAAACTCTTGAGGGACATGTTTAGTACTGCTGAACAACCACAGCAAGATGTGAGTGAATTTACACACAAACTACTGAGCTGGCTGGAGGATGCATTCCAGTTTACTGTGAACGCCATGAGCCCCGGGGACTAATCCGAAAACCCAACGGTGCAGCTCTTCTACCGACTTTTCTGACTGAGGGTGTCCATGAAGGCAACACTTTTTCCAAGATTGAGACCTGTCAGGGTTTTAGGAGTTCTCCTTTAGGTTTTTTTTGGTATTTTTCCTCTTAAGGACTTTTCCCCTATATGTGTTGTTAGCAGATAATAATGACTGGATACTTAAGGGAGACAGAAGACATAGCCACAGCTCGGGAGAGGGGTCCAGCTGGCTACTCTCTTTTACCTGGGGTTTTCTTGTGTAGGGCAGAGATGCCTTGAGATTTGGACTGGGAAAAGGGGGTTGGATGGAGTCCCTAGCCGTCTTGTTCTCTTAGCTTTCAGAGGGGAAAGAGGCTGCAGTCTCTGTGGGGAAAAATCATCACCACTGCAGGGTTCTGCCTACTGCTGCCTTTCTTCTACCGTGAGTGGAGCTTTGCTTGGGGGAGCGGGTTGCTGCACTGGGACACCCTACCTCACCAAAAGAGGGACTTTTCACCATTTTCTGGGGTGCCTCAAGGGGAAAAACCCTGGGATCCTGAGCACGCTTTGCCCTGCTGGGAGGCGAGCTGCGGCTGCCCTGCTCCCACTGTTCCTTTGCCACTGCTCTGAGTCTTCACTACACTGCAGGTCCTCACCCCCTGCCTGCCAAGACCTCCCAGAGTTCCCACTGCAGGTGTGGAGTTTGATACATCTCGTGCTCTTTCCTGCTGTTCCAGTTAGCTACTTCCAAAAGTCCTCCTGATGGGGCCTGGGATCTGCTGCACAGGGGGTTTGTGAAGCCTTTCTTCCATCCCTTCCCAGGACCCCAGCCCGCCATGGCCGCGTGCTCCCCGAGCTCGCTCCGGAGCGCCCCCTGCAGCCGCGGGGGAACCATCGCACCTGCCCTGCTCACCGGGAGCCGCCAGCGCCCCTGCCGGCTGTGACTGGAACTGCACCAGAGGGGAAAGGGCCTGACAGCCGAGAGAGGCTGCACTGGGTTTGTGCTTCTGTTTTCTGTCACTGCCACAGTTATTGCCGTTTGCCTTGTTATACATACACATATATATATATATATATACACACACACATATTCTCATATCTTTGCCTAAAAGCCCCCTTAATTCCAAAATTATAATAATGCGGAGGAAAGGGAGTTACATTTTCCATTTCAAGGGAGGCTTCTGCCTTTCTTAGCAGACACCTTTCTGTAGCGGGTTGAATCTGAGTTGATAGACAGATTTTTAGACCAACAGCGCTTCTCACAATTTACACATTTAAACTGCACAGAAAGGCGGGAGTTTCTCTTTGTTCCAGCCTGCCTGAGGGAGGTGGGGGTGGCCTTGGAGCCTCTGGGCCCCGCCAGGCCAAGGCCCCGCTGGGCCGGGCCAAAGCCCTGGCCCCCTTCCCCTCTTCCTGATGCTGCAGCATGGACCCTGGGTCACTGGGGGAGGAACCATCTCAGAGCCCAGGCAGCTAAACCCAGCCATGGACTGGCACACAGCTGGAATCTTTCCAGAGCAGCTTCTTGGGACCGGCGGGTTGCCCCCTGTTCTCCACATGGAGACAGCGGGAGCCTCCTTTCTGCAGCCAGCACACTTCGAGCTGAACTGATGAAACACCATGCAGCCAACAGCACAAAAGAGAGCGAGGCTTTCTTCACCATAAAGCTTGAACAAGAACACTCTTCAACAGAGAGGTTTCAGAGTCAGAGAGAGAGTGAGCCGTGAGAGACGGAGCTGAAAATGGCGGTGGAGAAAAGGGGCGGAGCCGCGTTCCTCGCACGGAGCTTAAAAATCCTTCTGGCATGTGGTGGTAAGAAACTGTAATAAACTGTTTGTCTCTTCAATCCATTTGAAGTACACGGGGGGATGGAAGACTTATGTGTGGTCCGTAAAGTTTGTGAAGAGAGAGCGCCTATGCCAGGATATATAGAAGCAGTGAGAGGCTTTTAAGGATTTGTAGCAGAAAAAAGCCTTTTGTGTTCAGGCCAAAATGACCCATCCTTAAAAAAGGTTGATAACCCCATTTGATGGCCCAGGTGTGGCAGTGTGAAAAAACATATTTTTCCATAGAAGAGATGCATTACACCACAGTAGATTGTTTCTTTCCAGGCGGGTCTGTTGTTGGGGGCAGCCTGAGAAACCATGTGAAGCAAGAAGAAACCCCTTTTTCCTTAAGCATAAGAAAAGAGACTTTTTTCAAGAACTGCAACACTGACTAGAATCCTATGTTGTGTTATCTTTTGTGCTAGTTAAAAAGGAAGAGTAAAGTGCTGAGAAGAAGGGAGCAGGGGGGAGGCTGTGTGTGTTTTAATTTCTTGTTATATCTTTTAACTTTTAATTCTGTTAGTAATAAAACTTTCTCCTTGTACTGCAACCGTTTTAAGTTTGAACCTGTTTTTTGCCTCGCAGCTATCTAGTTTTCCTCAATAGTTTCTTATTTTGTTTTCCTTATAAAATAACTGATATTTTAGATGCTTGACGCTTAGTTGTGTCAAACCACAACACTTTCAAACCAAGACAGACCTTTAGTCAGTATCCCCTTCAGGTAAATGGTCACCAGAACTTGAATGAGTGCTTGGAAGGAGCTATGGTGGAGGGAGAGATGGATGAAGCAACAGAATCTGTTAGTCAGTGAAGTATGGACAGGAGCGCTGGTTTACAAAACTCCCACAAGTTCTGATCTTTGAACTCTCCCAATTTAAGTTCAATCAGTCACTAGGAAAGCCAGAGAAAATTCACACCAAGCTAGAGTTTCCCCAGACCAGTATGGTCCAGTATGGACCAGTACCACTGCTACTGCAATAAAGATCTTATTCAGATGAAAAGAGAGGAAATTAAGAGATTGAAGGAGAAAATGGTGACTCTGCAGCAGGAACTGGAAAGGTACAAGGAATATGGCTCTGGCCCAGCTTGCTTCCCACTGCCTGACATGCTGCAGTATGTGCTTGAGTTCATTGCTAAAAAGCCAGCTGTGGCTGTTTCCTCTGCTCAGAGCTCTCAAACAACACTCCTGCACTCCCAAGCCAAGCCTCATGTTTTGGACGTGCTTTCACAGCCAAATGTCATACAAGAAAGGACCAATACTAGGACTGAAGATGAAGCTTTCTTTGTGGCAAATTCTTCATTGCAGAAAAACTCCAGTATGGAGGTCCAGCCTCCTGTTTCACCAGCAGAACTCTCTGAACGTCCAGCTCCTCATGTGGTCTCTGACAAGCTGAACCTGGTTCAGATGTGTCTGCAGCGATGGAGAAATGAGATTGAACAAGACATGCAAGATGTGAAGGAGTCTATTGCCAGAATCAACTTGTCCATTGAACAAATGTACTGTGACCCTCTCCTCCAACAGGTTCCCTATTGTTTGCACGCAGTCCCGGTCCATGAAGGGCAAGCAAATGCTGGGCTTTCATATATGACCAGCCCCGGAAAAGATGGCTCAAATACATATACAGTATTGTTACTTCCAGTGAGTCTTGTAACATACATACCTGGCATGCCTGTAGCAAGACCCTGACCAAAAGCCAAAGCTGGATTTGCTGCTGCAGCTGCTGCAAGTGACTCTGCCTGCTGCCCTTGCTGCCCCTGGTTGGGAGTGAGAGGGCGCTGAGTTGCTCCAGCTCGGAGGACCTGCAAAAGGCCGACACAACAACCCTTCTGTAAAAGGTAAGGAAGACAATTTATTTGTGCTAACAAAGGTCTAGAACAGTTACTTTCAGTATTTGATGCCTTGCAGCCCTGATTCTCATTTAGGGAATACTGCACCTTGCTGGTTTCAAGGATATACACATACAAAGAATAAAAGGTATATACCTTTTTGCTGACAAATGCGACCATAAAGTATCTGCCCTACTCTGGACAGGAGGACTCCTTTGTTCCATCAATGGTAATGAGTATAAAGGAAGGAAGAAAATCTGTAAGAGTGATACATTTTACGACCTACATTATTTATTAACTGAACACCTGACCTTCCTTGATAAACACATTTGATTACTTACTTACTTCCAGGCAGTTGAACGATGTAAATCTGGGTATTTCAGCACTTGCTGTAACTTGCCTAAATAATTAAAACTCCACTGCTAACAGTGCTGTAAATAATGCACCCACTCCACCACCATGCAACACAGGTGTATTTTATTATGTTCTGAGAGTGAATCTCTGGGAATCTGATTGAAAAGCAATCTAAATTCTTGCAACTACTCTTTCTCTTGGTTAAAATCAACTTTATCAGGTTCAAAATAATAAATAAATAAAATTCACAATATATTTCCACGTAGAATCGTATATGTAATCTGCATAAATCACATATTAATTTTATAGAGAAAACAAAAAGACACTGCAGAGATGATACACATTCAGTTACCAATGCAGGTCAGTGATAAAAACAATCAGCAGGAATAAATATCCATCTGAATATAAAAAGTGATAAAGTCCCTGGTCTTACATGGTATCTCAGACTTCTCATATTACATTTGTAAGAATGGCATTGAAATTAACCATATTGCTGGTAGAAGATTTGAAATATTTACATTCATTCAAGTATAAAGCTATTGTAAAATTTGGTGTTTTCCCCTGTCAAAATTGCCATTATACTGAAAGATCATAAAATAGTTTAAAAATGCATCCAGAGTAACAATAAAAAATAAACTTTTTTTTTTAAATTAATTAAAGAAATGGAAATTTCAACAAGTTCTTGTAACAACTGCTCACTCTTGCTTTACCCAAGGCAAAAATAACCCATGGCACATGGTGATACTGCAATACAATTAAGGTCACAGAAAAAAAAACCTGGGCAATCCTTCCTCCCTATGAAGCAACAAAACTACTGATAATAGCCAGATTTCCTTACTTTTTTCCCTAATTTTTGAAGAGACAGAAAAATGTGTAACATTCAATTTTCCAGCTAATTTACAAAAACAAAAATCAATTTTTCCCCCAAGCTTAAAAGAAACAATATCCTCCTAAAATTACCAAAATGTATCAGCTTTCTAGATTAAACTTTACAATAATTTAGTACACAGGAAGCATTACCTACACACACACAGTCGCACAGCAAACTGAATGAAAGGAACCATTTTTAGTGCTTATTGTTTTAAGAAATAAGACTGTAAAATAACTTTAGCATCGTGTAAGACAGTGACAATCACTAAGAAAGTTAAGACGTTTTAATATTCATTTATTATACGATAAAATGAAACATCTGAATGGTGTAAATTTTCTAGCAGCTGACCCTTACACACTGAAATGTCAAGGTAAGGCATCTCTGCTTTTCATGCTGAACATACCGGTTGCTGTCCCTGCTGTGCCTGGGAAGCCGCTTGCTGATTTGCTGTGGTATTTGCTGCTGCAGCTTGCTGCTGAAATAAATTGGCTGGATACACTCCCCACGGAACACCATAATACTGAGGAGGAACCACAGCAGGACCTAAAACCAGAAAGCATGATTATTCCATCTAGTGCAGCTGCTTAAAATACTGTTTGTAGCATCCCTCATTGATCCGTCTTCTCAGTGTCAGAAGAGACAGAAAGAATTCCCATATTAGCTAAAATGACACGTGAATACAAATGGGTTCATTTAAAAAATTCACACTAATTCATATCTCCTTTATGAAAAAATGAATACCCTTGTGAGACTCAGATGACAAAGAAAAACCTTAAAGTATTCAAAGTCTGTGTACCAAAGAACATTCAAAATCAGTTTTCAGGGTTGGAAGAAAAGATCATTTCAGAACATCGAAGAACGAACAAAATTTATCCTCCTGACAATGATGTACCAAGACTTCGATCATCTGTGATTCCTCCTTTCTGTATGACACCCTTGCTTACAAACACAACTACTGCCTTTGCCTCCCTGCATATACATGATGCCCTTCAAAGTGGGTGCACTTAACTCTTCCAGTCTATTGATGAAGAACTTGTAGAAGAATAATCTCTCTGCACCATGGCATTGTACATCTAATGCATTATGTTCATGTCTTTTAGTTTTTTCTACTGCCTTCCCTGTGAACCAAGATGTGGAAACAAAGTTGTTTTTTTTTTAAATGTTATGCTCAAGTCTGAGCACTAGCTGAGACTTGAATACCCAAGTCACGTTGTTTCACAGCAATATCTAATAACTTTTTAAGAGTTTTTACTGGGCTTGGAATTTCTGTTTGATGGATCTTTTAGCATGCTGGAGACCATCTTTATTCTCATACTCACTGGGAATGAGAAAACCTGGAATTAGAAAATTAATGCACTGAATAAAAACATACAAGGAAAGGTTAGCGGTCTCATCTTTTGAAAATAATACATACGGTCAATGTCAGGTGCACCTTACTAAGGATAAACACTTTTAGAACAGACAAAAGCTCCAATTTTTGTATATGGAAGTCCAGTGGCAAGAGAAACTCAGAATCCATACATAACAAACTGAAATCTGTCCTATCTTAGTAAAAACTTACCAAATGGCAATATTCATTTTATAAGTCTCTCTGTAAGTCTCTCCTTACTAGAACTACATTTGCAGAGAATAAACACGAGAGATTTAACTTTTTTTCTCTTTTCCTTCAGCTGAATTACCAAGACAGACACTTTCTAGTGTTCAGTTACCTGCTAGGGTAGCTGCTGCAGCTAATCCAGCTGCGGTGTATGGGTCAGTCCCTGGAGGAGCAGCACTGATAATATATGGGTTTGGCACAAAAGCAGCTGGGGCCAAGCCTGCGGAGAATACGCCTGCTGCAGTAACAAACAAGAGTTTCATTACAGCCAACATTCTTAGCAAGCACCATCATATTCACACCACTCAAATCACACAGCCTATCTGTTAAAATCAGAACTGCTTGTACTTCGGAAGCTTTTAAGAATAGGTGCGTAATTACAGATATCAACACTTCTATGTCTTCTCATCAGTTCTTTCTTAGTAATCCCCAAGGCCTAACAGCTTTGTTTTGTTGGATCTACAGACTCCAAGGAGATTTATCTCATATGTGTATATCCATCCTTATACAGAAAGGATTATTCAAAGTGGAATTTATCTTGCCCAACTTTTAACTATCTGAAAGTTACACTAGTCTCGCAATGACATCTGGAGCAGACAAGTGTCTGAAGTGAATCAGCCAGATGAAATGAACCACCTGCTAGAGACAAAAGCCTCTCTCTTCACCGACAATTAAGAAAAAATTTAACTAGCTAGTTTAAGTCAGACACCTAGCTTTTAAAAAGTCACTTATGAGATGCTAATCTTACTTCCAAGAATCCAAATTTCATACAGGAATGGTAATGGAAAGAGACAACTGCAGAAACTCAGGCAAACAAAACATTGCTATCCAGCATTTCCCCTGTCAGTCGGGTTCACTTACTTTATCCGACACTGAGTCAGCAACTGCTGCAGCAAGCAATGCACATCAAACTATATCCCTCCTTCCAAATATTTCTTGGTAAATTTCTATTAATATGTACATCAGAAGAGGCTGCATCTTAAAGAGGAAAAATTCATCTGACTACTCAGCACTTCACACAAAGCAGGAGCTTTTCTGCAGTTTAGAAGTCAAAGACAGGACGTGTGGACTCACACAAACAGCTCTCGGCCTGTACTCATCAGCTACATAACAGTGATGAGCTGCCACTTTTCAGTCCTAGCTATGGGCTGCTGATCCCTGTCTGAGCAGACCTCACAACCCACCTAAACAAGCTGGTGGGAAAACTTATTTGCAGGAGAGCATGGACACAAGTCACTGGAGATGCTTCCTACTTCTGCCTGTCCTTCTGATCCTGAGAACCCTTTTTTTCTCACAGAGGAAAGAGATTTGTGCACACACCTCAACAGCCCAGTGGAACTGGAGGGGGTGGAAATCTTTAAACCCCAATTATCTCCCGTCCTTAAACAAGGAATTGCTTCCATGTGTGTTCCAAACTCCCTCCCCTAAACACCGACAGCTTCCTCACAGTGGAAGATAAAACTTGTCACGAAATAAAACCTCCTTGTTGAGTTGCAGCACACGAAGAACTTTATGCTTTTAACTAACTCACTGAACTAAAGGGACTGAAAAAATGCCTGCTAAAGAATTAGCTCTATCACAAAGGTACCTGCAAGAAGAAAGAGCTGCTTAAATGGTGCCATTAACAAGGAAAAATTAAAACAATCAACACAACAGCATGATTTCAAAATTCTACTCTACAGTGGTTTTGAACTGGATTACTAAAAATACTAAAACTGCAATAGAATCTTAGAATTGCATATTGGTTTTTGGTATATAAAGCTAGTGTTTCTATTACTGCTTATAGCAGTAAACATTTTTAACGTTTACTCCCATCAAAATTCAACTACTATGCTACAGAAGCAAATATAAGTTTTATTTCTTTGCATACAACTGCTCAAAGGGGAAAATTTACAACAGAAAACCTCCTCTAAGGACAGTACAGTAATAGGCAGTCATTCTGAGCAGTTTTCATGAGAACCACTACAATGGGCCAAGTGATCAGTATCTATTTCAGTGAGAAGACTGTGGGTAAATTGAAAGGATTCTATCAAAGCAACACACCCACTTTTGCCAGTGACACTTGCTGTACTGTACAGAAACCTCACCTATGTGTGGCTGCTGAGCTGCAGCCAGTGCATATTGCTGCTGCTGGGCTGCTGTCAACTGCTGAACAGTCAGAGCATTAGTCCTCTGGAAAAGCTATTGGAAAAAAACAAAAACAAAGGCGTTTCAGTTTTCAAAAGTCAGGGCTATGATATACTTCGATTTGCTTACCAAAAATAGTATTTCAAACCATACTCCTGTAAAAACAAGTTACTAAAGTGGAAAATTATGCAACAATATTCTTCTAGATTAATTATACAGTTATTTGCCCTTGACTAAGTTACAGACAAAATAATATTCAATGCACTGTATGTTGAAATGACTGATTATCAAGAGGATAATCAACAACTTAAAGGATCAGTTTGGCACAGTACATTACTAACCTGCTGCTGAGAATTGTAGTCAAAAAGTCCTACAGTAGCTCCTGAAGAGTCCATTTGTACCTGATTGCCAGGATAGTCAAACTGTAGAGAATCAAGACCAACTTGTTCCATGGCATCTAGATTCTGATTTTCTGGATTTGAAAATTCTTCTACCAGAGGCTTGTGGGCTGTAGGATTGGGAAGTGGACCTAATCCTTCTGTGGTGCTGGGATTGGGGCCCAGGCGTTCAGCTACTTCTGTTGGGGAGGCTTGTCGACTTCCAGGGGTACGACTGTTGAGAAGAAATTTAACATGCACTCTTCAGTCTTAAATAAAGCTGTCCATGGACTGAGTACAGCATTTCTACTTTAGAAGCAGCTTTGAACTGAAGCAACTTTACAAAAGGGAAGCGACAGACTCATTTTAACATTTTCAACCAGCATGCATTGATGGCTCAAGGAAAAGGATGCATTTAACACTAAAGCTTTTTTTTTTTTTTTTTTTTTAGTTTAAGATTGACTATGCAGCTCTTCAAATCACTTGTGAGAAAAACAAACTGATCTGTGAGGCTGTTTTGAGTCAAATGGAGTGAATTGTGGTCACCTGTGAATTTTGGGATGTCTATTGTATTTTGGGAGTGACATGAAACATACTTAAGAGAAATTAAAATAAAAAAAGAAATGGCTAAGGGCATTTCATGGCAAAGAACAGCAAAATTTCAACTGGAAAAGACAAACACACAATATAGTAACCACTTTTCACATCTCAAAAGCAAACAATATATTTTTACCTTGAGTAAAATGAACTAATAACCACTTCATTTAGCATGTGACTAAAACATTTAATTTCCTACACAACCCATTTAATAGACTATACTACACTGATTATTGGTGGGGAAAAAAGTGTTCCTAATATAATCCTGAATAGAATATACAATATCATAGAGAAATTATTATATATAAAGGCTGAATTGATCTCTCATCTGACTGGCAGTATTAACCATATTCCCACTGACTACAGGGGACTTCCTGTGCACCTATAAACACCTACAGGCAAATATATGAAGTCAGACGTCAACAGAGTCACATCATAAAGAGATTCCCAATATTGTATTTGGTTAGATTTAGATTACCTTAGTTTGGTGTGGTACCCTGCCTTCTGTAGGAGGCCATATTGTTTAGACTATTTATTTTTACTGGCAAAAATCTAAGTTAATTACTAAGAAAGAGCTGTGTGAGAAAATCCTCTAACATTATTGTGTTGGCAGAAGTTTATGATTATATATTGTTTATCAGGAAATGGAAAACTTCTAGTTAAGTCTGCTTTACTTGTGAAAGCTGGGCTCAAATACCAAATCCCATCTTGCAGGAAGAGCCTATGTTTATTCCAGCAGTACAGTGCCAGACCAGTTCGCTGTACTGCTAATTCTAGGTCAGAGACACAACCTCAGTACTACCTGTTTCCTTCCTCTTCAGGGCTCCAAAGCCAAAGTATCTGTTCCTCACTGAAGCACATGACTAATGCAAACAAACCTACTTGTACTTATGTGGCAGCTGATAACAACGCTCAGGTCTGTACACCTAGAAATCAGCCTTTTAGGCAGCTTATTTCAGCAACACTGTGTGATTTATTACAAAATATTTCAAAGAAAGTAGGAGTTTTTTGACTAGAGGTTTTTTTAATGTAACAAGCAACCTCATGACAATTGTCAGTAACATACTGGCTTACCATCTAAGTATCCTAGCAAGCAACCATGTCCTGCTCAAAACTTGAGCTTAAAGCTTGTTAATATTCCCTATTTTTCCCAAGTGAAATACAGCATCAACAAAGTGAAGAACAAAAGGAAAAAAGGCAGTTATTTCAGTACATACTTTAGTTTAAAAACACTACAAGTACAATAAAAATACAAGGAGGAGGACAGGATGAAGTTTCTTTGTTAATACTTATGGTTAACTAATATAGGTTGCTCCTTATATTGGTGCTGTTCTGTTGCTATAGTTAAAGTTGTGTCAATACTTCAATTATAAACCTCTGTTTGGAGGGCTCTATATCACCACTTTACATGGCCCATTTCATTTAGACGGCCTTTTTTTTTTTTTGAGAGGTTTACTGGCTTTGGATGCTTTTTTGCATTTGTGTAGTTTTTAGTAACTTCTTTCTTTAAATAATACAGAAGGTACTTTACAAACACCTATGTCAAAACTGAAATAGATATTGGTGAAGAAAAGCAGGACACAAGTTATTCTGTATTTTCAATGCGTAACATTGAAGGGAACTCTTTATTGTCTGTATTGCAGCAAGCATCTGCCAAAGCGAGCTCTCTGGTATGCTTCATATTATATTATTTTCAGTGATACCTCTTGAAAAATAGACTTGAAGAATCCCTCCTGACCCTCACGTAAATACACTTTTTAAAGGGTAGGAAACGTGTGTGGGATTCAAACATGCATTTTAATATACTTGTTCAGTAATGAACTAAGGAAATCACAACTATCTGGTCACATTCATCACATTAATACAAATTTATGAGCAGCACTCTAGTTCGCTATCTTTTTAATTCTTCTGTATGACACAAATGCATCACAGTCATTCCAAAAAGAAATATTAGCCCTTAAAAATACTCAATTTAAAATGTAGTTTAGTATTAAAAAAGAAAAAACAGATTGGCTGTGCTGTCATGTAAGAGTTAACTGTTCAAAAGTTGAGCTTGGTACAGTCTTTTTTTCCCTACAACACACAACCAAACCACACCACCATTCCATAGGTGACATTTAACTATATGAACAGGAAAATACATTGTTCCACCTTGGCCAAAGATATGGTATCTATTAAGACTTATGGGGAAATGATTATTTGTGTTAGGCTGTGGTATCCACTAGCAAAATCCAAAGGAAAAGTTAAAATTCTGTAGGACTTACTCTCTACAAGAACACTCAGATGCAAAAGTTAGAGTATTAAAAAGAAGCAGAGAGAGAAAGAAATTTAGTCTGACATTAAAAGGGTTAAAGTTTTCATCCCTCTTTAATTCATCGCATTCAGAAGGTACCCATTTACTTTTAATAATTAGGATGTTAAGATGAATTTGTCTCATGGTAAGTGACACACACAATAATGACATCCTAAGAAACATGTGGCACGGTGGGAAAGGGAGGACTTGAGGGGGGAAGAATCAGTCTGCAGCTGGGTAATATTTAAAGCTGACACACAAACCGGAACTGTAATAATGCCCTTAAGAGACACGCTCGTCTTCTTGAGAAACAGTTAAAAGCTTACTTAAAATCTTTGCAATCGGCATCCATTCCATTTGGCAAACCTCTGCCATTTATTTTAGTAACATCCTCATCATCTCCTTGTTTAAGATCTCTGTTTTTGTCCTCCTCAAATGGAGAAGCCTTGCCTTTCTGATCTCCTTTCTCAGGTCCATCTGTTTCAGCATCTCTAGTGCCCTGAGGAAAAAGAATCTGTTTGATTCTGAATATTGAACAGAACACAATAGGAGCACCACAAGGTGACCTAATTCTACACTACAGTGCACGTAAACAATACAAACGGTTTGTTATCAATGAGATTGCATTTGGTGGGTAACTTGGTCATCAAGTTTCGACCACATGCAATTAATAACTGCCAAAATGTGAAAAGGAATGCCAAGATTTATAATGGAAGAGCTAACTCAACCTTAACTATAGCGGTGCTGTTAAAGCAGTAACACTTTGAGTTAGATAAAAGTTTATTTTATACAATTAAAACATCCACTAACAAAACAAACCCGTATGAAAACACAGAACAGGAAGATCTAGAATAAAGCTCATCGCCCATTTTAAATTAAGCCATTTGCAGTCTTTCTCCTACCTTTAAATAAAGTTTTTAGGAAAGCACTTAAAGACAGCTATATATAATCAAGATTCCCAAACCACTTCCCTCTTCCGCCCCCTTGAACCAAGGAAGACAGACAGACAGAAACTAAGCACTTCCTTCTAAAAAAAAAAAAAAGAGTTAAAAAAGAAAAACAGACAAAGACAATAGAAAATATAACCATATTACAAAGACCACAGCAGGTAACTAGGCAAGCTTAACACACTGCATTACTTACAAAAGCTCCTTTCCTAAACCGGGAATCCAATTTATCAGCTGGAGAGGAACTTAACACATATTCTACCATGCTCACTCCAAGGCCACCACTTTCTGATCGCGGAGACAATACAGCATTTACTTCACTGTTTCCATGAAAACCCTGTCCAGGCTTTCTCTGTACCATAATAGGTTGGGACATAGAATGGTCTGTTAAAAACAAATAAATAAATAAAACCATTGTGTTTTTTAAAAAAAAACTTGTAATGTTTTTGCATTTCATTACAATAGCAATAAGAAGACAAAACTTAAATTAAAAATTCCAAATCACAGTCTCGAAAAGTGTTATTGAAACACAATCAGTATGCAGTACACATTTTCACAAATAAAACTAAAGAAAAATAAAATTTAATACACATATCTTTTTAATATTCATATATATAAAGATATTGTACATATATTTTTAAATTTTAATACATTTTGGATAATAATTTGCTTTGAAATAACATTCAGTAATCACAACTGATCTTTCACTACATATTAAACAACCCCTTACGAGGAGTTCCCCATGCAGTCTCTCTCCACTCGTCACCAAGGAATATCCCTTTTTGTCCATCTTTTGCTGAATCATCAGGTTCCCAAAACTTTTTGGCAGGTAAAAGCTGTTAAAAAGAGAAGATGGTTTTATTTAAATATGCTTGTAAATGGGAAAAAAACCAGCAACACTATTAAGAGGATAATCAAGTAATTAGTCTTAGATCAGGGAATCATAGAATGGTTTGGGGGTTGCATGGGATCTTAAAGATCATCTAATTCCAAATCTCCTGCCATGGGTAGGATTGCCACTTTTTGAGCAGGTTGCCCAAGGCCCCATCCAACCTGCTCTTGAACACTTCCTTGGATGGGAGAGCCACAGCTTCTCTGTACAACCTGTTCCAGTGCCTCATCACCCACACAGTAAGTAATTTCTTCCTTGTATCTAATCAAAAATCTCTCCTCTTTTAATTTAAAACCACTCCCCCTCATTCTACCACTATGTGCCCTTTTAAAAATTTGCTCTGCCTCTTTTTTTGTAAGTCCCCTTCAAGCATTGTAAAGCTGCAATGAGTTCTCCCGGGAGCCTTCTCATCTCCAGGCTGAACCACCCCAGCGGTCTCAGCCTGCCTCCAGAGCAGCAGCAGAGGTGTTCCAGCCCTCTGACCTTTGTGGCCTCCTCTGGACTCACTCTAACAAGTCCATGTCTTTCCTGTGCTGAGGACTGATATAAAAGTCAGCTTTCACTAAAGCAATACATATTGCTGAGGAAATCCTAACCCTTGAAATCTACTTCCCATTACTAAAGTTAATGCTGTAAAAAGGAATTGCTAAAATGACCCCAACAGGATTGAGATTCTGAAGTTATGAGGAAGAAATAGAGAATATAGAAGCAGCTGTGGAAAAAAGCAAATGAAATTAATCCCTGTGCTAAATCAAGACAATCCTCTCAGAAGCTTTAACTAACAGTAACTTCTTTCCAAAGACCCAGAAGCCTGGCTGTTAACTAATACCGTGATAACCAGAAAGAGCAGCAGTTCATTGTGACGTTCTCTTCACTTGGAAGTGCATCAATGTTCCATATTTTAGAAACTGACTCATACACATGGTAGCAAGTCAGCTCCTTTAAACCATAGGGCTGTTAAAAATCTGTGACATTCATATGTGAAGTTCCACACACCACCACTGTCATTTAAATGTATGGTTTTTTTCATTTCTACTTGTAAACCAGAAAGTGTCATGGTAGATCAGTATCCTTTCTTGTACTGTCTTCCAGGACAGAAGGACTTAGTGTGACATGACAGAAGCACCACACAAACAAGAGTATCTCAAATATTAGCAACCTTTTCGCTTTGATTTTACTACTTTATTCCTCTCTCTTTTCCCATCAGTAACAGTACAACTGCAGGCTCTATGTCATATTTTCTCTATATGTAATTGAAAAACTATTCTCAGACTACATACTAGGTACAAAGTACATCAATAGAAACAAAAGTGAAAGCAACTTGCAAAAATTATAGGGAACAAGAAAGTTGCACAATCCATCACATTCACCAGAGTCTGTATAATGTAATGCTGTATTTAGAATTTATAACTTTGTGAAATTAGGAAAAAACAAATGTAATCTGATGAAATTGTTTGCAGTAACAAGAACATTCTGGAAATTTGCTTCTCCTGTAACTTAAATGACTAAAAAACCCTTATGAACTTCATAGCTGCTTTGTATGAGTCTTGATGAAACTAAAAGATTTAGTATATAATGCAGATATTTCTTAGTGTAACACTGAAAGCACTTGTGAAAACAGCTTCAAGAAGAGGTGGGTAAGACTGCCACTTGCAGGCCCCAGTACTAACACTGCAACAGAGGTGACAAGCACTCCTCTGGACTAACTTAAGTATAGATGTTTTTCTGTGCTGCCCAGAGCTCTTACCAGAAATGCAGGAGTTTGACTAGTTAACCTCAAATCCCATGGCTCATTACAGAAGTTCACTAACACAGAAGGATTCAGGTAGGACAATGATAAACAGCCAAAGCTCAACAAAACTATAGGAGAGTGTTAGGCTTGGTAGAGGTGCCATACTGTTGTGATCTGCCCCGACACAGATGCCCACTCTCAAATGCATTGTAGAATCACTATCAGATCTCAACCAAACATACTTTGTGAGCAACAAGATATTGTTTATCCCAAATTTAAGGAATGAAATTAGCCATCAGAAGACAGAGAAATAGATTAATCGAATCTTACGATTGCATTTCAACTAAAAGCAGAGGATTACAAAATCCAGATCTGCCTATGCGATCTACACATTGTTTTAAGTTTTGTATTTGTATCAGGTTTGCAATAATACTTAATTTTCATTTTGTAGGAGAGTAGTAGAACAGAAAGCAAGCATTTAATGTTACCTATGAAACCTTGGTTTTGGGAATCACATTTTATTTTAAATGCAGTCAAAGCTAATTTCAAGTATGTGTCCAGCTGAGAGCTTTGAAACACATATGTGAAGGTATCACCACCTCACACAACCTTGTCAGAATAAAACAGATCTAGTATTATTTTAGATGCCATAAAATTGGAATAACCTGACGTATGCTTACCCTGAAATTAGTAATTTCTACTATAAGACAGGTATGCTCAGACAACTCAGTGTTAAAAACAATAAGCAAATTTAGATCAGAACATACTGCAATATTGGTTTTGATATCAAAACTCATTCACAGGGTTTGGATCAGAGGGAACATACTATCCCCCTGGTAGAAAGAAGCAGTAATCTTCACTGCAAAAGTACACGTTGTTTTGGGGGGATTTTGCTGCTGTTGTTGTAAGGATTTTTTTAAGTTTGTTTTGTTCTTTTTGAGGTTTGTCTTTTTTTTAACTACTTACTCCCAAATTCCAAACAGATAAATTCAACGGCTTTCAGTCTTCATGTACTTTGGTACACAAAGAATATAAAGTATCTTTAACACAAAACATAATGCATCATTCATACTGAGAGGCTAAATTTAAACTACTAAAGATTAAACAGATTTACAGAAGTGATTTTTATTAAAATTTCTACATAACAAAGAAGTCCTTTAAATATTTAAATAAATGCAATCTTCCAAAGTTAACAATATTGCAACTCCCTGAGAGCCACTGATTTAGATTCATTATTTGACAGATGGCTATGACATCCACTGTGGTCTTTTTAGATGGATACTTGAGCTATTGGATTGTAAAATAAGCAGCCTTAGCAGGTGTCAATTATTTTAATTGTGGAATTAAAATAAAAGAAGTACTTTTCAGAAAAATAAAACAAGTGTATTCGTCTTCGACAGCCAGGAAAAAAAAAGTCTTAGTTCTACTGAAAAAGACTTAATCTAGAAGTCACCACAAATGAATACAGGTAGTTAAAACTTAAAATCACTGTGCTTTACTCTTTGATAGCATGTGTTTTCCTCAACATTTTATGCATTTAGTGCAATCAAACACAAACCTTGTGAAGATATATCCAATCCTAAGTAAAAATAATGGAGAAGGTTGCTTATATTTCTTACCAAACTCTCCCAAAAGTTCACTAAATGTGTGTTTTTCAGTATCAGCACTGATCCCTGTTAGGTGTCTGCCAGATGAACAAAGCCCTTTACTACACACAAATAATAATAACCAGTTATGCTAAAACTGCCTCTTAACCAGCTCTCTGGTATGAAACTGCACAGTCTCCATTACTGTCTCTGGAATAAAGGATTTTTAAATATTTTTTTTTAATTTATTTTTAAGATCCGAAGCTACTCCTACAGAGGTGAATGAACACCTCAGCTGAATTTCTCTGAATGAAGTTTTGACACTAGAAATGAATACTTTGTTCCTAAAACGAACTGTGTGTGCTTCCACCCTGTAAGTTAAACCAACAGACATTATCAAAAGAAGATTTATTTTTCTGTTCTGTTTGGCAGCAAGTTTTGTGCGTGCCTGTAGTGGGTCACACTAAAGGTCCTGAAACCCACTCTGCTTGCCCTGACACAGCAAACAGATGCCTAGAGAGAAACAGCACCATGTGTTCTTATTTCTTCAGAATACTAACATGACCTTACAGGTCACCATAGATTTTGGGAGCTGGAGCCAGAAGCATCATCTGTGTATAACCAATCTAACATTTTAACCAAGCTAAAATTTTAAGAGGCATTTAGAAAAGATGCCTGCAAAACAGACTTCACAGCCTCCTAATGCCAAGTATTGATATCCAGTTATGAAAAAAGTATCAATGAGGATTCGAACTATGAAGAAGAAATTAATTTCAGTTCAGAGAAAAATCTTGGCTAACAGAGAAAATGAGGAACCTAACTTCCCAATAGCTAGAAACAGTTGACATAACCTTTCAACCTTTCAAAGCATATGAAGGATAGCATCTAAAAGCCTACAACTACCAATTCTAGCTCACTTTATAAGGACATTTCCTTTTATATTTTACAAGGTTATAATCAAAAAACAAGATTAAACCAGCCACAGACTCCATCCCAAAACTACATTGTTGTGCAATCCATTAAGAAAATCACTGATTAAGTCAACCTAGCTATGTGAACCTGTATTACCTGGAAGACACCATTGAAACGAAGACAAAATAACCTGGTAAGTGCAGGGTCATATTGTGACCCAGCATCAATTTCTGATGCTGCAGTACTCTTTACGTGTGGTTTTTTTAAACTCCTTTACAGATCCACTGAATGCCATGAAAACAAACCAACAGAATCCTAATCATGCAGAAATACGTCCCTCCATCTGAGATAACCTAAAATGAAGATTAGTATGAACAGTCATATATATTGTAATTTAATTCCCAGGCATTTGTGTCATCCTTCACTTTCACTGCTTTTACTCTTTTTAGGGTACTTCATGGGTGCCAAAAGACCAAACACCACCATGAATTTTACCCATCCACTCTACCCCACTGATGGTACTGAAGATACTTCACTAACACTTTTACATTTCAAAAGCAGTTTTAAGAGCTGGGAGGGGAGCAGTGTAGCTACTCAGGTTTTTAAAAAAGAGGGCTTCATCTACTATTGTTTTGTCAAATGGGAGACGGTTCAAAGTCAGCCCTGGATGAAGTAAAAATTGCCAAAAAAGCCAAGTGATTGCTTAAATGCTTCATTAAAATTAAAAAAAATCAAGCTCAGAAACATTCAGCAACTAGAACACAGCACTTATTTTTCATCAGTAAGTTATAGTTTCCATAAAGACTTCTATCATCATTTTAGGAAAGTTGGGCTGCAATGTTGTCACTCGTTCAATTATTAACTGAGTTAGGTAAATATTCAGCAAGACAAGAGGATGTGTATTTGAAATCTTAGTTCAGCATGAAAATTTCTTTACCATGTCCTGTCAGGGCAAATAACCCTAACACTTGTCAATTACTTTCTTAACAGTTCAGGCAACTGCTCTTGAAGTGATCCTTCATGTTCTTAAATTCCATCCCCTAACCCCAAAGTATACTGACTTAAAAAAACCGAAACAAATCAAATCAGTCAAAAGAAATAGTCCTTCTTCCCTCCTGCCAAATTACATAACAGCACTCTTCAGCCTGGTTAAAATCCTTCAAGGAGTAATTACCAGTGAAAAAACAGTAAATTATCACACACTGCTGCTGGGTATGCCAGTTTACTTTTTCTGAAGCCAAACCTTTTTTTTCCAATCCCAGTCTCCTTGGCTTCTCCGGAGTAGCAAGAAATTGTTCTACTAGCTTAGATACAGTGAGACTGAAAACATGCCTCCTTTCATAGAACTGTACACTCCTACAAAATATTACCCTTTCACTTCCCTAAAACTATCAAACCTCTAACAAGAATGGCACAGATGCAGCAGAACCAGTCAACAACCATCCCAGTGTTCTATTAGAGTACGTGTTTCTCTGCACCTCAGACAGAAATAATCAACTTGTTCTTAAGAGAAGCTCTCTGCTTCATGTTGTATTATTTAGACTTCTTAAACTGTATCAACATTTCCAAACCACCAACTGGATTTTCAGCTCTCAATAATTACCTCTCCCATTCCCCGAGATTCTAGGGCAAGAGCTTGAAACTCATGATTCATCTCATCCACAGATCGAACCTGTAGAGGGAAAACCAAAAAAAAAAAACCTCCATTAGTTACATATCTTTTCAAAAGTAAGATTTTTTCAATACTCCAGAAGATTTTCAATATTGAAAGCACACACAAAATATACTTCCCAATTTAGTCTGAACATGAGTCTAGACTTCATGAACAGATACAGTCAGCGGCCAATTTAATGTACCCTGCTAATATTATAACACGCAAGAAATTCCAAGAGACTAACAGTTTAATCTCCATACATCTGTACAGATATGGCTCACTATAGAAATGGTGGCCAACATTACATTTGCAATGGATGTAAAAAAAAAAAAAAAAAACCAGGTGAAATTAAAGATTTAGGCATATAAAATCCTTTAGAAAGGGGAGGAGCTGTTGCCCACTGTGTTACTCAGTACAACTGGCAGCATACTAAGAAAAGTTCACAAGGCAGGTCACAAAATCTACTAGTAATGTGTTGCTTTTAAAATCTAGTAACTGACTGCATTATCACAATTCCTCATGTTTTCTTCCAGGAAATAGCATTTTTCCTTCTCTGTGCGTTGTTCTTTTTTCTGTTTGCTGTAAATATGAAAGGTATTTTACTAAAGTAAGAGTTGCTGCTGCAACAAACCACCTCCTTTCTCCATGGCACAAATACAAGGCACTGGGCTCATTCTTTTCCCAGAAAATGGTTTCCAAAAAGACTTTTCAAAGCCAGGACAAGCTTAGGAAAAACATATATATATATAAAAAGGAAATTCAGAGTTGTTTCTTTCCCTTTCCTTCTCACCCAACAGCAACATGAACCAGATAAAAGTTATTCAAGTTCAAAGCAAAATTAGTTTCCCTCCCAACACCAGTCTCTCTTGAGTTACTTTCACCAGTAAATCCATCTGTTTACACCAGCCAACAAACCAAACTGAAATTACTCCACACAGCTGATAACACATTACTAACACTTTTCAATAGATCCTCAAATAAACAATCTGGTGCTTTCAACATTCTGGCACAAACAACTCTTTCTTAGCATTGCAAAAGTGGCCAATAGATGCTCCATTCTCAAAATTCTACTCCCAAACTACTGATATTGCCTCAATCATTCTAAGCCATTAACCTCTGAGGTTGAGTGTCTCTGTGCTTTTGACAAAGAAATTTCACAGCTCAAAGAAATATTCCCTCAAAAAGATCAATTTTTTAGTTAAGATAGAGTCTGAAACCACTTCCTAACAATTTCAGTAAGATACTGAAGGGCAAATTTAGTTTAAGACTGAATTATGGGGTAGGCGCATCAGCACATTGGCCTTATTCCAGTAATGCTGACGCTTAAGTTAATTAGGTTGATTTTATTCTTTTAAAAACTGAAAGCAGATTTTAACATATCCTTAGAAAAGCTAAAGACATTTTTCTTCCAATGAATTAAAAAACAGATTCATGTTTTATGCAAAACTTTTATTAGCACCAAGGGATAATCAACTATTTGTGCATGCACATAGAAAATAAAACTGTAGTTTCTGATCTTTCTTTAAAAAGAAAAATCAGAAACTCAAACCTTGAAGCCTTCTGAATTTGAATATTACAGTTTCTGAGTGCCTGAAAACATAATTTCTTCTACAGATTGCTGAGAGAGTTGATTATCTTACCTAGGCCACTGTTCATGCTGAGGTCAAGCACTTTAGTTTCAGTTACAAACCAATATTAATTTAGGTACTTCTGTCTCAATATGTAGTTCTGATCTAATGATCTCCAAACAAAATTTGCAAGTAGAGCTGGCCAAACTACCATAAACACTACCCAAATCATTGTTAGGTAACAAGCAACCAAGCTTGAAAGACACGTATTTTTTTTGGTTGTGATGGTTTTGGAGTGGGTTGTTTGGGGTTTGCTGTTTGGTTTTTTTTTTTTTTCTTGTTTGTTTGTCTTGTTTTAACTTTCACTGGTGGTGGTTTTATTTGTTCAAGTTTTTTGGTGTTGCAAGACCATAATACTAAATGCTCATTTTTCACAATTTGGTCAAGTCCAAAACCATGGCCACACACCCTTCCACGTCTCCAAGAAATGACAATCCAAGAATCAAGGTAAGAGCACAGCTAACTCCTTTCTTATTCTAAGCAGTTCAGAGACTCTTATAAGAAACTGGAGTTTTACAAAACTATAAATACATTTTAGCACACTGAACACTAACTTTGCTCACTGGCCTCTTTCTAGTTAGTGTTATCTATTGCTACCAGCAGCAAGAGAAAAAATAGTCCTTCTTCCATCAAAAACAACAGCTGTAAAGATCCTGTCCCATATCATAAATTTGTGTTTCAAATTTGTAAAACTGGAGAAAACAGGCAGTATCTCCACACCTTTCTTCAACACTAACCCAGTCCTATCATTATAACAACAGAAGAAAACACCCAGAATGACACCTAGCTGGATCTCCTATAAAGACATGCCCCTTCCCCAAAGGAAAAACTTTGGCTGTGATTATCTGTATTACCAAGGAGTTTTATTTTCTCTAATTTAATACCAGCATTAACCTAATTGATAGGTTACAGAAATAAAAATTTTAATACTTTTTTAAACACAAATTCAGAACATTAAAAAAAACCCTTTTGCTATTTTTGTTCATACCCTGCCATCTAGAATAATTTATAAGCCAAAAAGAGGCCTATGGAACATACTGCTCAACATTTACAAGGTTTTTTTCTGGTTTTGTTTGATTACATCACTGCCTCATCCCTGGAACTGCTCAAGGCCAGGCTGGATGGGGCTCTGAGCAACCCGGTCTAATGGAAGGTGTCCCTGCCCATGGCAGAGGGCTGGACAATGGTTTCAAACTTCTAATACACATCAGATCATTCCACAGGGCCCCCAAATAATGCACAAACAGATACTACACACTAGAGATGTCTGTAGGTAAAACAGTTCCTCACATTCTGCTGTTAAATAGACAGAATGTCTTAAGCATATTCATGCTTTTTCCCCCTTAACACACCCACAGAAAATTCTCATCATCTTCTCCTTCTATGGGCTCTAGATACAACATACCAGCATGTTTTGGTCCATTTTTCATCTCAGCATTAGGAATGAGATTTTAACACAAAATTTCAGTTTAAAAGCAAAATTATGCTTTAGTAGACTATTTCTTCCCAAAGTTTACACTTTCTCTCCTTGAAATTTAAAAATAATTTATTAAAAATCTCAAGGCCTGTGCAAAACTCTTCCTTTACTTTGTTGAGGCTCTCTAGAGGACAGTCCTGCCACCCTTCACCCAACAGCTTTTACCACTCCACTTGAATGAACTTGGTAACCATCGAGATAAAATTTGATTCAGAAGGGTTTTTTTGTTCCTCTTCCACGCACACATGAGAATTTCACCAGATCACCCAGCTGAACTGGCTGAAATGCCACAGGGAGGAGCCCACTACATTTGACTTGGGGGAGAGCTGGAAGGAGAACCTGGTATGGAGCAAGGCGGGATGGGTGTATCCACTCAGTGCTGGCTACATGGCAACTCAGCCGGCAACAGGCAGCCCTGGCCTTGGTAACTCAAGGCAAAATTCAGAGCGCAGACTCTTGACTGGAAGTCATCTAGGATTACCACAAGAAACACTGCTGACAGTAATATCCATTTCTGGAATCCAGGCATCCAGATCTTGGGACAACTACTCTCTCAAATAACCCTGAATCTTGCCAGAAAGAAGCTCATAATCATTTTCTTTTGAAAGCAAAGAACAGCCCCGTCTTTGAAAAAAGGCCTGTGGAAAATAGCAACCAAAAAAATGCAGTATCAAATGATTTGACTTTATTTTCTATATCAAAAGTGGTTAAACCAGCTGACCAGAAAGTAGGAAAACCACTTTTTGTGCACTAAGAAATTCCAAATCCCATCCCTCCCCTCTCAGGTGAATACCCTAATCACTGTGACAAAGACAAGGAAGACACAGCAGTTGAAGCTGTGTCCTAGGCCAGAAATTCAACAGTAAACACCCAGTAATTACAGCACTGGGACTGGAAAGAAAGGGAAGCTGCTGTTTACACTGAAAACGCTTCTATTTTTTTCTTAATTTTACTGAAAAACTTCAATGCAAAATACTCTTCCAGCAGTTTTCTACAGGGGTAGCTCTTCTGTAGCATTTATCTTATGTAAGATACATCCTTATGGAAGGGACTTAACACTATGAGCAACTTAAACTATTTCAAAAACCCAATACATAGCAATTCTGCCAGTCCTCCAGTAAGTTAAACACTGTATTGTAAAGTCATGTCAGACACTTGACATTTAAAAAACTCCCAAAAAGACAACCCACCAAAAACCTTTCAGATAGGTGGCCAACTTGAAACTACTAAATAAAAATAATATTTTTAATAAAAATATTAGACAAATCTAGAAGAGATTCATAACAAAGGACAAGAAAAGAAAACTATACAACCAGTCTAAACTGCACATCTCCAAACCTGTTGTGCCATACTGCAGTAAAGAGCTGTAGATAGAGATTTCTACTACATAACATTTTTGCCAAAATTACCTAGAGGCCAACCAACAATGCATCCAGATAACAAGAGCTGTTGAGCAGCTGAACAGGCAACTACCAGAAGCTCAACTGAACCCTTTTGTACACTAAGCACCAACTATTTTCTATAACACTAAAAGAAAATTCAGCAAAGTCCAAAACCATGATGTATCTTCTCATACTTCTTTGAAGCATCAGAGAACCAAAGGTTTGCTTACTACCAAACTGGTTAATCAAAGCTGCTGCTCCCAAGTGATTCAAAGTCAACAGGTGCCATGTTTTGATATGAGGCAATATTTTCTGAAGGCCATATGGAACAGTAACGCAACTGAAAACTTCACCAAATACTCCAAAATATCCAGGCTCCTTAAGCAGTCCAAATAAAGGAGGTGTTTGGCACTGTTAGGTACTTCTGACAAAAGACTCAGGTGACCAACAACTACAACTTTTGCAGGCAAGTGAATAATTCTTCAATTGCAGTATTTTTCGCTTCTTAACTCATTCTCAGACTGAGCTGTACTATACTTCTGCACTCTATGATCCTTAGTACATCCAAATAGTCTAACAAAACCAAATTTCTCAATTTAGTTGGCTTGGTTCAGCAATCACTCTGGATCTAAATGTTCTTGTGATTTATTTCCTTGTGAGGTTTGTACTGTAGTTTGAGAAGCCATCCTAGAAGCACTGAGAAAGTTGACAATGACAGAAATGAAAAGAGCAAACTTCCAGGTGGGGTTTTCTGCAGCCCATTAAAGCCCATTACTCAGCAAGAGCACAAGTCCAGCCTGCTGAAAAAGCCAACTCACAAAGAGGCAAGGTGATCCAAAGAGCTGACCAAATTCTTTGCTTGCTTGTTTTCAATAGGAATATCAAAAATGTTGAAGACTGCAGAGAGAAATGCATTACCTAGATTTTTATCAACAGCACATATAAATATGCATAAATATGTATATGTTATATATATGTCAAAGTATGCTGGACAGTATCTCAAAAGTCACCATCAAGTTTGGAAAATACTGATTTACTTGCATAGTCTTCTGCCAACAGATGATACAGAGAAATTATTATTATATCATCACTATCCACCAAGGAAAGCACAAGAAAATGATGGACATCTTGCCCCCTGTTTCAGCTACACGATGGTTCATTTGCCTAAAAAGCCAGCTATGGACTCTAAGAAATTGCTCCCCATAAAAATGAACTCTTCCATCATGTAACAAACTTGCCTCTTCATTGCATAAGCTTTCATGATTCTCTTTCCCACCCAACAAGTTCAAGCTTTGCCCTGAGACTGACAGAATGGTTTGTACAAGTTTTCCTAAACTACTGTCAAATGTCCTGAAGCTCAGAATTTTAATCTGTGCAGCCAAATACTGGCAGAGCTACCAGGATCACATAAATTAATAATGTGTCTGTACCAAAACCAGATTTTGTAACTATTTATAACAGCTACACAGTTTGCTCCATTTGAAAAGCTGAAGTGACATATTCCTACATAAATAGGGCATATAGTTTATACTACATAACCTTAGCAGGTTTCTCAGTTTTTTAATTGTGTAAGAAATTATCCATTCAAAAGAGTTTCTAAGAAATGTACAGCACAGGATGGAAGGTAAAAGACATTTGCAAAACAAAAATCTGGAAACACGATAATAAGTATTTAACTTTACAAAATGGAAGAAAAAAATCTCATAAAAACTTGTCCAGTAAAAGCTTCTGTAAACAGGAAATTGTTTACAAAATTTAATTAGAACAATTGATTAAAATAATATTTCCCATACACTGTTCAGCTTATTTTTTAAATGAGCTACAAGAAAAAGTAATTCTTGAAAAAAAAAGAAGGGCTGACTGGTCCTTCACTGCTCGGAAATCAAACTGAAGAATTATTTTTTACACAAGAAAATGTATAGGTTTTATCTTCAATATGAAACAGTTTAGGTATAAATCCTCGTAGTTTGGTGAGACTCTTCACCTTCCTCTGCTGCACACATTATTCTGCAACTCTCACTCCAATGTTCCTTCATATATACATCAGAAACAAAAAACTAAATATATTCAGAAGTTTGAAAACAAAGCTGCAAAATGAAATCTGAGTTGCAGTTTCTGTCTAAACATGCTTAATTTAATTAGTGCTGGTTACTTACATGCACATGACCAAACTCTTTTTTTTCGAATTTTAAAAATCTACACTTCTTGTTAAGCTGGTTAGTCAGTATCACCTTTCTGGTAGCAGCAGAAAGTGCTAGAGGTGGTGTAACAGTTTAGAAGAATTTACAAGCCAAATTTCTAACCACTATTATTCTGTTCTAACAGAAAGGCTCTGTCAGTGAGTAGTAACTATACAGCTCCTTCTATACCGAAGCATGACATTAATTTGATGTGCTGCTGTTTTGAGATATCAGCCTTCATTACTTCATCCTTTTTCTCATTCAAAACTTTTATTTAGCAAATTAAAAAACTTTAAAAAAATCTTCAAGTGCTCTCAAGGCAATATGCTATAAAAAACAGTTTAAAACTTTGCCTTTTCTGAAGATGAAAACTCTGTATAAACTCTAAAGATATCTACACACAAGCAGGAACTAGGGATAGTTTATCTCAATGTATTTTGTAATGATTAATAAAAAATAACTTTCATTCCAATAGAGTCAACAAGCTTTTCTGGGAAGTATTAACAAGAACAGGAACACTGGAATCCACAGGACTTGAATCAAGTATAATTTTCCATAAATTTATTTTCTATATTGTAATCAATATCCTCTTTGCTGATGTGCTTTCTTTAGAAATCTCAACTATCTTCACTTTTCTGTTTACTACCAAGGAATCTGAAACAGAACATCTCCCCTATACAAATATCTAAAAAGTAAAAAATAACCCAAAACGTTAAATTTCTATTTGATGAATTATGGGACTTTAACACCATCTTAAAAAGAATGTGATCTAAGGAATCCCATGGAACATAATGCATTTATAAACAATATAGTTTATACGAAGAAAAACACTTTGTATGTACGTACATACACACGGACCCCATCCCCATTAAAAGTGGGGCTGAGGAAATTCCAGAAGTCACTCTGACAGAATTTCCAGGAAACAGTTTTATTTTGTTATTGTAGAGCTGATATCACAAACACTCCTCCTACCCCCAGCAACTGATATGTCACAATCCCCTTCTTCGGAGCATTTACTTTCATTTTTGTTTACTCCTGAATATGGCAGACACATTTACCATACAAAATATTAATTTCTCAAGGATATAGTTTTCAGTTACAATACATGGAAAAACTAAAGTTCTCCCAGTAATTCTCCTGCTCAGAAGTTTATAGCATCATGAATTATTCTCCCTCATGATCCAGTACCATTTGAACAAGCTGTATTGGCCTTTTGGGTTCACTTCCGCCCCCCCCCGCCCTCTCCTGAGCAGGCAAGAAAAAACTAGAGAATATCAACACAGTCTGATCTTCTCAAAGCAGGTTCAACAACCAGAGATGACAACATGAAACTACCTCGTTCTTATGCAATGAATTGAACAGCTGATAGGATCTATTTAAAAAATAAAAAGTGAAACCCCCCCAACCAACCAAAAAAACCCAACCAGCCAAACCCCCCAGAATTTTTAGACTCCTCATTTCACTATGAATAAGCAGCTTTTGCAAAGAAAGGTACTGACACAACTTCTCTGTATCTCCAGCATAAAGTAACAGTGAAGTACCTCAGGGTTTCAAATATATGTCAGTCTGCTTCAAAATCCACCTTGAATTTTTTTGAGCCTTTGAACTCTGCATAACCTCAAGGGGAGCCAGGGAATGGTAAAACATGTTTCTTTTAGCATATTTTTTTAGTGCCTCCCTTGCTGTAGGGAAGCATATGTGTTTTCTACTTATCCGTATATGGCAGGTGAATGGACATTTAAAGAAATTTCTGTTATCAATTATTTCAGCTGTTTTCTAAGCATGTTCTCTTGGGACAACATGTATTTAAACTACCCACAGATTTCCACAATTGCCCAAAAGCCAGAAAGAGCCAATTGTAGAAAAAAACAACCAGAGACTACTTCAGTAAGCCTCACTGCTAATTCACTAAGAGCTGCAGCCTACCTTTGGACATTAATATATCATAAAATGCTGGCTAGCATAGTCCTTCAAAGTAAGAGAGTCTGAAATAACACCAAAGACTTTATACCAATGACAGTAAACAAAAATAAAAAATAAAATTAAGTAGGCTATTTAGAATTCAAACTGAAGTGACCAAAGCTTTGTAACAAAAATCAGTTCAAAGATTGGTATTGATACATCTGTGCTTCAATGCATTTAAAGCCAAACAGTTCAACTTCTTCATTTAAGAAGCCAAAAATTTAAGAGTAGCTATTTATAAAAGCTGCTATCAGCACTCAAACAGGAAAAGTCTGTAGGGCACAGTATGTAGAGCGAGCAACAGCAATAATTGTGGATAAAAACAAACCACATTTGAATGATCATCTAACAAAATATCAGACAGAGATTTTATGAGCAAAATCTTTGGTTAGATTCCAGGTTATTCATCCTCACACAAAATAAAGTATTCCCTGAAATCATTCACCCAACTACATGCTTCCCAACTGCTTTCCTTCACTATTTATGCACTTTGCTTCTCCCTTTGTCTTTACACTGTAGAGAAAAAAGCTTTCACATAACTCTTCAGAAAGACACACAAGGGCCTTCTTCACCCTGACTTTAATGTAACTGGTACCAAATCAAGGTAGTTCAGAAAGCTAAATGCAGCTCCTCCATGCAATACAGCAGTGTCATATTTTCAAAACCACCAATTTTAAATCACATAAAAAAATAGGCAAACAGATTTTAAACCCATAGGTAAGAACTTAGATTAAGCAAAAGAACTAACACTAACCCATATTTTTATTTTCTTGACACCATGAATAGTGTAAGGAAATAAATAAGAATATATCAAGAAATTTACTGCAAATGCAAAATGCTTGAATGCCTATACACAGTCATTTTTAGCCAAGTTTACTGGCTTCCACTACCTGGATACCATGCAGAACTCTCAGAATGCCTAAAACAAGTTTTAACTTTAGGACAAAACTCCACAATAACCATGTTTAGAACAAGGCCTCACTCACCATCTCACCTAAAACCTGAAGCACATGGGAATGAATGCAAAAAACCTTCAGCTGGCTCCATATGCTGCCAGCTCAGGCCTGTGGTTCCCACTCTCGTGGCTCCAAGGCTGCTCCCAGCCCACGTTCCCTCTGGAAGCAGCACTGCTGCTCAGGTTTATGCTGCTGTCAGTAATTCCTCACAGACCTGAATCGATTCTGTGCAGAGCCACTGCTGCACAAACACACAGCATAGTTTATCTATATGTAAATCCAAGACAATGCACAGCTGGCCATGTGCTATTTGTTTGCTGTAATATCAAACCAGGCTCTCCCCAGGCTAATTACTGAATAAGCACGAAAGTATGAAGGACTCTGCTTCAAGAACTCATAGTGTAAGACATATTACAAAGACTGATACAACAAGAAACCAAATTGGTAAAGTGAGAAAGCAATCATTTACCTAAAGACATTCAACAATGCATGCCAGGTATTTGGAGACATCAAGGAGGTGTAAATATAAAGGAGTGTGCTGGAAAGCACAGGGACACTTGTGAAGACACTTAATAAAGACACAACACTAACTCCATGTGCAGGAGGCAGCAGTCCACCACTTGAAACCACGTGAGACAATACAGTGGGTGGGAACTGGTCAGTTCACAACTGAAACCACCACCTGCAGTTTGAAATGTCAGTGAAAAGGTCAGAAACTGTGCAGATGCACAGAAACAGCAAATGGGACTGGAAGGAGTAATTAAGAAAAAAGTCTCTAAAGAATAGAAGTCACTCAGAACAAACTTGTTTGCACAGTCAGGTGACTGCAATTATTCTCCTTTTCTGGCTCTGATGACAGTTCACATTTAGCTGCCTATTTCATGCACTACATGCTGGAAAATACTAAAAATACAAACCAAGTATCTGCAAAATCCAATGTTGAAATTTTCTTCTCTCTAGCTAGGGAAGTGCTTTAAAGTATTTCACAGAAATTTTCTCAATGCTTTTTTTTTCAGTTCAATTACATGAAACCATGTTGCAATATATCACAAAATACTCCTTTTTTTGCTACTTCAAATCAAAGAGAGGGGAAAGACAGACACCTCCCTTTCCAACCATGTCTGCTATCAGAACTGAGAGTCACAAGTGAACAACAAGGTAATATCTCACTATGCAGGTTGCAAGACATTTAACTTTTTTTAACAGAAGAAAAGGCCCAACCTTATAATTCACTCAAAAAACTTCCAATACTTGCCCCATATCATACAGCACTAGTATGACAGAAAAATCTCACCAGGAACTTATTAAACAAGATATTTTAACAGGGCATAGATTTTTCCAAAACAGGAATCAAATGCCCTTCCCCTTAGCTCTCCTCTAGCCATGATGGACAATCCTTCCAGTCTAAGATTTCTTTTCCTAGTTTGTGAGGCTTGAAAAGTTTTACTTATCTGCAAGTTTGAGAACCATAATCTGGGTTTCTAGTTTGGTGGAGCTAAATGCTACTGGAACTAACGATGACAATGACAAACTCAAAAATAAACCAGAGCAAACCTAAGCACAGAAAGATAATACAAAAAAGTTGTTGGAGAACCTGTTGCTTGCACAAACAGAAATAAGTGATCTTCAGAATAGCTTCAGAGGTATGTTAACTTCACAGGGACAACAACCCATCAATCAGCTAAGATAAAACTTGAGGTTTTACAATTAAAAACAAGCAATTATTCCTATGTTGCATAGTTGATTAACACTTGAAAAATTCTTTAAAAATCTGTTTATGAAAATTATTTTGAAATCCCTTTAAAATACATTTCACAATTATACTTCACTTTTAAACTCAAGTAAAAGTTGCAAACAGTAGGAAATAAAAAAAAGGACTGCAAGCATATTTAGAGACAATTTTAAGTAAAATCTATAAAAGGAACTAATGATTGAGGAAATGCAATTCCCACTGTAAGGTCAGGAAACAGATTATGTTGTTCTCAATTTGAATGAAGAGATTACATTCATTGTTTCAAGGGATGGCTACATGACTGTGAGGTCTCTTATGGGAAAATGATTTCCCAATTTCTATTGCATAAACATATTAGTCTTATTTGAAAAACCAACAAAATAATCTTATTAAAACTAAGGCAAAATTTTTGCTAGGAGTTGTCTATTTCATCCTGGTAAGTATTTGCACATTTTATTAGTTTAATAGCATCTATACATTTTCTCATGTCCATATTAGTTCTAGTAGATCCCCACTGAAGTCATGATGGATACTTGCAAAAACCGGTATGTACAGCTTCTCCTCCAGACCACAACAGTGCCAAAAAGCTCTTGAACTCAGTAAGACTCTTCCCTTTGTTCTCTCCTCTTCCCCTTCAATGAAGGGTTTTTCTTTGTTACAGCAGCTACTCACAAAACTTCGAGATGTTTGTCAATTCTAACACAAATGAGCTGCTTCAACTGCAGCTCAACTGAAACTTTGTGTAAAGACACAACTTATGTTCTTTTGTTTATAGCACCATTACCCTTTGGATTTTTGAAAAAGGCTGCTGCAGCCAAAGCTTTTCTCTGTCAGTCTTGTTTATCAACTCTTGCTTCTTTAAAACCAAGAAGAGCAAAGACACACAGGTCATGTTAAAAATCACAACCCAAAGTATTTAGATTAAACTAATGAAACATTTAACTACCTTCGCCATCAGGGAGGGAAGTAGATGGAGCTGAACAAGGAAAAGACAGGACAAGTAGCTTGGGCAGTATCACACTGCTGTAGCTCTTTGCTTCAGCATGTGGGAAGAACAACTGCAAGTAGTCCGACATCCTAGGAAAGAATACATCCCGAGTTTATGAAAAGATTCTTCTCTGTAACTCCAAATGTTACATACTGATTGATGATCACCAAGCCTTTGTATCCCAGACAATTCTTAATTTCTGAAATCATGTGAATTAATGACAAACAGATCATTAACCCATATGCAGCCCTATGGGGATGTGAGCAAAGGGATGCCACAGCACACAGTGGTCTTCCTCAGATATTCTGCTAGTAAAGAGTCTTGAGGGAAAGAAAAAAAAAAAATCAAAACCTCAAGTGAAATAGTTTTTATACTTAGTTCATTATCCTTTGTAACTCTTTTCACTATTAAATATTTTAAAGAGATATTAATGGAAGTCAGGGATGATTATGTCTAGATTAAGGAGTTTATACTTTACCTTGTCAGTGATTTGATGGTCACTACTGTCTCAACATGGAAGGTGACAGTGGTGGTGTCCTGACTCAGACTAACAGTTCTGGCTTTGACATATTGCACTGAGGAGTTGTGCATGCACTACTATTCAGCTGAGTGTTCAAAAATTTTTGGCTATAACCTCTCCAGCAAATGCACGCTCCTCTAGCCTCTGCCCTCTTCTATGCTGCCAATTATTGGGTAGAGCCTCCCTCTCTGCCTGCAAAGTAGTGCAAGTCTCTGAAGGGTTGGCCATTAGCAACTGTTGTCCAGCACTTCAATTTTTGTTGCTACAGCTGAAGCAGCCATGGAAGAACGCAACAGACTGAAAATGTTTACAATTTGCATGTTTCTGTGCCTCTCACGCTGAAGTATTTTATAAGATGATGATGCTAGTTCCAAGCCAGTGGTTGGTTAATGTGGACACAAATGGGTACACTTAGCAAAAGGAATTTTCCATTTCAACCAAGTCTTGAATTCCATTCAACAGTGGTGTGTTTGAATTTCCCGCTCTTCTCTTAAATGTGTGTGCCACCTGGAGTTCTTCCATTAGTCTTGATAATTTCCAAATTACCATACATTAAACCTCAATACTGCCATGGATCTCCATGATAACCCACTTGATCTTTCCCTGTGCTATCAAAGGCCTCTAATGCTACTGTGCATCAACATAGAATATTTCAGCTGGAAGGATTCTTCTAATCCAACTACTTGATCACTTCAGGGCTGACCAAAAGTTCAATTATCTTATTAATGGCATGAACTGCCTTCCAACTATTGACACTCCAGTGATAATTCCCACAGTTCACTCCTCAATAACCCCTTATCAGGGACACTGACAAGCAATACCTCAGTCTTTCAACCACAGTAAAAATTAAATATCCTACTAATCAAATAATTATCTTTACAAAAAGATATTGTCTTGCCTTATATTCAGTTCTTTTGAAGATATTTCAGATGGCTTTCAAAAGACCAAGATAATGTTTCCCTAGTCTTCCCAGAAATTCATTTCTTGCAGTTAATGAAGTACATTTATCAACTTCTTATTCTCTTACTGAGCTTCTTTAGCACTTTAACTAATTTGAAGAGTCTTCGCAATCCATCAGTGACTCCAGCCAAGGTGATCTGTTTGCCTTACTGTCCCAACAACATCTCTTAACTCGCTTCTATATATCACAGTGTCAGTCAAAAAGTATGAGGTATCTCCCGGTATGAAAGTGGATCCAAGGCTCTTCCACATTCTGTATTTACTTGAATCCACCAGTTAAGGCCTCAGGCTCATGCGACTTACTTGACAGAAGGCTATTCCAGGAAGACTGGATCAAGCACAATGCTGGGGGGGAAGTTCTTGGGGTTTTGGTGAGCTGGGGTTGTTCAGCCTGGACAAGAAGACCTCAGTGAACCTTCCAGTTCTGAGAGATTACAGGAAAGCTGAACCAAGGCATGGAGGGATTGGGCAAGAGTAAATAGCTTTAAACTGACTGAGGGCAGGTTTATAGCAGGTATTTGGAAGAAATTCTTTACCGTGAGGTTGCTGGGGTATGGCATAGGCTTCCCAGAGAAGCTGTGGATGCCCTATCCTTAGAAGTGTTCAAGGCCAGGCTGGATGGGGCTTTGAGCAACCCAATGTAGGGGAAGCTGTCCCTGCCCATGGCAGAGGAGCTTGGAACTGGAGGATCTTTAAGGTCCCTTCCAACCCAGACCATTCAGTGATTCTTTGAACACCATACATTACAAGATGTTTATCTACTATATTTTCTTCTACTAGTTTTCTTTCCATTTTTTCTTTAAATGCATAAAAAAAAAAATCTATCTTCAATATTTTAACCTACATAGTCTGTGTAGTAGACACAGAACATAAGTCCAGCCAAACTCTTTCCACTGTTTGCATAAATACAGATTTTAGAATACTCACTTCTTTAGTACTTCTAACTTACAGTTTTCTGTTCTTAAAAAACAAACAAAAATATCCCCAAAAAACCCCCAAACAAAACTCAATACACCTCCAAAAAACGACAACTTCTGTCTTAACTAAATCCCAAAGAATACTGGTACACAGAACTCAAATCAAAGAACTGAAATGGAGAAGTCCCCATACCTGTCCATTTCTGCTATGTTTATGTTGGTAAGGAAGAATGAGAGCAAATGAGCCAAAAAATGGCACAACAGTAGGATGATGATTACAGTACACTGGAAACTACTATTCCCACATGGACAATACACAGCAAAGAATAGTTTCCCCTTCACCAAACCTTCATTCTGCACAGAACCACTGAAGCACTTCAAAAATTAAGAGTAGTTCCTCTGCATCCCCCATTCAAGTGACCAGAAAACACATATGAGGTCCATGACATTCACCTACAAGTGAAATCCAGAAGTATTTGGATGGACCTAACTGAACTGAACAAAGATGCTGATAAAGGCACAGCTCTGATCACTGGGGATGGAAAGCAGGTGGCAGAAGGGAGATGCAACTGTTACTCAGCATTTACTTATCTGTGAATAATTTTACCTACCCAACATATCAGCCTTGAGAAATGCTAGTGAAAATCAGCACCATTACCTGTGCAGCTTCCACTAGCAAGGAAAAACTCATTATTTTCATTCTCAGCAAGTATATCCAAATTGTAGAATTTCAGATTTACAAAAATGCTTTATGGTTTCTATACAAATGATAAAGAACATGATACAGCGTGAAGTGGGATGTCAGGTAAAAGTTTTTATATTTTGCTATGTAGGTCAGTATAAGAGGAAGAAAATAGTAAAAGGCTAAAGTCAGAAACAAAATGACAAAAGAAATTAAGAGTGAAAGAACGCATGAAGAAAAAGATGAATCCACAAGCATTGCTGTTCATAAGGTCAGCAAATTTTATTTACATTTGCTCCTATACTTACTACATTTTTTTGAGCACAATTCCTAAGTCCTTGGACTTGGGTAGGTGCAAAAGGTTCCTTGTGGACTTAAACTGTGGCCCACTACAAGAGTCCTGGGGGAGAAAGGAATTTCTACCTTCAAATCCAAACAAAAGTTTTTAAAAGAAACTTAGGAAGCTGTATCAATCAAATATTTGAGGGCAAAAGGCTTAAAAACAGATTCTTTTTTCTTCTAGAAAGTTACATTTTAATCTACACTTAATTCTATTTCTATTTCCCCTGAATAAAACATTTTTATTTTTAAGTGTAACAACTAAGACTTGATACTAAATGCATATTACTTCTCATAAATCCTACCAGGAGTGTATGCCTTCTCAAACTGAACCAACTGCTTTGCATAAATTCCAAAGAAATTATTTTACCATATTCTAACAAAAAACAGGTATTCAGAAAAATATTAACTGCTTGTGCAAGTTAAACAAATGGTTTCAACTGAACATTTCAAAATTATTTTATGCAGTTTCACTTAAAACTGCTTTAACAAAATTAATGGCAAGATTTAGAGTTTAGATTATTACAGCCTTGAAAAAGCAGCTTAATTCACACTGTTTTTAAAGATCTGGATTTGACACAAAACACCAGCAACTGTTCCAATGAAAAAACAAATCAACAACCTACTGTATGACCTACACGAATGCCAACTCCTGTGGGCCAGCAGTGTTTGCCGGACACACAGCTGTCCTCCAGCCTGCTGCTGCAAGAAATTCTCACTGTGGCACGAGAACATCCACTGAGGGGTACCTGGATATTGGAAGCACCTGACACCACACTTACAAGGATGGTGTGAGGAGTGCTTCCACCTGAACTGGGCCCTGAGGTTACTGCAGCTGCTGTTCCAGCTGGGGCAACCCCTACTCCAACCCCACTGGCTTCCTGACCAATGCTCACATGTACCATTCCTCTGATCTGCCACGACACTTCATTCATGCCTAGGAAGACACAAGGAATGCTCATTCCTCATAGAAAGCTAAAAAGAAAAACTCTTGATAACATAAAAGGCCTTCCCACAGATTTTTTTATATTTATGTAGCTCTTATAATTAGGATTGGAAAAAAAAAAAGTCTAAGCAATACAAGAACAATATTTATTATGTAAATATGTTTACTGATTTAAACCTTAAATACCACTGCCAAACTAAGACTCTAAAAGAAAAGAAGTACCACAAAGTATTTAACAAAACAATATATTAAAATGGTAGTGCTTCACACATTATAAATGCTTGCCCACATATTTCCTTGCTAAAAAAAATCGAAATATAATTTTTGATCACAAAGGCAGCAGTTTCTTTTACATTATTACTCAGCATGATGTGTAAAACCCCTAATTCTGTTCTACTGCTATGTCTGATTCTATAATTAGTAATGTCACAAAATAGCACAGAAAACTAACTTCTCTATCTGAACTACATCTCACTCTTACACCTCAGCCTCAGTTGTTCTTTCAAATGTGTTAAGCCACATAACATTCTAACATAGTAATTGATATTTAATATCTTTAACCCACACAACAGTACATTTGGGGGTCTTCACAAAATAAAGATTTCAGGCTCAGATTAAAATTAAATTCATCAGCTCACTTGTGAAAAAATTTAAGACTTGGCTTAAAACAACTATAAATGACAACAGCAAAACACTCCGGTATCAACAAAGTCCTCTCAGGAAAAAACACCTGTCCCCGCCTGAACACTCACACTTAATGACCTCCACACATTCTTAATCTACCATAACTGATGTATTATCAACCTTTTAGTATGTGAATGGACATAAATAAAACCCAAAACACCACCTACAACCTAAAGTAAGTACTTTTTGAGGGAGAAAAAAATATTCAAGTCCAAGAAATGTCTTATTTTTCATGCTAAAGGAAAGTGTTAAGTCCAATTAAAATCTAACATATGTGGATAGATATTTAATCAGAATACAACACATAGATCTCAAATAAAGACAAAATAAGCCAGTCCTTTAATCCCTCTACACAATTCTACCTTATTCATTGAGTCTTACAGACTAACAAATGTCACATCTTTAAGGAAATATATAATATATAGACAGTTATATGGTAGCAGTATTTTTTTATTATCTTGAACAATGTTGGTTTTGTGAGTAATACAAGATTTAAGCTACTTTGTCTTATTAGCAATTTTACAGTAGATACTTGCTTATTGTCAAAATACTGTAGTAACCTAAGTTCTGCACCTTCTTCAGACTACATTAAGTCATCACTGTACCATGTCAGAACTTAAAATTTAAGCAATATTTATCATAAGGGAGATAAACAGAAGAGACTTGAAAAATATGAGTCAAGCCAGGCAGACTCCTTATTTTTAGGTCAACTACACAAAGTCATTTCCAGCAAGTCTAGCTTTGTATTTAATCAATATACACCTGTGAAGAGTTATGGAACTTAATGCAGCTTTTAAAAACTCACTTCCTCTTTGAAGTGATTTATGATCAAATTCTACATGAAACTTCGTATCAGTCATGCAAAATATATATGACTAGTTCAATCCATCAGGCAAAATTCTTCCTGAAAAAACATGGATGAAATCTAAGAACAAAGTTATGAACATAGGTCTGACACGACTCCACTTATTTCCACCAGGATTTATATACTGAAAGCACTGTATGGAGAGACAGACAACCAGACATATTACCTGTAACTGAGACCTTTTGCCAATACCTTAATGAAGCAAGAGGGAACCTATGCAGGAAAAACTAAATTAAAAGTAATCATAACTACAAACCATATACCAGATTACTTAGTCCAATGTACAGAAATATTTGTTGTCAAAAAATAAGCCTGCCTAGAAAGACTGTACATGTGTTTTTAGCACAGCCTGCAGAGGACAGAGGATCCTATCACCACTGTAGCTTGGTGCAAACGGATGCATATGCAGAGCTGGCAAAGAAGTCAAATGTACATTATTACTGAGGTGCTTTTGATACAAAGTTCTGCATTACGTTCTCAGCTCCTAAGATGGTCGTCATAACCACCTCAGATGTATTTCCTCACATACCTACAACTGCTCTTAAACAACCATGTTTAGAAAAAAAAGAAATCTGTTAAGCAATAATGAAATATAATCTTCAGAGAGAAGTGGTCTTTATTTGTAAGCTAAACATTTCACATACCAGCTCTTGCCTACTATTCTAAAAGCCACAGCAGGTATTCTGAGGGAGATCCAAACTAAATCTTGCTTTAAAGTTTCTGCATGCAAGCTATTTAATAAATTTTATACAAATTGTTTGAAATGACACTGAAGCAGCTAGAACCAAATCCTTTAGATGTTTTCATATAATTTAAAAAACATTTCCACTATATGACTGCGAAGTGCCTCCAACTTTATTACTACCAACACTACACAATTGGTATTATTTGTTATAGGAGCTTTTAAACAAAAGGTTTCTTGCCCCATTTCTAAGACAAAGGCCTGGGCACTGCCTTTATGGCAACACTGGAATTGTTGCATTATGAGGAAAAAGCAAGACAACAGTTATGTTACGGGTGGGGAAATCCCAATTAAGTGAGGCAAACATTTTCACCTGAATTATCTGAAGAGAAAGAAGATCGATAACTCTTGCATACCTAGACTTTTGATACACACAATGAGAAGCATTTATATATCATGTCAACTGTCTTATGTTGTCTCTTCTGTAGAATTTCTATCAAACTTTTTTTAAAGAAAATACAATGTATTAATGCTTGTTTTACAGGAAATTCTCACCACAGAATTTAACATTTAGGAGAATTTAGGTTTCTTTTTAGTGCAATATACAGTTAATTTTTATATAATTCCACATTAAAAAAAAAAAAAGGCAAGAGGACAACAAGTAGGAACTCAAACCCTCTACTGGCTTACTTGCTTCTGTGTATAAAAACTTGGTCTAATAATTTTGGGATTTCGGAAACTACTGTACAAAGAAAAAGATTAAATTATCACAGAGAATGCTTCTACACATGTCGATTATTCAGCATACACTCACATATTAAATCAAGGGGAGGGACTATATTTAAAAGTGAACTAGAAAGGGCTGTTTAAAAATCAGATCTAGTTCACAGGATTCAGCAAGCTGTACGTTTTGTTAACGTACTTGCCCTACACATCTGCAACATCTGGCCCACTAAGAACATTGCAGAGAAACACCCAAGGAAAACAGCTACATAAAGCCTTCAGTATACTTCACAATCCAGTGTAAGATTTAATACTGTCATAACAAGAGGCATCTTCTCATAAAAACACAGGCAAGCCCAACTCTTGCAGCCAACTGTTTGCACTATTAGCTCAGTCACGATACCAGATACAATTACAATTGCCTCAGCAGTGTGCCAACACCCTTAACACGGAAGAAAAAGATTCAGTACTACAGAGAAATACTACAGGGAAAAAAAAACCCAAACAAACCATTCTTACTAATGCACAGAAAATACTATTCAAATAGCATGGACTTTCCTATGCACAACATTCACATAATAAACTAGAGAATGTGCATTATCAAGCAGTTTCGCACATGCGTTTGCCTACTAACCATTCTGCTAGGCCAAATTCCAAATTTTCAACTCTCTGAACACTTCAGAAAACTGTCAGGTGATTTGCTGTCATTTCCACACATATAACCCAAACTACACCACCACTAAATTAGCATTTCCCTTTTTATTCGAGTTTCCTTCTCCCACTTCCCTAGCATATTTATACTCACATTGACACAGAGTTGTTGAGCAAAGTAGGCAACATCTCCCTCAGCTTCTCAACAAAACTGCGACTGTTGTTAACATCTGGTTTTAAAGCTAGGCGTGACTAAATATAACAAAATACTATGTTTTATATGTAAAAATGGTAACATGGGATAGTAATTATATTTCGAATGCATTCATATCCCACATACCTGAGGACCTACACCATCAGCTCACTGCAACTACGAAGGCCTGATCTCTCAGTAGAGATGCAACAAAGAGAAAGTAAAATAATCCTCAAAGCATTTTGTTAACATGTAGAGTATAAGTGAATATTAGGCGATTTAAGAAGTTTTACCGATTCTCATTGCTCACACACATCTAATTGCTCATAAAAAAGCATCCCGAAATCAGGTGATAAGAACCTCTTTATCACATCTCAAACACGCTGCCCATTTTGGTATTATGCCATCTTGCTACAAACTGTAAACCAGAAGAATAGAAACCGTCCCAAATACATTAATTTTCTCTCAAGGAAATAAGAGATTGACTTTAGGAAATACACGAAAGAAAATAATGCCATAACAAAACCTCAAAAGCATTGCACACTAACTGCCACGGAGATTAAACCCAAACTGTTCACTGTACGCACGACCCACTCAGGACAGGAGGCATTTTCCTCAACTTTTTGTTATTGTGGTCTGCACAGGCACGTTTGAAGCAGAATCAAACCCTACCGCTTCACCGTGTACTACCAGCTACCGAAGGCATTTGGCCTTCTCGCTGCACTCTCAGGAAGCGGTTATTATCTTTAGGAGCACTAAAAAAACCCACAAGTTTTTCGTACGTTCGAACAAAGCCCGCGTGATCCCAGCCACGCAATGGCCCGTGGGGTCCGAGCGCCGCCCCCGTCTCCGCTCCCCGCAGCCCATTGTAGCCCTAGCGCTGCGTCCGCCCCCGTCTGCCCCGGGCCCCCGGCGCTCTCCCGGGCACCAACTCGGCCCCGCACACCCCGCCGGGCCGGAGGCGGCCCCCCCGGACCCCTCCGAGAGCACAATGCTGCCCCTCCCTCCCTCGCTCCCCCGGCGCCGCCGCCCCTCACGGCGCTCGCTCCGTCCCCACCTCGGCGCCGCTCCCGGACGGACACAAAGGCGGCGAGGCCGCCGCGCAGGCCCCGCGCCGCCCGGTGACCTGCCACAACATGGCCCCCTCCCTCCTCCTCCTCCTCCCTCCCTCCCTCTCCCCTCCCTTGTCGGCGCGCAGCCGAGCCCGCAGACAAAAGGGGGCTGGAGGAAGGGGGGCCCGCCCGCCCGCTCCGTCCGCCCGCGGCCTTCCCAGCGCGGCGCCGGCCCCCCAGGGGTACTCACGGGCTGGCTGGCGGCGATGGAGCCGGAGCGGCCGCTGGGACACGCCTGCTCGCCCGCCGACCCCTTCCTCCTCCTCCTGCCACTACCGCTGGGCGCCGCTCCTTCCTGCCTCCCCTCCCGCCCGCCCGGGGCTCACAACAACATGGCGCGGAGGGACAGGGACAGCGAGAGCGCGGCTGAACCCCTCC
>JACBWW010000001.1:5645239-5693026 GCA_020086605.1 Lanius collurio | reverse complement strand
GCCGCCCCTGCCCGCCCCGGCCCCGCCGCGCCTGCGCACCCCGGCCCGGCCCGCGGGGAGGCGGAGGGAGGAGGCGGCGGCCCCCGGCCCCTTCCGCCGCGCATGCGCCGCCTGTCGCCCCTCGGCGCGGGCACCGCGGGAAGGCGACGTCCTCGTCCCTGGCGTGTCCTTCGCGCCACAAGACAGGGCTAGCGTTTGTCTGTGTGTGCCTGTGCTCACTTTCATGTACTGTGTCCAATTCTGGGCTCAGTGCCATAAAGACAAGGAGAGGGTCCAGCGGAGGCCACAAAGATGGTGTGAGGTCGGGAGCGTCTCCCCTGTGAGAAGACACTGCGGGAGCTGGGCCTGTTCTGTCAAGGGAAAACAGAGAGGGGATCTCATTAATGGATATAAGAATCTCAAAGGCAGGTGCCAAGTGGATCATAGAATCATAGAGTATGCTGAATTCGAAGGGACCCCTCAGGGTCATCAAGTCCAGCTCCTGGCCCTATACAGAACATTCCAAGAGTCACACTGTGTGCCTTAAAACATTGTCCAAGCACTTGAACTCTCTTAGGCCTGATGCTATGACCACTGCCCTGGGGAGCCTGTTCCAGTGCCCAACCAACCTCTGAGTGAAGCACCTTTCCCTGATAGGTAACCTAAACATCCCCTGACTCAGCTTCAAGCCATTTCCTTGGATCCTGTCACTGGTCACCAGAGAGAAGAGATTGTCCTTGCACTTCCCCTCAGGAGGATGTTGAAGACTGAAATGAGATCATCCCTCAGTCTCCTCCAGCTTGAAGTGCCTGGCACCTGGATGGTGCCAGACTTTTAAGGGGTGCCCAGTGACAGGAGCAGTGGCCATGAACTAAAACACAAGAAGCTCCACCTCAGCACAAGGAAGAACTTTACATTGAGGGTGGCAGAACACTGGAAAAAGCTGCCAAGGGAGGTCGTGGAATATTCCTCTCCAGAGACATTCAAAACCCACCTGGACACATTCCTGTGACCCTGCCTGGGCAGGGGCTGGACTAGATGATCCACAGAAGTCCCTTCCAACCCTAACAATTCTGTGATTTGAGGCCTTTCAGGAAGTGTGGCAATGGGAGGCAGTGCCCACCTGAGGACCTGGGAGACCATGGGAAGGCGAGGCCTGTTTGAATGGTCCCCAGTGGTCCCTGGTGGCTCTGGAGGTCCCCACACCCAGCACCACCTGTGGGATGTGTGTTTGTATGTGTGTGTTACAATAAACAAAAACGCATCTCAGCAGTTACTAACTTATTAGTTAACTGCAGTGCCGATAGTTACTGTGTGGTGATTTTGGGCAGAGTCAATTATTCCTTTCCCGTGAGAGAATTAAAGATGGGATTGCTGGTACAGCAGGGTGGTGCTATCTGTAAATATGGTTCTGTGCTGGTAGACATTGCCAGCGATGGGTCTTGATAACCTCACTCTATATGAGCATAAATTCTGCATATTCAGCAGCCCCTAAAAATTAGAGGGATCTCTGCATGTCAGTGACATTTTAAAATACGCATTTTACAAGAAAATCCCCTATTTTGCTTTTTTACCCATTCCTCAAAAGCCTGGTTAGAGAGTGCTCCATTGCAGGAAACAGTGACAGATGCCATCCACAGATCAAATCTTCAGACAAAACCTGGCTCTCAGTCCTGTGGGTGCTGCACAGTCGCTGCTGCTGACCCCCTGTTGTGTCGCAGTGACTCCAGGCGATCTGGGCTGCAGGAATAGCACCTGAACTGGTGCTACTGCTGGCACAGCAGTTGTGTGGATGAGATGTCTGTGACTACCAACTGTGTTCTTAAAAATAGAGATGTCTCAAAGGAGAAAATCCTCACTGTTTTCAGTATTTATAGACATGGGTAAGAACATAAAAGTTTCCAGCTCCTGATAAAGATAGAAACATTTCTGCAAGAAATGAAAATGATTTCTTGAGCCTAATACCAGTCAGCTAAATACCCAGATGTCTGCAGCCTGCTGCCACTTGCATGGCTAATCTCTGCAATCCCCAGTGTCCTGTCCCACTGCCACCTGGGGCTGTCTCCGGGGAGGCTGCAGGGCTGAAAAACCAATTCCTGTGCTTACTGAGGAGGGGAGGCCTCTAAGTCACAGCCTCCAAGCCAGTTCTTCCCTTCATGCAGACCAGCTGGGACTGAAGGAAACCTTGTTATGTTCTTGGCATCCTGAACACTTATGGCAGCTGGTCTACATTACACCAGCTCGCCAGCTCTGACCCTTCTGGGGACCTTGTTTGTTCTCAATAATTCTAATCAGTGTTTGTATAAAGCAGCAAGTCTTCACTAAGAACTCAACATGCATTTGATAAGCATAATAATTGATTGGAATGATTTCCACATCAGTGTGCTTCTCAGTACTGAAAAACCCAACCTGATCATGAAACAGAAAAAGGTTTAAGTGCAACCAGTTTGGGATTTGATCTGATAAATACAATTATTTGGTTATTTTCTGAAGTATTAAAAAAAAAAAAAAATGAAACAAAACAATTCCACCACCACCCACCTCACAATTTAATAATGGTACTAAAGTTTTTGACTCATGCTAAAATATGAAATGCCCTTCTCTCTTACCTTTGTTCCAAGTGGAAACTTTAAAAGTACTTAATACTTTAGATAGTTTTACTTGATATCACTCCATTACAAAATGCTTTTCCTAGCTATTCCTCTTTTAAAGGATGTGTTAACAGCTGACTGGGCTCTGCTTACACTCCAGACATTTCAGATGAACTCCTTTAACACAGTTATGCATCATTTTTTTTCTGTGAATAAGTATCCTGAATGAAAAAATACCAAATTTAAGAAAGTAGCCAAGGATATGGAAAGCCTGGATGCCTTTGCCTTCCTCCACAGTCTTCCTCTGAGACCTTGGGTAAGGCACTTAACCGAGGGGCACTTACAGAAACTGAAAGCTGCAGCCCTAACCACCCCCACTCAGCTGGTGCCTAATCATGAAGAGGTCTACATTTTCTAAAGCCACAAACTTCAGGACCTAAAACTCTGTACATGAACAGAATTTATCCTGCTGTGCCATGACTTTCACGTCCCCCAGCAGTTTTGACAAACAGTGCTGTTAGATCTAGCAGGGTAGCAAATAATTAACCTGTATTAATTAAAAGTAAGTTATTCCTCCATGAAAACAAAACAACTAGATGTGGTATACACTCTCAAACCATCTCCACAAAAAAACTGCAGGTCCCTACAAAAGCTTGCACTCTTTTAAAATAAAGTGTGCAACATCCTTCACTCCCAGGACTAGGGAGCATCCAGATTTGATTCATTTTCTCAAGATTTACAGGCAAAGCTTCCTTGGAGAGTGTCCCCAAAATCAGCAACCTACTTTGGCTGCCCTCTGCTGCAGCTGGGCTGTTCTGCAGGGAAGAAATCAATATCTCGTCAAAGATCTTCTCCTTAATGGCCTTGCTGGCCTTTCAGTCAGAGAAGCATGGAGTTGTTTGGGTTGGAAGGGATTTAATGATCGAGTCCAAACCCCAAGCCTAATTATCCCCCGTCTAATCCCCAGTCTAGCTGTCATCCTACAGTTTAAGAGGGGCAGTCATGGATCTGTGAGCCTCTGGGTTCTCTGAAACAACAGCTGCTGTAAGCTACCTACACCTCACGGAGGGACAGCCCTGCAGCTCGGAAACCATTGGACCTATGTGTCCATGTTCCAGAGTACGGCCATGGAATGCTGGTTTATATCCTTAGCATGTCCCTTGTGAGGCGTATCTTGGTAAAATATGCTGATCTAGATGTATGTTTCATGCATTTGCAGGAGCTGATCCCGTTCTGAAGTTAACTTTCCCACATCTTACCATCACTGCATACCAAATCTAGGCACCCAAAGCATTGGGTCCTGCATTCCATTTTGTTAGCAGACATACAATTAATTAATAAAAATCAATGAGTCTGAAATGCTACGCTCACTAGACATGCTGCTAGATGCATTGCTGTAGGAATTCGTTTGTATTTCATGTTTTAGACCAGCAGTGACCATAATACAGAGGAGGGTTTACTGCGATAAGAACTCTGTCCCAGTGAGCCAAGCCTTGGGTAATCTGTTCCCAGAGCCTTAGAGAAACAGGTTTAGCAGCCGAAGACTCTTTGCACCGCGGGGCTTTCCCGTTCAATCCTTTTACCCCGCCATTGCTTCACAAGCACAGCCTTCCCCTGCCGCAGCCATTCATGTGCTAAGTCAGGGCTGATCTTCTGTCCTATTCCTTTCGACCACTTAACATGTTCATTAACTCAGCCTCTGCTGCTTCTTGTTCTACTGATACCGTTGTCTGAATTCCGTCAATCTTCACAGCCTCTTTCTGTCCGCACCCTCTCTTCTGATGCGGAAACATTTGATCCACGTTATGCAACTGCATCAAATTTTAATATTTAAAACTACGTGTTTTAAGCATTTTATCACATGTGAGAGAAGAACTCTTCTGAGTTAGTTATCATCCTTCAAATTGAACACAAAAACTGGTACAAAAAGGCCTTCCCCTAGTATTATTCCCATAAACCCATTTGACAACAGCCAGGTTCACAGTATGCTGAAAAGGCCAGTCTGCTCTATTTCTCAAAATTGTGGTATTATTTATATTTGTTTCCCCCTACCTGCAACTGTTAGTTTCTTCAAGGAAGGCCATGTATTCTGGGTTTTTTAGGGACTAGACAGCAACTGGCATAACATACTGAGATACTGCACATGAGAACACTTCAGTTTAGCACCAGCAGAAAATTCACAGTTGCATTATAGTAAGTTTTGTCACTAATCCCATTTTTTTTCATTACTCATTACTATATACTGTTCTAAAATGCTGACTTGCCATTCAGTTACACACGTGGTCGTTGCTCCTGTAGACGTTATCAGCCAGATAGAGAAAAAAGGTTTAAAGGAAATGCATGAGAGGAGGTGTCAGTGAGCTGGAGTGTGCAGCCCTGAAGCACAGATCACCATGAACTTGTCCCAAGAAAGAAATACCTCTCCTGGAAATGCTTTGTTAGGTAAGTCTATGCTATAATGGCTGAGGAGGTGTCAGCTGAAGACTCGTTTCTCCTGCAGAACAGCTTTGGTCCCCGAGTAGTTCAGCCCCTCATAATTGGCTGAGGTCTAAACAAACTTCATAAACATACCTCAGAGTCACAGCCACCAGAGACTGCTATTGTAACACAACAAGAGTCACTAATGGCATCACCTCAGCACATGAATGAATGTGAATAGCTGTGAAGTGGCAAAGCCAGAGATAACGCCGGCTGGTTTTCATACTCACATTCACTTCATTCACAACAGAGTGACATCAATGCTTATCTTTTAAAAAAAAGCTTCCATTTCTCAATACAAGTATATTTTTTCTTTCCAGTGGAAAATTAAGTTCCAGGAACTCTTTATGACAGAGGCAGACTATGGCTCTTGGAGCTGAAGATCCCATATGATATTCAGTATAAAAAATGAAACCTCAGAGTTGAGCATCAAATTAATTGTGACTCATTGCATAATAGGGAGTATTTTATTTTGCACACTTAGGATGACAAAATTCAGCCATATCAGAACAAGGAAGAGAGGGGAAGAATATTTTTTTTTTTTTAATCTCCTGGGGAAATACATTATAAGCACCCTAAGAGCATATCCAGAAGTTTTGATTTTTTGCATAAAGTTTCACCAACTTAACTTGCATGAACTAGAACTTCTCTATATCTTCAAAAATGAGAAGCCATAGAGCAAAGGATAAACTAGAAGAAAGCTCTGCAACAGTGCTTTGACTTATATAATTTCATGTCTTTTGTTCATTAACATCCTTCTACCTATTGCTGTATCATATACTGATCCTCCCAACTCCCAAAGGTTCTTCTGACAGGGCTCTGAACCAGCAGCCTGATACCAAGGGGGCTTTGCTTAGGGTAACATTTGGACATTTGCAGTCATCTGTTCTCTTTTGGTGTAATTGCTAGGCTATAATTTTTTTTATCTTTAACTGCACCTGACACTCCCCAGAATTTCATGTTCTTATAGAGTGTCAATGGGGCCCATCCGCAAGCAACAAGATGACTGGACACATTATTTAAATACCAAAATGGAGCACAGCTGTATTAGAGCTAGTTCAGACCTCTGTTCTGACTCATCATTATAGCATGAAGTCATGCTCACTGGCCCCCATTTCCTTGCACAGAACCCAAACCTTAATCTGTGCCAACATGCCTTCAGAGCAGCAAGAAACAGCAGTGAATACAGAATGCCAGACACAGACTGAGGAAGGGAAATTCCATCTTGATTCCTGAGCATACACAAAGTGGTTGAGCACTGTAATACTGAAAATTAGGCACCAATGTTATGCACATATTACATAAATGATAGCAGCAGTGTATTCATACCTCTGTGGGCTTACCTTTAATTATATCTGCAGGTTTTACAGACTTCCAAAGTACCTCTCGTTTCTGATGCATCCCTCTTCCTAGGCAGTTAGTCAAACACAGATCAAAACAAGAAATTCATTGAGCTGAAACAATGCGTTTTTAAATATTGCAAAATTCAAGCTCTTTCTGTGAGTCAGCTCTTCCTCTCTTGCAGTTCAGAACCCTTGTCTTCAGCTAATCTGCTATCAGGGCCCAACAGCCGTTTGTGCATCCGCACCCCCTGTGCTGGGGTGGGGACCCAAGGGTGAACCAGCATCTGGAGCAGAAAATGGAAAGGGCAGGGTGAGAACGAAGAGAAGTGCTTTGTTTTCCTGAGGGAGCTTTTGGGGGAGGAAGCCACTACCCAGCCAGCTATATGTTTGCTGTCTCTGTGACATGGGGAGCAAAGAGCTCTTCAAATGGGAATAATCAATTCCCATTTCCCTGGCACAGGAAAAGTAGGCACGAGACCACACCCTGCAGCCTGTGGCTTGCTTTGCCTACTGGCTTGAGCTGGCTTCAGACAGAAATCCAGTTTGGCTGGAAAACTTTGTCCCTCGTAATACATCCTGTTAGTGGATTGCAAATCAGGAAGTTTATATGTGTAAATAAGAGTGCCTTTCCCCTCATTTTGGCTGAGGGCTAAGAATTAGAGGACAACATCTGTAGATGCATCCAATTTTCATTCAAGAGAACGATACTACTTAAGAGTGATTCCTGTACATCCATGCTACATCATGCTGACTGCATCACTGTCAAGGGCAATTAGGGACCTATGATCTTGAAATCAGAAAGAGTCCTCCAAACCTTTAAACACAGTTCTTTTCTTCATACAATCTCAAATGCAAATTTACCAAGTGGAATTTAAACCTGATCCCTATCTCCCACGCATACATCTCCTGGAAGGCCAAGAAAAGATTCTTAATCCATTTCATCCTTCCTTTTATTCACATCTATTTTTAGCTTTAACCAAAGCATACGGATGGGAGGAATTATAGCCTCAACACATCCCTATCTTTCCAGGATCATTAGTTTTTCTGTTGGTAAAAATGCACAAAATGAAGCATTAGCTGGAAAATACGTTTGTTGCAACTTCATAAAGCACCAGCCAGAGATGTAAAAGAGTATCATAACTTATGTGACTTTACCAGGCAAACATTGGTTTTTACTTTATATTTGACAGAGTCTAAATGATATTATAATTAAACAGTGTTAAAATTAACCCCTTGTCTTAGCTCTTAGAGAACCTAGGCAGTAACTGGCATGGAGACTGGCTGAGCCCCTTGATCCTGGCTAAGCTTATCCCAGGAGATCAACCTCACAGGGCTGGAAGCACGGCCCAGAGCCCATTGTACAGCTTATAGCCACTCCACAGATGTTTTGGGCACAGAGGGGCAAACCCTGCCCTCACTCTGGCCCTGACTGCGAGCTGAAGCACATCCCACCCGTGCGTGGGGGAGAGCAGTGGAAGGCTGATCTGCCTCGCACGTGTTGACAGCAGTGCCAGGCAAGGATAAGACACCCGGCCCCACCCTTTGCTCCCGACTGTGGGACTGTGGCCCAGGGAAAGCAAACAGGCGGAGGCAGCTCACAAAACTTTCACCAGCTGCTGCAAGCAACATTACCCTGTTTTCCTTCCTGGGTGATGTTTTCCATGTGCTTTTCCTAGTCCCATAGTAGTGGGGCAGGTCCTCTGCTGTGCCACGCTACCAAAGCTGGTGCTTCCCCCACTTTGTGACTAAGAAAAGAGGCAGATGGGCAAACAGCCCTTCACATCCTCGGGGTTGTTGGGAGGAAGATGTTGTGGCAGCAGTGGGGCAGACTGGGGAAGGGAGCTGCCTTCTGTGGTCCCAAAAGGTCACTTCTGGTACAGGGTTTTATTCAAAATAGGGAACAGTTTCCATGAAATTTTTAGGAATCCAGTTTACTACCTGCAGTTACTATGTCCCCCTTTCACCTAAGAAAAACTTGAATTATTTGGGTCAATGTTATTATGACATTTCTGACAAGTATTGAACAGAGAAGACTATTTTATTGTAGAATGCTACTTAACAGAGTGAATATAGATTTACAGGTAAAGATCTAGGTGTGTACTGTGAAAATTTGTTTTAAAAATAAAACTATCTAGTGTCAGTGATAGAATTTTGGCATGTTTAAATTCTATTTTTAATCTTGTTTGGAAGAAAGTTTTCATGAAAATGCTTATGTGGATTCCAGTAATGACAGCATTTGTTTGATAATGATTCTGCAAAACAGACTTTGTATAGGACAAGATAATCTAATCTTGAATTAAACTTAATAAATAAATGAAAACTTAAATCTAACAATTAAAAGGAGTTCTTAAGAGTATAAATAAATGCAAATAAATTATTCAGGCTAATATAAGATATTGCTAAGAAAACAGGACAGATTGTGTGTGTGTGTGTATAGATATTATATATATATATATATATACATACACACACACATCGTATATATATATATAACTATAAACCCAGGAAATACAGAATGAAGGAAGAAATTAGTATGATTTCCCTCAGTTGGTGAATGAAAAAGTAGCAATAGCACTTAATAGAGTAACTTGACCTGTGTAAGCAGTGGTGGGATTCGTACTTTTGCAAGTTGTAATTATTTCTTTTCAGCTGTGGTTCTCATTTCATCAATGTTTCATCTCACTCTATCAGTATCTTCTAGACCAGCTAGTATCATAGAATCATAGTATCATTAAGATTGGACCTCCAAGACCGTCAAGTCCAACCATTGACCAAATACCCCCATGCCAACTAAACCCTAGCACCAAGTGCCACAACCAGTAGTTTCCTAAACACCACCAGGGACGGTGACTCAGCCTCCTCCCTCTGTAGCCCATTCTAATCTTTAACCACCTTTTCAAAAAAAGGATGAAAAAATTCTTCCTGATGTCCAACCTGAACCTTCCCTGATACAGCTTGAAGCCATTTCCTCTCATCCTCAACACTCTTCATTATCTTTCACAGTGGTGGCCAGATTGAGTTCTAGATGAGCTTTCACCTTTCTGATTTTCTCTCTACCTGACCTAATGACATCCTTGTATTCTTCCTGAGTTTTCTGCCCCTTCTTTCAAAGGTCATAAACTCTTTTTTTTTTTTCTTTTCCCCTAAGTTCCAGCAAAACCTCCCTATTCAGTCAGGCTGGCTTTCTTTCCCACTGACTCATCTTTTGGCATACAGGGACAGCCTGCTCCTGAGCTTCTGAGATTTCCTTCTACCTGGACCCCCTTGTTTTTAACTGGTGCAGTATGACACAAGCAGCTCCTCTTGAATACAGTAAGATAACTAGACAAAATATTCAGTGTCTGATTGGGAACATGAGATAACAAATACACTTTAATAAAGAATATCTGTAAAACAAAAGCAAGTCTTTAAAAGTTTAATAGTTGCAGAACCAGAACATGCTGAACCCTTGCTGAGCAGGAACAGGGAGGCTCAAGCTCAGCTGCAGCCTGTTTGCAGATCCAGACATGGAACACTAGCTCAGCTTATGGTAAATTATTGGGTTTAAAATTCACTCGAAACCCTCCCGACTTTGGATCCACTATTGTAAAAGGACAGGGAAAGCCAGTTACTCTAAATATAAACTAGCTCAGTCTTAGTGATGATTCTCATTGTGAAGCCTAGGGCTGTCCTGCATCCTCAGAAATGTAATTTCCACCCCACCATCCCACTCCCAGTAGCCCAAGCTGGTTTTTTGGTTTACTGGCTGCAGCTCACATTGGCATTTTTAAAATCCCAGCCAGAGCTTTGCTGCACAAGGAGCCCTGTTTTCCACGCCAGGGGCACTCTTGCCTTGGGGGCAACCACACACTGCTGGTCCCTGGGCACTACATGAAAGGAGCTGGTGGTACCAGTCCGTCTCCAGTGGGATGGAGGCCCAAAGCTGCACTCTTTCCAGGCTCAGATGTGAGAAGAGCCAGGATGTGCTGGGGATGTAGAGCTTTAAACACATTTGACTCCCATTCCCCAGGCTGATACCTCTCAATGAGTCCTCTTTCCTTTGTTTTCACACAGGGCATCTGGGGTGTGTTGTCTCTCTGCCCCAATTTTTCTTGTGGGCTCAAGATATATTTCAGAGCTCCACTTTCCTGGCCTTTATTTCCTCTCTGTTTTAAGTCAGGCATCTCTACTTATATGTCAAGCACAGGCACCAAGATCTGCCTGCAACTGCAGTTCACATCCTGCATTTTGGAGGTCAGAGTCTTCAAATTTGATTTGTGGGTTTCCATGTTCTTAAATAAAGAGGGCCATCAAACCCACAGTTTATGTCCTAGATGAATTCTCTAATCTTTAGTACCTCTCATACAACTTGGTGTTTGTTGTTTGGGGTTCTTTTTAATTACAAAAAAAAAAAAAAAGAAGAAAATAAAATAAAATAAAATATTGATCCCTGCACAATTCTATAAGTATAACAAAGTATAACATTGATGTATAACTCCAACGAATCTTATGGGCAATGGTTTTGGCCACTTCACCCTCAGATTACAGGTTATTTTTAATCCCATTGGGAGATTTGTAACTCTTTTCCAAGCCTGGAACAGGGAAACCAAGCCCATAACTGTGTTCCAAATGCCACTCCTAGGACCTAAAATTAAATATTGTGAAATATTTGCCCACATGTTTTGCCTAGTTTTTACCACTGACATTGGCCTTTACTCTTTAAATTAGTTTTCTCTAGTCCTCAAGAGTAACACCTGAGATAAAAACAGCCATAAGGACGTTAAGGAGCTTTCACTCACACCTCAAATATAGCCTATTTGTACTTCCTTAATGTTGAAGAATACATACACTAGGCTTTCTTTTCAGTCAGGAATGCAAAATACCAAACCCAAATGTGGACCGAGCCGTGTCGCATTATTGCTCGGGACCAGTAGATGGCAACCACCCATTGCAGTGTCAAAGGAAAGTGAGATTCAGGTAGGGGATTTATTAGGTGACAGCTTGAGCAACAAAGCTCTGCTACTCCACGCGAGGAGAAAGCAGAACTTGTATTTTTCACTCCTTCTTATACCTCTCTCTTTTGGAAGGGAGCAGTGAGTTGCCCTATTACATAGTCAGTTTTGACAAATTATAATTGTTACAAAAAATATCTTATGGCTGCTCCTTACTGCTCATGTCAGTCAAAAAAAAAAAAAAATCCAGTAGAAAAAAAAATCCAGACTGTCTTAGCTTCCACAGGAATAGCCTGAAGTTCTTATCATTGTTAATTAGATTCCTTATTACTTCAGGTGGAAGCAGTTAGAACTGAGTAACAATGAATCTGAGATTGGAAATAGATTTCCCTCTAGAAATTGACTGAGGCTATTGACATACCAGTTAATTAATTCTGGTTATATGAGTGCCCTCACAGACGTTTTTTTGACATGATCAAGTTTGAAGAAATTCTAATTTTTTTTCCCCTACAACATTAGGTTAAAAGTTATTCATTTCTAGGAGCAAGAACAATAGAGATTTGAAAAAATACCCTCAAAGAACTTTGAATTTACACTTCAGAAAAGAAGTTCCTTCATTAAAACAGAAGAAGAGTTAGAGAAATATATCTATAACCTTACTAGAAGGATACTTAACTACCTGTAGTCATATTAAGTTTTCCTTTAGCATTGATTTAACCATATTTTGTGCCTTTGTTTTCAATAAGGATTAATATATATGATACATGTATTGATGCACACAGAGTGTCTGTAGTGCAGGAAAAAAACAGACCTTTAGACCTCTGAAGGATTCCAGCATCACCTTACAGCTTCATTTGCAATTTAAAAAAGAGTACACTACAACTAGCTAAACCAGACAAGAAGAGCACTGTCACTTAGTAAAAGCAAGCCAAAATACTCTGCATTACTGGCATGCCTCCTTCCAAGTGCTCAACCACTTTGCAAACCATTAACTTGAAATGCATTAATTTGCACCCTTGCAGTACAAGGTGTATGTTTATTCTCAGAACTCACACCTTTGCTAGAAAGGCTTTAAAGATCGACTTGACAGATAAAGTATAACCTTTAGCTTTTGTTACAGCTACACTTGATCAGCTGTGAATTTCTGTAAGTGACTTTAAAATTAGGAGAAAACCAGCTGGCATCCATTTCCTATTGAATACTAGAGAGGTGATATTAGGAATAGCTTCTGAAATCCTTTATGAAACCCATCAAACTTTTCTCATAATTTCCTTAATCTCATAATAACATTTATACTCTAAAACTCCCTACTTTTTAATGAGATATTTTCGTATTTAGAGAACTTAAAGGGCTTCAACCCGATTATAAAATTTGAGCAACTTTATTTGCCTTAGCATGCAAAATTATGCAACTTGTATATGTTGTTTTTCTTGTGGACCCATAAGTTTTGTTAAGGGTCTAGGAGTTATCTTGGACTCTTGCAAAGAATTGCAAAACTACTTAGATTTTTTTTTCTTTTACAGAATGGCAAGAAAAGTCTGAATGTTTTAGAAGGAATTTTTAGACAAACAATAAAAATACTGCTCTGCTTATAGTCATGCTTTTTTTAGCTCAAATATTTGAGGAGGACAGATAGTTTTAAAGATTCGAGGTCTGTCGTTGCCATGAAAGGCAGAGAAAGATCTCTCTTCTGGTATTTATCACAACAGAAGTTTGCAAGAGACCTCCAAGGACAGTAATTCTCCAGTAAAGTTTAGTTCATGTTAAAGGGAATCCATGAGGAAATTCCCTTCGACTCAATGCTTCATACATATAATTGATCACAAAATGATTGATCACCCTCATGCAATGTAATAGTCATACTTACAGCAGGACCTGCCTCAAGGTCTGGAATGTTATGTATTAGATATCTAGGTGAGGGTCAGAGGTATCATCAAAAGCTTGTGCCATGTTTTTCTCATGTGTGCGTTGAAATATGTGCACAATGAGCTGTGACAAAGTGCTCTGAAGATCATAGTCTGGTAAAAGTGTGCACACCTTATGTACAATGGTAAAAAGGCCCTGGAAAATGTAGTTGTAGTCTTTTCACTCTTCTGCACCTTCTAAAATTGGAAAAAGCCTATATTGTCCCCTCCTACTGTGCAGAAAAAGAATCTCTGGACTGTTTTTAGCTATACATTTCTGTTTCTTTGATCAAGACACTGGAAATGTTCCTTATTGAGCAAAGCCATAGCATGTTGGCTGGCAGACTTGTTTGTTTGATCATGTTACAGTGAAGAATGAAAATGTGATTGAGCACTGAAGCGAGTGCTTGAACATTGACTTTTAAACAAAGAATAAAGTACAGATTTACATGGGGACTTTGCTTACATGATCCTTATTTCAGATGCTGTTTGAAGCATAATTTGAAGGAGAGATAACCATGATCACAATCCAATAATGTGCTGAGCGATTCTGAGGTGGTGCTGGATACTATCCATTACCACTGCTTGCAATGAGATTAAGGGATAATCAAACTCGGCATAATAAATCACCAAGATAAGATGGGTAATGAAAGAATTTGAAATGCAGAAGATAAGTTTGTGCTTCTCAACAGTGTTCAGTGTGACTTTTTAATTATTGACTAAACCTGAAAGACTGAGGTAGTCCTTATTCAAATGCCTTAATCCTTTTTCAGATTCTCTCCTTTCAACAACATCTCCTCACATTTCCACAATGAGGGAAAGGAAGAGGACAGATCCACTACATTTGTCCACAGATCTGAGTGAAGGGAAGGAGAAGTTCAGACTGAAACAAGAGGTCGGCCTGATTAGCAGCGTGTCATTAATTGCAGGCACCATGATAGGCTCGGGGATCTTTATGTCCCCTGAGTGGGTACTACATCACATGGGGAACCCTGCCAGCAGCCTGCTGATCTGGGCAGCATGTGGTCTCCTGGCCATGTTTGGAGCCTTGTCGTATGCTGAGCTTGGAACAATAATTAAAGAGTCTGGAGGAGAATATATTTACATTTTGAGGATTTTTGGTTCTTTTCCTGCTTTCCTTTTCGCCTACACTTCTGTCATCCTGGTGAGACCAGCTGGTTTGGCAGCTGTCTGTCTGAGCTTTGCTGAGTACGCCATTGCGCCGTTCTACCCAGGATGCTCATCTCCACAGGTTGCCATCAAATGTACAGCTGCTGCCTGCATCTTGATTTTAACTATCATCAACTGTCTCAACGTGAGGCTGGCGACATCTGTTATGAACATTTTCACAGCTGCCAAGCTCTTGGCTTTGTTGGTGATTGTGGTGGGTGGGTTGGTGCTGCTTGCCAAGGGACAAACTCAGAGTTTTCAGAATGGTTTTCAAGGCACAACTGCAGGTATTGGGGCAGTTGGAGTGGCATTTTACCAGGGACTCTGGTCCTATGATGGATGGAACAACCTAAATTATGTAACTGAGGAACTGAAGAAGCCTGAGGTGAGTGAGTGAGTGAGTGAGTGAGTGAGTGAGTGAGCTGGGTTTTACTTAATCCTGCTGTTAATATATTTGATTCTATCTGTGATTGTGTTATGAAAGGTAATCAAGGGGTTTACAGTGCAGACGGTGAGACACTGCCACAAGTTGTGGATGCCTCATCCCCAGAAGTGTTCAAGGCCAGCTTGTGTGGGGCTTTGACCAACCTGCTGTGGTGGAAGGAACCCCTGCTCATGGCATGGGGGTTAGAACTAGGTAATATTGATGGTCCCTTCCAATCCAAACCATTTTGATCCTATGAAAGTTCTAAAATACTCCATTGACTGGAAAAAATTTATTAGGCAGCACTTGGATGCTTTGGGGATGAAGTTTTATCTCAGCGTTTAGAAGATCTCACTGCAGACACCTAGATTTGTTCAGAAAAGCCCTCACTACTATAATCCATAAAGGATTCTTAACACCACATATTCCCTTAAAGACTTGATACATAATCTACACATCAGAAAACTACTTTATCTCTCCCCATTGCATGGAGAGGAAACTTAAGAGCAAGCAAAGCCACACTGAAAAGGCAATCTAACTCTCTGAATGATTCCTGTCTTTAAACATCTACATTTTAGCATTGTGCAGTCCATGCTATAGGCACTGAAGTAGCTCCCCCACACCTCACATCAGCCTTCTCTGTGCCATATTACCCATTTTCACAGATCAAACACTGCAGCAGTGAACAACCCTTATTTTGCAAGAGTTGCGTGAGTGCAGAGTTTGTAGAGTGTGCTTTCTACCAGTGCAGCACACAAGATCCTGAAGATTAAATGAAAATACAGAGTTAAATATTAACCTAAATGGCAGCAAAGATTCCAGGGCCACTCTCTCCCACAGGATTATGAGCACTGATATTCAGGCCCTTCCAGAGTGGAGACAACAACATTAGGAATTGCTGTATCTTGTCTTGTGTTGAGAGTGGGGAATGCAAAAATTGGTATTTCAGGTTCTCAGTTGTCATTTCCCAGTATTTTGAGTTTCATAAGACACTTGATTTTATTGAGTCTTAAAATGATCCTGTGGTGTTCTATGACACAATCCTGCCATTAAGAAAAAAGAAGTATTTCCTTCCTAGAGCAAATCCCCTTTGAGATTTTGGTATCAAACCCCTGTTTTGATTTAAACTGTAGATGCAGCACACACTGGAACTTTGTCCATGGCAGTGAGATGTTTATGGGAAGATGCAGCACACCAGGAGACATAACACACTCATAACGAATAAATCAATGTTAAAGTAATCAAGAAGTATGCAAAAGACGTCTTGAGCAGCTATGAATCAAAATCTTTTTAGTAAGGTTTGGTGGGTCCTTTTGGTTTGATTTATTTTTTTGGTTGGTTGTGGGGTTTTTTAGACTAACTTTGGAACTGTACAGCCTCACCTTTTGCCTGACATCTTTGGGAGACTGGTGTGAAAACTGCCATGTGAATCTGGGTCTATGTCTTGTTCTGAGGAAAAGCTTGGGGAGTGGAGGAATTTGAATGAGAGACGTGGGTGGTGGCAAAACCAAAACAAACAAAAAAAGCACAGTGCATGCATAAATGTGCTGCACCTAACACTGCTGTCATCCCTTTTCCAGGTGACCCTTCCCAGAGCTCTGATGATTGCCATTCCTTTGGTTACATGCCTGTATTTGCTGGTAAACGTGAGCTACTTGGCAGCCATGACTCCCTCTGAGCTGCTGTCTTCAGGAGCTGTGGCCGTCACTTGGGGGTGAGCTCTGAATGGGGCAACACAGGCAATGCAGCCCCACAAAATACTGGTTCTCTCCTGAGTTTCAGGAGATTTAAATGTTATTCCTGGAGGGAATGGCAGCACTGCGTTGATCAGGCCAGGAAGACCTGCCAGGCCATGTTACAGAGAAAAAGATGGTGACAAAGATGCTCAGAGGGCTGAAGCACACTGCTGTCTGAGAGGGCTGGGACTGTTCAGCCTGGAGGAGAGAAAGCTCCAGGGAGACCTTATAGCATGTTCCAGTGCCTAAAGGGGCTACAAGAGAGCTGGAAAGGAAGTCTTTACAAGGGAATGTAGAGGTAGGACAAGCAGGAATGGCTTCAAATGGAAAGAGAATGGGTTTAGATTAGACATAAGGAAGAAATTCTTTCCTGTTAGGCTGGTGAGGCTCTGGCACAGGTTTCCCAGAGAAGCTGTGGATGTCCCATCCCTGGAAACATTCAAGGTCAGGTTGGAGGGGGCTTTGAGCAACCTGGTCTAGTGGAAGGTGTCCCTGTTCATGGCAGGGGCTTGGAACAGGATAATCTTCAAGGTCCATTTCAACCCAAACTCTTCTATGATTCTATAATTCTGTGGTTCTGCGAGGCCAAGCCTGACCAGCTCCATCTGGCCATGGTCTCCAAGGTGCATCTAGGCTGCCAATATGGCACATCCCTTACTCCCCATTCCCATTCATTTACACTGGGAACCTGTAGCTCCCCCCCTACTCATGTTTTACCTCATGGAAAGTATCCATAAAGGAGAGGTGAAGGTCACACCAGGAGCATCTCCCCACAGGCACTGGGAATGCAGTGAGGGTACATAGCCAGATCTGGGGACTGAGAAATGACCCACATTTTAGATATTTCCAAATATCTAAATGAAATGGAGAGGGCAGTGTGCTGCCCTGCTAATGCAGAAGCGGGGGGTTGGGAATGAGGCAAGAGCCAACTGGGTGAATCCTGTCCACTTGGTACCTGGAATTTAGAGCAGACCAGAATCTTTTGGCTCAATTTCTCCATCTGGGGGGAAATGGAAAATGACACTGATCTCAACAACACCTTTCAGAGGTGTTATACACTGGTTGGGTAGCCTTTGGTAACTGTAACTTTAATTGGCTTGTGCTTTTCCAGAGCTACAGAGAAACAGTTTCTACCTGTCATCAACCTGAAGTGTTTGGTGATATTAAACAGTTTCTGTGCAAGACAAGGAATTTAGGAAGAGAAGGAAGGGACCATCATCAGGAGAGGTGTAGACTCTATCAGTGATCTTCCACCAGAACACCTAGCCTTTGTCTAAATATTTTCAAAAACACAGAATCCATGATAGCCCTTAATGAGTTGTCTGGCAGAAATGATGACATGGTGTATTTCACGGGTTATGTGCTGCTCATCCTCTTCCTAAAAAGTCAGCAGCAGCTTTGCTTCTGTGTGCATTTCACAAGGTCTCCCATTTGAAGGTCTGACTGAGCTCTTGCTGGATGTGTTCTCTAATAGCCTTTCACTTCATTATGAGTAGGAGCTTTCGAAGGTCTGGTGCTTTGTTTGAGCATGTCACAAAGCCTCACTGAGCCTGCAGTGTCATGAACTTTCCCTGCACTTCCTTTCCCATCATTCCTAATTAACAAGTTATTCGTGGGCTTCCTCCTTTGTAACACATCTCCTTTTCCTGCCTGATTAACCTTTTCACCCAAGAGTGAAATTCAGGAAGAAATACTGAACTAGTGACAGGAAAGCTGAGCACTCAAAGGCTGAGGGACGGGTAGGTAGCCAGACTCTGAGGAGGGGGTGATGTCTGTGGCTCACAAGCAAGAGATGCAGCTATTCAGGCCATTAAGAAAGAATGGGAGGAGTATAAAGAAGCCAGAGGAGGACTTGTCACATTTAAATGCATTTATTCCCCATATGAGAGGTAAATTGCCAGAAAGAAACATTGTTCAGTGGTGAGAGGTGCAGCCACAAAAGGAGCTCAGGAAACTCTTTGCAGTGTTTCTTTGATGACAGTGATTTAACAGCAACTGTAGGTTTCAATTTGCTTGTAAATAAAATGATCTAAAAAGCATCTGAGTTTTGAATGTTTGCCAATTGGATAAACAGAGTGTTTGTGTATGTGATAATTACCCCAAACACCAGCATTTATTACTCAATTAATACTCTTAATGCTGCTTCATTGCAGAAGACAATCTTCACTTTCAGGTGAGATTATCATTCCTTCCAAATGTTTACCTTGAACTCTGTAACTCTGCTACTTCTTCTGTTAAGGAGAAAGCAAACCAGAAATGTCTCAACATGCTGTAGGACCAAACATCTGGAATTCAAACCACTTCTTTGGCTTAAGCCTGATTCACAGAATAGCAGTAATAGGTGCATGTGGGATTAAAGGGTTAAAATCTTATGCATAGTGAAGAAGAGGTTATAATACAGAATATTTCTTCCAGTGTGACGGGAACAGTTTTTCTGTGATTTCCAAGCTAATATTGTTGGTTGTGATAACAGTATCTTCAGGCTTTTTGCACAGCATCAGTACACAAAAAAGGTGTTTTTGCCTGTCATGACAGATTTGTACACCACTGCAGTGTGGAAAGAAGTAGATATTTATACACCAAGCAGGAAGAAAAGCTGTCAGACAAGACATAGTTGCTAGTCACTAAATATTATGGGAATTGCAAGAAGACTTTAAATCATTAGAAGGACTTTGGGGAAAAAATTCAGTATAATACAAGAATAATAGAGGGAAGAAACCTATCTGGTTCTAGAGTGAATATTCAATACATCTATGAACTGCATCTCATGCTGTGTACTTTTTGTCACCTCAGAGACAAAGTCCTGGGCAGCTGGGCATGGCTCATCTCCCTGTCAGTGGCCCTGTCTACATTTGGATCATCGAATGGCACGTTCTTCAGCGGAGGCCGCGTGTGCTACATTGCTGCCAGGGAGGGCCATATGGTAAGCACAAAAAAGGGGTCTGGCTTGCTTTGAGCAACCTCACCTTCTTGTGACACTACAGCAGAGAGGAAAATACTGTGTGTGTTCAACTGGCAGAGTGGTAGCTCTTCAAGGGGTTTGTTCCTTGCTCGAAGACTTTAATCCCCATCTCCTTCCTATTGTCTCTGGGCTTTCTTCTTCAGTCAGGTACTTTCAAAAAGGTACATATTCACATCTGGCCTGAATTTTAAGAACAGCTTTGAAATGAGCCACTCAAATACTGCTGCACTGGGGCATCAGACACAAGCTGTGGGGTGAACTAGTCACTATACCTGCCAGGGAAGGGGAACCTGGCCATGCTTGTGTGTTGTAAGGCACCTTTGCTTGCACTGGGAAGGTAGCCCAGCACCAGCCAGCTGCCTTCACCTGTAATACTGACTACACAGGTTGGTCTCAGGGGTGTTCCAGCCTTCTCGTGGGTAGTGCAGCCTAGATGCAGCATAGGATATCTCTGCTTTTCAAGCTTCGTAGCAATTACAAGGTGACACCAAGCCTCACATGTCTCCTAGTTTGGGTTCATCATTGGTTTTGTTAGATGGGCCAAATCTAGTAGCCCAGTGGAGGTCAGGCTGCTGCAGCTCCTTTCTCCCTGGTCCAACCAGTAAGTCCAGCATGTATTCCCAGTAGCCATACACACATTTATATGGTATGAAACACATTTATATGCACACATACATACATGTATAGCTGTATATGTACATACACAGATGGCAGGGCACATAAAGCTGTACATACCAACACACCTGGGGCTCACACAAACATCAGCACTAACAGCACCAAGGGAATTTGTTATGCTGTCTGGCTGATCAAGGGTCTATTAGTGGGAAATACATACAGAAACATGTGTACCCTGTAGGTCCCTCCAGCAGCTGGGCTCACACATTCAGCCCCTGAATCCCAGTCTCCCCATTTGCTAGTTACCTGGACATACAAGCCCCTCAGGTTGCTGCCCATTCCAGCTGCTGATACAGACCCCTTCACTCACAGGTACAGCCCCAAAACACAGTTAACCACAGTGCTCCACGAAGAGGAGAAAAAAGCTGCATTTTTCTTTCTCTGTTTTGAGCAGGCCTCTTGTGTTCCTCCTGAACCTCTCTGCTTTTATTGGTCCTTCCTGCCCATAACATCTGGCATTCCTGTTCTCAGGTGCAAAGGCACTGAAATAGGTTGCACAGAGAAGTTGTGGATGCCCCATCCCTGGAAGTTTAAGTCCAGGCTGGATGGAGCTTTGAGCAGCCTGGTCCAATGAAAGGTATCCCTGCCTACAGCAGGGATATTGGAACTAGATGAACTTTAGGGTCCCTTCCAACCCAAATTATTCTATGAAACTATGGTTCCATGCCAGCTCCGCTCCTGGTTCACAGCAGCGAATCTTTTATGCATATGAATGACCACATTGGTGAAAATGACTGGACTAGTGGTTGCTGGTTTTGGTGGTTCCTGGTTTCGGTGGTTACTGGTTCCTCAACTTCTCTCTCTAAGGACAGTGCCTGCTGTATCATGACAAGCTCTGTGCTGAGAAGTGCACAGATGGTCTGAATTTGACCATACTAGACTATGAGCTGAATGTTCATGCCATTTCTCAGACACTCAATATTTTAGATGGGAATTAAAAATAAAATTTAAAAGAAAAAAAAAATAAAAAGAAAGTAGCATTTCTCATTAAACTTTCCCAATGGAACAAACTATAAAGAAGCTACTAAGCCTCTCTATGTCCTGAAACAAATCCTGGTTTAATTTGTAGTTATGTAAATGTTTCAGGGTTAGTCCTTGACTCATTTTCCAGTCATCCCAAGCGAAGTCACGTCCCAGAGAGATGTGACAAAGGGCAGAAGAGTGGGTCCATGGCAAAATGTCCTGATGGTGGTCAGGAAAGCTCTAATTTGACTCAGTCTGTCACATCAGTAGTAGTTTGAAAAGCTCATTTTATCTGCTCAAATTGAGAATATTGGTATGAAACCAGTGTGACACAATAAAAATACACCTGGTTTTATATGATGCTTATTTGCTGGTTACGAGTGGCTCTGGTGCTGGCAAAGCTCCCACCAGCAGCTGAGGGGGATGAGTGAGGACCTCTGGGTTACTGATATGATGATATAGTGTTTTGCTTTGTTTTTCAGCCAGATATTCTGTCCATGGCTCACGTGCGATGCCTCACGCCCTCCCCTGCTCTACTGTTCACGTCTGCAATGTCTTTAATAATGATAATTTCAGGCAGCTTCACCAATATCGTGAACTTTTTCAGGTAGGTGTGTAGGGTTTCTGTTTGCATTTCCTGTGCTCCTGGGCTTTACATTGTTTGTAAGTATTTTCTTGCAATATCTTTTTAAGGCTGAGCTATTGCTTTCTAACCAATACTGGAGAGAGGAGGAGGGAAGAAAGCGCTTGGGAACCAGCACCTTTGCAATGCATGAATGCTTCTGTCACTATAGGCTTAACTAAATGTGCTTCATCCTCATTGAAATCTATCTGTAATATTCAGATAATTTTAAAGTTCTCATTGTTTGTGCTAGAAAGGAAATGAATGGAAGAATTACTAAATTTATATCAATAGTCACCTTTTTAATTGGAGATATGAACAGTTGGGATCTGCAAGGCTGGCCTGACATTCCTGGATGATCTCACCCCAAGTTTAATGCTGTCTAATTTTTTTCCTTTTCTTCCAGTTTTATGGCATGGCTTTTCTATGGCATGACTATTTCTGGGCTCCTGTATTTAAAAATCAAGAAACCAGAACTGCCAAGATCTTACAAGGTATTAACATAAGCCACTCACTTATTTTCACATCTTGTTCAAATGACTAAGAGAATGTGAAGAGAAAAGAATGAGCACTGGTGGCTCACAGATTTAAAGTGGTTGACCTTCCTTTTTTAATTTCAAGTTTTGTCTCAGCAAAGACAACAATGGCCAAGATAGTGTGAATATACAGGCATTGGTCAAGGTTGAATTCTGTGTCTTGATAAGCTAATAATGCCCTGCCTCCTTGCTATGAAAAATATATCTACCATATCCTCTTTTTTTCTAAAAGATTTAAGTAGTAAAAGAAAGATGATCCTGATCAACAATGAAATCACATGTTTATGCTCACAGACCTTGGGCAAACCCCTTGGAGGGTAGCCCAGGTGTAAGAAGCCTGCAGAGGAAAAAATAACTCAGGCAGGGTGCCCCAAGTCCTTTAAGATGACATGGGGATAGGCTTGTTCCCCCCCAAACAGATAAAAGGAAGGAAATCAGGAGTCACGTGTTCTTCCCCTGATGCTATGAATGAGCTGATCTGCAATGCTTCCTCAGTGACTGAGGATTATTAGTGAATGCACAAGCCACCCTCCTTTGAGGAAGAGTGGCTTCAAATTGAAGTGTAAATGCTTTCTGACCAGGCTTACAGAAATTGTCTCCAAGATTGCCTGTCCACCCCATGGATAAAACTTTTTGTGCAATGGTGCTAAGCTGGTTTGTATATAATTGCTCTGTGTTTTGTCTACAGCTTGGCTTTTAGATGCAAGGTAGGAGGGAGAGCCAGAACACACCTGGTACTAAGGCCAGTAGTTTGCATCTTCATGTCTAGGAGGGCAGGAAAGACCAGGGGTTAAGGTGTGATATGGTGCTGTAGCTCTGGCAGGGGTATTCAGCCTTGGAGTGGAGGTAGGCTGGGAAACAGGATGTCTGGATTTATTGGTATTTCTAGGTAATACTCCAGGTTGCAGAAAGGTTTCCAGGGTTGTCCAAACCCACAGTGGCCCAGAACTACACGAATCTTTATGCTGATGTTTTGCTTTCACAGGTGCCAATTATCATCCCCATAATCGTGCTGATGGCAGCTGTGTACCTGGTGTTAGCTCCCATCATTGATCAACCCCAAATAGAGATCCTCTACATTGTCCTGTTCATTTTCAGTGGCATCATTTTTTATTTCCCACTGGTTCGCTTCAAGTACCACCCTCGCTTCTTTGGGAGAGTCACTTTGCACCTCCAGTTGTTGCTGGAAGTTGCTCCAACTACCAAGAATGCAAACTGAGATAACATCTGCCCTTCACATGGCTGCCTGCACCTCGTGGTTTATCCCAGCACCTTGGTTTTCAAGGCTTAGAAAATATACTTCTGTAAAGAGGAATGAGTAGAATGAGAGTGACACTAAGTGTGTCTAGGTGACATGGACAACAGCTATGATTCCTCATGTTTCCTTAAAATTTTGGGAACATGTTTTTCTCCTTTTCAGCTCTGCCTTGGCAAATGACAGTCCCTAAAATGCCTTGTTAGATCTTGAAGTACTGAAGGTTATTCAGGTCAGAACCTGTTACAACGCTGCTACCTTATGATCCTAGAACAGGGTCACTTGATCCTCCAGGCCTCTTCCAGCCCATCTCAGAGCTGTGTATCTGATTACAATCTCATTCTGCAATGCCACCCCCTCTGTTCCTCTGAGTGGTGAGACCAGCAGTTAATGGGATGAACCAACAGTGTGCTTTTCCAAGTGTTAGGTATGATAATGGGATAGGCCAGTTGCCTCTCATCCAAATCCTTTGACTAAACAATGTTTAGGAGGATTTCCTTCCACTGATTTTTACTGGAGTTGCCAACAAAGGCCAATGAAGGAACAGTTTCTCCTCCTGAATCCCTTAACAATGTAAAATTCTTGAGATGCCTCTCTTAAAGGAGGGGATGTATTTAGAAGCACTGATGAAGTTAGGTTACCTTCCCCTCACTGCCCCAGGCTCTTCATCTGGTGATAGGGAAGCTTCTTAACAGAGCTGCATCTCAGCTACTTATCTAAAAATTAGGATAATACAATTTCTCTGATTATAATTTTTTGGAAAAAATCTCTTTTTCGTACACGTATTTATGAAGCCTATCACATGGGGCTGTGCTCTAATAAAGAACATGAAAAGACTTAGCACTTTGAATAAATAGCCTTTATATGTTATTGGTTTGTGTATGGATATGGACATAGGGGAGCTGGAAAGCTGCAATTATCATACTTTGTGCCAATCTCATTTTCTGTAGATATTATTGTAACAAGATGTTCTTTTTTATTTATGTTGCTTAGGATTTGCAGGTGTTTATAATGCCAAAACAAGATCTGAAAGCTCAGAGAATTGCAAGTTAATTACAATAAAATGGGCATTACAATGAAATGAGTTCATGTGTCTGTTTCTGTTTTTCATCCAAGAAAAACAATTTCATAGAAATTTTACTGCATGATCATAAACAGTCAGCACCAGGCTTATCTCTCCTTGGTCAGAAGGTTTAACAACATGCGTGGGTGCTTACATGTGCATACACTCATTTTTCAGAATGATTGCTTATGTATTCAACCCCAGCATATGTAAATTGGAATCTCTTTTTCTTTCATGAGACACTTAACAACAAAAGTGCCAGGAAGAGGCAGCATGTCCTTACCATTCATTCCTGCAGCACAGGGAAACTGTGACAGTGGACTGAGCTCTGTAGCTGCCACTGGTGCAGGTTGTGCTACAAGATCTTATTGGTCCTGTCTGTTTCTAAAGCTCCAGATCCCTGTGACCCGTGCTCAGATCTGTTCTTCATGGGCTCAGAGGAAAAATGGACTATCAGCATTGACCTCAAAATAATAGTAAGATCTCTACTTCACCTCAAGACCCTGAGTATAATTGAATCCCATCCTTCAGCCAGCAACCTACAACAACCAGTTGGGAATTTTACCTTGGTGCACAAAGCTGAATGCATTCTGGGCTTTTTCCTGACTTCCTCAGAAGCCTCAGAGATGGGCTACACCTGGGGACAGTAAAGGAGTGCCCAGTGTGTGAGAGAGCCCAGAAAATCCTCCTTTGGTGATTCTCTAGTCAGACCTACTCATATGCCCAAGTTCAATTGATTGCTATAATTTGTGTTGAGGACGACTTTCCACTTGGGTGGGACAGAGCAGAATTCATGATGACTTTAATTTTCCTCTGTTCAAGAAACAGTTCACCCACTTAGATTGACTGGGTTTATCTGAACAGTTCTTAGCCAGTACAGAGGATTTGGTGTTTAGTCTCTGCTGTTCTTTCCTGGGACGTAGGGAATAAACAAGGCCTCATGGACCCTCTCAGCAATATTAACTTGCTCTCCAGATCATCACACTCAGGGGATTGTAGATCTTCTCTCTTCAGAGATGAAATAAATACAGTCAGCTCTGGGAATTACAGACCATTCCTGTGCAGGTTGGAACTGACCTCTGGAGGTCTCTTGTCCAACTTCTTTCTTGAAGCAGGACTATTATCATGATAAAGTAAGTTGCCTGTGCCTCTGTCTCCTCATGTTTTGGCAAACACTGAGGATGGAGAGCCCACCATCTCTCCACACTTTATTCTCTGAAGAAAGAAATTTTGCTGAAGTTCAATCTGAACATCTCAAGCTGCAGCTTGTGGCTGTTGCCCTTCCCTGTATCACCATCTACTGCCAAAGAGGTAGGCTCCATCCTTTTTGTAACTCTCTTTCATGGAGGTGTAGGTTGCTGTTATGTTGCCTCTTTTTCTTTTTGCCAGACTCAACATGCTCCATCATGTAGGCAAAGTACTCTGGACCTTGTCTTGGGAGATCTTTGCTGAACTCTCCCCAATTCCTCTGCTTTCCTTTTGAACTTGGAAGGAGTCAGAAAATTGAATGAAACATTCCAAGTGTGCCCTCACAGGTGTCAAGTCTGTAGAGACCCTGACATCCCTTGGTCTGCTTAGGTACATTTCCTAATGCAGGCCACCATGTGTAACCCTTTCAGTCAGTCACTTCTAAGAGCTTCAGCTGATTTAGTTGAAGGGAATGAAAAATCCTTATTTTGTACTGTTGGTACTCTTATTAGAAACTTTGTCTAGGTTGTGATAAATCCAGCTTCAGGATGACTCAGCCTAGCAGTGCAGGGGGATCTGCATCTTGCACTTTAACACATTATTGATTAGTTTGTTGAATACTGTCATGATCTTTATGTATGTGACTCATTCCTCATGGAGGAGTGATTTTTGCTAAAAAAGGAGTGATTTTTGCTAAAAAAGGATGTGCACTCACAATCATACAATAAATGGGTGGTCTTAGGTTTGTGAACTTGCAGTGAGATTAATGGCTGGTGAAATAGCCCATCTGTTTTTAAAATTGAGCTACGGTGTCATGTTTGTCCTCAGAGACAGTGAACCCTACGGCTTGAGTGTCTGGCAGATAAATGATCATCTTTTCCTTCTAAAGGCCGGTCATCACTTCTTACTGTTTAATTTCATGGACTGTACCCTGGTTTTCATGCATTGACATGAAAGGCAGCAGGGGAGCTGAGAACAGGGAGAATGAGAAGTAACTTGAAAGAGAATTACTGTACATACAAGTCTTGGCTTGTTTGAATTACCTATGTAAAATCTAGACATGGACAACTCCCAAACAGCAAAGATGTGTGCCCAAAGTTCTGAAATAAATTATTTTTTGTGAAGCAGGAATTGATTTCCTTTCTGTTTGTACATTCTGGGCCTGTTCTTCAGTTCACAATCTATTTTTCCTACAGCATAGCTGTGTCATTAACAAAGTAGAGCAACAGTTCAGTATTTTGCCTATTTCAATTTCTCAGTCTGTGGTTGCCAAACATCCTCAGCAGGTCATGGCTCCTTTAAAGAGATGGCAGCAGAATGCACACAGATTTCCAGGAGATGGTACAAGCCCTGGCACAAGGAGCACCACAACAGCTCCAAGCAGCTCCTGAATCAGGAACCCTGAGCTGCCCTCAGGATTTCTCAGAGTATTGGTCCTGCTGTCCTCCTCCCTTTGCTGTGGCCTTACTTCAGGGCTCTGAGTGCTCAGTTTTCCACTTGCATCCCACCCAGTTTAAAATTGGGTTAATGAGACTTCAGCCTGGGTGAGTTGCTGTGAAGCTTAGTTCATTCATGTTTGTAAATTAAAGGAAATAATCTCATCTCACTGAAGAGGAAACAGGAAGATCGAATGATGCCAACAGTCTTCTTTCTCCCTAGGCCAAGCAGTCCCTCTTACCCATACTTTTACAATCTATATTACGTGTACAGAATCTGCAGAAAATATGGACAGTTTCCTTCTGGCTGAAGGGTCACTCTGGTAAGTTGTACCAGCTGAGCCACCCTTTTGGTGTCCTTGGATGGCTCCCAGTCCACTGGGGCCATGTGTGCACTCTGCAGGCAGGAGCCATGCCTCCTGCACAACAAGAAAGTGCAGAGGAGCTTGGACATATTTGAGCACACCCAGATCCTGCAAGGACTAAGGACCCTGGAATCCCCCAAACCTGCAGAGAGCTGTGCCCCTTGGAGCAAGATGAAAAGCTTGGACCAGATCCTGCTGCAGGTTCCTACCAGGATTCTCATGCACCAGGCACACGCATGACCATGGGTAAAAAAACATATGTTGACTTTTCATCCCCTTGGAGCTGCCTGGACTCCAGGCCACTGTGGAAGCAGAAATGGTCCTTAAAATTCCCCTGCAGTCTTCACCAGCTTCCCAAAGGGTCCTCTCACCCATTGTCCCCCAGCATCAAGCTTTCCTGCTCCTCCTGCCGTGAGGGCTGTGCTGCCAACCTGCCCAGCAAAACCCTGCCTGTTTTTCCACTCTCATTTAGTTTACTTTGTGCTGAAAGTAACATTCCTCAAATTTACAATGTAAAATACCCCTCAGACAGCACCAAAATACTTTATTCAGGAGTCCTGAATATGGACAAAGGACAGGGATTGGGGGATTTGGAATAGCCATTGGCACAGGTGGGGATGATGGGGAGGGTGTTGCACAGCTGTGGGCTGAAACCTCAGCTTAACATTGGCTTCTTTAAAATCACAGAATCATTTAGGTAGGAAAAGACATCTAAGATCGAGTCGATCCATCAACCCAGCACGACCAAGCCACAAATAAACCATGTCGCTAAGTAGCCCATCTACACCTTTTAAAAATCCCTCCAGGGATGATGATTCCACCACATCCCCGGGCAACCTGTTTCAATGCTTGATAACCCTTTCAGTGAAGAAATAGTTTCTTGTATCTGATCTAAACCTTTGCTAGAGCAATTTGAGACCATTTCCGCTCATCCTGTCACTTGTTACTTGAAAGAAGAGACTCACACCTCATTTCAACTCCTCTCAGGTGATTGTAGAGAACAATAAGATCTCCCCTAAGCTCGGACAAGTCCCCGTGAATGCTGTCCCCAAGACAGGTGAGAGGGTCCGGGAGCCGAGGGGCAGGGAGGTGACATCGCAGGGACAGTGGGGCTGGTAGGTGTCAGTGGCAGTAAGGTGATGAAGAGCTCGGCAGCATCAGCCTCTCCCTCACCTGAGGCTGGGCAGGACAAGGAGCTGGGACTCAGGAATGAGGTCTGCCGTGCCCAGGGAGTTGTTTCACTGTGCTGCCATGGATAGCTGCGTGCAGCCCCTGCCCAGGCACAGCCGGCTTCCTCCACTGACAAAACAGAAAAACTCCTTTTGGGGCAGGAGAGTGAGATCAAACAGCTCTGGTCGTAGTCAGATGCCAGCTCTGGACCAAGGGAGAGGGCAGTCCTGTGGCTGGAAGTGAAATGATAAAAGGGAGCAAGTCCGGCCCTCTGCAGTAGTGGCCTCCTGGTTCCTGTGTCCATCTGTCCCTCTGCCTGTACCCCAGGCACCCACGATGCAGCAGCACCCACCAGAGCCACCTGCTGAACTGCAGTGGGGACACTTCTCTTGGGATGCAGCAGCTGCCCTGGGACAGGCGATTCTCTCAAGGGCCATGCCTTTTTTGCTTGAAGCAGTAGAAAGGAAGGCAGATTTCAGGCTGAAATTGGGATGAGTCCTTGTGAAGTCAAGCAAATTCATGAAAACTGAATTATTCATTGCTGTATTCAAAACATATCCATCCCCCTGCCATTTTGGAAATCCAGATGAAATGCTTTTGTGCTGGGGTTGGATACCCCCAGAGGTACTTTTGTAGTGCATTTTAAAAACCTGGCTCTTTGTCTTGTCTGGAGATCAAAGCTGGTTGGGAGGCAGGAGCCACCTCCTGGAGCAGGCAGGACCTTGCCCAGCTGAGCTCAGGGCTTGCCTGAAACCCCCAGAGTAAAACTCAAGGCTCAACTGAGCACAAAGTGAATCTGACTTTTTCATTATTCAAGGTGAGTGTAAACAGATAAACACAGGGGATAATGGTGAATTGTTAATTGCATATATTTTTTCTGCAGATGGAATTTTGGTGGAAGAAAGTTACCATTTATTGAAGATGTGTTGGTTCCTAACACAAAGAAACTGTAGCTGTGGGTTAGGACCTACGTTTTGCTGTACATATGCAGAAGCCCCCTCAAAAATTAAACCATTTGCCAGAGACTATCTCAGCACAGCTGAGCCATGCAATGCCTGAACTGTGCAGAAGAAAGACATTCATGTTTTCAGTAGATGCAGTTTACACCCTGGAGCCTTAATTACTGTGCAGTTCAATGGGCTTTGCAAACTGTGACCCATGGAAATGCTTTGTGGGACACTGCTCCTTCCAGGATTGTTTTCTCTGAAGAGGTGGGACTGGCAAACAAATTCAGTTTTCCTTTTCCATCATTCCTCTCAGGTAGGACAGCAGGGGAGCACATTCCTCCTGGGGCAGAAGAAAAACAGAGCTATCAGTCCACCAGCTGGGCTTGTCCACAAGGATGTATCTCCTTCCCTTGCATCCCCTGTAGGGAATACCTGGATACATGCTCATGACATGTCAGTAGCCACAGAGATGTTTTCTATGGCTTTAAGCAGAAATGGAGAAATCTATCCCATATCATAAATCTTGCATAGCAAAGAATACATGTAAAGCACTATACCTGCTCTAGTTTGTAAGAGGTTATAGAAAATAAAGTTCAGAAGGGCAAAATCTTTGGCTGATGGCTCTGACAATGTCCCAGGCAGGTGCAGTCGGTCAGGAATGGCATCAGCAATAGCTAATTAATCCCTAAAAGCACTTTGAATATCAGCAGGTTGCTTCAACCATTATCTCTTTGTTACTACTCAGAGCAGCAAATTCTTCAGGGATATTTTAGGTTGCATTATCTGCCTTTTTCAAACCAATGTCCTGGGACCCAGGTTGCCCCTGAGGTACTGACCTTCCTTTCTGTGGGAGGATCCACACTGTCCAGGACACTGTCTTAGAATTGTGTGTGAGTGGCTTTGGCTTAGACTGGCTGGGGGTTGTAGGGGAGGAACAGGCTCAACGATTCCTGTCCCTGCCTGGCTGCGTGGGGTCCCGCGTGCCCCCACAGCAGCACGGGCGGGTTCAGCATTACAGTCGGTAGCAAAGAGCCCAGAAGGGCACTTGGGTGCGTTCCAGCAGCAGCATTTATTGCTTCCACATTATCGAAGGTTGCAGAGGCAAATCCAAACATGATCCTGAAACTCACAGTTTTATCCAGGGGTGGGGAAAAGGCAGGACTAGGGAATGGGGACTGATGGGGAATTCTGGGGAGTGACGAGGGGTAGAGGCTGACAGCCAGCTGGGGAATCCAAACTGGGACAGATTAACAGAACAGAATAATGCATCCCGGGAGAAGCCTTTCTGGTCACCCTAACATGAAGTGGTTCTTGTGGTACCAGGCACTTGTCCCACTGAAAACTCTCTGTCCCTTGTAATGTGTGTTCACCGGCCACTGCACTCAACCACCAGTAAAGCAAGAAAATCAAACCTGATATAAAACCTGCATCATTAATCACAAAGCCTGAAAACCATCCCCCCTCTGTGTGGCAGCTGCTGCTGGGGTCTGAGGCTCAGACCCAAGAAGCTGTGGCCAGCCCGGAGAGGTGATCCCGTGAGGAACCGTCTGCAGAGGTGATCCCGTGAGGAACCGTCTGCAGAGGTGATCCCGTGAGGAACCCTCTACAGAGGTAATCCCGTGAGGAACCCTCTGCAGAGGTGATCCCGTGAGGAACCCTCTGCAGAGGTGATCCCGTGAGGAACCGTCTCCCAGGGGGTCGTGGCTTCTCTCAGCCCTCGGCCGGGGGTGCCTGCAGAGGTGCCTGGCTCAGCAGCCATCAGCTCTTAGTGATTCAGGGAGTGATTTCAGCTCTGCTCTGCAAGGCAAACCCCCATGGCCAGGCCCGGATAGAAAGAGGAGAGGTCCTTCTGGTGGTTCCACAGAAGTTGCTTTGTTCTTCCATCTTCCGTGACGGGTGACCAGAGACGGATCCTCTCTCTCAGTGAGACCGAGGGCTCTCCTTTATGGGGGTACAGGGGTAGGTGTGAAAGGCCAATGGGTATAAAGAGACTCTACATATGGTTTCCTAGAGGATCATGGGCCTGTCTTCTCTCGCCATAACCAAGGTGCTGGCCTTCCTAAGAAGAGCCTGCAGGAGATTGTGCAATCTCCTTATCTCAGCAGGCCTTCCTGCTGGGGCAAGGGCTTGTCAGACCCCACACCTCTGCTGCAGCAGTGCCATATTGGGAGTAGACGTGGCCAAACTGTCCCTCACTTCTGGCTGAGGTTCTCCCTAAGCCCAGTGCCAGACACACAGGTCTCTCTGAATTTCTTCCCCCAAGTGAATTTCAGCCCCTGGTCACGTCCCAGACTTTAATCTATGAAAACACAGTCAGATCCAGTCCTGTCTCTCACAGGCTGAGTGGGTCACAGGGAGCTTTCAAACAGTCTGATGCATCTCCAGAGAAGATGAAAAAAAAATGGGATCCAGATGTGTCCTCCAGCACAAGGCCTGTCTTTTGGAAGGAATTTCCCCAGATCTTTCCCCACATCTTTCCCCAGATTTTGCTGTTGGGGTTTCTCTCATAATGTACTGGCTTCCCTCCAGCTCCCAGTCATCAGCATTGGCTTCCCAGGGGTGAAGGCATGGTCAAAATTTTGCCTGCTCCTTTCCATTGCCACAATCTGCTGCCTGTCCATCCCCTACACCCAGGGAGTGGAGCACTCTGAGCTGTACTGAGCACCCCACTTCAGGAAGCCAGCCACATCCTGGGCTGCATCCAAAGCTGCATGGACAGCAGGCCTAGAGAGGGGATTCTGCCCCTCTGCTCTGCTCTGGTGAGATCCCACCTACAGTCCTGCATCCAGCCTGGGGTCTCCAGCACAGGAAGGACATCAACCTGTTGGAGTGAGGTCAGAAGAGGCCACAAAAATAATCAGAGGGCTCAAACACCTCTCCAGGCTGAGAGAGTTGGGGTTGTTCAGCCAGGAGAAGAGAAGGTTCCAGGAAGACCTTAGAGCAACCTCCAGTACCTAAGGGGTACTGGAAGATGGGGACAGACCTTTTAGTAGGGGCTCGTTGCAGTGGGACAAGGGGCAATGGTTTCAAACTGAAAGAGGATCAGTTCAGCTATAAGGAAGGAAGTTTTTACAATAAAGATGTTGAGAAACATTGGCAGAGGTTGCCCAGAGTGGTGGTAGGTACCCTATCCCTGGAAATATTCAAGGTCAGGTTGAACAGGAATCGTTGCTCCAAGCAACCTGATCTAGTTGAAGGTGTCCCTGCTCCTGGCAGGGGGGTTGGACTAGATGGCTTTTGAAGGTTCCTTCCAGCCCAAACTACTCTGATTCTGATTCTTCTATGGGAGTCCACAGCACATAGCCTGCATTTTGTGAAGAACACAGGGCACTGATTGCTGCAGTGGACCCCCCGGGCCCCCCGGCCGGGTCCCTGCCATGTGACTCTGAGATAGCTGGGTCTGTCTAATGTTCCAGCAGCCCAGGCTCTGATCTGGTTGGTTGTTTATCCCAGCTCCGTCCCTGGTATCCCCTTTTCTCCCCTCTGTGATAAAACTAGGTAGACAAGAAGCTCTGCACCCTTTCCTCACAGACTCTCACCCAGGTCGGTGCTCTGTCCCCCCAGGACAGAAGGAATAAATGACTTAACATCATAAAGGAGGTTTGAGCTATATTTTCTCTTCTCAACTTCTACTTCTGGTGGGTAGCTGTCACTAATGCTGGCTTAAAGTGGAGCTGCACAGTCAAGGAATATTTAGGCTGTTTGTAAATGGTTTAAGATATTCCAAGACATAAAGAGGCAAGCTCACCACAAAATTAAGCAGTGGACAAGCTAATCAACCACCAGAACTGAGTCCTGCTGTATTGACCTGAAACAAAGCTTAAAGCTCACAGAGAGCAGACAGTGGAGCCAAGAACTGAGCCTGGGCTCCTTACAACTTCCTTGCACCAGAAATGATGATGAAACATTTATTGATTGCAATAAAGCATTGCTGCACTGAGAGAGCTAAGGCAGGAGTCCATATGGCACAGTGTTTCAAATCCTTTGCCTCAATATTTTTCCAGCTACAAAAATGTATGTATTTTTTCTCGCAGGCAGACATTTGGCAGCAGAGTTAAGTGAACTCTAAAGGCTGTTATAACTTAGACCCATATTTGGGAGCCCAGTGATGCATGAGAAAGAGCTCTATCTTTACAAACTCCTAAAAGCACATATGACTACTGCATATTGCTTTTCCATTGAGACATACAGACAACTTCCAGCAGGATCATGGGTTAAGTTGTGGGCAGCCTAACATCCGTGCTGTGTCATCTTGTCTGTTTATTTGGTGAATTCTGATTTTCATAGTTAATGCAGTAGAGAAATTCACTTGGAAGAAGGAAATATGTCTGGGACTCTGAGGCTGAGGAATTTAAAACAAACTCTCTTTCAATAAAAGCAACCCATTAAGAGCCTCTTGATTATGTATTTCAATATTTCAATTTAAAATGCTAGTTAAAAAAAGTAAATAAAATATGTTTCAGTTCTGCAAATTAAATTTATCATTAGTTAAAAGTCCACTGAGATATACCCCCAGGGTACATCTCCTACATATTTCCCTATATCTCCTTTCTGCCCTGGAGTGTTTTCATAGCACTCTGAGTCATCCAAAGCTCCCAAGCTGAATTAATTTCTGAATCTCATAGCTGATATCCCACAGACAAAGCCATGTCTGTGATTCAGAAAAGTGCTGATTAATACGGAGCGAGAGGAAGTCGGGCACTGCCGTTTGCCCCTGCCGTTCCCAGCCTGCCAGACCCAGCCTGGCTTTCTGCAGGTCCCACACCATGCTGCCACTGGGGGAGTGCAGAGACTGGGCAGATGGGATGGGGAAGCCACGTGCATTGGTGTGAGGGTGCTGCCCTGTCCCTTCCCCATCCCAGCAGCTGGGCAGCAGCTGCCCTTTGAGCACATCTCCAGAGGCAGCAGCCAGGACTTCTGCTGCAGCAATGCCCGTGAGCCTGGCCAGCGCTCCTTTGCTCATGCTACAGATTGTCATCAGCTTCATCCTTCCCTGGAGTTCAGCTCCAGCCTCTCCAGCCTGTCCTGGCCCTGCACAGAAGGTTCTTCCACAGCTTGTTGCTCCTGTCTGCTGGAGCAGCACTGAGCTGGGTTAGGAGGAGGAAGAGCAGAGACCCTTCCTCTCGGGGCAGGTGGGGCACTCACACCAGAGCCTCATAGTGACAGTCCATAACCAGCGAGCTCTGCTGTAGGATTTCTCCATCCTCTGCATGTTGATGAGGCACTGAGGAGTTGCACACACCAGCAGTGATGCCTCAGGCATCTGGAATTTTCAGCATTTTTGACTCCTCTGTTTTCCCTGTGAACATTCAGCCAGTTTTGGCCACCAGGCAGAGGCACTGTTAAGAGACATTGTTAAGAGACATGGAGCAGAAATAGTGGTGGAAACATGTCAAAGCCCTCCATGACCTCTGCACCCCCAGTCCCCAGATCCTCCTATACCTTTGGCTGGGCTTGGTTAAAATGCAGTGAGAGGTGCAAACTCAGCTGTGCCAGGGCTCGGCAGCCACTGAGAGGGTCTGTGGCTGGGCCCTCAGGCAGGGTGGTTCTGCTGCAGTTTGGTAGATGGGCAGATGGTGCCATCAGGACTAACAGCCCTGAAGCCAGTTTGCCAAGAGCCTATTGATTTTCCAGAAGGGTGACAAATCTTCTCCTTATGTACCAACACTGAGACTGAAGTAATCTGCTTACAAAGTCAGCTTTCAGCATGATTTAAGGAGGGCTGGGTTGCATCCAGACACACACCAATATGATCTTTCCGGAGTGCTGTTACACATTGCCTTAATAATTAATTAGAGAAAAATAACATTTATGTCTAACACTAATTTGTAGCTGAGATAGGGCAGCAGACTGAGTCCCAAGACCAGATCCTGCACTGGGTGGATGGCTTCCCAATGATTCAAAGTCAGTAAGGATTGTCCCTGGACTCTTTCTTTCCCCAGGGGTCTTGGTGGATGACCACGTAGGGAAGCCACTATGGGGCTGGCACTGTATTAATGTCTTTTCTGGACAGATTGAGAATCTGGGGAGGTCTCTGGTTAACAGAGATTGTAGTGGAAGAAAATAAGAAGCTTGTTTCTGTGATGTTGGATCCTGCTCATTCCTGACCTCTCACCCTTCTCTCTGTGGTTCCTGCATGAGGCTGAAGTGAAGGGATCATGGTGGTGCTCTGACAACCATGGCAGAGGATGACCAGGTCCTGTGGGTTTTGATTTCCAGTCACTGGGGAAAGAAGCCAGTGTGCTCTTTCTGACAAGACTTGGATGAAGACAAGAAAAAGTCTGAGCGGCCTCCCTCATATTTTCAGAGCATCATCATCTTTTGGCAATTTACTACTGATGCAGTGTGTACCAGGTTTACAGCAGGTCACTGGAAATGTAGCCAGGCCCATTAATCGTTTTTAGAAGGAAAGCAATGCTTAAGTGCAACATTAATTTAAATTTACCTTCCTGCAGAAAACTGGTGGACAGGGAGCCTTCCAAAAGATGCATTTTTATTATCTCTCTCTTCTACCTTTGGCCATTGATAAATATTTATTTAGGCTTTAACCTGCCAAAGGCTTTAAGCACAGCTACATTTCACTTCCCTCCAGGATAAGTGTTGGCAGGCAGCTGTCCATGATGGGCAGAGCCTGAGCCAGACCCAAAAGAGCCTTCCCATGGTGGCAGGGAGTGTGACTACACCCTGGCCACAGGAAAAACTTGGTCAGAGGTGGGCGGGGGAACCCCAGAAACCCCCAGTAGGGCCATGAGCGCCGGTGCAGCCCCTCCCAGGGCTGTCCTGGGGACCCTCAGCCTGGGGCTAAAGGGAAGGGCTCTACAGTCTGAGAGGGACAAGGGGTACAGGACACAGTACGGGTCACAGAGGAGGAGCATCTTGGAATTGCATAAGACTTACTATGGGATGTTTAGAGGAGGAGCAAAGCATGGGGAAAGGGAGGGATCTTTGTGGTTTGGGAAGGAATAAGCGTGAGAAAGCACAATGATAAGGGGATAAAAGGGGCCAGTGGCATGTCAAGGGTTGGCTGCTGCTTTGTCTGTCTGTCCATGCCCTGCACCTGGTCAGAAGGGCCTGTCTTCTCATTGAACTCCACTTTGGAGGCTTTTCATGGGTGAGGGTGTACACGTGTGTTGGGGGTCTAGGTGAATCACTGGTGAATGTCAAGCTGCACTAACTGGTGAGTGGGATAAAAGACTTTAGGAGGCAGATATCAAAGCAACCATAAGCTTGGTCTGGATGCTGGAGGCACCAGTGATCTGTATGTTGGCTACTGGAGGGACCAGGGGGTCTTGGCCAGCTACTGGGGTTATTGTGGAATCTGGGTGTCAGCTGAGAGACCTGACTGTGGGTGTGCAAGAGCCAATTGGAGATGAGAGGATTCAGGGACCAGCTACTGTGTAGACTTGAGTGTCTCAGGAGAGTGGCTAGAGGGATCTACATTGTATAGATGTCCATATAAATATATACATATATATAAAATATGTATCAAAATATTTTTTAAAAATATATATTCTATCACTGGGCTTCCATCATGATCTGCCAGAGAGCAGAACAGGATGAGGCCCTTGGAGCTGATTGTGTGTGTGTGTGTGTGTGTGTGTGTGTGTTGAGTGTTCCTGTAGAACTGGTCACCTGTGTACCCAGATATGTGTTGAGTGTGTTTGTGCTCATTTCCCTGCTGGGAACACACACTGAGCCCCAGGGCTAGCTGGTACCTGCAGCCAGGGACCTGCAGCAGCCTTGCCTCTACTGGGCCACTAGATTGGTCAGCCTGTGACAGTGACCTGTGCACTTGGGCCTGCAGTTGAGTTGGAGCCAAGGATAGCCTCTGCCAAAACTATCCAACTGCCCGAGCAAAGGGACTGAAACACAGAAAATGGTCCTTTTACTCCTTTAAGCTTACAAACTCCCTTTCAGTCAAAGCTGGATGATGACAGGCAGCTAAATCCCCCATTCCCAGCACCCAGGCATATCCACCTTGCAACACCGCTTGGCTCTGCTACACCTGGGCTGACAAAGTTGCTCCCAATGGCACCAAACTGCTCAGAAATCAGTCATGGGTGTGATTCATGAACTGGATGTTTCTCTACCAATCTGTCCCTTCAACAGGCACAGCCTGAGAGATGTGATGAGACAAGTCCCCTCCAAAAGCTGTGTCACCCTGACACAGGAGGTAGCTGGCATAAAGCACGTGTTGGGCAATTGGGCAGATTGAAATGCGAACACATCAACAGTGCAGAGGTACCTTCAGTGGTGGGCAAGTCCACTAGCAGAGAGGAAGCTTTCAAGGCCTTAGAGACACATAAAATCTATTTTTAGCAAATAACTTGCAGTCTTTCTTCCTTTTCACATGCTACTCAGAGTTGCTGTGGAGGAAAACCATGATCCAGCCCTGTATCTCCACCAAAATATAATAACAAATTACAGGCTTTTATATCACTCTGACACTCTCTGAGTGATTGCAGAGGTACAGGAGGATGAATTATTTAAAACAGATGCAGTACACTTCACAAAATGAATTTAAGTGGCAAGACATTATGAAGAAAACTGAGACAAAAGCCTAGGAAAATCTATTTTCATAAAATGTAACATGCTTCCTGTCTAAAGATAATTTTGAGTAAACAGATGAATTAGTGGGTAGACTGATAGATTGTCCACTAGGAAGATATATTTACATAAGAAACTAATACAAAATGGAGAATGGTCTTGCTAAGCAAGACATATTACCCTCTCTCCACTGCATCTGCAACACAGGCAATGAAAAGGAAAGAGCACATGGGGCTTTATTTAGTTCCAGTTACTCCTCCTTCCAAAGCCCTGTACTGGGTGTTGTGCAGGGAGATTTTTGCTAAAGCACTGCTAATATGTCCCTTTGTAGATATCTCTGTACAGAACACATTCTGGATTGTCACTGCTTTTGTGGCTTATTATGGTCTGTAGAGCTCTATGGGGGGAAGTCAGGTCCTTTATCAAGTGGGATCTGCAGGAGATGTTTCAAGACATGAGTGTCCAAGAGCTTCTCTGGTTTTTTCCCAACAAAGTCAGATTGTCTACAAACCTTGCCTTGACGACTTTCTTAAGCATGCAGGTTACTACAACACTATTTCATGGAATACATAAACTATCTTTGCAATGAAAATGGAAAATTACTTTCACGTACTGCTCTCTTATTTTTATGTACTGACTTTATTTATTTATTCTTATTTCCACTGAATACATCAATATCATTTATTTGCATATTTACTTTGCTGAAATCCCAAATTGTACTGTACGTCATCATTTTCACCTAATTTAGTATGAATTCCCCTGCTGTTTCAATTGGACAACTGTGGTGGTGGGGAGAAAATAGTGTGTTTAATCTTAGAAATGGCTGTGTTGAATGATGTATGAACTTCATTTAATTTCCATCTTCTGTTCCATAGTATTTATTTCCTTTGTTTTTTATTTTCCTTAATAAATACTCATGTTTAATATTTAAATACACAAAAGTAAAAAAAAAAAAAAAAGGTTAATAAAACAGTTTCCTCTCCCTCTTCTCCTCTCCCTTGCAACACTGGCAGCATGACTTACATTAGAGGAGAGTCCTTTGGCTCAAGCCTCGCGTGGTTATTGACTGCTGGCAGTTTGCTTCTGTATGAATTCATCACTATTGATTTTTGTTCCAAGTTTAAGATACAGGCATGTATCACTTTCCAAGTATTGGTCTCCTACAGACTTTCTAACTCTTCAATGGCTAATATTTGAGTTCTTCCATGGCTAATATCTGAGTTCTTCCATGGCTAATATCTGAGTTCTTCCATGGCTAATGTCTGAGCTCTTCACAGGAGTGAGTACAATACCCATGCCAGCAGGCCTGCAGGAAGGACCCCAGTATCACCTGCCAGGTGTACCTGCACTGGAGGCTAAGGGGGATCCCGGGGACACATTCCTAAGTGGGAAAGGTGAACTAGCACCCTTTGAGCTCCCTGCTGCCATGGGGTATTTCTTCCTTCCAGCTACTTTGCAGTGCAGACATGCACAGCCTCTTCTGTACAGCCACACAGACATAGCTTGGGGTGGAATAGAGAAGCAACCCCAGATACAGATGCCTTAGGATAATACACTGACTGCTGGGATATAGCCCCTTCTTTCTAGATTGCACACCAATGCTAAAATACAGAACAGGAAGCTATCCAGTCTGTATTTCTCATGGGAGACAGATGCCCTAAAATATGGACTCCAGACAAATGGATCTCTTAGCCACATAGTAAACAGCTTTTGAAAAAGTGCTCTCAGCCAGATACAGAGGGAGATTGTTGATTTTTTGATAGAAGTGGCAAAAAAGTGAATTTATACAGGTTTAGCAAAAGATGATGAAAAACCTCCCCTGAGTTTCTCTTTTCCAATTGCAGAGGAGTATGCAGTGGAAACAGATTGCCAACTTTCTATTTCCCATAAAATAAACAACAGAAAAGTTAATATTAAGAAACAGAAACTAAGGTCAGTGTAACAAGAGTTTAATTCAGAGATATGTACAGTGAATACTGGGAATGAAAGCAGTTACCCCTATCTTGAACAAAACACCCTTCTGGAGGAAAGCACTTGTTTATTTAGACTGAGAACAGAGACCAGCCAATATGCTGCCCAGTGTCCCACTAAGCATCAGGTAGTGTGAGCTCTGATTCACCCAAGTGGTCTGAACTTTCCAAGCAGGGGGGAGCAGTAAGTGCTTAGAATCTTTGCAAAACTGCCTCTCTCCAGTTCAGTGCTCCACATCAGAGGCACCCGAGACACCTGTGCTCTTTAACTTACCTGCAGACTAATCCTCCCCACCCACACATGCATATACAAAATGGAAATAACAATTTAAACCTATTTACATAAATACAGCTCTTTGAAAGGAGCTAATGATGCTGCTACCTGAATCAGGAGAGCACTTATGCACAGCACACATGCCCAAGTTGCATGGGGGAAAGAGTTTTAAAGTTTGGGTACAATATCAGGTTGCATCGAGAGGATTATTTTAGACAGAGGGGAGAGGAAATTGAGGTTAAGAACGGCCCAGGAGACAAAAAGGAAAGAGCATGAAAAACAAGAAAAAGAAAGCTCCAAGAAGTAGATGATTCGCAGTTACTTTAGGCAGCAGTTTAAACTTCTCAGTCTGAAAATGGAAATAACACCTACTTAGCACCAAGAGATGGGCTGGTAATGCATGTTGAAAATGACAGAGATTCTTGGAAGAAAGGTGCTTTTGAAAATGTCATCCTTGAAGCATTTGTAGTTATGGCACAGTGTGACTGTGGACTTCAAAACTGCTACCAAAAAGTGATGTAGAAGGAAAGCAGCAACCCATCCAATACTGAATACTTGGCCAGGCCAAATATTTTTACCCATGATATCATCAATAGACAAATACTGGTGGGAAGAGTGGGTAAAAAAAAAATCTTAAGTGTGTATTTTCCTAGGTCTCTCACCTGGAAAAGCACATTTGCAAAGTGTACAGATTCAGGTGCATAATCAGTTTAGAAATTTGTCTTTATTTTCATTTTGTTTCCCCCTGGGAAACTTTACCAGGCTGCCAGAGTGATGACACCAGCACTGAGGAAGTCAGCAAAACAAAGTGACAGACTTCCATGTTCTCCTAGTTCATGACAGTTATGCTCAGTTAGTGCCGTACCTTTACTTCAGGATCAGAAGGGGTTTACCTTAAAACATTTCTCTGTCCATTTCTGTGTTTCAGCATGAGCCTTTAAACCCTGCAGTCACATTACTTGCCTGCTTCCAGCCTTGTGCCTTTAATTTCAGTTCACAATTCAGTTCTTTGGGCTGCCAGGACTCAGTGCTTCTCAGAAGAGAGGGGTGGAGAGCTGCACCCAAAGTCTTTCCATTTTGGTCTATCTCTGCCTCTCTGAGATGTTCTGCTTAGGTTGACAGTGTATTTCAGTCTCTTTCCAGATTGTTAATGACTTGCAAAGTCAACAATATGGTTGCTGGCATTCCCTCTTCTTCATGTCTTCTGCCTGCAAGTGCTACAGGAAGACAGAAAAATTTAACATACATTCAGATCAAAAGAATAAAGAAGTGTAGAAATTGAAGTCTAGTCTTTTTCTTGATTGTCGAGGTAGGAATTCAATCATGAACTGGACTATCCTACTCTAGATTCAGGCTGGTTTGTCCCAGTTTATTCACCTGTGCCTGAAGAAGATGTGGAGATAGCATTGCCTCCATTGTACTCTAGGCTATACATTGCATTCCTGATGCATATATGGAACTAAGACTGGGCCAGCTCTACAAATGAATCCTAGAGAAAACCAGACCTGCTCTGCCAGTCAGAAACCCACTGCTATTAGCACAGCAGACTATTGGATACCTGTGTGGTGACACCCTTCCCTAAGGACACCCTTCAAGGAAGGGCATGGAAGGGAGTGCATACAAGGAAACTTTGTCAGCACAGCTCTTTGCCACTAAGTCTTGCTATCAGAAACCTGGGATTAGATTCACTAAAACATGTTCTCGTACTTGTCCCACTAGTGTTGGTTTATGTTTCTGTCCTTGTCTGTGTGTATTTCCCTTGACCAAAAAAACTTCATGGAGAATAGTAGATTGGTCATTTCCATTTCCCAAGACTGGTTCCACATGTCAAACCTAGACTTGTTCTCTTCAGCTTTTATTGGAGGTGGAGAAGGAAATAAATCCAACTTCTCAAGTGTGATCCTTTGCAGATAAGGGATGTTTTCCTCCTATAACATAAAAGCAGCTTTTATAGCACAAAAACAACAGCAACAAAGGTATCTCCTTACCTTTCCACAGGATGAAATCCAACCACAAAAAAATGTTCACTTCTCACAAAATTTGGCAGTGCCTGTAGTTTTTCTTTCTCCTCCTTTCCTCATGTAATGGCATTGGTTAATGACCTCCAGGCCTCTATCATCACCTTCTTTTGTCTTGGCAGAACAGCCCAGGTAAGCATAGGCCCCAATGCTGGCAGCCCAAGCTTTTCCTTCTGTAGTGTTAATTGTCTCATTGCCTGGAGTAGTTTCTTCTTAATACCTTAGTTCTACCTTGGCAGCCACTGGAATAACAGGTACTGTGAGGCAGAACACATTGATTTCTGGAACCCAAAAATCAAGGATGTTTTGCTGTAAGCCAGTCCTGTCCATGAAGAAGCACATTAAAATAACTCCAGTAGATGTCTACATCCTTGTGGAACACTGAGCAGAGATCTCAGTAACTGACTTCATTCTTCCCTCGAACATCCAAGAGAATGAGTTTCATTTCCTTCCCATCTTCCTCTGTGTCAGTAGTGTCAGCAACAGCTCATAGGACTTGGGAAGGTGCTCATGACACAGAGCAAAGACGAAGCATATTTTACCAGAGGGGCGATCTCCAACTACAGCTAACATACTCCTAAAAGCAGCCATTCCTTGAAAATCAAGATGAAGTACAAAATGACGTATTCACAAGATGGGATATTTTTTTAAGCTTTTGTGAAAGGTAGAAGGAGGAGAGAAGAGAAATTCCATTACCTTAGAATTTCCTATATCTCCTTTTTTCTCTCCATACTCCATACTTGTTTTACCTTTCTTTCCTATTTTTCCTCCTTTTAGCTTCTCTGGTATCAGAATCTTCTGAAATTATGACTACCTTGTTCCTGCCTAACATTATAAATCAAAAAATTAAGGTGTAAGCCAAAAATGGATGTAACAAAGACTCCTGCAGTACCCTATATTTCTGTTTTATAATCTCAGATATTGTTTATGGTCAGTGTTCAGTCCATAACAGATTTAACTTTTTTAGGTTGAATTACTTAATTTTGTGAGTTAGATGGAATATAAAACACTGTAGTGAACAACTTTCCAAATCAGTTTTATTGACATTTTTCCTGCCATGATCTGTTATTGGAATTCCTCAATGGCAACAGCTCTTCTGTGTGCACCCATGCTGCTTTGGCCCACAGCTCAGTTATCACGTGGGAATTAAGAAAGTGTTCTCAGTCTTCATAGAGTTATGGTTGATTTATATGAAACAGAAGTTTGTTAGACTCACAGCATAGTAATTTCCACCATCAACTGCCTTCTCTTAGATCAGTTTCTTTTAATATTGTTGTTGCCTCAGCTTCCTCAGGTGACAGATTGCCCTGCAGAGAGAACTGACCACCACACTTTAAAGACCATCATGAAGACCACAGAAATTAAAGCAATAGGTTATTGTATCTTAATATAGCCAACCAATCTACATGGAGAACCATATGACATCATTGTTTTTAAAAGATAATCTGCTTTACTGGCAGTAAAGTGGAAATTACACAAATCATTAACAAATCACAACATGTTTACTTCAGAAGTTTCCTTGTTCCTATTGCGAAAGACTCATCCTGTGTGAGCACTTCAGAACTGAGTGTGCCAAACTCCTCGGTGGAACGTGGGCTGACAGTGCTGGAGTGTGACACAGGGGTAGATCTGCCAGAAGACCCTCAAAACATCACTTTCCAAATCTGCTGAGGCATCACAAATAAATGAATTGCAGAACCAAAGAATGGATGAGGTGAGGAGGGGTTATCTACTCCACCCTGCCCTGCTCAGAGCAGGATCAACTACTGCAGGTTGCTCAGGACTGTGCCCAGCTGGGTTTTGAATATGCCCAAGGATGGAGACCCTGCAGCCTCTGTGGGCAGCCTTTTCCAGTGTCTGACCATCCTCAAAGTACTGGAATGAAGTACATCCACTGGAGACTCTAAAGAAAAAGAACTTGCCACTGTTAAGGATTCTATCTTGAACTCCAGATATACAGAATTCCCTGCTATCTTGTTGGCTTTGGACAAGCAATTTTTACTCTGTCTCAGTTTTCCTGGTAGAAAAAGACTGCAAGGTGTCTGCAATCACTAAAAACCGAGAACAAAGGGAAACAGAGGTGGATTAGTTTGGTCTCTCTGCAGAGAGAACTGTTTTCAAAGGCATTATTGGTGATGTAGATAAGTAACATGATTAGTATCTGTAATAGTTATGCGGTCAGCTCATTTATTTCATACTACAGAAGGGTTCTTCAGCTGAGAGGAGGGGTAGTAGGTCTAAGAAGTCTAGCCTAAGGATGAGGAACTTGTTTTTATTTAATTTAAACTCAGCTGGAGACAAAAGGCCACTTAAATTTACTGTAGTGGTATAATTTTACTTTGCCAGCCCATATTTCCTGAGTCCTATTAAGGTATGATTTTATAGTGCTGCTATAAGAACTTGAAACAATTAAATCAACAGCTTCCTACTGACCTCTCTGGTTCCCTGGAAGAGCAATGCCAGTTCATCCCATGTAGCTCTTTAGTCATGAAGGCATTTCTTTTTGGGATGATGTGCTTTTGTGTGCACTTAGCATAAACCTCTGTATGGAAATACACAGGTTTCACCTTCTCCTGCCGTGCCTTGGCATCCCAGTTTCTAGGTAGATCAGTCTGGCTTGTCTGCTGAGGGCAATGATCCCAACAGGTTCCAAGAGTTAAACTCTGCTTTTCTCCAGGTACGCTGGGAAGCAATGAACCTGGTGTGACACACAGCAAGTGTTCTGGTTCCTAAATGTGCCAGAAACTCCTAGCAGCTTAGAGAGACAGATGCTCACCACTTCTGCCCACTCTCTCACATCTAATCAGAGCTTTTCTACACTAGCCTGTGAACTGCTCATATTTCACTGCCTCTTGTCTTCCTCACTTTGCTGGGAAGCTTTGCCTGCATGAGGACTGCAGGATGCCTGATGCCAGCATTACAAGTCAGCATGCAGGACTCAGTGTGCCATTAGAATACACATGGCTCCCTCAGCATGTTATGCCACAGCAGGCAATGTACTTACTTGCCTACTTCTTGACAAAAAGTAGAAAGATTGCCTTCCCCACTGAGCTTTCATGCTTTTGGTATAGATTTATGCTTGCACACAAATTATCTGATTTACAGACATGCCCTTTAGAAAATCTGTTTAGCAAGAAGAGCAGGAGGGGGAATATAATCTGGAAACAATCTCCAGTAATTGACAGGAATTGTCTTCTCAGCAACAAAAAATGTCAATTGGATTAAAAAATAAAATAATCTGAGTTTTAATCTCAAAACCATCAGCATAAGCAATGAAAGCAAAAAAGTGGTGTCTTCTTTTACTTCATGCTTTCTTCATCAATCATACAGAAGTACATGGTGCAGCAGAACTAATGCTCTGCTTAGAGAGTGCATATTTAGGGATAACTAGAAGTGAAGATTCACCTTGTTTAAAGAACTATAGTTCAGCATATCATGCAGATTCATGAAGCAAATATAAAAGCTGCAACATAAAGTTCAAAGTCAGCCCTAGAATACATGAGCTGGATACATTTGCTAAGTGCAAAAGTGTGATAACCACAGTGACTTAGATGTTCTCCACAGAGGCTGTTGCTGGAGTTTATCCTAGGACAGTGAAATGAGTGTGATCTCAGCCTGAGCTGGTCCCAGGGCTGAATCTCACAACATAATGCCTCTGGAAAAAAAAAAAAAACAACTTACAAAGCGTTTGATACCCTTGGTCAAGGAATTACACAGCCTTGGCTGAAGTCTCTCTTGCAAGGTGGGAGATGAAACATCAGGCCCTTTCCCTTCAGCACAACTGTGTGCAAGACTAGAGATGTGAGACCTCAACTAGAAAATGAGGCAGTTATGCCTCAGACCAAAACTGGGTGCTAGAAATATATATGTACTGCTCAGTCACCAGAAAAGTTCCTGCTGTGGGTTTGACATGGGTTAGCTGTGGAGCAATTCTTTAACACAATTGGATGCTGGGACCAGCAAACAGTTTGGATGAGGCTGCCCTGCTTTGAAGCCTTTGAAGAGTTAAGCAGTATGTATGTGGGACACTCGAGGCACACGGGTAATTGCCAGCAGCACTCTGGGCGAGCTACGGGGCCGTGTGCTTTGAAATTAATAAGCTGCTTATTTACCAGCCTTCTGTGGCACAGCACACCAGTTGATCAATGTAATTGTTCATTTGGATAGTTCCTTTCTCTACATAACGAGATGTTTTGCTCCTAAAAATAAACAAACAAACACCCAGGCATGATTCAAAAAGTCAAATACAAACGGAATCAGAAGTTTATTTAAGCAGCACCTCTCACGCCGGATGAAGCACTTGCAGCCCCTCCTGTGCCGCCCCAAAGGTGGATTTTTCCAGCTGCGGAGCCGCAGGAGCTGGCACAGGGTGGTGCAGGGCTCAGAGCCGCCGCGAGAGGGCGCCGGGCCCCCGCCGTCAGCACAGCGCGGCCCGTCGGTGGGGATTTACATCAGGCAGCACAAATGCGCAGCAAATTCGCTTTCTCTGCCTCTCCGAACCGCCTTACGTGCATGGGATTGTGCAGAACATAGCTACAAGCTGCCCGTGCTCCATCGCCAGGAGGACACGGCAGCATGGGGGTGATTTCCATACAGTTTTGTGAAGGATTTAAGCCTACGAGGAGTGACAACATTTAAAGGTGTGATGCAAACCAGAAATTTGGCCCACTTGAAGGCCACAGGTACTGAAGAACACAGATGTCAATGTCTACACTTTATTGCTGGATTCTTTCAAAAATCAGTTTGAATTTATTATGTTAAGATAAAATATGCTGTAGAAACCCCGGTAAGATCAAGGTACAAATTTGTCCATCAGCATCCAGGGACATGCTCTTTTCACAGGGAGAAATGGATATATCACAGAAAATGAATTTTATTTCAATGTCTAGATTAAGTGAACCTTTTGCCCTATCAACGCACACCCCTCTATAACACGCTGCTGTAAGTAACTTGTCAGGCACTTTGATGTACTCAGTGATGCATTCGCTCTCCAAGTGGGTATTTTGAAATATAACTTTTAATAACAACCATACTCTACAAACCACTCATTTCTGTGCTATTCACTAACGCCAGTACTGGCTAGGAAAACGGGACACTTTGGATCCAATACGGAGAGGCTGTAGCCACAGGACATCGTCTGTGTGGAAAAGCTCGCAGGCAAGATGCTTGGGACACCGCCCGGCTGAGCAGCGAGAGGTGCAGCAGGGACCCAGCGCGTCGCTGCCGGCGGTGTCCGTGGG
>JACBWW010000001.1:5374105-5644902 GCA_020086605.1 Lanius collurio | reverse complement strand
CCCAGCCCCGCTGCCCCGGCCCGGCCCGGCCGCTCCCCCGCCCGCCTCGGCCCCGCCTCCCGCCCGCGGCCGTGCGCCAATCGCAGCGCTCCCCGCCGGGGATGACCTCACTCCTTGCCTTCCCATTGGCCGGCTATATTAAGAAAGTCGCGAGCGCCTTTAAATAGCGGCGCCGGGCCGCAGCTTGCGGCAGTGGCTGTGCGGAGCGGGTCCTGGCGGGCTGTCTGCCGTGAGGGCGAGAACCGGCGGCAGCGCTTCCCCCGTAGGGCTCCGGGACCGGCGGCGCTGTCCTGCGGCCGTAGCGCTCCCCCGAGGCGGGGGACGGAGGCGCGGTGCCGGTGCGCAAAGACAGGGAGGGCGCGCCCGCCGGCCTGCGCGGGCCGGCTCGCCACGGTGCCCTGTGAGAAGCGAGAGGGAGCGGGAGGCGGCGGCCGCGGGGAGGAGGGCGCTGCCATCGTCCTACTGCACGGCAAGGCCAGCTTGGCGAGCCTAGCCATGGCCGCCATCCGCAAGAAGCTCGTGGTGGTGGGGGACGGTGCCTGTGGCAAGACTTGCCTCCTCATCGTCTTCAGCAAGGACGAGTTCCCCGAGGTCTACGTGCCCACCGTTTTCGAGAACTACGTGGCAGACATCGAAGTGGACGGCAAGCAGGTGGAGCTGGCCCTGTGGGATACCGCTGGCCAGGAGGACTATGACCGCCTGCGTCCCCTTTCCTACCCGGACACCGATGTGATCCTCATGTGCTTCTCTGTGGACAGCCCGGACTCGCTGGAGAACATCCCAGAGAAGTGGGTGCCCGAAGTCAAGCACTTCTGCCCCAACGTCCCCATCATCCTGGTGGCCAACAAGAAGGACCTGCGCAACGACGAGCACGTGCGGAACGAGCTGGCCCGCATGAAGCAGGAGCCGGTGCGCACCGAGGACGGCCGGGCCATGGCCATTCGCATCCAGGCCTACGACTACCTGGAGTGCTCGGCCAAGACCAAGGAGGGTGTCCGGGAGGTCTTCGAGACGGCCACCCGGGCAGCCTTGCAGAAGCGCTACGGCACCCAGAACGGCTGCATCAACTGCTGCAAAGTCCTATAGGGCGTGTCTGGAGCGCGGCGCTGGGCACAGCGCCTGGGTCACCTGTTGGCAGGTGCAGAGGAGCTGGGTTATGCACGCACAAGGCATCTGCCTGTCCCCTCCGCTGCGGGCTGGCCGTGGATGGGGTGGGGGCTAAGGGAGGGAGCACACTCCTTGAGCCTTGGCCGAAAAGGGTTGTGCTTGCTCAGCCGTGGGGACGGAGGGAGGGGGGGGATTGCATGCCCTGAGTCTTGGGAATAAAGTGGGGAGAAGCCTTCTCCTATCGCCGGCCCCCGTGAGTTAGTCGCGGACTCAACAACAAAAAGCTGCTGAGACTGGACTGAGCAAACGTTGCACCCGGCTCTGCCCCTTTGCCAACACCTGCTGCTCCCTGCTCCCGGGCAACCTCCTCTCTTTTGCAAGAGGAGGGCGGTGGAGCTGAGATGCTCGAAGGGACTTCTGCCTCCTGCCTGCATGTGCCTCCAGCCAGGCGAGCTGGGGAAAGGGGCTGCCTCTCCCAGGCTGCCTGCAGCATCCTCGCTTCTCCCTCACGTGTTTCAGCCTGAGCCTGACCTGCTGTGGAAATTAGTGCCCTGAAGACCGAGACTGGGAGGGGAGGGGAGGGTCATCCCAAGTGAAGCCTGTATATATCTTACTTTTTCTGTCTTGTGCAAACTGGGGTAGTGCAGGGGGTGCTTATTTAAAGTGAGGTGGGGAGGGGGTGCCCAGGTGGGACTTGTGTTGTGCAAAGGAACTTGACCTGAGTGACTGATGCCTGCTGATGACAGGAGCCTTCAACTGACTTCAGCTGCAGAAGCCACCAGGCCAGAAAGTAAAGCTGAACTGTCCTACTTGCTGGACATCCACCTCCTGACAGATGAGGCAGGATGAGGCAAGGGGATGATATTGCCATATTATGATCTTGGTGCCTGCTCCTTACTTTTAATGTTGTTTCCTGCAAGTGTGTTGATTTGGGCTTATTTAAAAGTTTATTTTCTAAAGAAGTTACTTTGCACAACTTGGTGGAGTTTTTTTTTTAATGTTTAAATTAAACACTCGATGCACTCATGATCTGCGTACAACACTGTAGCATTGGAAACATTCTTAGTAACCTCATCTGGGTCTTGTTTAAAATTGATTTCAACACAAGACAAAATAATACCACTGTATATTTTTGCCTTGGGGAAAAAAAAATGGGTGAAAGCACTGTTCTTACACAGTGAGGACATCAGACTTCAGTACTAAAGGGCAGTTGAAAGAATCAAGGTTTATTTAAAACTTATTTTCACAGGGTGGTCAACCTGGGTGAAAATAATTTTATGTTTCTCTGGTTCAGAGAACAAAGGTATCCATTTATGTTTGTTTACTTTTCTCCCTCTTCCCTCAACAGTGGTACTGAGACTGTTTTTAATAAACTGACATGGCAAAAACTGAGATGTATATGATGTTTACATAAAACTATAGTGTATGCAGTTTTTTATGTAAAATATTAAAAGATTCTATGCTGATACTTGTGAGAGCAGCATTGTGATTCACAGAGACTGTCCTCAGGTTGCAGCAGTACACCTGGATCGTGTTGTACTATACCAGAGTTTGCCCGTTGCCTGCACATGCTTTTATTTGGCTTTTTTCCCACAGGCTGAAATACCTGTCTAGCAGCTTTTAGAGGATGGTGGTTTTACTTCCCTTCGGGGGAGCTGCTTCCTTAGTTTTTCTGTGCATGGCATGTGGAAGTGTACTCAAAAGTCAAGGTGGTGACTAATCCATCTTTATTCCTGTTGAACATAGGAAGCCTTGTGCCTTGTGCTTGGGCTCCCAGTGAGCAGCAAAGCAGGCACAAAACTGAAAAGCAGCAGAGGTAGTAAGGCTTGTTTCTCAAGAAAATACTTAGATAAAAGCAGTTTTTATTAGCGATCTCTTTTTTTGCAGCGCATGGCCCTGCTTGCTGCAGCAGGGCACGAGTGCAAACACTGCTTTCTGTTTGGAGCACGAGTCTCCTGAGCTGCCTGGCTGCATTTCCCAGTTGCTGGCCTCCTTAATTCCCACAGCAGCCTCGGAAGTCTGGGCCTTTCTGTGTCAGTGATCCCCAGCAGGGCGTTGTGTCCTCCCTTCCCTCTTTGTTCCCGGGCAGGTGCCCCAGGCCCTGAGGTGCTGCCTGTGGCTGCAGCTCCTGGCAGGAGAAGTGGCCTTGTGCAGAATGTGGCTGTTGCTGAACAATAAGGCCTATGCCCAGAGAGCTGATGTTTCCTATATTTTTTTTTTCTGGTAAAACTTTCCCAGGTACCTTCAAGGGAAATCTCAGGACAGTCCTATGTTTTCATAAATCGTCTCCACTCCTTTTGCAGAGATACAAGAAGAGAGTTGAGCCATTTCTGGTTTTGACCTATGGATATCTGCTAGCATACAGATAGTTCAGAAATGTTATCAAATGTTAACAAATACATGTGTAGTGGCTTTTGCTCATATGCTCACAGAGGGCTCTCCCAGCAGCTGACTGAAAGCGATGGGGATTTTCAGACAGACTGACATAGAAATACCAGGTTCCTTGTTCAACACCTGGAAAGTCAATCAACCATAATGTGAAAATACTACAGTACATGCTCTGTCCATGCTGTGAGTTTATTACACTGTTTCCTATTATCCCTAATGAGTGACAGAGGCATTTTCATGTAGACAATTTAATCAGGATTTCTTGAAAGGTACCTAAGTCCCAGGTTTTGGGTATCCTTCTCAATTCTCCTGATATTCAAATTTCAGTTTCAGTTCTCTGGATAGTGAATTGTGTGAGTTTCTTATCTTCAGTTTGAGAACACTAAAACATCCTTTGAAAGAGATCTCCATTTTGGATGCTTAACGGGCTGTGGCCAAAGATCTCATTCTTGCAGGGGCACTCAAACCCCAGCTCTGTTCAGAGTAACACTCCTACATGTGATGCCAGCCAGTGATGGTAAAACCTGCACTGGAAACCTTCTCATTAAAATGAGTGCAATAGCTGAAAAACTTATCAATTCAGTTAGACTGCAGCAATAACTAATCTTCTCAAAACCCCAAAGGACAAAGCATTAATATTTGTATTTTAAACACTGGGAAATGGGTTAGCATTGCATCCCTGTATAATTAACTATACCAATATTTTCCACTGAGGTGCTTACAAGGTAATTACATTCATTATTTCCAATTGGATCTTTGCCCAAGTCAGGGATACAGCCTCTGGCCCAAGGGGGAAAAGCTGCAAGAAAGCACATTTTGGTTTTAACCAAGCATGACCTTTCTCTGCTACTTGTGAAGCTTAGTAAGCCGGCTGGGTGAGATCACTGTGAGTCCACCCATCGGGGTCAGAGGGTGGGATCAGAGCTCTAACATTACTCCTTTACTTTGTGTCACATTGCTGGGCTTGCTTTGGTGGAGGGGAAACATAAGGTGTGGCACATCCCACCCGTTGTGACTCAGACCCTGGACAGAGCCAGGCTGATGCCCCGGAGTGTCAGGGTGTCACACTGACCTACTCCATCAGACCCCCTGACAGGGCCAGGCTGATGCCCCACCGTGTGGGGATGTCACACTGACCAACTCCCCCCCAGAGCTGCATCTGCCCAAGTGTACCCAGAGGGTCTCCCACTGTCAGGGTCACGCCGGCACTTGAACTTGGGGCGGGTGCCTGACAACCTACACTCTGTATTCAGACAGAGGATTGGTTTCATCTGAATCTCCCCTTGCTTATCTTCATCTGGTCCCCTAATTAATATTCATCTGATCCCAGTCTGTCTGCTGTAACCTTTTGGCTGGAGAAGCGGTGGCACTGAGCAAGTCAGAGCATCAAAGGAAGGTCAACCACCAACTCATCTCACAGTCCCCATGCACACTGCTGGGTACACAGAGGCTTTCCCAGCTGTGTCCACACACTGCACAGATGTCCTCAGTTGAGGAAAGGTTGCACATTCACTTATTCTCTTCAGGACAAGTTCAGCTTCTGTTAAAGGTGTTTCTTCAAGTGGGAGCCAGAGCTCTGGGATGGTGCTAATCAGGATTAGCTCCTTAGCAGCAAACTCTGGAAGTGTAGAAATACCTGCTGAAAGGTCCACTCATCATCTCCATCATTCTCCATTCAAGTGAGGAGACCACTTGTGCACTCCCACAAGGTTCCCAGGCTGAGCCCTCTGGCACTGCTCTGAGGGTGTCTTGTCAGGGCAGACTGAAAATTAAGCCACCCAGGGAAAGTCAGAACCACCTTTTGCCCTTCTTTTACCATTTTACCCACAGCAGCTGTAAGTAGCCCTTGCACAATCAAATAGAGACTGTAGAGAAAGCACACTCCATAGGGTATGTCAAACACAGAAGATGTCATCTTTGGTGGGAGAAAGAAGTAATTAAACCTCCTTGGTACTTTTGGCAAAGTGCTTGTTGAAGCACTTGTTATGCATTGGAATTATGCTGCTTATGCTTGCTAGTTTTTTTAACCCTCATGTAACTCCACACACTCCTCCGGGGGATTGCACAAGTGCAATTGCAGACTTTAAAGCAATGTCCACTTATATGGCTTTCTGGGTTTGCAACAATAAATTAGTTTAGCTCCATTTGCCTTACACTGTGTTGGACAGGTTACAAGTCTGTTTTAGCAGCTCAGTAGGGAATTAACACAAACTCTCTGCAGTAAGTGAAATAAAAAAAGTACTCAGAGGGAGCTCACAAATGTTATACTCAATTCACTGTCACTAACAGCAATTCACTTGCAGATTTTATTCCTTGGCTGCAGAACTATATGATGTTTAAGGTCCCTTCCAGCACAAGTCACCCTATGTTTCCATTATTCTGTGTCTTTAAGTGCTTGATATGACTAGCGTAAGGTAATGGATGGACAATTTCTTCAGTGCTACTAAAGGAAACGAACAAGTGGCACTTCCCTCGTCCTCCCCATTTCCTTGAATTTGACCAGTTTTTTGTTGAGAGCAAATTTTCTTCAGGCTTGCTCCCAGTGGCAGCAGTAAGCCACAGTCTGTGAGAAGTAGCAGACAGGTAAATTCAGTTTTATGGCCATACACACCTTGCACAGGACAGATCTCTCTCTAGTTCTGTCACAAGGGCCACGAGTGAGAGGCTTTGAAGACACCTGTAAGAGGTGTGTGTGCCAGCAGTGTGTTACCCATCCGTAACTCAGAAGTGTTACAGCAGTGTATTATCCATCCATAACCATCGGATGTAATAACAGCTATGGGCATATCTGCATGCCTTACATGATCATCAAACTGGTGCTAAAAGGTGGGGGTGTGAGAGGGGGGTTAAACCCGGAGGCACAGATGGGATACCCACCCTGAACTGTAGCTGCAGAGTAAGAACATCAGACCGGTGCCTACAGCGCCAACTAACTATGTGTGTACATTTCCCTCCTCACTTGCCAGTCTGTGTGGGTTTTGTCTGTGTTGCTAAATCTTGCTTTCCAGTAAATGGGACCAGTGGGTGGGATTTTATACTAAATGCTTAGTTCCATTGATTTTAGGTCATTCATCCTCTTCTGCATTCAAAGCTTGCTGTGGCAGGGCTGGAGATAGGAATTTAGAAACAAAGTGAGTTTCCTGGTGGGAATTCCTCCTCATTTGCATGCGAATGTCCCCTTCCCTCCCAGTTGCAGGGAGGAGAGCGTGGTGGCAGTGGGAAGGCCCCCAGGGCCTGGGGAGCTGGGAGGAAGGCTCTGCCAGGGGTCTGCCCTGGAAGAGCCTTTTCTCTGCTCCTAAGATTTTGTGCAATGGGGTTTTTATACAACAGAATTTGACCCTACAGTCCTTGCTCTGTGGGGCTCTTCCCACTGAGTGCAGCAGAGCAAGTCGGGACTGCAGGATCCCGTCCCACATTGCCGGGTTCTCTGGGGTCTGATGGCAGCAGCCTGATCCTTCCTGCTGACAGACAACTTTCTCCTCCCGTGAAAAAAGAGTGAGTTTTAGACCAGGGTTCTTTATAAAGTATCTGTAGAGCTAGACATAGTCACACTACCCGTGTAAAAGTATAAAAAAATGAAAATCCAGGCTTTTGTATTCAAGGTTCTTATAGGAGTATTGGGGCACTTTGTGTTTTCAACCTCATTAGCTTGGAAAATTTTGAGGGACATCACTGTCTGGTTTGCAAATGTAACAACATCAGAAAGACAAACATAGATATTTATCTTTTTTTGGGGTTTAAACCAACCATACCCTCATGAGCATCTGAAAGAAACTCCTAATTTCTAAATACTGCTTTCTAAAAGTACTCTCAGTTCATTTCCATTTTGTCTGACACTCATCTTGGAGGGATAGTAAAATGTTGGCATCTAGAGGCCCGAGGGAACTGGATGGGAGAGAGCTCAAGTCAAGACAGCTGTGTACAAACCCACCTTCCCATGGTGAGGTGATGGGCAGGAGGATGTATATCGCTCCCGTGTTTGCTCTTTATGGCAGTGTTCCCAAACAAGGCCCCCTTCAGCTGGGAGCTCATTCCTTCTTGATGGTGACAGAACACTTTGCATTGTCGGTGATTGCTGCATTTCACTCAAAACATTCCCAATGATTAACTGGAATGAGAGGCTCGGAGAAGACTTGGAGACACACAGACACACACATATACCAGTAAAGTGGTGGCAAGGAAAGCAAACTGCAGTAATTACCTCGAAGCCAGGAATTTAGCAAAGGTGTGCCGAATGCCTGAGCTCTTTGCTAACAGCTCGCCTGGCTCCCACACACCGATGGCCTCTCCTCTTGGGTGGGCTCAGGTTTAACAGCGTTGTGTGAAATTCAGAGCAACTGTTCTCAGCCCATATTCAGCTGGGAAGATTTCAGACTGGAAGAAGGGCTTTGATGCCTGAGGGATTCTCTGTCTTTTCCAGCAGTACCTCTGGTTTTAATAAAAAGCCATTCCTCTGCACATTTTTCATCTAAAAATGCTCTTAATTTTTCATCATGCCAGGGAAGCAGGTAAGGATGGCAGGATGTTTCGCTTGCACTCTTAGACTGACATTACTGTAGCAGTGGTATCATGTACTCTCAGGCATTGGTTTCAGCCACTTTTTACTTTCCTTAGTCTAAGCATGTATTTGAAACATAAATTTCTGTAATTTTACATCTCACAAATTAGGCAAAGGAATAAGCCAGACATATTTATTCCATGTGATCACAAGAAACTAATGACCACAGTCACTTAAAGGAGTCTATGCTGGGCCCCTGAGCTGGGTGCAGGTACCTGGCAGCTTTAGGGACCCCATTACTCTGAACACCCTGCAGAAATGCCCATGGAAGCAAGGTTTCTTCCCTAGCTGACTGCTACCAACACTACTGAAGGTGTGCAAAGGCCGTGGGGGGCCCAGTGTAGCTGCCTCGGGCAGCTCAGGGTGGGTGCATTTGGTGCCAGCCCCCTCCTGCCAGGGACACACTGGGACACTGAGGGATGGGGGGCTGGTGCAGTCACCTTGCAGGGAGACAGTCTCCCTAGTGCCTTATAGCAGACATTGTAAATAATGTATTGATTCACTCTGCTGGTGTTGTTAATCTCCTGAGCTCTTTGTTAAATTTTGGGATTATACTGATTTATCTCAGAAGGTCAGTTTATCAGCAGAGTCATTCCATGTCAGCATAATTTTTGTTGCATTGGTAAAACTCCCTCTGTGATTAGGGGCAAGGTTGCCCTTTTGCAGGTTAGTCATCTCCAAATAGGACTGTCCTGTGGCAAACTGTGCTGGCAGGATGAGAACGTGAGGCTGGAAGCACCAGCACACTCCACAGGCAGCAGTGGCCGGGAGTGACGATTAAACTGGAGACACAGCTCAAGCTGCCGTGGCTGAAATTTCACTGCAAAAGTTTCTTGTTTCTCATTTGCCCCTTTGATCCGTTGAAAGATCAAGTTTCAGGGGAAAATCAGCCAGGACAAGCTGCAGAGGACTAGAATTACAGCATTTGAAGCAGCAGGGCCAGACAAGATCTCTTTCAGGCTGCAGCCGGTCCTTACTCAGCTAAAGCCAGAGCCCAGGACTGATGGAGGGCCACATCAGCTGCTCTTATTGTTATAGATACAGATGTTTAAAATTAAAAGCAATTGTTTATTAGGCATTCCCAAATGACTATTTCATAAAGCAGTCACACACCGGTCCCAGAACTTGCAGCTTTTCTGCTGTCAGACCGTGTTAAGTCTGTGCATGAATGGTGTTAAAAAACCCAAGAAAAATATGCATCCTTACATGTTAATTTTGCCAGCCAATCCAGTGGCTGTGCTTTAAAAGTAGACAAAACAAAAAAATCCATCTAGAAGGTGCTCACGTGCCAAAATATGCTGCATTGTTGGCTGAAATGAACAGGGGAGGCCGGTGGGCTGGCCATGACTCACATCTTGGCATCGCTGCTGGTGGCACTGAGTGTCACTGTGTGCTCTGTGAGAGAACTGGGGCCGTATCCAGCCTCCAATCACCAGCTTCTCAAACCTACTGTTGTCACACTGAAGCAACTTCACATAAAGGTTGTGTGAAGATTGCTTCCCTGTCCAGAAACATTTGTTGGACAGTGTATTCCTTTGAATCTCTCTGGGTGAGGGAACTGTTGCAGAGAAGGTTATCAAGATGTTTCAGCAACACTGTGGATAACACAAATGGGGGATATTTTTGTGGACAAAAAGTACATCTACAAAACCATGTGCATATAGCTATGTTCAAGGGATTTCATCCATAACACTGGCAGGATTTACGTTTTCCAGAATTTGTGGCTTTGATAACTGTTCTGCAGAATTTCCTGATGTCTGTCATAAAGCTCCTCAGCCTTTTATAACAGAACAACTCTGATTAGACAGTTCCTGTTGTGCTTGAAAAAATGCTATAAAAATAACTAATAGCCCTCAAGAAAGAAAAAAACCCAACAGAACAAGCAACCAACCCCAAAAACCCCAACCCCCAAAAAAAGAGTAAGAAATTCTCTCACAGTGTGTGACAGACATAATGCCAGCACTCAGTCTGGGCTACTGTGGTGCTCTGGGACCTATTCCCAGCAAGCTGAGTCCCTTGGCTACAGGTAGTAGATCCAAGAAAGTAGCAGTCCGGCTCTTTCTAACGTGCTTCATTTGCTGAGGGGTTTGTTAACCCCTTCTTTTCCCTGTGAGCCAAAGTTCTTCCACCCACAGGTATCTGAGGGGAGCAGAGCACTGAATGGCAAAGCCCATGGTGAGAGGCAAGATTGTTGTTGGTCTTTTTCTTTGTTGGATGTGTTATTTGTCCCCAAGCAAAGGTGTGATCAAACAGAGGCTGCCTGTGAATTCAGAAGAAACTCATACCAGTGATTCACGTGGACTAAAGTCAGTGTTAGCCCAGCACTAACCAGGGGACCTCCTGAGGTCCTTCCAACCTAAATTACACTGGTACTGTACATCAAAGCCTAGCTGTCACTCACAAAGTTGGGAGGAGGTCAAACTCACGTTTCACATGTTATTTCCTGAGTAGACCTATGTTTAGAGGTCACTCTTTGAGGGACAGCTTGGATGTCTCAGTGACTTTCCTGCCCACCACGCTGCAGCTTACACAGGTAGTCACAGAGCCTGCATGATCAAAACTGACCTCTTCCAATCCTGCTGAACTCTGAGGGCATTATTTAAATTGAGGGATGATGAGTGAGTTTCACAGGTCTGACAAGGACCAGAGTATCCTGTCCTCACCCACATGGGACATGAGATGAGTGAGCCGAGGTGCTAGCAAAGGGGGAGGACCTTCTCCAAGCTCGCTCTGTCCACTGACAGGACTTTTCCAGTGCTGTGGCCATGCCCTGTGCTGGGAGGACACTTCCTTACTGACCCTTAGAGTTTGAGACGCTGTGGCTTGTGCTCTTGCACCTATTTCCATGCAGGTCTGTGCAGCTCACAAACAGGTGTGCTCACAATGCTTTTGTCTCCCAAATGGCAGCCAAATACCCAGTAAAACCTCACTTGATTTCTGCTTTGCCATACAGTTCTGTTTTTCTTGCGTGTTCCCTGCCCAACATGCAGTGCTGACAGCATTCCTGTTGTTATGCATGTCTGGACAGAGATCCTTGTGCTCTAGCTGTGGCTCCTGCTCCAGCACTGCCCCCTTGGAAGGATCAGATGAGATGTCAGGCATGCAGCAGACACAGAGGTCAGGACTCCCCCCAGCCCACACACCAAGCCACTGTGCACACGTTAGCCTGGCAACTGACCCAGCCACAGCTGACCCTGCTGTCCCAGGCATTGCCCCTTTGAATGGGCATTTGCAGCTGCAGAGAGAGCTCTGCTCCTTGCTGCAGACCCCATCTGGACCCCAACAGAGGTGCCTGTGTGCTCTCTCCACCCAGGGCATGCTAATTCCCTGTGATTTTCCCTTATTATCAAAACCTCTCTGAAAGTCCATCAGATTTTGGTTTTTTCTCTCTCCTGACCTCTACTTCTGGCATCAGAAAGCTGCTCGGAGCATTACCTCCTTGCACTTGAAATCTGATTTCCAGCCTATTTGTTGCTAATAGATGCTCATTTATTAATATGCCAAGGTTAATGGACCTTTTCCCTGGTATAGGAAAACCATATTGCTACATTACCGAATACAGGTCTTTCCTGTCTGTACAAACCATGAGGAGCTGTTGGATCAAATCAGTTCCTAAATGGGAAGCATTTAGGAATGTGTGGTGTACTGAGAAGATTGTCTTTGACACTGAGATTCACGTGTTGCTTGTGCACTTCCCAGTCATTCCTGTCTGCCCATGACTGTTGTTCCTCATTCCACTCTTCATAAATGAGTCTGACAGTTTTAGAAAGAAGGTAAATGTCCTCTGTCCTGGCAAGCACCAGGGTTTTGGTCCTTTCCTAAATGTTCTTGGAAGAACTGGAGCCTGGTGAATGCTCCCAACTTTACAGACGGAAAAATTTTCATCTGAACTTCTTTGGAGAGGTTCAGTCCCTGTTTTTTCTGTTGATCGTCACTAGGGGAGATTCATGGTTCCCATGATGCAGCAGCACATGCTCAACATTTCCCAGTGTATGCATGAGCAATAACCACTAATTTTGAGTATTACCTCCAGCCTTTCTTTTGGCTTCACGTGGAACCCTCCTGCCTGTGCTTGACGAAGCTGTTGTTGTGGGGAACGGTGCAGGCACAAATACAGCACACTCCACTCCCCTGCCACGTGGTTTTAGGGGACAACTGAGGGAGCCGCAGGGCGTCCCCCCACTGTGCAGGGGAGGATGCAGCTCTGGGGAGCACAACTCCAGGGCTCCTGTGAGCAGCTCCGTGTCCACCTCAGGGTGCTCCACAACCCTGAGCTCCCTTCACCACCTGCCCCTTGTCAAACGCCTCCTGCCAGCAGCGACACCAAACCAGCAGTGGGGAAGGTGACAGGGAGCTGAGTCACTGACGATTCTCACGCTTGGCCTGTTTTTGTGGCCAAAACAACTGATTTTATTTTCCACAGTTGTCAGTCATGGAAAGCATCGTTGTTTTTTTCTGTTTTTCAGTGCGGAAGGAAAAACAGGGGTGAGAGCCTGGAACCAAGTATTACTGATTAGAACTGATGGAGCTGGGCTGTTCCTGCAGAACATTTATTCCTCCTACACCCTCAGTAACTCAGCTTCATGCTTCAAGATCAACAAATTACTCCTACAAAACTGCACTGTCAAGGCCGAGGTGTGTCCTCTCCCTGCTCAGGCTGTATGTAGTCACTGGCCTAACACAGGGATGCTTCCTAGGTGAGCTCATGGATTAAATGTGTGTAGGGCAACACTTGCTTTTGAAGCTTGCTCAACAGTTTAATCAGCTCTGGAGGCAGTTTGTACAAGCTTTTTTCTTTTTTGTTTTTCACTGTATGTATTTTTTTGGCAGAGGAAAATATTCTGCCCCTCGAAAGACAGTAGTATTTCTCCCAGGCTGGACAGATTATCAGCTAGAAGTGAGCAGCCAGTGTGGAGGGGATGTGGGGAGTCTCCTCCTTTCATATCAAACATGTGGCTTGGCTGTCAAACTCCCAGACTGCTTGATAGCTGGATAAGAAATGTCACCTTTATCTGACTCTCTGCACAGCTCTTATCTGACCACAGACATTCACTGTACCGTGCTTGCCCTTCACCTGTTTCATTTCTGGACAGCTGAGGAAACTCTCGTCTCTCTTTGCCTATGTTTTCATTCTTGTAGATAAGAAGTAAATGAGGCCAAGGAGGTCTCAGGGACACCTCATGTTCTCCTCATGTTCCTTTATAGCTGACTCACAAAATAATTTCTTCTTCTCTCAGTATTTCATCTTCTCCTTTTGAAAGCCAACTGCCTGCTGTTTACAGGACCCAGAGAATGTAAGGCAAAGGAGATACCACCATGCTCATCAAATGAACAGCCTAAAAGGTGTTGCACTTGTGACTGTCCTTTTTACACTTATATGTATTTTTGTCCCAACTGCTTTTCTTCCTTACAGGCTCTTTAAATCCTGCCCTCACTGTTCCTTACCAACAGGGCCATATCTCTTCATAGTAACCCCAGCTGGCAGCTAAATATTTAACAGTCCAAGAACATCTTTTTTTAGTCACAGAGATTGTATTTCCTGGGATTACCCAAACCTGGTGTTTCTACACAGTCCTTTTAATCCAGCAGCTGATTTCAAGGTTTCTGGGGCTGTCACTGAGTCACAGGCTCTGCCACTGCAGCACATGCTGAGATGTTGGTGGGAGGGTTTGATGCTTCTGAAAGGGTTTGCTGGTGAAAACACTTCTCTCAGGAGAAGTAAGTGGGGTGTGAAATGCCCCCTCAATCTTTTCACATCTCAAGGGTGTAGGGCTAATGTTCCTTATAAAAGTTTCTCATTATTGGCTTGGTTGTGTCTAATAGCCTCAGCCACCCTGAACATCTGCTCTGATCTGCATCCCTCTTGGCAGGCCTGGCTCATGGATATTCCGGGGATTAGTTTCATGCAAAAAGTACTCAAAACAAGGAGGTGATTTAGAAATCCCCAGAAATAGCACTATAAGTGTGTCTCAGAGTGTGGAGGTGCCATGCAGCCAATAGCTTGTCTCTCTCCCCTGTGGGACTAGTTACAATCATATATATGCCTGCATCACTTCTTCTGTGGCATTTATATGGCTTAATTTTTTAATAAGCTTCTTTCAGGCAAGAAAAGTGTGGTCTACTAGTGCATTGCTGCAGTATCAGGAGCCATCTGCTGTGCTTCTGGGCTTGCTGCTGATTCCCTGGGAAAGACACATTATCCCTTCAGGCCCCCTCTCCCCTTACACGATTCTGAAGGTTTCCATCAGTTCAACTGGTATTTAAGAAAACCAGTGTTTTATTTTTTGAAGGGCCCAGTGTAAGGCACAGTTGAAAACACTGATGAGGTACCACACTTTTCACAACCAAGCCCTCCTCCTATATGAGCTGATATATTAAAGTGCATAGAATCATTAAGCTTGGGAAGGATCCTTCAGTTTATCAAGTCCAACCATTAACCTAACACTGCCAGGTACACCACTAAACCATGCCCCTAACAGCACAGCTGCATGTCTTTTGAACACTTCGAAGGATGGTGACTCCACCACTTTTCTGGGCAGCTTGTTCCAATGTTTGACCACCTTTTCAAGGAAGACACTTTTCCTAATGTACAATTAAAACCGCTCCTGGTGTCACTTGAGACCGTTCCCTCTTGTCCTGTCACTTGTTCCTTGGGATAAGAAATGGAGCCCCACTTTGCTTCAACCTCCTTTCAGGGAGTTCTAAAGAGTGAGAAGGCCCCCCAAGCCTCCTTTTCTCCAGGCTGAGCCGCCCCAGCTCCCTCCTCAGACTTGTTCTCCAGACCTTTCCCCAGCTCTGTGTTCCTCCTGTGGGCCTGCTCCAGCACCTCAATGTCTTTCTTGTCATGAGGGGCCCAGAACTGAACCAAAGACTCTCGGTGAGGCCTCACCAGTGCTGATTAAGTTTGAAGAGATTTTCCCAACTTTTGTCTCCCTGGTGTCTAGACCAGCATGGCTGCAGCAACACTGCTGCTCCTGCCCATGTCTCCATTCCTGCTCTGTGGCCACAGCAGCACAAGGACATCAGTAAAGGCATTACAGAACCCAGCCAGGCTTGTCACTTCCAGACAAGGAGCTGGACCTTTCTGTGAGAAACACTAGGACTTGGGAAACTTGCACAGAGATATTTATAGCATGGCTCCTTCCTGGGATGGAGAGAAACTTATTTTTGAATACTAGAGAGTAGAAATAGGCCAGCTCTGAAGGTGAAAAGGTATGAACTTCTATTTGGGGAACACTGCATGACTGGAGTCGCATGAGAAGGAAACTGGCAGTGGGTACAGTCAGTGCAGGTTCTTCTGCCTTTGCTTGTGGTACCTTTGAGACCACCCAGGCCAGATTCTGCTGCTTTTTTCAGTGCTGAAACCAGACCTGAATATAAGGAAGGCAGAATCTGGACATTCATTTTGTATTTCTCCCCATTTTGCACTCATAACTAGGTCTGTGCCAGGTCCCAAATGTACCTTGAAAGGGAATCTGGGAGGGTTTAGGTGCTAATGTGAAGTAACAGATCTGCAGCTTGTGATCAGAATGAATATCCAGGATTGGGGAGTTTGTCTCTGCATTTATGAAAGAGGATAAAATTAGATATTGAATACATACTGCCTTTCCATTAGCTATGCTATTATTGACTTGGATCAAGTTAGCCCTTTAAGCAAGGCCTGCCAGCCATTTTCACAATTCTGGCTTTTAATCATTGCCAGCTTGTAAATTCCTCCTTCATAGGCTAAGCCTGCTGGAAAGATTTCCATGGAGCTGACAGAAGTGTTTTATAGAAGCGGCCCTCTTTTGTCCTGGGGAATTACAACCCTATAAGTCTTCATTTTACTCAACATTCCAATTTGCAGCTTGGATGCCACAAGGAATGCCTTGGGTTTTGGTTTAGTGATGAAACTTGTGATATTGCAAGTGTAACAGAAAAATGAAGATCTGTAAAGGCCCGGTTAAGCTTTCCTTTGCTAATGTACATAGCCAGCCTGACAGGAAGGAAAACTCTCTTCAGCTGAGATATGCAGATATATGCTTAATGCCAAACACAAAAGCCATGGAAACGAGATTCTGGGTTGGATTGATCATGACTGAGATTGGCTCAGCTGGTCAGAGCATGGTGCTGACAACACCATGCTTGTGGATTTGATCCCTGTATGGGCCATTCATTTCAGAGTTGGACTCATGGTTCTTGTGGGTCCCTTCCACCTCACAATATTCTATGATTCTGTGATAACAGAGGAAGAAAGAAAAGTGTGGAAAGTCTTATCTGCCGTCAGAAAGGGTGTGCTTTGCTGCTCTGTTTTATATTCTCACAAGTGCCAATCTACCAGCTGGAAAAGCTGGGGTTTGCTGGGGTGCAGCAGGAGACACCAAAGCCTTACACTCATAGAATCATAGAATTGTTTGGCTTGGAATTATTTAGGTTGGAAAAGGTATTTAAGATCATCGAGTCCAACCATTAACCTAATACTGTCAAGAATGTTAAAGCACTTCTTGCTTTCTGTCTAGAAGACCTTCCTCATGTCCAAGTGAGTGCCAAGAAAGTTGCTGTCACACAACCATGGTTAAAAATGAACTAATTGCTGCCTCCCTGGCCTAAGGGATTCATTCTATTTTCATCTTCCCTTCTATTCGGTCCTCTGAAATTTGTAGAGGGAATGGCACCTAAACTACAAAGGGGATAAGTTTGATTGTGTGGAAAAATGAGCTCCTACAGGCAAGATTTTCCCAAGAAGTCAAAGAGTTGGACATCTGGAGGCTTTCCTCTCCATCACCCAGAAGAAGGATAGCTTGTTGCCTTGAGTAAGAAGAGGCAGGATTTGATTTCATCCCCAAACCCTCATCTCTCCTGCAAGAGCCCTGGTCTGCCATAAGCCAGCTGGGTGGCAGGGACATCCTATTGTGCCTCTGTTATCTTCTTCTCAGCCATTGGCAAAGCGAAGCTCATGGAGATGATTTTCTAGTCAAAGAAACCACCCTGGAGGTGGTTGTGCCATTATGGAGATTTATTTATCTGTCACCTTTTGCTCATGTAACAGAGCAAACTTGATGCCTCTGTAGAAGGCTTTTTGAGGATTTCCTGCTTTCAGCAGGGGGCCTTTGGGATTGTGCATAGAGACAGAACAATTTTCTCTTGGGACTGGCTTTGCACTTTTTTTCAAGGCTGCCCAATATGGGAAAAACACCAGTGCAGTTGACCCTTGTATAAAATATTCCTTTTAGCAGAGCTACTTTTCCCTGCAGGCAAAGGGAGCTGTAAGGCTACTCTGACTGATAAGTTCTGGGTGGGATGTGGGAACATGTTGTAGTGCTGTAGTTCCCCCTAGTTCTGCCATCCCCACTCACATCTACCAAGGCTTTAAGTGTCAGAGATATCTGCTACCCATTTGTGACCTTCATTTCTCCAGACCACTTTATTTACTGCAATGCAGAAGACAGAGCAAGAGTAACCTTAGCAATTAAATGCCAAATAAGCCAAGAGCAGTATCTCATTAAGACACATGCACTGGGGACCTTGTCCTTAAGGTGCACCTTGCATTTTCCATGCTCTTTACCTTCAGTCTGAGGCTTTTCCCAAGTATGGCTTGAAGCAATAGATCATTAAAAACTGGCATAACACTTTGGTTTTCTTTTCTCTCTTCTTCCACAGGCTGAAGGAGAAAGCTGGTGTTGTAAGGTGAGGTCCCAGGGCTGAAGCTGGTAGCCAAGAATTAACTCTTTGCCTATGGCAGCCATTGCTTTCTTTACTTCTCTTATCAAAGGCTGGTGGTGCCTTTGCTGTGCACCAAGGAGGAGGCAAGGTGCTTTTTAAAACTCCTCAGACTCTTTGACACAGCTTATGATTTATGTGCATGTGCTCAGGTGCTAAATGACCTTCCTGCAGCATTTGAAGTTTGGTGAATGAATAACCACCTCTCACCTGTGCAGAGCAGCAGACTTTGTGCTGTGCTGAAAGCAACGATAAAACCCAGTCAGGCTTCTCCTGCATTAAGCTGACATGAAGGCAGCCTTTCCCCCTCTGACAAACATGTCATGTCCTTTGTGCCTGCTTCTGGAAAGCCACAGAGCTGATATCCAGTGCTTTTGCTCTGTGCTGAGCTGTCAGACCCAGTGCACTCTCAGTTCTGGCATTTCTAGGCTGGAGCTGAAACCATCCAGGTCTCCCAGCTCAATACTCCATTGAGTCAAGGAGGAGCACTCACCTGAGGCAGTGGGACAGAGCTGAGTCTCTTAGCACTAAAAATGAGACAAAGGTGCCCTCTGACAAGACAGTGCTGTCAGCCATGGCAAAGCTCACATCTTCCCTGAGAAGGAGGCATATTGTTACTTAATTTTCAGGGCAACATGCAGGTTTATGTCTTCAGGGCTGAATCCTCATCTTTTGATGGCCACAGAGCCCCCAGGTCCGATGCTAGCGGTCTGTACGCTGTAAGGGATGATTTTGCCTGCTGCTGTGGTGGGCCTGGCATGCAGATAGGCCTGTCTTTCCAGGGAAAGGCAGCAGTGGTCACAATTATATCAGATTGTCCCCATCTCTAGATTCCCTGCAGACTCTGGAGGAGTGCTGCCTGTCCTGGCTCGCTGACCTTCCACTGTCTGGCTGAAGCAGCCTTTTCCCAACCAGAGCACTGCTCTGCTCTCACATGCAATGTGCCACTTGAGCAGAGCAGCAGACACCTTACCCAGCCCTAGGAGCTGCTGGATTTATGCTGCTGTTTGTGCTTGTGTGCCCTGCCTGTAAGCACAGGTAACACTTTAGAATGACTTTGCCAAGAGCTTGTCCTGAGGGTGGAGACTGCTTGGTGCAGTGATGAGGCAGGACACCTGCCTTCCCAAAGCAAATTACAGCCAGCTGCAGGTCATCTGTGCCACCTGATTTGGAGACTAGGCTGTTGCCACTGAATTAGTGCCACCGACATCCCAGCTGAGCTCTCAGAGGCTCTTGAGGAGATGTGCCTTTGAGAGGAGCAGGTTGCCCAGAGATGTTGTGGATACCTCATCCTTGGAAGTATTCAAGGCCAGGCTGGATGAAACTGTGAGCAATTTGATCTACTGGAAGGTGTCCCTGCCCATGGTGAGGGGGTTGGAATGGGATAGTCTTTATGGGTCTTTCCAATCCAAACTGTTCTATTCTGTGATTCTACAATTCTATAATAAGTAGTTGCATGTGTTCTCATGCCTGAGATCAGGGGCCTTTCTCTCACCACAGTCTCAAAAAAACTGCACAATCTTTCTGCAAACAGAAATTGCCGGTCTCAAACATTGGCAAAACATACCCTCAGTGACTTTGCAGTCATACAGAAAAGTTTGAGTTCAGATAAAATTGACTTTCCTGCTTCTGTGGGTGAAATGGCTTTTGAGATTAGACCCCTGTTGCCATGGGAATGCTGTAAAAGAGGTCTTCTGCATGGAAGATGGTAAATGTTTGCCCCTGGCATGGCCAAAGCCAGTTGCTTGCCCAGGGATCCCTGTAACATAGGAAAGCCTCTCAGACAGAATTTAGGACTGTAAAATACCTGCCTTAATTAACAAGTTGCATAATACTTTGCTGGGCAAAGAATGCTGAATTGTGAGTTTGTGCAGAAAAAAAGCAAGTAGGTGGGTGAAAAAAATGAAACTTCTATAATTAACTTCAAAATCTACATCAGGTTATAGTTTGACATGGCAATTTGAACACATGTGCCTGATTTCACTGTGCTTTTTTTAGTCTCTCCTGCTCGGTTATGTGTAACATTAAATACTGGGCAGGTCCATGTTGCACAGATGTTGTGGAAGTGGCTGTGAGGAAATGCCAGTGTGTCAGAGAGCTGTGTGACAGATATCATATGTGCCAGGCACTGCTTGGAGCACCTTCCGTGCCAGGCTGAGGTTGGAAAGGAGCCCTGGAGTTCAGTCATACCAGCAACCCCTACCTGTTCAGTCCTCAGCAGGGATCACCTTTGACTTTCCTCCCGATCCACACAATTGTGCCTTTCTCCTCATTTTGGGTTACAGGAAGTCTAGTCTGAAAAAAACCCACCAAACCACAGGAAGCTTCTTTGCTCTGCCCTTCCAAGTGCTGCTATTTTTTAACATGTATCTATATACCAACATCCCAGCTTGACCTTAAATGCTTTTGAAGTTCAGAAATGGTCAGATAACATTTGCCTTTCAGTTTTGTTTGCTTTCCTGGCTAAGACTGCATGAAGAGCCGCCCTGTTCACACAGGAGAGGTTTCACTCGTGTCTGGCCAGGAGCACCCACAGCAGTGCCAGGGGACTCAACAGGAAAGCCCAGTTGTGAGAGGCTGCCAGTCTGCATTTGCAAAGAGACGGTTCAGAGGGTTCAGGTGGATCTCCAGATCTCTTATGCTTTTCCAAACCATAATTCTAAATATTCTTACAATTATCCATGACTAGACAAATACTCTTGCAGGCACAGTAGGCCAGTCAGGTTAGCCTTATGTTGCTGTTCTGTGAATAATCCTCCATTTAATGTGTTTAGGACATCTAAGTTCTCACCTCTCTTTGAAGAACTCATACAGACACATCAACTTTTGCGTCAGGGATGAAAATTGTGATTATTTGCTATTGAAGTTGCCCAAGTCTCCTACTTCAAACATGAATTCTCCTTTAAATGGCAGATTGTGTTTAGACCTTATCACTCACTCTTTCCAATCTTTAAAAATTCTCTAAAATCAACTTACTTCTACCTATGGAGCTGTCTATCAGCTGCCAGCTCTCTGCCTCCTCTGTCCAGAGCACATTCCCAGCTGGCAGTTGTCACCCAGAGACCTCCCCACTGTCCTCTCACTATGCTAGGTATGTAAAGGTGATCAACAGCACCATTGCCACCATCCCAGGTCCTTTTGTCTTGGGGCTTCTCTGTGGCTGAAATGCTGACAGGAAATGGCCAAGCATGGCAGTGAGGAGGCTCTAGAGCAGAGACAGAGGTTGAAACCTGCTGAGCAAGCTCAGCTAAGGGAGAAAGAAGGAGGTCTGTGGAAGGTACAGCAGAAGGCACCAGCAGCTCCCAGAGCCAGCAGCTACTGCTTTAGCTGCTGCCCATCCCTGCAGGCTTACATCTCCTTGTTAGCAGTTACACCTTAGCTGGGAAGAGGGGGTGTGGGCTGTGTTTGTGTGTGTGTGCTGGGCCAGTGGGGCAAAACTCTCTAGACCTTCTGTAAGATCTTTGGGACCCCCCGTCAGGGACAGGGAAAGGTCTCTGTGCTGGCTGCAGTTCTCCAGGGGCTGCACCTGTGCATGCCCCTGGACCATGCAAGCTGTTTTAGGAAGGGGCTGGAGCCAGAACGAGCTCCTCGTTTCTGTCTTTCCAAAGCTGTGAAGTGACTCACCCTCTCTGGGAGCTGTTTCTGAGGACGAGAGTGGGAGTGAGGTGTCAGAAACTGAACTAAAACAAAAGTTAGGTTTGGGCCCAGGAAAATTTCCTGCTGCTGCTGTGGGTGGATAATGCCACAGCCTCCACAGACACAAGGCAGAGCCACTCAGAACCAAGGCTGAAGGGTGAACACAGGCCAGGACTATTTAAAACTGAAAGGCTGTGCTTTGGATTTTTATATGTGAAAGACCTAATTATGGGGACTTAAATCCTGTCAGAGCAGCTACTTCAGATGACTGAGTACAAGGTTGCTCACAGCATGGAGGAACATTCCCAGGTTGTTTCAGACAAAATATTTTAGGATTTGATCCTTTATCCATTTTCACACAGTCAAATCTCTCTCATGCCAACAGCTCAGGGAGATCAAGGCTACTCCACCAGAAAGAGCTGCTCTGCAGAATCTGATCACTGAGTTGGTTGAAAGGTTTTGGTCTGAGCCTTTTGCTGTTGCGTGGGATGGGCCATACAGGACAAAGACAGCTTGCACACAAAGGAGCAGCACAGCTGGATGCACCTCCAGCAAGGTTATATCTGCTGCCTGTTGGGGTGGATTTGAGTCAAGCCTTTTAATTTCCTTCAGCAACAGTAGGACTGTAGTAAACCCTTACTGTGGCAGATTTCAACCTCTTGGGGGTTATTAGAAAAGAAATTCACTAAATACTGCTCTGTGTCATGCTTTGCCTATGTCTTGATAGGAGGATACTGTTGGAAGTGGAACTTGCTGCAGAAAAGTACCAGCGTACAGTCATGACCTTGTCCCAAATGGTTGCTTGTGTTATAAAACCAAGGTTTGCCTACATGGTGCAGCAATATCCTTGGTTTAAAGGGCCTCCCCTTTTTTAAACTTGCCTATCCCACAACAAAATGCTCTCCCTCCCATTAAGCACAGGCAAGAAACCTTTCTGTGAGTCACCCAGACAGCTCCCACATGGCACATTCTCCCTTTCCCCTGCTGTCAGATACAGGATTTAGGTAAGGCCACATGTGAGCTTTGCTTTTAGCGGAGCAGGAGATCACATTAACATCCACTGCAGGTCATGGCAGATTTTCACTCCGGGCCCCTCTGGGCTGTCCAGCACTAACTCCATCTGCTGAAGATGCTGTGCTCTGTGTGGGTCTGATACAGATCTAGACAGGCATAGCCCCAGCAGGACAACTCCCTGGGAATGTCATCAGCATAATTAATAGTGACATGGGATTAAGCATATCTGGTCTGTCTGAAGTCTCCTATTTATTTCAAGGGGCCTTTGTCTGCACAGGTGTGCAATAACCCACCCACGTTTCTCTTGTTGCAAAGATGATTTAACTTTCTTCTCCTTTACTGGGCAATAGCACAGTATTGAGCTTTATACACAAAGGAAATCTGCAAGTTTTAACCCCTCAAACTTCCCCCTTATTAGAGGAAACAAACCCCTATTCTTCAGCCTTTGCCTGTAGGTCACAGTTTTGAGTCCTCTTATCATTCTGACTGCTGTGCTTTCATCTTCCCAGTCTGTCTCTGTTCTCTCTAATTGAACCATAGTGGTCTAGTTGAGGATTTTCCAAAGTGGGCCAGAACAGAGTAATTATCTCCTGTCTCACAGAGAGTCTCATATTGTTAGTGCATCTTTGTTTTTTGATCCATTGTAACTCCAGGCCTTTTTTTGCTGCACTGCTGCCAACCTTGTTTGTACCTGTGCCTCTGGTTCATTCTTCTCAAGTTTAGTATTTTTCATGTGCATGTAATCAATTAAATCTTGCAGAGTTTGGTTCATTTATGGTTTGCTTTCAAGCTTTTTAGTCTCTGAATTTATCTGTTAGAATGTTCTTGTAGCCAGCAAAATTTTAAAGTATTCTATCTTCTTCATTGTCCAAACTTCATAGAAATGAACAGTAACACTGGAGTAATACTGGATCTAAAGCAGAGTGCCACAGTACACATTTCAAATATCTTCTCAGTTTGGTATAGCAGCCGATTGTAAGAGACCTTTGAGGACAGTTACATGACATACCTTGTCCTATAAATGAAACCCAAACATTTTTGTGGAAGTATGCTTTGCCAATGAGGGCTTCCAGGTTTTTCTGTTCAGCTGTCAGCATTAGTGGCACTCACAGAAATGATGGCACTGGCTGATGGAACAAAATGTCATGTAGAGGTTTCTTCCTGTGAATTTGAAATACCTCTTGTTGTGTCTGTGGCACCTTCTGGACAAGCCTGGCTGGCATTTTTTTGTCCTCAGCCAAGACAGTTGTCAAATGCCAAAACTTAGCAGGTACATGGAAGGACCAGGGAAAAGAATGAGATTTCCTCCCACAAAAGAGATGGTTTTTTATTTTAAATTACTTGAAATGTCCTTTCCATATCTCTGGAAGTGTTCAAGACCAGGCTGGATGGAACTTTGAGCAACCTGGTCTAATGGAAGCTGTCCCTGCCATGACAGAGGGGGGGTGGAACTGGATGATCTTTAAGGTCCCTTCCAATCCAAACCAAACCCTTCTGTGAACTCACAAGCCAATCTGTTACCTTGAAAATGCTCAGAAAGGATATTTGTGGCCTTTCCTTGTAAATTTTTGGAAACCCTTGAGGAATCACACTGGTGAACACTGAAAAATATTTACTGTATGTTTGCCCTGCTGTTGTGTTGATGGATGGAAGCCAGACAGCTGAGAAGAAAACCACCTCTAAATTCTGTGCACTGGCTCAGGTGAGACATTGGTGATAAAGGCAAATTGAGTTTGAACAGTGAGTGACTGAACATGCTCAGCATGGAGAACTTCCTAGAGCATGGGGTGGGCAGAGCAGAGAACTGAGCCTGGAGCTCAGTCATTTATGGTTGCCCAGGGTCACTCTGTATTCCTCCAGGGACAGGGGGTGGGTGGCTCTTGCTGGAGGCTCCGAGGGGCTGTTTCCCTCTGCGGGTGCACTGGACTGTTTGTCATGGCTTGATGCAGGAGCACTTGTGCAAGAATCACTCTGGCTACCATTTTCTGACACTGCCATTTGGTTAAAATTTTTAAATGTACCTTTGTAACTCAAGTGCTTGTCACTGCTCAGTTTCACCAAGCAGAACTTGATGTTCTGTTGATTTGCAAATCAGTTCTTGTTGAAAAACAAATTTGCAAGAGTGATTTAGATCCTGCAGTGCTCAACATCACCAATACCCACAGCTTGCAGACACACCTGTCCATCTCAAGGGTTTGAGATCATCCCTTTGCATTAGTGTAGAAACAGTTGTATTTTTAAGTAGGGTTTTAACTGTAATCATCACCCCTAGTTGAATAAATTGGGTATTAAAATGGATTCTGAAAGAAAAATATTAGGCATGAAAATGAAATCTAAGAGCCCAGCCCTTCTTGTGAAACCTGGGTTCTACTCTGGTCTTAGAGCAAGGAGCCCCTCACAGACAGGACACGGCTGTGCATCCTCCTGGCCAGCACCTTAGTCAATGTACTAGCTTGAAAACAAATCAGTGGGACATCACAAGTCAGAACTATAATTCAATAGGAAAATTAAAATAAATGCAATATTACAAGAACACTGACAGAGTCAGGATACAACCTGATACCCTATGAGTCAGGGTGGTAGGAGCAGTCCAGATTAAGTGGTCCTGTTGAAGCAGTAGTCCTGTAGAAAAACATCTAGTCTTCACCTGAAGGTCCAGTGGTGTAACCCTTGTCCTCTGGAAGTCACAGGGCTACTCATGCTCTCCCAAACCCTGGATTATATCCAGGTGGGAATGTGTGACTCCTCCCCCTGGGTGGAGCATCTCACAATGGGCTGATGTAATTCTATGAGTCATGTGGTGGGTCCTTGATGGCCCATTAAATAGAGATAGCCAACCCAAGGGCCTTATCAGGGATGAGTTAGATAGGAGATAAGGAACACTGCTCCACCTGCTTTAACAGCTTGTGAAGATGGTAATAAAATACATGCTTTTGGTTGCATTTTACATTGTAACCTAGGACAGTCGAGTTCCTCATTCATCCCATATTGCAGCTGAGTCCCCACAGTGAGATGTTCATGAGGGGAAGCAGAGGAAAACAGCAGAGGTGTAAGCTGGTGTCCTGAAGTGAATGGTGAGCTGCAGAAGGACAGTGTTTTGTTTTGTTCTGTTTTGTTTTCTTTTGTTTTGTTCAGTTCATGCCTTGTGTAATGGGCTGAGATGCTGGGCTGTGGTCAGGGGTCTTCAATGTTATTGTACTCAAGTTGTATTTTTTCCTGGATTTATGGAAAACACCTTGTGTTACAAAACATGAGGGGATTACCTTTGTTTTTATTCATTTCTATCATGTGAAAGCAGGCAGACTGACTGAAAAGGTAGTTCAAAGCTGAGCAAGTAACTTCTCTGTGAATTTTTACTCAAATAGAGACTAGTTGCAATTTCTTATGGTAGAGTTATACTGCCAATTCTGCTGTATGCTGGCTTTTATACCAGGCTCATCTGCTCTGTTTTGAGCACCTTCTAGCAGTGAATTAAGTATTGCAAATAAATCTGATTGATTCTGAACACAGAGGTGTTTATACTACTACCTGAAATGGTAGAAATCTCCTGCACAGCATTTCTAAATGAAACCCAAGGTACTCAGTTTGAGTGTGGAAGAGTCGTGTGCATGCTTCCCACAATAAATAGCTTTTGGACTGCCATGCTAAAGGCAAATAGACAATAACAATAAATCAGGAAACTACAGAAAAAGAAAGAGTAGTTTCCAGTGAAGAATAGGACAGATTTGGAGCATCTGATTCAGTAAAGTCTGTTAAAAATTCCAAAAGTGAAAATTCTCACCCAGGGTGATAATTCATCCTTTCTGCTCAGGATCTTCAGGCTCTTTCAAATGGTGATACGACTCTGAAATAGTTCTCTATCTCACTTTGATGGTAATAAGAAATCCATAAGATTTATGGATCACTAGCCTGAAGTCAGTGGTGCCCTGCCTAGGAACTGAAACATTTCTGCTTTTGAAAGGGATCTAAGACATCATATCTGAGGCTTTAAATCCAGTCAGGTTGGATGGATTCAAATAAGGAAGAGTTTGATGAAATACACTCTGGAGTACCTAAGGGGGAGAAAAATGAATTTCTAAACTATTAAATTTTATTTTATAGAGCTCCTGAAGTGCATGCACAACCTTTGCAGTTTGGGAAAGGACAGATGTAGCATCTATCTTCAAAAACAGGAAGAAAGAGGCTCTATGAATTGATTTCAGATCCTGGTAAGCCCCTTGACACCAGCATGGAGTCTCTGTCCTTGCTCTGTCCCCAACCCTCACCCAAACCAGAACAAAAGGTCCAAAACAGACACCCATCACCAAGGAGTCCCATAGAGAAGTGTCTGGGACTAGAAGCTCTTGGTTGTCCTTCTTTCTCTTAGTGGTCCCTTCGCATTCCCACAGGATCATCCTGCTCTAGCTCCACCATTTATTTCAAAACTACTCAGACCTGGGGCAGAGACTGGGTTATTCACACATTCAAAGAATATTTTGAATTGGAAGGGACCGATAAGGATCAATGAGACCAAGTCTTAAGTAAATGGCCTATATGGGGATTGAAGCTACAACCCTGATGTAGAGCCAATCACAGGGTGAATTGACTGAGACCACAGAAAATCAGGGCTTTTGTTCCTGGGCTTCAGCAGAGTCTAGGCTTGGAGAGCTCAGTACAGCTTGGGTAGACATGGAAAAGAGCATGGACTGAGGTAAGGGCTGCATGCAGGATGTGCTGAACTGACCAAAAATAACTTCCATTCTAGAATGTTTTTCCCCTTGGAAATAGTCATAGGATTGTAGAATATCCTGATCTGGAAGTGTCCCACAAGGATCATTGAGTCCATCTCCTGGCTCTGTACAGGACAATCCTAAGAATCACACCATGTGCCCGAGAGTGTTGTCCAAGCCCTTCTTCACCTCTGTCAGGCTGGTGCTGTGACCACTGCCCTGGGGAGCCTGTTCCAGTGCCCAACCACCCTCTGGGTAAAAAACCTTTTTATAATATCCAAACCCCCTGACACAGCTTCATGTCACTGGTCACCAGAGAGAAGAGGTCAGTGCCTGTCTCTCTGCTTCACGTCCTGAGGCAGCTCTGCAATGAGGTCTTCCCTCAGTTCCCTCCAGCCGGAACAAGCCAAGTGATCTCAGACACTCCTCATATGGCTTCCCCTCTAGACCTTTCACCATCTTTATGGCCTCCTTTGGACCTCTTTTCTGCTGCCCACAGCAGATCCTGATGCTGGCGCTGCTTCAGCATTGTTTAGAATTCAGGAAAATGCCCATATAAATAAAAGGTTTTTCTGAATTTCTAGTAAGGAATGGAATATCAGTCCATGGCTGGAAGTACAAACCACACACCACCATGTCTCATCCTACACAAATCTAAGAAGGATGAATTATCTGAGAAAATGCAGGTCAGCTTGTCCCTTGTCAGTTACGTGCCAGAGTTAAAAACAAAACCCCCAAAAAATCAGAAGAGTAGACTACAGAATTTATTTCAAGTGCAAAGTGCTGGATCATGAACAACGTACTAAAATATCTCAGCACAATGAGCCACATGAAATGACCTATCATAATAAAAAATCCCAGCAAATGAGGCAGTGAAAATGGCTGGAAAGGATCAGGGAGCAAACTTAGTGGGCTGTTTTTACAGAAAGTTACTAACAACTCTTACAGCCCAAAATAGTGCATGTGTCAAATACTCAGCTATATCCCTCTCCAAAGCTGCTGCCCTGGGAAAGAGTTTGGGCTCCATGGGAAACACAGGGAAAATGTGGCACTTTGTCTTTTCTGTCACTTGGCAAATGAACCACTAGTGGGTTTTTTTGAAAGTCATTTGCAGCTTCAAAGGTTTGCATATGTCATGTGTCCCTCCCTGCCTCTGCTCTGTGAAGCTCCGATGCAGCAACAGCACTCAGAGCAGTCAGGGGCTCCTGGCTGGCACTGCCCAGCTCCACTCAAATTCTGCACAGAGTGAGGCTCCTGCACAATAAGGTGCAGCATAAACGTGGAGCATCACAGCTGCACTGGAGTAACTCTGCACAGGCACTGGTTTAGAGAGAACCAAGGTCATGGAATCATACAAAAATAGAATGGTTTGGGTTGAGAGGGGTCTTTAAAGATCAAGTTGCTCAGAGCCCCAACATGACCTTGAATGTTCTCAGCTATGGAACATCCACTACCTCTCTGGGCAACCTGTGTCAGTGTTTTACCACCCTCATTTAAAAAAAAAAAAATCTTCTTTGTGTGAAATCTGAGGTGCCAATGGCACTCTCAGAACAGCTTTGTAACTCCACAGTAGAGCCTATGAACACCACATCTTTTTCTATCTTGTTTCTTATGATTTGGGGGAAGAAATGTGTTTGTTAATATTTTGCAGGGGACTCTTCTCCCCAGTCCCTTTGCTCTCAGGGAGCTGAAGTAGCAATAGGTGAGTTGAAGGTTCACAAACAGGACTTGACTTCACTGAAGTCAATGGAGGCACCAGTGGGGTTTGGCATGATTGTGGGCTGAATGATTTCTAGTTAAGCATGCAAAATAAATATTTTTAAACCACCTTCATATAACTATTCTAGATCTAGACAGCTGTTTTTAGAAACAAGAGATCTTTCAGTTTATTAGCCAACTCCCCTGCTATCACAGAAATGTCTTTTACAAGCTTTTGAAAGAATTCACCCTGAAAGTCAGTTTTCAAAGAAATGTTATGTTTTGCTTTTGGTAGAGATTCTGATCACTTTAGCAGCAAGAAGCCTTCTAATTTTCAGCCTAAGTATATTTGTGGACAGTGTGTACCTATTTGTTCTCCTGCCAACCCCGTGCTTTAGGTTAAACAGGTCCTTTCCTCTCCTCTACTTTCCTCCTTGCTGTATTTATAGAAAGCAATTAACACACCTTCTTAGCCTCTGGTTTCCTAGGCTCAGAAAGCCAAACTCTGGATGCCACTCAGGAAGCCATCCTTCCTTGATAGGATTGTTTGGACAGACTTGCTATCAGACCCAGTTTCCTGCATGATGTATCTGTAACACTTGGGATAGAAGTAATTTAGTTCCTGGTTCAAGTGTACCAGGTTCCTTGACTCCTTTTCTCCTCAGACAAATCTCCTTTTCAGCCCTGTATGTGTATCCCCATTTAGCCACCTTGCCCACAGGAGGAACCATGGCATCCTGGTTAAAACATGAATAAGTATTATTTTTACTTTCAGACCTTGCCTATGTGATCTGTAGATGTTGTTCCACATTCTTTCTTTCACTTTTGTCCCTTTTTGTTTATGAGGCCCCTTTTTTGCATTCCCAAGGGACTCCCTGCTTGTTCCTACTACCCCTTCAAGCCAGCCTGCTTCTCACAAAATGCTCTTCTAATATTTTTGCAAATAATTAAAAGCCCGAGCATCTGAAAGATGCCCTTGTTCATTCAATAGTGAGACTAAATCACCAGGAAAGTGTTATGCTTTTGTTCCACCCCCTCTGTAGTGCCTTTTAGTGAACCACAAGAGTGAGAGAATGGTGCCAGGTCACGATGACACCGTTCATCTTGTCCATCATCATCCTGTCCCCGTTTGGCATTATGTTCTTGGTGTGCCAGCCCAGGGATATTTCTGGCCTGCCTTAGTGCTTCAGTCATGTCAGCCTTCTAGAAGCAAGCTGTGCTTTCTGGTACAGTGACATTTCTAGGGGGTAGGGGAGGATTTTGTGAGATAAGTCACATCTTTTGTAAGCAATCACAGCCAAGTTTTCAGAGCTAGAGGAGAACCTCTTATATTTACCCAACCATGGCATGAAATCTCTCAGATCAGCATGAAAGAGCTCTAACAGGACTTTTTTTTTAATTATTCATGCCACAGGGTGGATAAAAGCTGAAAGTTGCCTTGTCCATCCAACTTGGCATGGACATCCAGCTCATGGACTTTGAGTCTTGCAGCAGATGGCTCATCCTCCTTTGCTTTTTCTCTCTCCTTTACCTGGAGATTAAATCATAGAATCATAAAATGATTTGGGTTGGATGGGACCATAAGGATCATCTAGTTCCAACTTCCCTGCCATGAGCAGGGACACCTTCCACAAGACCAGGTTTCTCAAAGCTCCATATAGCCTGTCCATCTTCCAGTGATGGGGAATCCACAGCTTCTCAGGGCAACCCGTGCCAGTGCCTCACCACTTTCACAGTAAAGAACTTTCTCGTAATATGTAACCTAAACCTACCCTCTTTCAGTTTAAATCCATTTCCCCTTGTCCTGTCTCTACATGCTCTTGTAACAAGCTCCTCTCCGTCTTTCTTGTAGGCTCCCTTTGGGTACTGAAAGGCTGTAGTTAGGTCACCCCTAAGTCTCTTTTCCAGACTGAACCCAATTCTCACAACCTTTCCTTGTAAAAGAGGTGCTCCATGGCTCTACTCATCTTGCTGGCCTTTCTCTGGACTTGCTCTACCAGGTATTGACCTGTCCTTCCAATGCAGCATTTGTGTCTCTTTGGGTGGATCATTTCACTAAATTGCAATAAAGCAGCACCAAGTGAAGAAAAACCGTTCTTGCCAACCCACATGCTGCTCTTCTGAGAGCTGATATCCAGGCAGAGGAACAAGTGGTTGTTTTGTAAGGTTCCTGATGGGGTCCTAGAAGGATTTGCCAGGATGAGGGGAAGAAGAACCCATGGCTTCTGGACAGCAGGATCAATTTTCATGAGCAGCCTCTATAATTTTTTCCCTGTGGAAAGGGCCCATCAGGTCTGAAAGAACATCTTCCCTCTCATATCATGGGGAAGGTGCCTTGACTGTGCTGGTGTTTTTCCCTGGGAACAGCACCAGCTTGAAAGGCTGTCCAAACCACATTTAATCTTTAGAATAGCTGTGCAAATCTAGTGAGAGCACCCTGCTGCAATCCAGTCCTGTCAACACTGCTCAGAAAGGACCGACCTTTTCAGTCCCCGTGCAGAAGAAGTGAAGACTCATAACGGAGCACGCTGAAAACTGATGAGCAATAAGGAACAAATCCGACATGGTGGTGTCACTGTTCCTACAACACTTCAGTCTCTTTATGTACATTCAGTACCATCAGCATCTGGGGGATGGCAAATCAGACTGAGGGGAGCAGAGCTGTGAAACATTTCATGGATCTTTTCAGGGAAGATCAGCATGGTCAGGGTAATACTGAAACCTGCTTACTTGTGTAGCATTAGCCCTTCTCCTGTTAGCTGTGCAACACAAGTCTATCTTCCTATATTTCCACAGAAAGTGATAGTTCTATTCACCTCCTAATTATCAGAACAAGGCATGATGCCATTCCACTTCTACATCTAATATGAACTACAATGTTGATTTCTGTGAGAATAAAGTCTTTCTGGAAGATACAAGTTGTCAAGCGCAAGTTTGTCATTCATGTATGAATGGTTAAGTGTAAAACTTATAGATATTCCAGAGGCAAAACCAAATGTTTGGATACGTTTCTGGCATTAAATTTAGTGTGTAATCAGAAATTAATCTATCTAATGTTATTTATGAGCTCTGGGTTAATGACATAGGTGTGCAACAGTGTGTAGCAATGCAGGTCTTACACTTGAAAAAGTCAGATCCATTTTCAGCATCTGATGACAAATTTCACTAAGCTTTAAGTTTTTACTTTATCTGAGGTCTTATCCCTTTTTCTTATCCTTATTTTACTTCTATACAGGAAGATGAACTTCAGACTAACAGAAAAGAGCCTTCAAAGAACAGATTACTTGTAGGTGCCACAGTTAGAATTTTTGGAAAGAAAACCTGAGAAATATTTAGATAGGCATTGCAACACGTAGGCAAGATATAACCTTCCAGGCAGATAGGAGTAAATGGTATTACTCAAATAATAAAGCAGTTGTTGTATACAGCTCTCAGTTCTGGTTGCATTTTCTCAGAATCATTGGAATGCTGGTTCTAAGGACCTCTGAAGGTCTCTAGTACATCCTCAAGCTGAAGGCAGGTCTACTGCCAGCATCAGACAAAGCCATTGCTAGTCTGATTTACACTTCACCTCTGAGGATGCAGGCTCTACTATCCCTCTGTATGGCAGAGATTTATTCTTCCAGGACTATAACATTCTCCTGCTTAAGAAGTTTCCTAGGGCCAAATCTGACCCCTTCAAGGTACAATTTGTGGTCATTGCCATCTTGAACCTGAACCTGAAATAATACTTTTTTTTTTAACTTAACCATAAGGGGATTTTGAGTGACTTATTCTTGCTTTCTTCAGCAGAGGAGATCAGCATGCACTTTGGTTTTGAAGTGTTACTGGAAATGTTACAAACTTCCAACATTAAGTGATGCTGGACTTGAAATTCTACATGTTCTGCCCCTGACAAGGGACAAAATTACACCTGATCATGTTGGGTCCCGCTCAGCATCCCAGCACACTGATTAGGGAGGACCCACAGACACAACAGGGAGTGAAAGCATGACCAGACCTGTGGCTGGGAGCATCCACTAAGTCACTGGGTGGTTCAATGTGACACATGCCACTGGTGAACCTGCAGGCCAGTTCATGGAGCAAATGCAGTCCTGGGTGCATTGGGGCCTTTCTCTCCATGCAGTCAGGTCTCCTTCTCTCCAGTTCTGCCTGTAGAGGGTTTGAGAGTCCTGCCTTGGAGAAGTGGATCCTCTGGGCATGGTAAGAATTGATCTGTTGTGTGGACATGGAAAAGGAGGAGAGGCAGGAGGTGACAAGAAATACCTCCAGCCTTCCCTTTGCCAAAATTGTCATGGAAAAGAAAGACATAGAGCTATTAGAAAGCATCCAAAGGAGGCCTATGAACACAGTGAAGGGCCTTGAGGGGAGGCTGTGGGAAGGACAGCTGAGGTCACTGGGTCTGTTCAGCCTGGAGAGACCTCATTGCAGGCTATAAGACCCAGCCTGCCAGAGATCAAGAAGCATTTGGGCAGCAGTCTTTGGCACATGCTGTGGTTCTTGAGGATGGTGCTGTGCATGGCTGTGAGTTGAACTCGATGATCCTTGTGGGTCCCCTCCAACTCAGGACATTCTATGATTGTGTGATTCTGCTGCATTGGTTGAGACCCTTAAAGACCTTCATGGCCTATTCTTGGCTCCATAACAGTGACATACTGGCCTAGGACATGGACTCCAACACCTTACTAGGATGTCACCATTTGTCTTAGGTCACCAGTGTGTATTTGTAAGGTGTGGGGTCTGGAGTGGGGCTTCTTCACTTTTCTATTGCCAATTGTATTTCTGAATAATTTGAGGCTGGAAGCCAAGCTATTGAGTCTGGTAAGGTAGCACAATGTGGGAGAAGAGCAAGGGAAAATGTGAGGGTGTATTTCTGAGATACCAGTGGTAGGTGGATAGCTTCATTCTGTTTTGCATGCAGGGAAGTAGAGGGGTATTTTTGTCCAGATCTTATATACTGGCATACACTGAAAATTTTGGTGTTGAAAAGGCAGAGATGGAACCTGCATACCAAAGGCAAAATGACTTATGCTGAAGACTGTAATAACTGAAATCATGGATAAATCTCATCACCTGAGTGACACTATGACTCAACATTAGGCTTGAAGGAAGAATATTTTCTTTGATAAAAATTATTTTTAGATTTTAAAAGAAATTTATTTCTTTTGCCACAGTATATTGTTTAAGGAGACAATTAGAGACATTTTTCTTTTGGACTGTTTTGCTGGAATGTGTGTGGGGGAAGGATGGGGTGACATGACTGAAAACCCCACCTGTAGTTCTGCCTGGGAGATTTTGGCATGGAATTTTTCACTGGGCAAGATCTAACCTGAATTATGCAGTTCTTAGGAAGATTAGACAGCGGACAAATATTGTGAAAAGATAAAAATAAACACGTGTGAAATTTTAAAAACACTTGCCCTGACTTACACTCATCTTCGTGCTTTTCGCCCACAAACATCTTGGCAAAGAGTTTATTATCAGGAGGGCTTGCTGAAAGAGCAATTTCTAGCTCTGTGCTGCAGAATAGTGAGGAAATGTGCTTGCAGTCAGGTTTGGTAAAGAAACAGAGGCTGAGGGGAATTTTTCTCACTCTCTACCTGAAAGGAAGTTGTAGACAGGTGGGAGTCCGTTTCTTCTCCCAAGGAACAAGTGATAAGACAAGAGGAAACAGCCTCAAATTGCACCAGAGGAGGTTTAGATTGGGTATTAGGAGCAACTCCTTTGCTGAAACAGGGATCAGGCATGCAAAGAGGCTGCCCAGGGAGGTGGCTGAGTCACTATCCCTGGAGGTATTTAAAAGATATGTAGATGTGGCACTTGGGGACATGATTTAATGGTGGGCTTGGCAGTGCTGGATTAATGATTAGACTTGCTAACCTTAAAGAACTTTTCCAAGCTTTATGATTCTGTGGAGTCAGACACATTGTGTAGCGTGGGGAGAGAGTGAGGTACTGGGCCACAAGTAGAGAGTGTGTGTGGTCTGTCACAGGCAACAACTCAAATAAGAAATGAATTAATGAAGACTATAGCCTCATCTTTCTAAAGAGGAAAAAAAACCTTAGAGCTGCTAATTACTCCCATCCAAATGGGAATGAAGATGCGTGGGCACAAATCGCACTTTGCTGAGAAATTTCCATGTGTTTATGGATGTAAATGGAAGTCTGCACATCTTTAAAAAGCCTGGAAATCAGGCATCCAGCAGGTAGGCTTCACTAAAGAAGAGCTGTAGCAGAGAAGCCTGTTACCCAGATCTTCCCACCCTGGGCACAGGGAATTTTCTTCTCGGCTCTCTCAGCAGCACTGGAGATTCAAGCCTGGCCTGAGGTTGTTTAAAGGATACATGTGCAGCAAACCTACTCAGTGCACAGAAGAAATGCTGGGAATTGGCTGGTTCTGTTTCAGTGCCTGGTCTCCTTTGAGAGCACGTGGCATGAACACTGTGTAAAGCAAAAGCAAACAGCACAAAGGCTTCCATGGCCTCTAAACAAAGTACAGCAAAACACACTGCTCCCCTCATCCTCCAGACAGAAGTAAATGGTGTCTGTGTGTGGTCTCTGGCATCAGGTATGCCTGGCAGCACTCTGTGCCTTTTTGTTTGAGGAGAGACAGCTGATTTACCAGGGAAGCGCCTTGATGGAGGCCTCAAACACACTAATTCCTATAGAGAGGGAAGTTGCAGGCCAAACAGACTTAGCACTGGGAATTTTTACTTAATTTCTTTACAAACAGCACAGGTTTCTGATGACTGATTCATACTGACCAAAAGAAAGAAAAAAAAAAATATACAAACACCTTTTGTCCTCCTTCCCCTGAATTGAACAGTTATTATGTCCCCTTTCCTAGCCTCGACTTCCCTGACTTTCACCCCATGTCACAGTTATCCTTCTCTCATTTCTCTGGTGGCATCATCATTTCTCTTGAGGCTGTGCATGGAACTGTATCTTGCTGATGCTTTTTGCTTGCCATTTTTTTCTCTTGCCACCATTATTTTCTCTTAGTTTTTCTCTGCTGCTCTTTGCTTCTAGCTTGTCTTCAAAGGGATTTTTTAGTGTCCCCAATATGGTGATGGTCACCTCTGTCCACAGTTCCTCAGGGTGTCCCTGCACTGCTGTTTTCCCCATGGCCAAAGTTCCTCCAGGGTGTGTGAGTGTGGGTCACCTACAGCTGCAGGCCCTCAGGGCTGCTCCTACAGTGGCATGGGACCCTCAGGGATGTCCCCACACTGATGTGGATGTTCACAGCCTCACTGCTCAGGTTTTGGTTACCAAAACCAGAGTTAAGGATGATCTAAGTGCAGGGAATTTGGTCCTCTTGACTGCTTCAAAGCAAAATTTTATATTTCTCTTCAGAAAATCAATTTGCTATTACCAAAATAAAAGAAGAAAATAAAAGGATCTTCATGTTACTTAGAGTATTAAAAATAAAGTCTTTGAAATATGTTTAAAGCAAACTAACATTCAGAAACAGCTAGGGTTGATGTTTGCTAGAATATCTGCTTTTGAAATGTGAATCAGCTCCCCTCTTCCCCATGCCCCATTTTCCATTCAGACCTGCCCCCAGGCATCCATCCCCAGCACCCCCCAGTTTCAGTTCTCACTGGGTTGGGTTGTGCTAGAGAAGAGCAAATTGCCTTTTGACAAATCTGTCTGCCCGTGGGGGTGCTCCTGGGCTGCCCAGACAGGCTCTGGGCTTGTTTTCGCTCTGCCCTGCGGATGCTGTGCCCTGCTCTGAGAGTGTGCCTCCTGTGTGTCCCTTGTTGTATTCCCTGTATTAAAACATTTTTTCTTTTCATATAGCTTTCAGCAGTGATACATGAGATTTCAAAAAACCACAAATCAGGTACTTGGGAGACCTCACAAGAGACTTTATTCACTTCAACCAATGACATAAAAGATGTATTTGAGAGGAATATCTGCATAATGTTTTACCAAAATGCTTATGAGTGGCACATGAATTTTATAGCTGCAATAAACTGCTTAAGTACCTCTACAATATGTTCAGCCAGTAGTTGGTGTTGGGGGCAGATGAGGTAACATGCAGATTTTAAAATCAACACCTTATCAGCCCTTAGAGAAGATAGCAAGTGCTGACAGCAGGTGTTTCCTGAGCTATGAGGTCAGCCCAGATAGTGGAGCAGCAGGTGATGTAATGCTGCTGCCATTCCTGCTGCAGTGGCCCTGAGGTGGTATTTGACTTACAGCCACATGTGATACACACCTATAGAGGGGTGTACAGACCCTGCTCACAAATGGCTGGAGAAGTGGGGTGATCTGAGGAAACAAATGTGATATTTGCAACATCTTTTTTTTACCAGCTGGCTTTCCACAGAGACTTTACATTGACATTCAGTGCTTGTTGTACTCCTACCAGAGAGCAGATTGAGATTGACCAGATACTGCCAGGAGTTTTGTTGTGATATTTATTTGATCTTTACTTTACAGGTAAACTTTCATATACTCCCTGCCTGCTGTGCAAATGTGATGTTTCTTACAACTTTCATAAAAAAGTGTAAGAGGAGACAATAAAATAAGGAAAACTTGATGTACAGGGACATCTTTATTGTGAGGCTGCTCAAACACTGCAACATATTACCCAGAGAAACTGTGGATGCCCTGTCCCTGGAAGTCTTCAGGTTGGATGGGGCTTTGAACATTCTTTTCTAGTGTAATGTGTCCCTGCCCATGGAAGGGGGGCTTGGAATGAGATGATCTTTAAGGTCCCTTCCATCCCAAACCATCCTGTGACTCTATGATTTGATGACATATTTTTTGGAAGTCACTGTTGCAAGCAGTGTTTGGAGGGAGTGTGATGGCCTTGAAAAAGGATTGAGTCCAGGTGTAGTGTCTGTCCAACTGAACTGCGAGGGAGAAGCTGTGGGTCATGGACAAAGGCAAGCAGCCCCAGAGGAGGCATGGCCTGTCCTGTCTCCTGGGCAGGAGTGCTTCACTCACAGCCTTGCCTTTGCCCAGCCCAGAGGAACTCATTCAATATCTCTCACAGACCCTGCTGGCTTGTTTCAAAGGCACTGAGTGCTCAGAAGCTCCCACAGGATCTGACTATAAACTTGAATCTTCAGGCCACATTTATTATTAAATCTCAAACTTCCTGAGTAGAAAATGATCCTTTTGCACTGAATATCTGCTGTGTCTTACTCATTCTGCCCAAAATATGAGACACTTATTTGAAACAATGAAGTCTGGGCTATGTTGCTAGTCTCAGTGACAGCATTTTTGCTTCAAAATACTTTTTTTTTCTCTTATAATTTTAACAATATCTCACCAGTCAGATAACAAGCATCATCCAAAGTGCTGGTCATGTTTCTGGAGTATATGGTCAATGTATAGCTTAGGTAAGGTGTGTCTGACATCTATGCGTTCTTTGAAATACTCTCTGGAGAAGTGGATATGTTATACCCATTTATGAAACTGGTGGACAGTACCTCAGCAAGAACTGCTACTAATAAATCCAGGGTTATTTTTAATCACTATGTCATGCATCCTGAACATGAATTCACTTTTAGCTGTCTTATAAATAAATATAAAAAGGATTTAATTAACCATTAACCTAACACTGTCGGGTCCTAAACCTTGGACCTAAACCACATCCCTAAGCACCACATCTACACACTTCTTGAACACTTCCAGGGTCAGCAATTTTACCACTTCCCTGGGTAGAGCGTGTTTCTCTTGACTACATTTTCCACGATAAAATTTTTCCTAATATCCAATCTAAACCTCCCCATCATTGTTTATCTGTAATGCCTGTTTCCTGTCCTGACAGTGCAGGGTGTGCACTGCTATTGGGACACATGTCACAGTGTTTCTGAGCTCAGGCATCTCTCACCAGCAACAAGGATCTTTGTTCTCTGAGGCCTGGTATAAATTCCAGTGTGGTTAGAGTTGCACACAACGCCAAAATGTAAACTCGCAGAGAAACAGAAAGATAAGAGAGGAGCTGTCTGCCAACTTCTGAATTTGGTGAACATAAGAATTCAGAAAGGCACAAATAAAGAGATGGAACCAACTGGAGAACACCAGTTTCTACTTCAGACACCTCCTACCATGATGGGCCGGACTCCTCTTTGGTTGTGCTCCCTTCTCCATTATGAAAGCACTTGCTCCAAGAATCCCCTAGAATTTCTCCAGGGACCTTTATGAGAGGTATTTCCTTAAAAAACTTCATTATTGAAGGAATGTTTGGCAATGTTATGCTGAGACCCAAGCAAGTGATTTGAAAACCCCCTTGCATTGGATTAAATGTTTAGACCATCCTCTGCTGGCACAGTAGTCTAAGTGCAATAAGGACTCAAGCGGCTGGATACCTACAATTTTCAAGGAGTAAGAATTACAGAGGCTGATCAATCTCATTATTCAAAGTTACTTTGGATGAGACCTGTCTTCTCTCTCTTTTTTCCTGTCTGCTTCGACCAGCATGAACAGCCTCCTTCTCTATTTTTTGTGCACATGGTCAGTTGCTTGGAGATGATGTGAGATTGTCATGACCGGGAGGGCTTGTGGTGGACATCTGAGGAAGCTGCTGTAAAGTACATGAAAGGAGGCTAAAGGCAGCTTTTAAGATTAAGATCAATGATTTCTCAACATTTCAAAACACGCTTATTAAAAGAATACGTACTTTGCTTGTTCAGGCTGGTTTCTGGGAATGGGATGTGAGGCTTTCTCCCTTATCTGCCTGGGTTTTTCTGCATAGACAGTGTCTGTCTTCAGTCAGAAGAAAGTGGCAGATTATTTAACATACCTCTAAAAAGTACAACACTGATCTGTGATTCAAACTGGATAGCAGGCCATAATATTCAGGGTTACAGAGAGGTCAAAAGGAGAGCAGTTGCTCAAAAAGGAGAGGTTTAATGTAATTTTTAACCATTATGTTCACTGAAAGATGAGGACCATGCTAGTCTACAGGACAAACGATTAAAGACCTCCTGAATTGCTCCTCTGTTATAAAGGAGTTGAACTTTATCTGACCTTTCCACCAGGAGCTAAAATCAGTCAGATTTGCTGACTACATGCTTCTTTTTGAAACTCTTATAGAGAAAAAACAGAATTAAGGATGATTTCAGTGTGGGTTGCATGCAGAATTTGATACTCTTGACTGCTTCAAAGCAAATTTTATATTTTGCCTTAGAAAATCAAACTGATATTACTAAAATAGAAGAAGAAAAAGAAAGATGCCTTCATGCTACTTAGCATTAAAAATAAAATCTCTGGCATATGTTTAAAGCAAGCTAACATTCTGAAACCACTAGGGTTGATATTTGCTAGAATATCTGCCACTGAAATGTGAATCAGCTCTTTCAAGTACCTCTAGTTTGGTGCACTGTTTTGTATCTATATCCTTCTTAATTGTACTCTCTTCACATTCAAAGGAACCCTGCAAGTGCATGTCACACACACACGCACATGCAAATGTGTGACATCTTGCAGCAAAATCTGGGGGTGCAGCAAAACTTATGAGGCAGGATTAATCTGTCTGAGAGCAAGCACCACGGTGTGGATGTTTGTGTCAGAGCTGCTCACCCTGGTCTCCCTTTGTAGTCAGTGGAGGGAAGCAGGCATTGCTGGAGTGTGATTCATCTCTGCTGAAGCAGATGTCTGAAATGGGTCAGACACCTATTTCTGTCATTATCTTCAAAGGTTGCCTAGCTCAGAGACATCTGAGGAGGGGTGAGATGAGCATGAGTCAGCAGTGTACCCTCACAGTGAAGGCAGCTGGCTGCATCCTGGACTGTGCTACAAGGCCAGAGAGATTGTTACTGACCCAGCTTTGAGCAGGTGGCTGGACTAGATGACCTCCCCAGTCCTTTCCAACCTGAATTACCCTGTGAACCTGTTCTCTATTCAGCAGTTGTGAGATTGCATCCAGTGTATGATGTCCTGCTTTGGGCTCCCTCTTACAGTCAGGTTTTTAGATGCTCATATTGGTTATCTCTCCTGTATTCAAACAGCCCTCCAAAGATATTGAACCCTGATTATTGCAGTGATTTTGTTACAGTGCAGCCTCAGTTTCAGTGGCACAGCCAAGGAAGCTGTGATACATGGGATGGATGTTAGGGAAACAGGGAAGCAAAACGTGGCATTTTATCACCAATGCCAACATCATATGGTGTTCAAATTTCTTTTCTGATCTCCTCGTTTGGAAACAGTGAATCATTTACCCTTGATTCTTCTGTCTAAAATGAAGCTACTAAAAGGAAGCAGTTGGATGTGAACTCCCAGCCAGCTTGACCGTATCTGAGGTCTGAAGTTACAAAATCCCAACACTGCTGCACACACAGGGCCCTCCCCAGCCGCTGCTGTTGGACAAGCAGATCCCTGTTTCCTGCCTGGTACCTAAATGTGCTGACTTGCCATGGCAACCAGTCAGCACTCGAAGTGTTCTAAAGCTGTGGAGGAAATGTCCCCATTTATGTGCTGTCACACGTTTAGAAAAGGCAGAATACAGTAACAGTGACAAGTCCCATTGCTTGCCCCAGCTGAACCTGACTGTGAGGTTCAGAGGCTTACAGTCAGGTTTATTTTGAAGATGAGGTCAGTTTAAACACAGTTCTATACTATGGGATAAGGCAGCAGATCAAGTTCCATTTTTATCACTTGTTGTTTCTGTTATCAGTCCCATGTGTTTAGTGTTTTGCTTAAAGTCCAAATTTTTGTAGACAAGCAATGAGTTGGGAGCCATAGTTCAGTTGTTCTAAGGAAAAAACCCAAACTTTGTCCAGATACTGCAAAAGGATAACTTAAGGATGATCAAAGAATATAATTCTCACTAATTTCCTTTAGTAGAAGACATACTCTCTCTTTGTCAACTTAATATTTTTGTTTGTTCTTTTGAAATCTTTATACATCTTCATAAATGGCATGAGAGAAATCATAAGCCTCAAAAAACAAATGGCAAAATTCAAATAAGTAAAAGATATCTTAAAAAAACAGAATTGTCAATGTTTTATTTACAGTATGACTTTCATGATTTTCATTATTTTAATCCTCATTATTTAGAGTATGCTTGTCATGATTTTCCTGATTTTCATCCTCATTAATGAGTACACACTGTATTTGAGAAAGACTGAATCACGTGTGCTGGTTTTTCAAAGTTAATCTCCAAACTCTGAAGCAGCAGAGCTCTGAGTAAATTGTGTGCCAGTGGCACTTTCATTAGTGAATTTCACATTACCAGGGTTTTGCAATCCTCATCTCATAAAGATGACGAGAAAAACAAAACAAGTCCTTGAGCGTCTGAAACAAGATAAAACAAATGACCTTCTGCAAGAGTGTAATTTCCTTGTTCTCCCATGAACACCAAGTTACCCATACTTAAGAGCACACAGCAATAAGGACATTAAATGTACCTGGGATCTCTTGCTTTGTTTATGACAAGCGAAGAACATGATGAGACCTACAGCCATCTCTTTTATCCTGCAGGCACTCCTTGTTCCATCAACACATTTTGTGTGCTTAGAAGATGGCAAAGCAGAGAGCTAAAACCTTTCCTGAGGGCAGTGTGAGCATGGGGACTGAGGCAGGGTAGAGAAGCCAAACCTGCAGCCAACCTCTGTATTGAGTAACAGAGGGGCTGTGAGGTCAGGGCAGGAGAACCTGAGTTTGGGTGAGCTGCCATCCAAAAACACCCCATTGGGGTTCGGCAGGAGGAAGGTCACTTCTGCTGTTCCTGCTGCCATCAGAACATTTCCTGTCAACACTTGGTCTGTGTTAGTCACCACCATCTCCCTCACCCCTGCTGCTCAGTCCTATCCAGAGGCAATGGCTACTGTGCCTTGCAGGACATGTGCTGTTCCAGGGCACCCTGTGTTTGGCCCAGAGTCAGCTGCCTTGAGCTGTGTTACTGGGAGTTGTAACTCAGAGCTTCCTCTTCTCATTGATTCTCCTGAGTTTAGTGGAGAACCTGCACCAAATATCCTCCTGCTGAGAGGAGATCATCAGGGGCTTGTTCAAGCAATGACTTTGCCACTTGCTGCAAGCCAAGCCATCCCTGGAAGTGTCCAAGGCCAGATTAGATGTGGCTTTGAGCAACCTGGTCCAGTGGAAGGTGTCCCTGCCCACAGCAGGGGTTTGGAATTAGATTATCTTTCAGATCTCTTCCAAACAAAGCCATTATATGATTTTATGATTGATTCAAAGGCTGGAGCAGCCACATCTTTGGTGAGCGTCACCTTCATAGCAATAAGAGTGAAACAGTCAATATAATAACACTCACTTGGAAAATTGCCCTTGTTATTTAGTAGAAGAAAGTTTTTAAAGAGGTGGATATAACAGAAGAGATTAAACACAGAGTTCATGCTATTCACCCACTTGGTGCCATAATCTATGTTCAAGTGCCAGCCTGGATTGCAGCTGCTGACACCTGCTGAGTTTGGGAGTTCTCATGCAATTTCCACTCAGGCTGTCATTGAGTGGTACAAATAACTGGATAAAATTTTGCATACAGGTCCTGGTTATGTAAATTATGTAAATCCATCCATCCTTCAGGATTTGTCCTACTTTTCTTCTTTCAGCCTCATTTCTCAAGCAGCATTTGATAGGAGGCCTAAGTTACTACCTAAGATAAGGTCTGTCTGTAGCCTCCACGCCTGAGTTCATGGGCTTGTGTCAGTGATTGCTTTGGAAAACTGGATGCATTTTTCTGAGCTGGTTTTAGTCAGATACCAACTAGCTATTTATTACTTTGGAGAGATGTTGTACATTGTCCAGCTCTCAGGAAAAACTTTATTTCATTTTGGTTGCCACATGCTAAGAAAAAAAAGGAGTTCTTTCCTTCAGCAAACTGCGAACACTTAAATGGAATAGTTCTGGATTTTGCAAGCAGCCCTCTGGTTTCACTTAGCAAAGTATGAGTTTTGCACAATATTGAGACCTCTGCTGAAAGCACAGTTGATTAATTGCACTGCTGTGGAATGGTCTGTGTGGATTTGCAGCTTAGCCATGTACATAGGTACGGTGCTAACCAGTGCTCGGAGAGCACCAGGTGAGGATGCATCCCTAACTGAGGAAATACAGCTCCTACAGAGGTCCTTGTGAGTATTACAAATTTTACTGCCACCTGACAGCCCACTGCCTATTCCAGTGCCTAAATTTCTAGCTAGGAGCCACAGCTTTTCAGCCCAGTCAGGAACCTGTTCCCATAAGATTTTAAGGATGAAGAGCAGTTCAACAGCACTTGGTAGGTGCACTCCTTCTTCTGGGCAAATGGTTCTTTTACTTCTCCCTTTGTCCCTCCAATAGTCAGCCTGAAGAAGGATTCACCCTAAAGTTGTACTCCTCTCATTCCCTGTGAGTGCACAGGAGAAGGGCACAGAATGAGAGGACAGCAAACCCTCCCAAGCTGCTTCTCTTCTTGAGGAACACACACTGAGGTACAGAAATTATTCAGGACTGGAGTAAAACCAATTGCTAGGCAATGATTAGGCAGAATGCAGGGTGATGAAGACCTTTTGCTACTGCAGCCACTGACTACCCGGTTTGGGCAAAGGGGAGATGGCCTTCAAGTCAGTGTCTAGAGTGTCTGATTGCTTAGTTCCAGGCCATCAGGGATATCTAAGCCCTAGGGAACAGCAGACTCAGGTGTTTTGGTGTTTGGGCTGGTTGAACATGGCCCCCAGCTGAAGTGGGATGCATCCTTTGATCCATGTGATGATACTCGTTCCTGACACTGACAGTTACAGAAGAAACCAAGTTTGGGAATATCTTGGTATTAATCTTTCTGTGACTCTCTTTTTCTTAAGAAGATTGCTTTTATGTGAGGATGAACTCTTCAGAATTATGCCCTTCTTTGCATTGATATGACTATTAGATACAGCTAGAGCTTGTAAAGCCAAGGATTTAAACTGATTATGGTGTGAAGAGTTGGGAAGAAAAAACATAAAGCAGCTGCTATCTTTTAGAAGTGAAAACATTAATGCTTAGAAATCTTGGGAAACACCCAAGATCTCCATAATGTCAGAGTATGAGGAAAAAATACAAAAACTTTCTGCTGCAATGAAAGAGAAATGAAATTTTGGATGACAGATAATTCTGTAGGACTAACATTCACAAAAACATTTCCCTTATCGATTTGCACTAGGAGTCATGATATGAAACTTTCATTTCTCAATACAATTAAGCAGTATGAATCCAAGTGAATAAATGAAGCTGAAATCCTGTTTTTCCTTGAAACAGAATGAAATTTCTTTGAGATCAGGTGGGGCTAAGATTTCTGCCTGGGACTACCATTTATGCTGTCAACAACCAACACACAAGCAAACTAAGAACATTTGAGCAGTTAGGCTGTTATCTAAGCTTTACCTAGTTAAAAAGGTAATTGAGCTCATCCCTTCATGGTATTACTGGCAATTTTTGCACTGCAGACTAAAATATCTACCCAGATGGGGCTGTTAGTTTAGAAGAAATACAGCAAGGATTCTCCCTGGGTACAGCCTTGGATTTGCCTTGTCTGAATTACAGCCACTTACATTTCCTCTATAAGAGTATTTGGCAGAATGAGTTAGTTGTGGAATTGTTTGCTTTTACCAACGATTACAAATCATCCACATAAATTCATTTTTTCAGTTCATAATCATGAATCTCACATAGGAAATATGAACCTGAGAATGACTATTACACAGTCAGAGATCACAAATATGCCATTTGATGTGGGCCCCCAATCTGAGATTGTGTTTATTGAATAAAAAAACAACCAACCAAACAAACCATCTTTAAAAGAGCTACAGGAAAGAGCTATTTGTGAAGAAAACATGTGAAATATTATTATAACTATTGCTACTACTATAACTAAACCCAATTTTTAAAAAGTCACAAGAAGTTTTCTTTCTGCCCCCAAATTCCCAGAAGTGCTTTGCCAAATCTGCATTTTTCACAATTATGCTTGTATGGAAAGCTGAACTATGATTTCCTCTATTCCAGAGCAAAGTCACACTGTTTGTTAACTTCTGAAACCCATAATCTCTGATCTCTGCATGAACTGTTGATTGCCAATGATTTAGCATTTGCCTTAAATTGAACACTGATGTTATCAGCAAACTGCTGTAGCAGGGTTTATCTCTTTTTGCAGCCATGCAATTTATCAGGCAGCTATCAGGCACAAAGGGAATACACAGACCTACAGATAAACACAGAACCACAGATAATAAGAGACCATATTCCTGCCCATGCACACTCTTCCCTGCAGTTAGCTCTGCAGGTAACTACATCCCTGTTTGATAAAGCACATTGATTTTTTTTACATATTATGGATTTCAGTGGAATTTAAGAGAGCAGCTAAGTCTAGTTGCTGAATAAGGAATATTTAAGTGATTTGCATTCCTAGAAAAGGGCAAGGAAGCTGGTGAAGGGTCTGGAGAACAAGTTTAATGAGGAGCAGCTGAGGGAGCTGAGGGTGAGGAAAGCTCAGGGGTACATTATTGCTCTACAACTACCTGAAAGGAGGTGGTAGCCAGGTGGGGCTCAGCCTCTTCTCCCAAGTAACAAATTATGAGAAGAAATGGCCTCAAGTTGCTCCAAGGGAGGTTTATATTGGATATTAGGGAAAATTTCTTCACGAGGAGTGTTGCCCAGGATATGAATGGGCTGCCCAGGGAAGCTGTTGAGTCACCATCCCTGAAGGTATTTAAATAATGTGTAGATTTGGCACTTGGGGACAAGATTTTGTGGTGAACTTGTCAGTGCTGAGTTAACTATTGGGCTCAAGGATCTTAGAGGTCTTTTCCAAATGAAATGATTTTATGATTCTAGGATTGATTTGATATTATTGATTGCTTGTTTGGTTATATTTCAGTGTTAATGGACAGATGGGAGATAGTGTTTTTGTTTTAATGTTTTCTTTTTCAGAAGTGATTGTACAATATGCATAGAAATGCACCTCTCCAACAACTTTAAGTTTCTTAAAATAATTACACTCCTAAAAATACAAAAGGAAATTCTCAATTTATTTCTAGATCAAAGATACAGAATAAAACTACAGACTTAGAGTGGGTGGTTCCATCTTCCTGAACTATTTAAAAGTATGACAGAGAATTTTGGCATGGAAACATTTAGATTAATAGTTATCAATTTCCCAAAACCACATACTTATGGTAACTTGCACAGACTCCTAGAGCCCCTATTCTATTCTATTCCATTCCATTCTCTTTCTAAGAGAGAAAGAGAGGAGATGATTGATCAACAACATATAGACCATTGATAGCTCAGCCTAGATTTGAAGCCGTATTTCCTTCTGGGGCAGTAAGTGGCCAGCCCACCTCACCCCACCAGAGTCCTTGTAGTGTGCTGTTGTTCCTTGCACCACCACCCCCAGCAGCAGGGAAGTAGGAGCAGCTGAGGTGTTTTGTGATTCTGGGGGCAATCCCTGGTTTGTAGCTGCCTTTTCCATGCAGTGACCACAAGCAGAAGGGCCTGGCAGCAGGATTCCCCTCTCCTGATCGACAGAGGACAGAACAGACAAACCTGCCACTTTCAGACATGTTATCTGTGAGTGACCTGCACTTGGGAGGTGATTTCTGAGCAGAAACTCTTGGTAGGCTGTTGACTGTAGCATGGTCCTTTGGGTAACACAGGCTGCAGGAGGAGGATCCAAGGACAAGTGAGCAAGGTGAGAGCAGACAAGACACACCCACTGCTAAACTTTGCCTACCTGTGAGTGGCTGGTGCAGATCCCCTTTCCATCCTGCAAAAAAGCTATAATTGAGCCATAATAGAACTTCTGCTGAGTTGCAAGTACAGAAACGACTTTTTTTTTCATTCAGTCTGTTAAGATCGGTGTTTGTCCTACATAAATGACTGCAGTACAGATGGAGAGGAGCTTCTGGGAGGGTCTGTGCAGAAGACAAGTAATTACTTAGAGACAGGCTATCCCTGTGCATGTTGTAACTCACTGTCATGCCACAATAGTATTTTAGACAATTACAACATAAGACTGTACATTTTTGCACACATACATCTGCTTGACAAAACAAGCCTTTATTCACACATGGTAGGTAATTGCTTGTCCAAAAATCTCCTACAGCTCCACGCACACTGGGTGCAGGCAGAAGAGGCACAGAGGCCCTTGCACAAAAACAAGGGATCCCAGATACATGCTGAATGAATTTCAGCTGAACATGCTGTCCTGTAATTGTACTCCCAGCAGCGTGTGTATGGAGTTCCTGAAAAAGCTCTTGGGAGGGAGGGGAAGAAGAACAAAACAATATCAAAGAAGAGCCATGTGGTGTTGATGGGTTTGGAAAAGCCATCTTGCTAATTGTTTGCAGGATACATTCCAGGTTACTGCAAGCCAAGAGGCTGCAGGGTTTGTTGAGCTGAACTGAAAATTATCATGCTTTTTCCTGTCCTTGTCTTTCTTGACTGATGGGAGTCTCATATCCCCTTGGGCTCTCACAGGAATTAGGATCTGGTGTATCCCACTGTAGGGCGTGCTGCTAGTGGGGCTTTGATCAGAGTTCAGCCTTTGTTGTTGAAAGGATATATTTAATCTCAGCAGATTCAACACAGAGATGGGCTGTTCAGTGCCATTGCCACAGGACTCGTCTCCCCTCCCTTTCCCCCAAGAAAAGATGAACCAAAAGCAAATGACCAGCCAAATTATGTTTTGTTTCCACTGAGTAGACTGTTATGAGTGCTTGTATATTCATTATTACCAAGACTGAAAGGCTTCATGCTGGGCTGATTTCAGAGCTGTTCCCTATTAGCAGTATTTTTTAATGTGAGTATCAAAGTTGTCTTTCAATTACTGCCCATGACCTTAGAAAAATACTTAACATTGTACATCTGAAGTTTGTGCCACTAAGCCTTGTAATTGAAGCAAGGCCAGTAAATATTCAGGAATGAATAGTGAGAACCTGCCTATCCTTCTGTGTAAATCACCCTGGTATTTATGCTCTGTGCTAAGTACTTTCTTCTGTCACCAGTGCTGTCGGGCTTGGTCCATGGCTGGCTCCTTGCTAGCAGTATTTCAGATATTGCAATATTTCAGATTCTTTCAAGTCAAGGGAGCCAGGTTCAAGGACAAGATGACATTGAAGGAATAAAGGCAGCAGCTAGCCTTGTTCTGCAGAGCTGGATGGAGATTAGGTTCAATGGCAGGTACCAGGTCAGCTAGGACTGACCTATCCCTTTTGGTCAGTGTTGCTGTAACTGGGGATCCTGCAGACTGTGAGGTGGAATTCTGGTGTAGCAAGCCTAAACACCAAAGTGATGGTACAGATCTGGGAGATCCCAGACATTTCACCAGATGAGAGGAATGGCACTTATGGATATTGATACTCATCATGGGATCTGAACATCCTTCACCCTGAAAGTACTTTCTTACCGCACATCTTTTCAGTTCTCTTAGGCACTGGGAACTGTTTGTGAAATGCTTCTTGCTGCACCTTGAGTTGTTCCTGCCCTTTCTTCCTCCTGTTGAAGTTCACTTTCCTCAAATGAAGCAGTGCTCCAACACCAGTGTGGCATTGGAGGGAATTTATGCTTTCCCGGATCATGCCATATACACGTCAGTCCTGTTGCTGTTGTCTCTGGTGTTCCTGGGAAGTTTTCTGTCCAAGTCTTCAGGTTGACATGGCAGATACCACAGTTAGGATATAATAGATTAATCATATTGAATAAATGCTTTAGCTGTTGAGCTGGCACACAGTGACAGACTCAAGAAATAACTCTTCATTTCATCAGGTCGACAGGCACTTTGATGGATGGGGACTACAAGGTAATTCACTGAGGTTAATGGACTGGTATGGCAGAGACTGACACAACGGAGGCTTCATTCACCAGTTAAACTGGGTCCTGGGGATAGTTATCTTTGGTGCCAAGCGGGAGCTGGGATTAGCTTTCTGCAGAGTAACTGAGAGATGTCTGTTAGCTGAGAATGGTTGTGCATTACAGCAGACATGTCTTCCCACCAAGCTTGGTAGCTCCCAGCAGGTAAAGGTGTGAGCAGTCTGTAACTTAACAGGTCACTGCCAGGTCACATTTTCCTCCAGTTTCCTGGGTGCTGCTGAATGCCTTTCTAAGATTCTGGGTAAGGGCGTCCCTAACAAGTAACACAAAACTGCAGACGGGTAAAAGCTGAGAGCACAAGACAGCCTTGTCCTCTTATTTGGGGTACAATAGGCAAAGGCTGTTCCAGATCCACGAGAAAAGCAAGAGTTACTCCAAACCAGAGGTTTCTCAAGTGTTCAGATTTGAGACCACACCATGGAAAATTTTTAGTATTTCTGTCAGGGCACTTACAGTAACTAAAGCACTGGGTGTGTGTGTTCAGCTACCTGTTGACCCAGCCCATTCCTTGGAGACCCTGAAGGGACCTCAGATAGCAATCAGCCTCAGTCAGCCCCATGAGATGGGTTTCTATTATGCAAAAGAGCCTGACCCTCACACCCCATCATTAAAATTCTTCCAGAGCTCCAGCCCAGTCAGGAGCAGATTCCAAGTCCTGAGGGTGAGGTCATGTCTGCAATGAGCCCATGACAATAATTGCCATTATATGGCCCTATTTATTCTCTGGAGACACATTAATGTTGCTGCAGAATGAGCCCACAGGCAATGGAAAGGGCATCTATTTATGACTTTATGGTTTTTTAACTTTAAGTTGTTAATTTGTTGTTTCCCACTTCCTTGGTCCTTCACACTGGTAATAGGGCATGGATTGCTGAATTCTAATAAAAATTATGTTTTTAAATAAATATAATGAAGAAGTGAAGAGACTGAGTACTTGCATCAGCTTGTGTGTGTTTTGCTATAGTTTGCAGTTGGCTTTTACAGTGCTGCTGTTCTTCCACATTTTGTTTCAGAAGGCTTGTAAATTGTTATCTTCAATAGCACAAGGGCTTGAACAGTACCTGACCAGGATTTTACAGAGGTCAGCTGTTTATCAATGGGCTTGGGGTTGGAGACAGAACAGGTTTTGGACTTAAGCCTGGCTCTAGCATAACCCCTTTCTTTGTTTTTCTACTTCTGTTGTTTCCCAGGTGAATTTACTTTTCTTATTCATTGTTGTTTATGTTTACAAGAACTGTTATTCTGCCTAAATAAAGCTCTGTGCTCCTGTTTAACTTGAGTAATGTGAGTATTGAGAGTAGGTCACATCCAGGAAACGTGCTGACTTGTTAGCATTCATGCATTTTCTGCTGTAGTTTTAACTTCCTGCATCACTCAAATGTGGACCTCAGGAGTGTTCTACCTCCTTAGCTGGGTTTTCCTTATCTACTACCTTCTCTGTCCTGCAGGGAAGGAATGAAATTCTAAAGAATTACTGTAAATTACTCATTTACAGTCTCTGTAGGCTCAACATCCTTATTTGCTTTCCTGTGTGCTTCCTTTCTACTAGTAGACAACACTTTGCAGAGGGAGTGGTTAAGTTTTTTGTCTGCATGTGGCCATAGGCCTATGATCAGTGGCAATTCTTTTTTTTGCACTAAAATATACAAAAGTCTGTCAGCAGAATGCCTTTTTATTGCACTGCTGAAGCACAGGGGGAAGAAATCTGGGACAAGAGTGAATTAGTAAGAACTTATCACTATGAGATAAGACCTAGACAGAAAATACAATTAAACTAGCATTATGTAGCCTAGATTTTTATCCAGCCATTTTTGCCAGTTTGTCTGCGTTATTCAGTATAAAAAAAAAAAAAAAAAAAAATTGTTTTTTTCAGGACCTTTCTGTTGCCAGTAGTCATAGTGGACATTTAAAACAATTTGCCAAATTTGATCCCCTTTATGCTAGCAGAAAGCAGAATTAGCTCCAGGTATTCTGTGCTGTGAGTCTCCTCAAAGGAAGACCATCTCTCTCCCCAGATCTTAACTTCTCTGTTTGTTAGGGTGCTGAGAGAGGAAGTGATTTAAAACAGTAGACGACTTAAAAATTAATATTCTTTCATGATGTGTAAACACCTGCTCCTCCCAGCAAGGAATTAACAAGGAATGTTAATGAGCAATTTAGAGAAGGTTTTGTAACACAGATCACAGCATTCACAGGGATGTGCTCCACTCTTGGCTTTGCAGGGTTACTCAGTGTCCAGGTTTTTGTACTGGAGGAGAAATTTATGGCTTTCTTACTTTATTCGTTCCCCTTTCACATAATACTTCTTGAGCTGGCTCTGAAGATAAATCCTTCTTAAGCCTTCAGACGTGAATCAGAGTTGGGGATGATGTGCACGCAGAAGATGTCAGCTGTCCATAGCTTGTGTTTGCAGTCTGAGCAGCAGAGAACTGCTTGCTGCAAATTCAGAGAAAGCCTCTGCTTCCCACTGCAAAATCTTTCCCTGGTCATTACAGCTCTATGGAAATTCTGTAATCTGGGAATTACAGATCCATGGAAACACTGTGCACGGTGCACCAAGAGTTAAAATTTTTAATCAAGTTTTATGTGAGTCTCTGCTTTGCTGTCATCCTTTGTCTGACAATTACTGTGCAATGCACAGGCAGTACTTCAGTGCCATTTGTGCCACTGCATTCATTAGTGTGTGCCATTCTGGTCTGTTAAAACATGGCTTGTGCAAAAAGTTTAGCAAAGACATGGCCCAAGCCTTGAGTCCTATGTGTCATCTGCACTTCAGATTCCTGAGGATTTGTTATATTTAGTTCAGGGCTTGGATTCACAATACTTTCACCCAAGAGAAAAAGAGAGGGTGTAGTTTAATTGGTCTCACAGCTTGAGTCTGAGCACTTGGCAGCAGCACCCATGGGTGTGAACGTGCCCCGATATCAACGGGGTCAGGTCTGAGGGCAGCGTGGGGATGGGGCAGTGGGCATTTCAGACATCTGGGCAGGTGAGTGCAGCAGCATCTGAGGAGTTCTCTGAGTGAGGTGTGAGCTGACCACAGACCACACAGACACTTTGACATGGTTTATTAAAACAGGGAGTGTTCCATGGCTTTTGCAAGCCAACCCACGCACACAAGACAGGAGTCAGGGCACTGCATGAACAGTTTGGGTGCCTATTCCTCACCGTCACTATTGCCTGTTTCCATGCTGCCAGGGGTTGTTAGCCTATGCTGGACTGTCCCCTCCATAGATTATTGCCCCAAATTTTCCCATGGGAAATTTTCACACAGCAAGACACCAGTGGTGTTTGCACTTTTTTGGAACAAGGGTAAGGTTTCCTAAGAATTCTCAAGAAATCACATTATGGAACACTCCTTAGGCTCTTCTCTTCCAAGCAGGTCTCCCCCTTGCACATACTACATCATTCTGAAATCTGAGGGTCACTTCTCAGCTCTGGAGGTCAGTTTGCCCCAATCAGTCAGAGCCATTCTTAGTTTATATTGATTTAAAACTGCTGTAACTAACCACTGCAGTTTTCTCTCTGTTAGTCACTGAGTTTAAAAGCAGACATTTGGTGCGTCTGGATTTGTTCCAAGACACATACTTCTGGCTTTTTAGATAGAATAATTTTCTACATTTGTGTAATATTTTAGAGGAGTTGTACAGTAACTATTTTTTTATCTGAATCAATACGTCATCAAAGTGAAAATCTCACCCATCCTTCTGCTCATTCCTATGAGATTTTTTTTGCATCTAAGAATCTACAATAGAATAATTACTTTTTAAACTAAAATAAATACTGCCCATCTTAAGATGCTCTTCTGAGACCAAGATTATCTAAAGATTTTTGAGTATAGTTCTCCAGAGAAAAAGGTCTCAGACTTAGATGGTCAGAGGAATGGATGGTGTAACTGAGCCAGTAGCTCACTGACTCCTGTGTGGTTTGCATGAAAATCACAAATTTACCACTTGATTTATATTCTCCTTTTGCAAATTGTGTTCCAACTGGCTTTAGCAATGGATGCTGGAAATTGCTAATGGATCAAAAGAGCTTGGCTCCATGAAACAGCTGATCTGAACTGCAGGAGTGGCTGGAGAAGAGAGTGGAAAGTTGATCAAAATATTTGCAAGATATGAAACTGAAAAAGGAGACTGGAGTCTGGTCACTCTGAAATTTTTATTGTTGTGAAAACCTGTATTAATCTTGTCACAATTTGAACTGTGGTGATAATCCAACTTCTCCATCAGCTGTTTGCCAAGTTCATAGGAGTATAATTTTGCAGATAGTGGACATATGCACCAAGAGTGCATATTAAGTTGGAGATAAATTTGAGACTTAGGCTGTTCAATCTGCAGATTAATCACTTTAAGCACTTTGGAAATGACCACCCATAGTTACAAGGGAGAAAAGTATAGACCTGGCTGAAAAAAGTGATTTTCTTGAATTGAGTGCAGCTCTGGGTGCAGCTGGGAAGGACAGAAGCATGAGAGGCAGCAGAGTGAATCATTCTGCTTGGAAGGGAAAGTATAAAAACTTACAGAATTTGGAGACATAAAAGGTAGGAGACCACAGGAAAATGTTACCAAGCTGTCCTGGGTATGTGTCAGCCTGACTGCCTGCTGAGAGTGGGGCTTACAAGGACTGGAGTCTGGTGTCTTTGGTGTTTGCTCCAAATCACAGACTCCTTTAGCTTTAGCTTCCACTACCTGCACAAGGCAGTTATTTGAGGAAGGGGGTTGGCTTCTCTTTGGACTGCTGTGCATGGGAACTCCTTGCTGCAAGACACCCTTGAGATAAATCACTGGTCTAAACCTCTTAGCTTCCAATCTTTTGCAAATCTCTTAAGACATGTGATGTATTGAAAATCACTCTGTGCACCCCTGTGTCTGAACTGTTGTGCAAGGGGGAGCTTTGGTGCACTGTGGCAGTTCTTGTCTGCAGGACAGGAGCTGTGAAATAATACAAGAAAGTAGGAGTGCAGTGGTACAAGAAAGTAGGTACAGCTCCCTTGGTTGCCTTCACCAGAAAAAAAATGAGAACATGGGCTCAGTGTGCATCTGTGATGGATGATGTGCAGCCACATGCTGGTGAAGACCACAGGACCCAAAAACTCAACTCCCCATGGACCAGCAGCAGCTCTAAGGGGACACCAGGACAGTGGGAAGAGCTTGGGTTGGGCTGTCTTTCACTCAACCGGTGCATTTTCCATTGTCACTGCAAGTATGCCCCAAGGTGCCAGTGGCTGTAGAGATCTTTGCTGGATGTCCTGGCCTTTCTGCCGCAGGGTCCAGGTTGACACTGATGGGCTGTGATGGCAGAGCATGGCTGACAGCCTGGCCCTTGGGGTGTTACACTCTACTTGGGCTGGGTTTTGAAAATATTTTGCCTTCCAACAGCTCTTTGAACCCTGTGGTTGAAAGTGATGAATGGGTGGTCAGTGAAAAGACCTAGAAATAAACCACTGATTCAATTATGAATGAAATTGGCCTAGCTGGCACTATTAAAATAAATATTTTGCCTTACATACACTTGGGAAGGGAACGATTTTACAGCTGTGTCCACAGCCAGAGTGATGTAAGAGCCCAAGGATGTTTCTGATGCAAGAGAATTCAGCTGAAGTTGAGCAAAAGCTGTTGCTGTATGTGGGAATGTGTTCTGGGTGAAGAAACACCCTTAGTTGGAAGAAGACCTTTACTTTTAGGTGATTTGTTAAAGTACTAGAGAACACATCCTGGCTAAATCTGCCATAATTTTTCAGGTCTCAGTCAACTGCTTCCCTCCCTGGCCCAGTTCTTGCATGTTCTTTTGATTTTATTATTATTATTATTATTGCCATATAATTACACATTTTCTATAACTTTCTGCACAGTCATTAAGTGTACCATTTGGGCAATGGTAGTTTCACTCTGCATAGCACATGCTTCATCTCCTTGGAACAGAAAAGTGGTTTACTGGGGTAGCATTTGAACAGCCTGACTGATCTTCAGGTGAGCATCATGATGTGAATAAGGGTGTTTGTGTCTTCTCAAATGAATGTTCCAGGGTCACAGCAGAGCTGAGAATGTGCCACTGCACAGGGGCTGCTCACTCTGTGCTTGGAAGGAGCTTGGGGTTGTGAGGAGGTTTCAATTATGAAATAAATGCAGTTGGATACAGTGAAGATGTTCCTTGTCACCCTCCAAAGGGGAGCAGTTTCATACTGTGAGGCTCTGGAAGGGAAGTGTCTGTCCCCTGCTTGCAGGGAGACTCTGGGGGACGTGCTCAGCTCAGAGCTGAGTACTCAGCCACGTAAATCACTGGGGGTCCAAGGACACTGAATGTTCCTCCCAGGATGTCGGATGAAGAGATGGTCACACATGTAACCTGAGAGAGAAGCATGGTCTCACACTGCACATCCATGCAGCAGCTCCTGGAGAGTTATGGGTGTGCTGCTGGTGAGGAAGGGTGTTCACTGTACTTCATAGACACCAGAGTTGGTAAGAGTGGGTAGGAACTGTCATGAAACTACATCTGCATATTACCTATGTGGGTGACTTTGGGGGTAAGTCACAAATATGTCACCTTTCCAAGACCCTTCACACCATCCCCGTTCTGGTCAGTGATGTCCATCTTAGTAAAACTCGACAGGATAGATGTGTAAAGTAAGACTTGCTGAACAGGAAGGAATCACATAATCAGATTTACCACCTTTACATTACACAAAATTTCTTGTAATCATGCAAGAACCCAAAATGAGGGAGAACTAAAATCCGTATTGAACTCTAAGAGTTGTATTTCCCACTTTGCAGTCTCCTCTACTCTGTATCATTAGTATGCATGGAAATTCAGAGAAGTATTTTGTTTGTTTGTCTGTTTTTTGTTTGTTTGTTTGAGCTCCATGCTGCTCTGAAGTTGAGGGTGTGCTGCAAGACTGTGATGTGCTTAGTAATTGAAGGGTAAAGGGTAAAGCTAATAATGTTGTGTATTTGAAGGAAAGGCAGAGTGGATTTGGATGGATGACAGATATTATGAAAACAACTGCTAGTTTCTTTGTGTATTTGTGTGTGTGTGCACAGTCTGTCCTCCATCTAGTGACTGTGCTAAAACCAACAATGGGACTAAGAGCAAGGGTCAAAAAAAAATCCCCAAACAAGTCATTCATTCTACTTTTTGCTCATTATACTCTAGCTACAAGACCTTCTCTGAAAACACTTAGGAAAATTCTGTGTCGAGGCATACAATAAAATATTAGAATTCCATCTTCAATAGCAGAATAATTTTACAGCTGCTGTACCTGCTGTACCTTAAGTTACCCATTTTCAGGAGTTTCTGTTCAAAGATGTCATTTTCACCATGTGAAATGGAATTTTTTATTCTCTTGCTGCCTGCAGAAGGCCTGGGAGAAACAGAGCAGTTAATGGAATTAAAGAGTGAGGCAGTGAGGCTCACTTCATCCCCTAAAGAAATGAATGTTCCCCCACCTGCATTTTGCTCTGCAGTGACTGGTGTGGCATTACATGATCCTCCTTGCAGGAGCCCTGCTGCCTTTGGGCAGCTCAGCTAAAATGGAGGGGAGGCATAAGAGGGGAATTCAATATCATTTATTTTTAATGTTTTTTGGATGTTGTCTACCCATCTAACTTTATGCATCTCTGCAAAGTATCTTAGCCAGGATTTTCTGAAAAAGATGGAAGTCCAAGACCAACCTATGTTTGAAGATTTCAGAACTAAACCCAACCAAAGCAGTATTCTCAGCAGTTTCCATTATTATGGAGTTTCTTGGGGTTGTCATCATTGGTCTAAATTCTGGTTCTTCATTTAATTTTGTGTCTACCCACCTCAGCATGTTGGCCACTGATGTAAACTACTTCTGAAAGCTCCAAAAGCAAAGTCAAGCCCTTAAATAAATGCATTCACAGATTACTTGGATGTGAGATGCAGGGGGTGAAGGTCAAAGATGCAGCTGGCCAGGCCAGAGATACCCAGAACAGGGTACCTGTCCTCATGAACAGGTCTTTTTGGCCCCAGAAAGGGGAAGTCTCGTGCCCCTCTACACCCAGGGTATCTTTCTTTCTAGCCATCTTCTCTGAGTTCTCCGAGATATAATTTGCTTTTGCTTTAAAACAAATATCAAATTTGGCAAGGTAATAGTGAGTTTGAAACCAGGCAATGGTGCCTTTAAAGTGAAAATGTGATAAATAAGACACTGCAAATTGTTTCACAGTAAGCACCTGGGGCCACCATGGAGTCAAGGGATGATCTGTGCAGGCTGTGTGGTGTACCTTGCTGTCTTGCTGTATATTTGTAACTCATCCTAAAGATATTCCTGGAAAACTCGACACAAAACGCTGACTTCTTCAGTGAGAGACATCAAAAATCATGTACTGTTAAATTTCATTCATTAGATTGTCACCTAAAGAGCACTCATATGCAAGTGTATCTCTGGCCAGTTTGTCATCAGCCCTACTCTGGAGCAGCTCCAGGAAAAGATGAGGAATATTTTAAGCCCTGATTTGGGTACCCCTTTTGAGGTGTCTGGGTGACAGAAGGTGCTATGTTTTGGGGGTTGAGCTCCCACAGCAGGGCTGGTCCCAGTAAGAAGGTTGTGTACAAGTGAATTTCCTGACACAAAAATATGACTTTGACAAAGAAAGTTAAATCGTAAGTGTAGAAAATATTTTCTTTCACCTGTTTTTCTCAGTGCATTTTTTTCCTCCCCAGAGTAACAACCTAAGTTAAAGTACTTTTAAGTAAGAGTTTTCCATTCATATTCTACCTCTCCTACACTTTCATTTTGCCTTTTTTCCCTTTTTTTAAGTAAAGAAAAGAAGCAGAGAAGAACAAAGAGGGATAAAAAAACAAATGCTGAAATGTAGCATTTTGTTCCTCTGAACTGGGTTCATGCCAGGGAATTTGTTAGAGAATTAATTTCTTATGATATGCAGGAGACTGGGTGAGATTCCCTCCTGGTGTGGCCTCCCACGACACTGGCAATGTATGTAAAACTTAGGAAATCTTTTAAATAAGGGCAGTTTCTGGATCTGAAGAAACCTGAAAGCCTTCCTTTGGTCTAGTGAGCATAATACAGGTCAATGAGCATGATACAGGTGTGCAAGGAGCAGGTGACAAAGGAACAAGGAGTATTTTATTTGTGACCATTGGCAAGGGTTGTAGATGGTGCTGGCTGTAGGGAGAGAGTCATAAGGCCGTTTCTCAGGAGACTCCATTGAACCCAAACTGAGTCACCTTTTCTTCCACTCTCATGAGTTCTGCCAGAGCAATGGCATGGTTTGTTTATGAAGGATAGAAGCCATCTCTATTTCAGCCCAGTTTCTATCCTGGAGGCTAGATCCTGTCCCTCTGAGGGCTGAGGTGGGGGAGAGTGCAGGGTTAAGACACTGCAGAAGGACTCACTGATGTTCAGGTCCCTGAGGGCACGGTGGAGGAGGACCTGCTGTTGGTACCTCAGGGACATGGGACCCAGCCAGCACCCGTTCCCCACTGCCAAAGTGCCCCTTCAGGGCTGCCCTTGGTGGGCAGACAGAGGCAGCTGCTGGCATGGGCATGGCAGACAGGCCCAGAACTGCAGGTGTGCCCTGAGCCCTGCCACGAGTCCACACCGGGAGCTGGGGGAGCTGAATCACTCCCATGAGGCCCTACCCACCCGACTGGGACTTGTTGTGCATAACCTGTTTGGGTGCCTAAAGCAGATGGTTTTGGCACCAGTCTCCTGTGGAGATTAATTAGGTTCAAGTCCCTGATCTGGTGAACAGCTAATGATCTGTGTAAAATTGAAAATCTTCAACTGAGAGGGCTGCAAAAGCCAAAAGCCTAATGAGCACTAATGACAGGGGTGCTGAGAGCCCAACACCCCTAACCCTTCTGCAAACCACAGAAAGCACAGCTAATCTGATCCTAAATCCCTTTCACCCTGGGTGAGAGCCCTAACCACAGCCCTGTGGGCTGTCTGCCTGTCTCTCTGCTCTTTCATTTAAATGAAAGATGTAAAATAACTCTCTTTTTTCTACATATGGAAATGGGAGAAATTTCTGAAATCCCAGGAATATTTGCAAGGCAGGAAGAGTGTTTCCTGCCCAACCACAGCCACAGGTCACAATCACAGCCTTCTGAAACCAAGTACAGACTCTCTATAATTGTATGTTATACTCAAATGAGTTCACTTTTATGAATGTATTGTAATTTTTTTTAACTTCTATAGGGTTATTTCAGTGTGAGAGCAGCCGCAGACCTGATGAATATACCTTTGTGTGCAGTTCTATAAGTACAGTATTTCTAGGTTAACACTCATGGACTTGAAAGCCAGGTGAGATCTTGGAGGAAACTTTATTAAAAATAGTCTATCTGTCTGGAATAAGAGCACAGAGTTTGCAATGTAAAGTAGTTACTTATGAAAACTGCATTCTTCATAAGTGAAATAACATAATCCTCCTGGCAAAGAGCCAGAAGTTGGGTTTCTCTCCCCAAAGCTGTCAAAAAGCAGACAACAACAAAAAAAGCCTGTCACATTTTTAATTTCATACTCTGTGCAACTTTGTGAGCAGATTAACTACAGATCAGGAAGAGAAAACTTCCAGCACAGTTCAAAGAAATAAATCAAAGTGGGACAAGAGGGAGAGCCCACCTGCCAAGCCTTTCCTGTGTGCTCCAGGCAGCCAAGGACTGAGGCTGTGTCCGGGGGCCTGTGCTCCCAGCTGCAGGCAGCGGTACCGTGCACAGCGCTGGAGACACCGGAGTGTGGATACAGTCATGGAGGGTTGTCCTGGAATTGCCTTTAGTGTCCTTTTTCTTCTTGTAGAACACTGCTGGGAGTGAGCAGCAAGAAGGTGGGTCCTGGGGGGACTGGTGGGAGGACCAGGCTTCAGCTGCATGACCACAGGCACCTTTCCCAGCGGGAAACTGCTCAGCCTCTCTGCTGTGCTCCTTGGCACAGGGCTGCAGCACACAGCAGTGCTGGGCCAGGCCCTTCAGTAGCTCCTGTTTTCACTACAAAACATCAGGTTTGGGGGTCCTTTCATCACCACTGTTTTTAGCAGAGGGCTGGTAAGGTATTGCTGGCTCTTTCTAATACATCTCTAGCATTTTACCCAAGAGGCAGAGGGACTTTAGAAGTGCATAAAGTCAGCCCTTGAACAGCAAGGGTCACTGTGTAGTTTTCATGGGACAGAGGAAGGGAAAAGTTCCTCGTCACTCAGAATAGATTTTTATTCAGGCCAAAACTTGATGTTCTCTTTCCCTTTTGTTGTCTTCTTTGTTGAAAAAAAATAAAAAAGCAAAACCAGAACTGGAAAAGCTTTTCACAGTGGCAAGTTTTGCAGTTTAGATGCTCTGCATCTTCCTTTTTCGCCCTGAAGGTAAAAATACAACCGTGAAACCAGTTCTTTGATGTGCAGACATTTCCTTAGGCCAGGGAATGAAGTGAACTCCTGTTTCCTGCATCCTGGGGTTGTGTATTATGGGAAAAAGGCATTCGAGTGGGGGGGTGGGAATGGGGCTCTCCACCCCACAGGGCTGTGAACACTGTCCAAGTACAGCACCCTTGACACCACCTCAGGATTTCTTTGTGACTGGCTTACGTGGCTCCTTGCCTGCTGGTCTGGTTTTTGGCTCTTGTTTTCAGGAAACTCTGTTTAGGGAGCCCAAGTGCCTTGCTCAGCCCTGCTGTTGGAGACAGCGAGTGCCTGGGAACTGGCTGCTGTACATCTCAGTGCTGTGGAGCCTACAGCCTTTGTGGGTCCTATCCCAGGTGCCTGTGTCTCCTTGGAAAAGTGGATTTAGGTGCCAAAAGTGCTTAATGCTAATTTCACCTGAACTACTGGCAGTGCCAGCTCCCACCACATAGGACACAAGATGTTGAAAATGGAGAACCTGGTACAAAACCCCTTCATCTTTCTGGCATCCTTAACCAAACACAACATTCAGCTCATTTCGCCCTTGCTTGCAGGTACAGTGAAGGGTACATGAAGGATCTATTGCAGTTGCTCAATTGTGAATAACTCTTGAAAAAAGTTGCTGGTTTCCAGCATCTTGTGTTTCCTGCATAGGTTCTTCGTCTCCAATTCAATGTCCCCCTTAGCCATTGCAATTCTATTGAATTCATTGGGTTATAATAGTGCTATTAATCCTGATTAGTATTTTCCTTTGTTTTACCAGAGTGCGCTGCACAATACCTTAGGAAGTGAGAGTCGATAAATTAATACAGATTGTAAATAAATAAGGGCATTGCAAAGTCAGCATGGTGGGTCACCAGTGGGAGGGAAATGCCTGCACGGCTGGAGAGTGACTCTTGTGAGGAACAGCACAGCAAACCAGCTTCTCATCAGCCAGAAAGGGTGTAGCAAAGATGTGTGACAATGAGAGGGCACCAAGGTGTTGTAAAGCCAGGGCCAGAGAGGGAGGAAGCCCTTAGAGATAGGTATGGTGACCTGCAGGCTGTTACTCTGCTGCTCAGGAGATCAGTCTGTGGAGACAGAATCCCTTGTCTCTCAGGGAACATGCTTTCTGTTCTGCATAACAGTTGCATGGGTTTAGGATAGTCTGGTGTTTAGGACACAAGTGTGATCTAGGATGACTCTGGCAGTAAAAAAAGCAGACAAAAAAAATATTTTTCTGTAAAGCAGGACAGCAGCACTGTGCCAGAATTTAAATATGTGTTATTTTGCATCAGGCCGACAGGTTAGACCTGAACCATAATGCCTCCAGACACCAATCTTGCATTTCAGAAAGGCTGTTCTGTAACTTAGACCTGAACCATAATGCCTCCAGACACCAATCTTGCATTTCAGAAAGGCTATTCTGTAACAAGTGCCACATCATCTTATTTACTCTCTGCTCTTTGGTCCTTGGCAGTGACAGTTGTATCAAAAGGGTAGTAAGATATCCTTAGACTGACTATATTTAGTATTTCCTAAAATCAAAGTAATGCACTGATTCATTTCCTTTTGTTTTGAGGTAAAATTACATGTGCTAAATTATGCTCAGGGAAGTGATTAAAAGAAATTTGCCCTTCAGAGAAAAAAGTAGGAAAGATTGAAAGGCTTTCTTTCTTTCTTCCTCGCTTTCTTGCTTTCTCTCTTTCTTCTGTAAAACAATGTTCTTTTAAGTTAAAGAGGGTGACATTAAATTGCAGTGCTGGAGACATGAAGCAAAATTAAATAGAAAATCTATTTTAAATGGAAGCTGAAAGTGATGATGAGAAAAGTTGGTGTGAAAAAAAATAGAGAGGAGGTAAGTGGAATCACACCCCAGCCTGACTTGTTTGAGAGCTTAGAGCCCTTTCCCCTGAGATTAAAGCATGTCATCATGGGAAGAGGACCTGAGAGGCAAGGGTCACCTTATGATAATGAATTGAATTTCAAAAGAAGGTTTGAAATACCCAAGTGTCTGTTTGGATGTTAATTGCAAAACAAAATTAGTGATATTAAAGTATTAGCAACCTAGAAAATTCCCAGAATAATGCTGTTCACACAATCCTGAGGTACCTGAATATTTTTTGTAGTTGTTGTGCCAGTGCAACGGGCATGGTCTTGTTTCTCTTGCAGTAAATGTTAAGATGGATTCTAATCATACATTAAAGTTTCATTTTAATAAAGGAAGGGAGAATTAGCAAAATGGTAGTCTCTAGCCTGATTTGTACATCCCACTGTGGTAGGAATTTAGTTTATCAGTCCTCTGAATCAAGTGATTGTCTGCTCAAATGTGTAATATGTGAAAGCTGTAATACGTGCCTCTGAGGAAGAAGGAGAATCATCTTGTTCATATTCAGGGTTCAGGTTCCAACCATTAAGACTGAAACATAGTATTTTCACAAGGTGAAAACACTGGTTTCCAGCAGGGCTTTGGTGAAACCTTGTGCAGTGCACCACTGTAAGGGTTGTATTTCTTTGAAGATCTCAGTTCTCAACAGAGACTCCTACACAGATTGCTCATGTGCATTTGGATCTTTTTCTGCTATGATCAGTTCCCTCTGAGCTTCAGATACCAGCCAATTTTCTTGCACCTTGTCTGAATTAGTGGAGGCACACTGGAGAGTTTGAAAACATACTTATACTTATGGAGTAATAATTATCTGTGGTAATATTGCTCCAAGTTGTCTGTTTCGAAAAGTCCTCTCAGCAGCTTTTGCTCAAAAGCTGCCTCATTCCTGCCTCAGTGAGGATTCTGGAAATACAGTGCATGGGAATGTTATTTACATCTCTGTGCTGGGAGTGCTTTGAGTGTCAGTGCTACAGAAAATGAAATCCCTGCAGAGTAAATTGAGTCATAAGATTTGGCAAGGTGAATGTGTAAAATGAAAGATTAGCATTTGGGAAGATGTATTCCTTCCTACAGTATATGCCTGGAAGTCTAAGGAGTGGTATGAACTTGAAAATGAAGATTGAAAGAATGGTTAATTTTTTTCAGTAGCAATCATCACTGTATAATCACTATGAAACAAATTTATTGCATGCTTGTTTTTCAGTTTTCATCATTTCATTCAACCTGAAGATCACATTTCAATCAGTCTTATACAAGAGAACAATATGGGGATGTGAGGAAAAAATGCACCTGAAAATCAGATCTAACATGAAGCGCTAAATCTTTCTACTGCCAAATCAATAGAACTGTATTGACACATTTTTTCTTCCTTTGGCTATATATATCTTGTAAGAAGATCTGCAGTTTCACATTTTATGATGTGAAGTATAAAGAACACTCCCCATTTTCTAACAAATCTCTAAGAAAATCAGTGGAATGAAGTTAATTATATGCATATGAACAAATTAGTGCCATTCTTATGTTCAGAAAGAGCTTGTCTCCATGGAAAAATTTCCCAAAGCATATAGTGCTGAATAAGCTGTTTATATTCCTTAGAACGCTTTGAACTCAGACTAACATTTTTGGATTGAAATTCACTTTTATTTTGGAGCACAGTTTGCTCATAAGGGGATATTCTGGGATGCTAATTGTGAAATTGTTTATTTGGCCTGGACGCAAACCAAAGGTTTCTCTGTAACATCTTCATAATGTCAAAAACTAAACAGAGAGTGAATGTTATTTATTCCTGTCAAGGTGTGTTTTATGCAGCCAAAAAAGGCTCCTTTTTGAAAGGAAAATCATGCCTCAACATATTTAGTGCAATCATTTGAGTTTTGAAAGCATGCCTCTTTGGGAGAGATTTTGGGAACTCAGCTGATTTATTATATAAAGGAGAAGGTTAAGGAGTGGTTTCATCACAGTTTACTCAGAGAAAGTATCTGGTAATATATTTCTTTTTTACCAGCTAATGGACAAGGAAATAGCTAATTAACAGGAACCAAGTAGCTGAAATTTGAAGCTCAGACAGAAAGCCCAGGAAACCTTCTTAACAGTTATTACAACTATTATCCCCTGGAAGATTTTGCCAAGGTATGATAGATTTATTATCTCTTCCATTTAAGTATGGTATTAATAACACTGAAATGAGCTATGGAAGTGCTTGCCAAAGGATGTGAGGGATGCTAAAGCTTTCCATGGATCCCACATGCATTTGGACAAATTCATAGAGTATAAAGTAATTGAGAACAGTCAAACTCCCAAAAAGACTCCAGCTCTGACTCAGGAAATCCCTGAACCACAGGGGCTACTGGCCATGAGGGCAAGAAATACATGGTCTGATTTGCATCCATCTGGCCGGACTCCATCCCCTTTCCTTCCCAAAACAGGAAAGCCTTGTCCATAATCACCACCTGGGAATGCTCCCTGGCCTGACTGTCTCCCAGACAGTACCTCAGCATTATTTGGAAGGGCTGGTCAGGGCCAAAACTTAGTGCTAAAAGTCAAGCAATGTGAGTGATTCCAGGCAGCATTGGAGCTGGGTTCCCAGTTCTCACCACCTCACTGGTACTGGTACAGCCAAGGACACCATGGCTGCTTCTAGTGGGGTTTGTGGAGGACAGCTGGGAAAAGAAACTGGGAAAAGCCTGGACACCTAAATTCCCTACAGAGAGTCTGCAGTTCTGGAAAACCAACCACTGTTTGCAGACTGGGTGAGATTCCAGCCATGACTTTGGTTCAGCCAGGGGCTGGCCATGGGAACCCTGGGCTACATTTCCGTGGCCTTTGCCACCAAGAGCCAGGAAAATGCCCCCAGGTATCCCTTGTCTCCTTAAAACCCACTGGCTATAGGGATTAACGTGTTACTGCTGTTGTTGCTGAGATGATTTTGGAGGGGCAGCATTGGCTGCAGGGAAACATTTTTCATCAGGAAAAAAGGCTGTTTTCATGAAGACCCCACATAACCCAAAGCCACTCAGCACAGAAAGACCTGTGCAGTGTTAATATTATGGTTTTTCACATATAATGAAAAATGGCCTAAGCCACACGTAGACAATCACACAAGTAAGGAGTTTGAAAACTTGGTCATCAGGTACCGTGTTTTTCATAAGCCTTGTGCTATTATATACTTCTAAGGGTTTAAGTCCTTTTGTGTTATCTGAGATATGTGCTTCAGGGATGGATAAAGAGAAAAAAATTGAAAAGAAAGCATTGACAGTAAAGAACATTAAAATTTTACTCTTTAAAAGGCAGCATTATAAAATTTTACTCTTTGATAAATTTTGGGCTAAGAAATCATAATGAAATGACAAGGATGCATGATTACCTCACTGTTGGAAAAAGATCTAAAGAAGTTATCAGTCTCCTTTGAAATGACAGTCATAATACTCTCCACTGCAGTTTAGGGGCCTCCCCTATCAGCATTTTCTAACAAATAAATGCAGGAAAAAAGGACTCAAATGTAATCCTTTAAACAGAGAGTCTTTTGTTTTATGGTTGTACAAAAAGGCTTCAAACAAGCCATTTCAAAGAGAAATCTTTTCTAATGCTTTGAAGAAATCATTGTTCTTAGATATTCTAGATTATGTGAATATTCTTTGGATTAAATATTACTTAAGTGATATCCTTTATTATTTGAATTTATAGGATTTCCATTTTAATACACAGTGTTTCACATCATAGATGCTTCCAGTTGTGGAAGGAATAAAACAGTCAATAAATATTTTTTTTTTTTATTTTATTGCACACCAGCAGTCATGATGGCTAAAACCTCATCTTATTTTGCTTTGAAATTCCCCAACTTCAATTTTAGGTCATGGATATTATATTGCAAATTTTATTTCAACTTCACTGATAAGACTGCAGAATCCAGTGTGTAATAATTAGTCCTGTGAACACATAACAGCATAGTTTCTCATCTTGGCATTAGTAAGAGAACAAGGAGAAATGGTGTGGAAATAAGAATATCTGCTGGCATTGACACTGGCTGCTAGGAAGCAGATTATGTCAGAGGAATGAATTTAAAATGCCATTTCCAGAAGTTCATGGAAAGATATAGGCCATTTTCCAATGTTTTCTGTATCACAGACTGATAAAATTCGGTACAATTAAAAGTCTCAATTAGAAATCATCTACTTTCAGAAATATAGACCACTCTTCCCTTTATTCCAAATCTCTACCACTTTCATCACAACACATTACAAGGCTTACTCTAATCTCTTAAGAAGAGCCACCAACTGTTTAAGGTTCTCATGGGAACTACTGAAGACTAATAATGACTAATCTAATTTCCCTGACAGCTGACTTTGATCATTTTGAAATATATTGTCATCAAATATGCCCAACAGTCACATGTTTAGTTAAAAGGATGTTTTTCTGTAGATCTGTCATAGGTAACAGTCAAAAACTTAAGCACAAGTAATTCTGCTTCACTGACGATATGCATTCAAATGTTTGCTTTCACAAAGAATAATAAAAGTATTTATAAACTATGCAGTCAGTCATTTGCCCATGGTTTACATGCATCAGCCTGTGATGCAGGCAGAACATACCAGTGGGTCTTGGTGTCAAATTGTAATTTAGCCATGATGTTTTGTTCACTTCCACTGGCATAATCTCTTTTTTTGACCAAAGTCTTACCTAGGAATTATTGAGTATTTTCTGTATTTGTCCAGGGTTTTCACATGTAAGCGACGAGCTTGGAGTTAAAAGGCAATAGGTCTGTCTGGACTGCCCTGTGTCCAGAAACCTTCTTGCTTGTGCACAAGTCTGATGCCTTTGGAAAGCATTGCAGTTTCTGTGCCAGCACAGCCCTGTTCCAGTGGGCCTGAGCCATAGGTCTCGCTCCCACCGTGCTTAGTGGATCTCCTGCACCTCTGGGAATTGGATGTACACTGCAGGTACAGTGAAGTTGCAGTTCTGGGGAGCCCTGGACTTGTATGGTGTGCCTGTAGCTGTTTGATGTGTAGAGTCATCATGAATTTTGTTCAGGCCAGCTGGAGGGAGCAGGTTGGCGTTCCCACCATGGTAGACTTTCTGGACATGTGGACATATATTTTATCTTGAGAAATCTCAGATGTGAATGTTTCACCCCATACTTAAGGGATGGCAGGAAGAATCATGAACTTATTTGTTGCTGCACAACATGAGCCAAGTGATGTGTGAATAGAAGAAGAATTGTTTCTCTATACTCCACAGAGGACCTGAATAAAAACAGTGCAAACACTTTGTAGGACTCTGGGATTCAGTTTTACAATTATAAAAATTCAGAAAAATCCTGGCTGAGATCCTAATTCTGTGGTTTACCAGCACCCAAAATTCATCACACATCAACAGAAGTTCCTTTCCACCCACCTTCTGTCTTGGCATTCACTGAGCACCAATGTATGTTACTGCATTTCCTGGCAGCATTTCATGGTCTTTATGTAAACTTCCTTAGTTATGGCTGCACAAATAAACTAGGGAGACAGGCTGGCAAATGGAGAACAACTTTTCCTCTGAGAACTTCACCTGCAGCCCTAGAATCATGCCAGCACCTGCCTGTTTTGGTGAAGTTCTCTGTAATGACCAAAACATGTCATTCAGGCTCTTCAGGACCAGGTGGTAAAATCAGAGTAGGAAGGTAGTCTGGGAAGACCTAGTGCTGTCTTTCAAGCCCTTATGGCTTTTACCTTTCAGATATGATTTGAAATGGAATTCTGGATACTGCCTAGACACTGGAAAGCATAAAGGCACCTTTTTTCCACCTGTTTTCTGATAAAATACCCACTCTGTCCCTTCCAGACAAAGACTGAGATTATGCCATTATAGTTCATCTCTCCAAGTTCCAATTGAATATTTAGTGATGATGAATATGTTCAAGTGATGATGTATATGGCCAGGGGATGATTAAAAAAAAAAAAAAAAAAAAGCCATCTTTTCCTCATCTTTCAGCAAGGAAAGTAGGCATGGAACAGCACAGATATTAATCAGAAGCCAGCTCATATAGAGCTGTATGAGAGCCTCTTTGAGCAGAATCCATGAATGCAGAAAGGGAGGGAGGGTCCGGTTTTTCTGGGGAGAAGTTCAGTGGGTGATCCTGGCTTAGCTAAGGAAGGAATTATGTCAGGGAAGACAAACATTTGAAAATAAATGGCATCTCTGTTCTGAAGGAGGAGATGGAGGTCTTGGCATTGCAATAAGCTGCATGTGCTTTTGTGTTGTCTGTAGGGAAAGTAATTAATTGTGTAGTGATAAGCATGGAACACACCTTCTATTTCCCACCATTTACTAGATGTGGTGACTGTTAAGGTGTAATCTAGAAGGATCCCACCCTTGGGGAGCAGCCCAGAGGGTCCTTGCAGGACACCTGAGGAGGTGGTGAGTTGTTGTGGGTGCACAGATGGTTTGTTCATCATTCTCCATCTGTTTATCCATTGTTCTCCTGCCCTTTGGGAGAATAGAGCTGTCTGAGGCTTATGAGCCATGTCCAAAAGCCTTGGTTAAGATTTGCTAGAGACATGTAAAAAACTCTTGCCATTGAATCATTCCTGAAACAACCAAGTTTCTAAATTATTTATTTGTCTTTGTACCAAAGATGGGAGGGTCACTGCTTTTGAGTGGGGAGGGGATGCTTGGCACAGGTTGATCCCATGTCCAACACGTGTTTTTACTCCTTCCCTCAAATTCCTGTAGTTGCTAAAATCTGTCTTGGTGGCAAGTTTAAGAAAAATTCAGATTTTCATATGGCCAGCAGAGGCTCACTTGAACTTTTGCATTTGCACTCCAAATGGTGTATTGGCACAGAGCCCAATCCAGTGCAGGGAGATTCAGGACCATCCTGGCAGTGGCAGTGCCTGCCAGGTCTGAGACCACAGGGCCTCACCGTGTCCCTGAATCCCACTGAGCCCAGGCAGGAGGGATGTTGCTGCCTGATCTCAATTGAAAGAGAAAAAGAAGGAGATGAATGGGGTGATGAATCATGAGGGATAGAAAGGGTGGAATAAGGGAGAACTGGAAATGCATAGAAAAGAAACTGGACATGGGGAACTGAAAATGGCTGAGCAATGAGATTAGTGGGAAGGAGAGAAATAGGGATACAGCTGGCAGGATGGGGATACTGGGACTTCAGTGAGTGGAGAAATTATGTGACAGGCCTGGAACTGGGACAGCTGGAGGGGAAAGGACAGAAGAGCTCAAGTGTGGAGTGGATGTGAAGGAGAAGGTGTAAGAGCTTAGTCACCAAACACGTGGCTGAAGAGTCTCCTCCTTCTGGCTGCTCTTAGATGGGGGTGGCAGCCTGAACCACTGCCAGTGACTCAGGTAGTGCCAGTGGTGGGGGAACCACCTTGTCACAGGGTTCACCTTCATTTTAGAAAAATAAATAGGGAAATCTTCCCCTAGAATTTAAATGCATAAATGTCTTTGGTTAAAAGACTGCCACTGAGGTTGCAGAGTTAGTCATGCAAAAACCAGAGCTGGCTGTGCAGTTTTGGTTCACTTTATTTGGAGATGGACATGTGAGTAAATCAAAAGTGTCTCCATGTTTGGGCAGCCCTAACTCTGACATTTCCTAATCTCTGTGTTTTTGCTTTTCCTGAGAAAACTCTCCAGAAACTTTTACAAATAAAGACTTGGATTCTGTTTCCTGTTTTTTCCCCCAAGACTTTAGATGGGAAAAAAAGAGGTATTTTTAATACAAGGCATGTACTTTCATGACAAATAGAGCAGGAATTGTTAATGTAACACTGAGGACAATACTGTTATTGCTTAACTTTAATTCTTAGAACTGTGTCAAAATGAATAGGCAGTCTTAATTCTGCTATTCCTTATTCAGTGTACTTGACTGCTGCCTTTACAAAATATTTTTAGCATGGTTTTGTGTAGGTGACTGCGTGTGTGTAAGAGAAAGATGTCATCTCTTTTCATTAGCCCACTCATCCATACGCTGGGATGAAAACCCGGCGTGTTTGTCTGTGTACAAGTATGTCTATCTGCATAAATTACAGAGTTTGCATCTGAATCAAGTGATGTGTTCCTGCAGCAGACAGAGCTGCCTTTCTGCCCCAGGGCTGTTGAGCCAGTTGCTTGCTCTGAACTGTGCAGCCAAGAGGCAGCAGTGGTGCTTCTACCCATTATACACCATGAAACTCATTTGTTAACATCCCCGAACAAAGCTGTGGAGCCAAAGATGTGGAGCCAAACCCAACTTCAGCCCTGGCTACATGGAATCTGTCCATTGACCTTAATAGGACTGTGATTAGACCCAGCTATAAACAGTTCAAAAAGAGATAATGTAGATGCTTATTTTGTTTTCCATTGGACGGCTTCATGCGTTGCACTTAACCACGTTTTCTTAGCATCACGTTCACCCTCCAGTTGGCAGGTACCTTTATTTAACTTTTACCTGCCAGCTTTGCAGTCATCCTGTCTTTGTGTTGGCCTGTGTTGGAAGACTGAAACAAGACTGGGTGCATGGGTGCTTGCTTTTCCACTTGCTTTCCATCCTTTTTTCCCTCTTTCCCAGCCATCTGTGGTCTGAGCTGCCTGTGTGAGCTGAGCTTTGTTTTGCAGCTGCAGCTTTTCATAGATGTTGCAGGAGCATCCTCATGTGAAGAGGGTAGAACAAAGGAAGAGTTAAGGATGAAAAGTACCTATTTCTAGGGCTTGAAATCTGAGAAAAAGCCCTCAAGGAGTCAGGATGGAGGAGTGTGTTTTCAGCATTCAGTTTTTGGCAGCTGTGAAGCCTTGGGACTCATGCATTAGAGGCAAAGTCAGTGTCAGAGCTTGGCTCTCTGGGGATGCCAAAACTCAGGTATTCTGGTGGCTTCAGAGACATCAGTCCCCCCTTGCTGTCCCTGAAGATGTGGGGGCAGCAGGATCAGGCAGCCACAACTCTAAGCCCCCATGCTCAACTCTGGCCTTCAGTCTGGTAGAGCTGCACCTTAGTTTGGGCAAGGGTGGGTTGAGCAAAGGAGGCTGGAGGCTCCTTTTAAAGGGTTTTTTCCATTTTTTACTCCCCATCTGTAAAAAGGGTCTCAGACAGGTATCAGCAGCCTGTTTACCTGAGGTTTGGCCATGCCTTTTCCAGCAGCCTGGATTTTCAGGCAAGCTCCCATCCCAGCACTCAGCAGCTTTAGGGACAATCCTAGGAGCTGCCTTCAGGGGAGTTGAATAGCACAACTCTTCTCCAGAAGTAAATGCACCCAAAGCACTTCTGCTTCCCTGTCCTTTTCACTGAGAAGGCAGTGAATTATTCTAGGTTTGGAAAAGTGAAGTTTTAAACTTCCTGGGCTGCACTGTTTCTGCAAACTGTGTGAGTCAGTCAAGCTTCAGAGCATTAGACTTCTTGGCTTGGTATTACCTTTTATAAAATACATCTTTTCTTGATAGGTCAAGCACCAGCAATTCCCTTAGTTCCATAAGGAACATCAAAGAATGGGGTTTTGATGCCCCAGGGAACTTCCAGTGTGCAGTGTTTTAAGGGAAAGGTCCTTGCTTCATGCAGTACTTTGGATTATTGTTCTTGAATATCCTGTTTCACATTATTTATTGCTGCAGATTTTTCTCATTGTCTCTTTCCCAGACAATAAAACACACTGCTGTAACACAGACACTAATCAAAAGAAGAAGGATCACTTCACTTTAGGCATGTTTTGGCTCTGCTAATGGACTTCATGGTGGCCTCTGGCTCTGTCAGCATGGGGCAAACAGGGAGCCCAGACCTGCAGACAGTGGGAAGCACAGCTCTGGCCCCCCTGCACCACTGCTAGCTCCTGGTTTTGGTTATTCTGTCATCACCCCTAAGGCAGAGGAAGGTACACTGTTACTTTCTGGGCAAGATTTCAGGGTAGGCATGGGGGAATTGGATTGTAAATAGGACACACAGTGGGGTCTGGCTTTCTGGTGCAGTTGTATTGACTTCAAGAGCACTTATGCTGATCGTTGCCTGAGCACAAACACATTTTGGCCCCATGTATGGACTCTTGACTTGCACAATACAAGGAAAAGTGATGCCAGAACATAAATTAAGAAGCATGAATGGGTGAAACACAAAGGAGCTTATTTTGTGCTAATAGTTTAGCAAAGGCATTCAGACACTTCTAAAGTTAGCACATTGTGCTGCCAAGAGAAACAGTGCAGCAGGGGAAAAATACCTCCCTGGATAGCTGTCTACCAGCAGATATGTCCTGTTTTTCATCCCAGACAAATACAGTGTGTCTCTGCCAAGTATACTCTTTGGTTTTCTTTGCCTTATGTGGAACGAATACTTCCCCCCTTCTTCCAAAGTTAATATAGTAATTAACGAAAAATCAAAGCTGCACCTGATAATAATGCAGTGCTTTATCTCTAGTATAGACTTTCAATCACAGAAATTGCTTTGTCTCATCAATTAGCTGGGACCTTGCTCAGCCTGTAATAGGGGCTGACAAATTCACATGTGGCTTCTGATGGCTTTTCCCAGCACTCCTAATAGCTTCGGTTACCATTATATCAGCAAAGGGGCTGCAGAGCAGAACTGTAGGAGAAACACAACAGGTTTGGCAAATGAGCATTTGATGTCCAAAAATGCTGCTCTCACTCACACTAAGAACCATGAAATTAGCAAAACCCATGTTTGAGTTATTGTACAGCTTGATTTGGGCTTCCTTGTGTTTGTTTTATAACACAACTGCAAACATGAAATCGTGTATTTAAAGACCCTTTCAAGTACATATGCAAAAGTAGACTAAATAAAGGACAAGATTAGTAATCTTATTTCTGGCACTTCTCAACTCATGAGTGCTTGGCGCTGCAGTTTCAGTGTTCATGCAATCAAAATTTTGTGTGTAATGGACAGTATTAAATATCCCCTAAGTCCCCCCCTGCCTCTGAAAGAGGAAAGGGTGCACTGTGCACTGCATATTGTCAGTAACTCCAGTAATGAGTCTTTGCTATTTCCTATCCCAAGGGCCAAAGGATGGCTGGGTTGAGCATCCACCCTCCACAGCCATCCACAGAGTTCCTTATCCTCTGTGGAGTGGAGCTCCTCACTGCAGGAGCCCCTGCAGGGCCTTGCATGGCTGGTTCTGAGCCCCTTTGCAGAGGGAAGAGTATGATGGGTGGCTGAAAGAATCACAGCAGGGACAGGTTGGTAGCTGTTAATGATTTCACTGTTAATAATTAGCACACTGCCCTGGACCAAGTCTGGGATCCCACAGCGATGTGAGCAGGACCACAGCCACTGCACGGGGGCTGGGGCTGAGCTCCTCAGCTGAGACTTGCCAATGCTGTGGCAGAGCTGCTGGGACCAAGGGGGCCTCCAGGACAGCCCTCCCTGCCTGCATAAGGCAGCAGTGGTTGGGAGCAAGGCTGAGCTTGGGTCCAGGCCAGCCAGCTGTGGAGGAGATGCCATCACTCACTAAACTCCTCCTCATAGCTCCCAGGCATGCAGCTGGGCAGCCTTTCCTTCTCTGGCTGTTGGGAGGTACATCAGCACCTCCAAGGTGGTGGTACAGCAAGAAGCTCTTCCCCCAGGCAGCCCAGGAGCACACGGGGAGTTAGGCATGTGCAGAGCCTCTGCAGAAACAAGCTCTATGTTGAGAGTGTGCCCCTTTTACCTTTATTCTAGGGTTGCCATTTTAGCATATAAATCAGAGAAAGTTTTGACAGTGGACTAACTTGATGTAAACCACACAGCATTCCTCCTCTGCCAACATGTCCAGTCTTTAATTTATATTCCTCTTTTTTTTGATAGATTTCTTTTCTGAGAACAATTTGCATCATCATTCATTTTAAAGATAGATTGTTTTGCAGTGCTTGATAGATCAACCCCAGTGCTTGGAAAGCTGGCATCCAGATGTACAGCTTGCAAAAAAATTACAGTCTTGTTAAAGGGAGTGGTGATGGTGTGAGATCACCTTATATGGCCCTTGCTATCTTCCCCTGTGAGCTGAGAATTGATTTCTTTCGCAATGAAAATTCCTCAAAGCTATCCTTTATCACTTGTAGAAGAAGCACAAAATGAGGAAGTACAACCCAGTGTGTTCAGAGCAAGGAATTATTAACAGTAATGTAACTTAATGGCACGACAGCAGGGATAAATCTGGCTTGTGGACTCTGAAGTTGAGGTTTGGGAAACAGCAGTCTTTGCTTAAAGATACAACCCAGAAGTTAATCAGGATGAATAATATGATAATACATGAACAGCAGCATTTAGAAACTCCTAGGGGTTTCAAGGCTCTGTTGAACCAAGCACACATTCTAACAGACTACCCTGCCAGAGAGAATTTACAGTCTTGTGAGTCAAGGCTGATAAACAGTGGGATAAAGAAAGGATTAATATGCTCATTTTGCAAACAGGGAATCAAGCCACAGCATGATTAGAACCTAAATTTACAAAAAAGTGTGCAGGCTTTGCTCTCAGATGCTGTACTTGCTGGATGCCAGCGCAGAGCCAGCAAACTCATGGCTCCTGAATGGCTACATGGAAGAAGTGCCAAAGGATGGGATCTGCTGAAAAAAGAGGCCCTGGTGCACGGGAGGTGCGATTCATCCTCAAGGAAACAGTGAGAAAAGGGATAAAGGGAAGGAGGGATAGAAGGACAGAGGGATGGAGGAATTGGGGACACGTCTGTGGACACCTCAGTGCTCATAGCTATGCTTCAGGGCTCTTATTCAACATATTTCCTTTCAATAATTTATTTTTTCTTCACATTCAAGGTGTCAAATACTTGAGAATACTTGCTGTGGGGAACTGAATGTGGCCTAGTTGTTAGGCTTCATGTTTATTGTGCTCCTCATCAAATCTCAGCAAACAGCAAAAATAGTTTGGGGAACAAATGGCCCATGAGTGTCACTGAGAGAGTTGAGAGATGGGCAAGCCCCAGCTCCTGCCTGTCCTGCCTGGTACATTTGCATCAGCAGGCACAGGAGCATGGGGGTTCAGATTTGCCTTTGCAGTACAGGAGGAAATATTTCCCAGCTTTTGTGCCAGCATCTCATCCTCTCACATGTTCCTTTCCAAAATTTCACCTCTAGTATCACAGGGGACTGCTGGCATTAGTAATAAATAAATGCAGAGATGGGTTTAGCAGAGGAGGCTAAGGATGCCATGGGCACCCCCCTCCCATTCCCACCAGAAGTGACAGGATCTGTTGTGGAACAGGGCTGTGCCCACACTGCTGTGGAAGCTGCCACAGTGCCACATTTGTCACATCCTCCCCCAGGAAATGGCTGGAGAGGTGCTGATGCTGTTCCCAGCAGCTGATCATCAGATATCAACTACGAGGCTGTAATGCCATATGTGCATGGTAAAATCCTAGCCTAAAGCCATCCATGAGCAGGTGAATCCTGCAGGAGGAAACCTGCTTCAGCCTTATCCTTTCGAGGTGCCTACATGGGCTGGGCCCTGCCCAGCCCTGCAGAAACCCTCTGCCCAGGAAAGCCCCTCCCCACCCTGTGAGGCCATTGCTTGCTTTGAAATTCAGTCCTTGCTGCGTGTAAAGTACATGAAAATCAGACAGGGAAAGATGACTAAATGTAACAAGGAAGTGAAAAGGCATCTCAGCTGTTTTCAGATGGTGAAGAGGATCTCTGTTTTTCCTAGTGCTACACATTACTGCAGGGAAAGGCAGTAAGTACTGAGGTATCGTGGAAGGCTGAGGTTGCCCAGAGCAGAATCCATAAGCTGGGTCCTCTTTCAGGGTGATGCCTTGATGCCAGTTATTATTTTTTTTCTGAAATCAAAGAACATGAAGATTTCTCTTCCTGGCAAAAGAATCCAGAAGCCCAAATTCCTCTCTCCTCTTTGGACTAATTGCTTAAACACATTAAACTGCAAAGCACTAAACTCCCCCCAAACTAACTTTTAGACATAAAGAATTCTTAATATTGTGTTCAGTTGCTGTCCAACTTCCCTCGACATTTCTGCCTAGCTCTTAATTTTTTTAGATGCTGCCTTGCTTTATTTATGTTTGTTAGGGCATGAGTAAAACATGTCTTGGAAAAGAATGTTGCAAGTTTGCAGACTTCTGCCTTCACCTTTTAATGTGCTTTTCTGTTCAGAAAAGATGACATACTTGAAAAATGTAAATTGGACATCTTTTATGCTTACAGAAGGAAATGTATTTTCAAAATAGATTTGTGTTTCTTTTAAAAGCTTCGAGGCGAGTTATTCAGCTGAGATTGAAATACATTATGTCTTACCATCAATAAATATGTCTGTTTAAATGAGAAACAGGGCTATGTTTTCTCAAAGCTGTGTTTCCAAGTTGCTTTGTTTTATAGTTGGAAGTTACTTCTGAGACTGCTCCAGGTTTAAAATTTGCTTGTTTCTTAAGTAGAACTGAATAACATCATTTTGGCTTTTCAGCTAGTAGAGAAAGCATTTATATAGGTTGCATATTTTCACTGATCTGGAAACAGAGGGGCTTTAATTAGGCTCTGTATAGCAGACACTCATGAATGAAAATGAAAGTTAAAAACCTCGTTTTACATGTTGAGTTCTGCTACCAAATGCAAGAACAACAAAGCTCCTCTGTGCTCTTCCCTAAAGGTCACTTCTTATGGTCTGATGTTCTTGTGTCTGTGCACACACATGTTTGTGTGATCAGCTCTTTCATTCTCCCCACCATCCCTTTTTCGGGCTCGGGTGTCAGCTGTGATGAGCAGAGACGCTCCCATTGTCTACCCTAAGTCAGCGCCTGGGGAGGCGCAGGGGGCAGGACGATATCTGACTGCATCTCTTTTCTCTTTGATGAGAGCAGCTAATCAGGCAAATGGAAGGAATTCAGATGAAGAAAGCCATTGAAGCCCAGTTGCTCCAAGGCATGTAAGCATGTTTTTCAAACCTTTGAGGATCTCGGCACTTCTCTGCTCACAGCAAAGGGAAAGGGAGGGATTGTGACTGTAGATGCGTCTAAGGATGATGGTCCCTTGCTGATGCCCTCCCTTTAATTCTTGCAGGCACTTTATGGATGTGCCAGAAGTGTCAGTAACCTACTGGAGGTGTCTGCAAGGTGTTTTGAATGTTCAAGGAGGGCATGATTTGTCTGCAGGAAAACTCTGTTACAGCAGAGCAGACCATTGGGCTGTTGTAGATGGCATTGGCAATGAGTAGAGAGGCTGGATGGTGAAGTGACAGAGAAAAACATTTTCCTTCTCAGCTTCGTATTTCCAAAAGTAAGCCCAAAACAAACCAAATCCTGGTATCCAGGGGACTTTGGCCACATTAATACTAGTGAATCAAGCCTCACTACAGCCTGGCCTGTGCCCTGAGTTAGGTTGGTTTGGCTGCCCTGATCGAAGCTATGGACCTCTCCTCAACTTCAGAGCTGTGTGGCTCTAACCAGACTGCTTTTGGGAATTATTCCTGCTTTTTGCTCTCTCCTGAGCACTGTGTGGGAGAGCAGTAACACATTCAGACAAAAGAAAATTGAAAGGAAATTCTGCCAACAGAAAATTGAATTTCTATGCTGTCTGGTGCCCTGGCATTTTTAATTTACTCTAATGCTGCACCTCATACTTCCACACATTCACACTGGGTCTATCATATCTTTTAAAAAGAGCATGGTTTATTTTGAATGTACATCAAACCAGTGTGTTGAATGGGACTAGCAACCTTTCCAAAGCACACCCTGAGTTTTAGAGTTGAGGATGCATGTTTGGCTCCTAGCACACACATTTCAAGAGCTTCAGGGAATGTGCCTGCCAAAGTAGCCATGATTGCTACAGACAGTATATTTATTTGCATATATGGTGTGCATGGGCTGCAAGCAGTATATTTGTTACAGGACACAAGTCTTTCCTTTTATCCTTGGCCCTTACTTTCCAGTAGGACACCAAGGGTGCCAAGCCAAACTGATTGATCTGTCCCAGCCTGAATTCTTAAGATTTGTCACGGTTGTGGGCACCTTGACAACAGGCTACAGGGCAGGGAGGCATGAGGATTGTGGTAGAATACCAGTGAGTATCTGTCCTGAGTCACTGAGAGGGAGCAGAGGAGCTCCCTGGGCTTTTGTGGTGGTGGGAGCTGTAATCCCATGGTGTGACTGCCAGCTCTCTATGCAGGCAGTACTGATATGTTAAAATGACCTTTTCCCCTCTCCCCACTGCAAGTAGATTACGGACTTAGTAGTCAATAGAAGGAACTGTGATGGCTCCTTCTGCTCTTGGTGCAAGGCTGGACCATGAGCTGATGGTGTAGTATCGGTATGAGGGTCCCATGTTGCTGTCTGTGCCAGCTGTGGAGCCTGTGCTTTTGGCATCACCAGTTGGACTGTTTTAGTGAGAGGCTTTAGCTGTCTTCCTGGTAATGTCCCTGGTCTCTGGTTTGACTCTTGGACCCAGCTAGGTGATCTAGCAGGGGGTGTGCTCCACAAAATACAGAGACATTTAAAAGGGAAAGAGGAGGAAACCTGGTGTAGCAGCTCCTCTTTAACAGAAAAAAAAAAAAAAAAAAGGAAGAAGACAGGGATAGCTGGCAAATTTCTGATTTTCTGATTTTAATTCTGTGTGTGGACAGTACTATTTAAACATAACTGAGCTGACTGAAAATTGTAGCAGTGATATTTTTTTGGATATTCCTGAAAATACATTACTGTCTAGGATGTTCTTTGTGAGAGATTTCTGAGATCAGTTCCTGGTGACAGATAGTGTTTGTCCACCAAGAGGCTGATGGAGAAAATGAATGTTATCTCTGCCTAGCAGGAAGGATATTGATGCTCTGTGTTGGTCAAAACTGGGTTAATTTTATGGGGTTTCTTTTCAGTTCCCACAAGTGGATGGCATTTGAGATGCAAAAATACAAAATGTTAGACAGCCTCACACAGGATGGGCCAGCCAGGACAGGGTGTGATGAATATACTGGGAAATCACAACCTCCTAAATAATTTTGTAAGTCCTGTTTTTTTTTTTTTTTTTTAAAGTAACAAACCAGAACAAACTGTGCTCCTTGCCTCAGAGAAAATGGGAACTTTTCAAGTGAGTCTTTTTCCTCCTACATGGCATTCAGTTGCCTGTTGGAGCCAGGCAGTAGCCTTTACAGTCCTTATTTTTTCCCAGGAATCTGCCTCATAGTAAGCAGTGTTGGGAAAAGGCTCCTTGGCAGCATCTCAGGGACTTCAGGCTTGGGTCAGAGGCCACGCCCATGGGCTTGCCTGGAAGTAGCCACATGGTTTTGGAGGGCAGGAGAGTTTAATAACATGGTGGAGGCCAGGCTATGCCATTTGTTCTCAGGATGGGGCACAAATGCACCTGGGCCTCCAAATGTGTGTGGTTACACAGAGGCACAGGACAGGATATAGTAGACAAAATCATTGAGAAAGAAACAGATTAGTCAAAACTGTGCTTGGAGTCCAGATGGTTAGGGCTCTTGCATTTACGATGTTATTCACTTATTTATGGTGAAACCAGAACAGGAAAAATTCCCTTGAAGAAAGAATCCTGAGCCATGGCCTTGGCTGGCATCACTTAATGACCATCAACAGAACAGATCCAGCCCCTACAGGAGGACTGAAATACCCTGGAGAAATGGAAACCCAGTGACATGAACCACTAAGTAACTTTGTGAAATGGTGACACAGGCACAGTTCTGGCTCTGCTCCAGGAAAAGCCTCTCTCCCCTTTCTAATTAGTGGGGGTCTCATCAGGGAGCATGGAAGATTCATGGCCCTTTTACTTTGCATGCTTTCCTGTAATTTACTGTTCTCATTACAGAACACAAGATTATTTTTCACAGCAGGTCTGGAAGGAACTGGAACTGTGCAAGCATTGTCCTGGCTCTTGTGTCAGGGCCTGTTTAATGCCTAAGCTGATTAAATGCCTACCTTCCTACAAATCAAATCTCATAAAGGGCCTGAGGGCACTATGAAGAAGAGAGGGAAAATTTCATAAAGGTGGTGAATCTAAAGTACAAAATTTCATAGTTGAATTCTAAAGGTTTGAAATCTATACAGAACAGGACCTGGAAAAGATCTTCAGCTCCCCCATCTTTAAAAAAGCTTCAGTTTTTCTTGGTGGTGCAAAACCCTGGGTATCAAAAATGAGGAAATGTGTTACTGAATGCATTGACATCCAGAACATTTAGGTGTTGAAATGGGAAGGGGACCTCTTAGTATGTTTTTGAGTTGTCTCTCCTTCGTTATCTGATGCAAACTCTAATACACTTTGAGAAGACTATGGCTGGAAGGTGATGGTGTTCCCTGATCTCTCCATGTCTTTCCAAGTGCTGCCACTTACTCCTAGCAAAGCAACAGAGCATCTCCACTGAGAGCTCTCCTCCTTCCCTGGTCCTTTGTAAATGGGATTGGCTCCATCTTCCCCTGCAGCCACAGCTGATGCCACAGAGCATAGTTAGCTTCTGAAACAGGCCTCCAGAAATGTCCTCTTGAAATAGAGCCTGAGATCCAGATCCTGACCTGGCTGCCCTCCTCACCCCTGGGGTAAGTGATGTTGCTGAAGATAGTACTGTAAAAAATAAATTGACAAGGCTATGTGTATAAGCTGTGCAACAAGTTTGAGTTTCCACCTATTCCAGCAAGAAACAGAAATACCCTATGCAAGCTGTGTCCCTAGACCACAAGAGAACAAGATGCTCATACTTTGAATTTCAAATGCAAACACTTGTGAGGAATTGACCTTGCAAGGCTTGGCAATGCCCTGAGACAAAAGGATTTATATTGCTTTTAAAATCATTTTCTCAGATCCGTTATTCCCATTATCCGAATAAATGTCTAATCCTCCTTTGAATTGTGCTAAGCTCTTGGCACTGGCACTGTCTTGTGAAGTAGATTCCAATGTTGTAATTTTTTGAGGCTTTTTTGGGTTTTTTTTTGACATTTTGTAGTTTCTGGCTTGAAATTTCATTGAATACCCTCTCTTTCTTGTGTTATGAGAGGAAAAATAACTGCCCCTTTCAGCATTTCACCCTTGTATTATTTTGTTTGGTTCAACCACTTGTCTTCTAATCCCCCTTTTACTGAGATAGGGGTCCCCATCTCTAAGTCTTATTTTCTCTGGCAATTGCTGTGTACCCTTGACCATATCCTATGTCTTACTCCAGTGGGATCCAGACAGGGCTACAAGCAGTTAATAAAGTGATGAGCTTATTTAATGAAGACATTCGAGGAGGGAATGGATGTGAGAATATTACAATCTCCTCATGAAAAATAAGAGAGCAGAAAAATGGCTGAAATAATGAGTAAATTATTCCCTATGAATTACTCATCCCGTTCTGTCACTATGACTTTAATGTTAAAAAACTTAGAACCAAATTTATCATCATGAGTAGAAAGAAACAGAGGGCTCAGGCTAGTTGAAGGCTGAACTTGGATGTTTACTTTGGTTTATCCATACTGATGTGGTGTATCTGATCACTGATACTCCTAACAAAGGTTTAAATAAAAAACAGCCAGTTTAAAAACCTTGCAGACTTTGCCCCAAATGTTCTTTGCATGATTTATTTTGTGTAAGGACGAAGAATGGACAATCCCTGAAAGGGGGGGATTTTTCAGTTTTTCGCCTTGAAGTTCCAAAGAACTTTTCAAATCCCAGAATTATCTATGTAATACTTCTGAAGATGAAAATCGCTGCAATGCTTACAATCACTTAAAAGCATACCATGGAAGGGCTGCAATGGCAGGGGCTGCTCTCTGTGTGGGATGAGAGGCAGCCCCCTTGACCTGATTTGGTTTCATAACAGGCAGGGTTATTGAGCCCACGGTTTTGTGGCAGATGCTCTGTTGTGTGCACAGCTCTCTCCCAGCTTCACTCAGCCTCTCTTCTGCATGGATGACCTTCCATGGGTTTTTTCCTTTGCAAAGAAAGTGACAGTCCTGGCAAGTGGCCCAGACATCAACTTTTACTTCATAGCCACCTGAAACCTCTTGTGCCATGCTTGGGAAATTGCAACAGCCCCTCTGACATCTTTCCTCCTTGCTTCTTTTCCAGGCCTGTCCTGAATAGGTTTCTTAAACACACAGGTTTCTTACATCTTAGAAAAATACCTATATAAGTAATCTTCCATGGACAATAAAAGCTGATGGCTTTTTATACCAAGAATGTCTCATGGGCTGAAATTTCCCATGTGTTCACAGAAATGTAATTAAATTCAACTTTGGTAGTTAACTTATAACTCCCAAAAAAGTCAGAGAGAGCCTTTCTAATGGTTGCACAACACTGTAGCTTGTGTCTGCATAAAGAATCCTGTCAGCTGGGACTGCTCTGGCTGGTAGGTCAGAGCTGGAAACCTCAGGGGGCTTTGGCAGAGTGGGAAAGTCAAGGACAGGTTTCCAAACATGAATTGCCACTCAGCTGGCTGTCTGGGCATGGGCAGCAGGGATGGAGGGTGATCTGGCACAGATCTCTCTTCCCAGCCACATGTCCTGAGCATCTCCAGAGGCTGCAGAGAGGCTTTGTTCAAGCAGATCTTGATGTCCACGAGCAGTGGGTACAGTCAGCTGCCAAACCAGCAGTGCCTAATGGGACCTGTTGAACTATTTCCCCTCTCCTGAGGCATGAGGCAATACAGCATGTTTCTCACCTCCCCAAACCCTCATCTGCAGAGTGAGAGGGTCAGTGAGTTTTTAGGGACAGCTTGACACAGGTAGTGAGGTCTGGCAGCAGCAGTGACTCTGTGCAGCACTCAGAGTCTGCTTTCTCACTCAGCTCCACACACAGAGTCCATACAGAATAAACATTAACTGCATTTTCACATGCAGAAAAAGAAATAGCAGTCTGCAGTCAGACCACTGTGCCTGAAAGCTGCATGTTCTCCATTTGTAATACATTTTGACCAATCCAAAAGAAAAAAGCCTCCCAGTCATGGGGCTGGGTCTATTTGTGAGACAAATTCATGGTGCAAAGAGGCCACCAAATTCTTCGGTGAAATTTGGTCTATGCTGCCCCATCCTGAGAACAACGGCTGATACAAGGAGTCAGCAATTTTATTAGTAGCAGATTAACATTTCAGACCAAATATTATAATAAGTCTATAAATTGGCAAGCTGATTTCTCACAACATTCATTAATTCAACTCCTGGTTTCATCCCATGATGTCCAAGAGGAAGAGTAATAACCCATTTAAGGCAAGTGTCAATGAGCAAGGCTGGATTTGTGCTGGATTTGTAGCTTCACTCCTCTGCAGCTCTGGCTCTTGCTATCACCCAGAACTGATTACAAAACACATAAAATCTGAACACAGGAAAACAAAAACCTGTAAATCATCTCTCAGAAAAGTCCTCAAGGTAGATATTTTAAAAGAGAAATGACCTTACTTATATGAGACAAGAGTAAGCAGAAACCCTCAAAATTATCAAGTATTTGAGTACTTGAACAAGTATTTAAGGGCTGGGGGCCTGGCTGGGACCATGGCATGGTCTGCTCTGTAAGGGGTACAGCAAGGGGTGTCTTTGCTGAGAGACAGTGACAATCCTGAGCAGGCACATAGCCAGAGCTGGAGTGACTGAGCAAGGCAGGATGTGAAACACACCTGGTGAAACATATTGCCTGCAGTGCCATATTAAGAGGAGAAATGGAATGTATACATAAACCATGGAAAATGATTAATTTACAGGGAGCTATAGGCACAGAGGTTGCATCACTGACAGCCCATCCAAATCCCCTGATCTTATCCAAGCTCTTAAGTTATTTCCTAATAATCCATATAATTAGAATTTTCAAAGAGCCATAATTATGCCTGTTAAAGTTTTAGCAACAGCATGTTTATATATTATGAAAGAGCATCAGTTCTGTATGAAGCGAGTAAACATTTTGACACAAGTTGAAACTCAGAAACTTTTCTCTCCCTGTTCGGGTTGTCTGCTGAGTTCCAGCCTGCCAGGACTCTGCTCAACACAGCTGTGAACAGACAGCAGCAGAAGGGAAATTCAGGGGGGAGTCTGAAGACGCTTACATTGTCCATCTGGAAAGCAAAGCCAAGGATGCCATTAATTTTCTGACAAATAATAGCGCCAAAAGAGCCCAAATGCCAAAGTACTTTCCTTGAAAGGCTGCTTTAGTTATCATAATCAGTAAGAATCTAATTTTGGGGAGGGAACCATGCCACCAGTAAGCATAAGTGCTCCCTGTTGTGCATATGCTGTGGGGTGCTGGCTGGCAGGAGAGCTGCATGTTGCAATAGCAGGCACAGACACAGCCCCACGCTGCACCCATGGGCAGAGCTGGCCACGGCCGTGCTCCCGATGGCCATGCACACCGTGCCCAGCAGGGCAGCAGGCAGTGCCTCGGAGAGAGTGATGTAGCAACGTTACCATCTTCATTTCTCCCCAGAATTGTTGGATTTAGGGCTTCATAAAAGACTGAATCATGCAGGGAGTTGCGGGTCTTGGGAAGCTGCTCATCCCTTCCCCTATTGCCTCCCTGTTGTTTCCTCTCTGCCAGCTCTGTGTCTCCTGTCGTGTCACAGCAGGGGTGACGTTGAATGTAGTTACCATGATGCACACAGTCAGCCTTACATTTTACATTTTCTTGGGTTCCTTTACTGCAGTGGCCCCTCCTGGTTGTGTCTATGGTGTTTCACAGTCTGCTTTCCCCACAGTATGCCTGTTTTATTCTTAGAACAAACTCACTGCTGATGGTATAGTTGTTCCTTTTGTCATTGTTTGAGTGTCTCCTCAGAAACTTTCCACGAAGATAAAGCTTGGTCTGCCTGAGTAGCTTGACTGGATAGCTATGGAGAGACCAAATAGCCTGTGCACAAGCCCAGCCTCTTCTGTTATGCCACTTTTTAACTCTACCTGTGGGTTCCATTTCTTGCCTGTGCTTTGGTATAAAATCACTGCTTATTTAATATCACTTAAAAATTCTGTGTGATCTTTTAACTGTTAAATTGCATTATAATTCATACAAAAGTGGTGCCTGTGTGTGTAAAAGTCATCAGACTGCTCCCTGCAGCTTCCTCTCTCACTACTTATCTTCTGGAATTTTATCACAGTAGCACAGAGTGCTCTCTAGGAAAAGCAGAGCAACCATTTTGCAAAACCATTACAAAATATAGATTCTTCCACCAAGGGTGAGCTGTCTGAATGAACAAGAGGGTATAGGAAGTGTGATCATTTCACATTGAGAAAAAATATCTTGTGGAGAAAATAAGTGACATATATGTCTGACAGTGCTATGAAGTTATTTCTGAAGCTCAGGGGAAGGAAGTGTTACCCACAGCATTCGGGGAGGATAGCACTTGATTTCTCCTTAGCAGATGCCAAAGAGGATATTAAACCACTTTGAATTAATAGTCCTATCAAGGTAGTTATCAGCTTGTATGATCAGCAAGGAATGAAATGTGCATAGTAAAATCAATTAAATGTACAATCTATAAAATGTACGATCTGCCCCCAGGAATGAGGCGGACTACAGCAGATGAATGCCCTGTCAGGGTGGCACAGAGCGCATTCGGAGCCGCACCACACCATGTGTGGGAGATGCACTCATCAGTGTGATGGAACCAGAGCTGCTTTATCCAAAACCATTTCTGTGCAGATCGTATGGAGATATTTATCAATTTGTCATGTTTCCTGGAGCTGGGGATTGTTTGCTCAATTCCCCATGCTGCCTGGGAAGGATGATTCGCACCATATGCAGCGGACACCAACATTCACAGGGCTGAGATGTTGCTGCAAAAATAGAAGCAGGGACCTGCTTTAAAACAATTTGAAACTGCTCAAGCTGTGTGGTGCCACAGGGAGAAGCACAGAGGGGAAAGCAGTCTTTTATCATGAATCCTGGGTTCTCCTCAAGTCTGACTGGGAGGGGATGGGTGACAGGCCAGAGCATGGCCTCAACTGCTAAGGGTGAAAAGACAGTTCTGTTCAATGACTGTTCATTGATCTGTGTGAAAAGAGTTGGTGGAGACCAGGCTGCCTGCTCCCTCCCAAGGCCCTTCCTCTCGGAGCTGTGTGGGTGGATGCTCTGAGCACATCTGCTCGTGGGAAGCCTGTTTGTGGCCAAACACAGGGCTCTGGCTTCCTCCAGCAGTGGAAACACAAGAGGATCTTAAAAAAAAAAGGTCAGGGACTGCTTTGCATTGTAGGAAACATTTTAGTCTCTTGGTTGAAGGAGCAAGATCAAGTCCTTGCTGGTTCTGAGGGCAGACTGGAGGCTGAGGAGGTGGAGGTCTCTGGAGAGCAGCAGCCAGGCTGTGGCTGTGCCAGATGACCCTGACATATGGGCACCTCTTCATCCCTTGCCAGCCTCCCAGGACACAAAAAATACTGTCACAGGCAGGTCTGCTCCTTGTGTAGCTGGTTTATTTGCTTGCAGCCCTTTGTGTTATCCCCTCTACCCTCTGCCCTGTGTTCTAAGACCCATCCACTGGGAATTGCCCTGGCCACCAGAAAGGTAGGGATCTCCACAGTAAATCCACAACCCCCATAGGAATCTTGCATCTATATGTCTGTAAACACTGCCCTTGTCTCTCCCTGTGCACTTCTGGGATTTAGTTGCACCAGGGTAAATTATATTTAGAAATCCAAATAAGAGCCTGTGGGGTACCCAGCCACTGTGGCAGTGTGGGAACAGCAGGAACAAAGCATCCCAGTTGTTTTCAGACCTTTCACTTGTATTTTCTCTTAGTTTTCCACATCACTTTTATCTCTGATCTATAAGTCTCAGTTTGTCTCAAAAGCTGCAGTCCAGTTTTAAATTATCCACATTGTCCAAGATGGTCTGAATGCTACAACAGTTCTCCAGCTAAACTACTGGGTTTCCAGTGACCCAGAGTACTGAATAGTAAATTAATTACCAAACCCTTTGTGTAACATCTCTTACTCTTCACCTCATCACTGTCCCTCATCTTGGGACAAAAAGTGGATTTTCTTGCTTGCTTCTGGAACCATTAGAGCATTTGCTATTTTAACAGTTCTGAACTGCAAGGCTTTGCAGTCCATATGATTTCAGATGGTTCATAGGAAACCAATTTTAGCTGTGACAAAATGTTCTGAACCCGCTACAACATTTTTATTGCTCTTTGGCTCTGGATTGATTTTCTCTTATTAGCTAGAGCTGACTGTGGCTTTTTTTATCAGACAATTCTGGAAAGGAGCAAATCAGTCTGGAGCTCAGCTGTACAAAGTGAAGTTGCTTTGCTTATTGATGCATGCTTTTAGATCACTTAAAGTGTAACAAGAGCCAGCCATTTAGCTGAGTTGGTTTGGTTTTCAGCTTTGATTGAAATTCACGGTTTAGAACATTAGCAGAATTAATTTGCTGGAGATTCTTATCTTTCCCACTTAATTTGAATGAAGTGAGGTATGTAAATGTATGTACTTTGCAAGCTGTTATCTTTACTATTTCAAAACAAGATTGATTCAGGCAAAACTCTTAAAAATCCAAACACAGAATGATTGCTAGAGGCCTTGACTGGGGAAGAGGGTTGTGATTTTGCCTAGAGTTTATAGAGGAAGCTTGATATGATGTTTTAGCAGATCTGAGGAAGGAGATAAAGGCAATTTTGACGGCAGCGAAAGTCATTTAAAGGCAAAGAGACCAAAGATGCCTGGCCGTGGGAGGCAGATAATCCTGGGTAATATTTATAATGGAAACTCTTTAGGTGGGATATAGCATCTGAGGAGCCTGTGGGAGACAAGATGCAGATGGGAGACAAAGCTGAAGAAGATCCTGGAGCCAAGACAATGCTTTGAGGAGGCTATGGAGGGGATGTTAGACAGCTGAACATTTTGAGGTGTATGTTGAATTACACAATTGATCCACAGGAAGAAAAATTACCAGGGAAGGAGCTGGTGATCATTGAGGCAGGGGAAGCAGCTGAATCAGACTTGAAGCATGTACTGACTGAGCTAGAAAAGGGAAAAGAGAAACAGAGGGAGGAGGAGGCATCAGGAGAGCAGCCAGCTCTGCATGGAGAGTGGTAAAAAAGGAGGCAGCTGTGGGGTACAAGAGACAGATGAGAATCAGATATCCCATCATGGAGGCAGAGTTGAAATACCTTTACCCTCACCCTGATGTTCCCAGAGTCCCACTCTCCTGCTGGATTTTGGTTTCATATCAGTAGGGGTGCAAGTGTTTGGGCCCAGGCAGGCAACAAAGAGAGAAGTTGGGTGTGAACTCGGGAGCTGTGAAAGGAGTGAAGCCCATGGGGGAGAGCTGAGCTCTGCTCACATATCTGGGGAGTGCCAGTGTTAGGGAGGCTCCAGATGACCCTTTGGAGAAGAGAGACCACCAGACATCTTTAGGCTGCTGCTTCTAGCGACCATCCTTAAATTCATACAAATTTGGTGTGCTGTTTTAGAGACCCTGGTGAACAAGAGTCTACAGGGACCAAGGGAGGATGGCCCACATAGAACAGTATTTTGCATTGATACCATTTGCCATAATAGCCTTCTAGATTCATTGGATGGTTTGGGTTAGAATCTCTGAAGATCACCTAGTTCCAACCCCCCTTCCACAGGCAGGGACACCTTCCACTGGACCAGGTTGCTCAGGTCTCCATCTAACCTGGTGTTGAACACTTCCAGGGACGAGGCATCTGCAGGTTCTTTGCACAACCTGTTCCTGTGCCTCATCACCATCACAGTAAAAAATTTCTTCCCTATATCCAAACTAAATTTACCCTCTTTCAACTTAATACAGTTGCCTTTTCTCTTGTCACCACACATGCTTGGAAAAACTCTCTCCATCTCTCTCTTTACCCCTTTTCTCTCCCATATAGCTTCCTGTGTTTTTGTTTGGTTGGTTTTTTTCACCCCTATAGGAAATGTGATGGTTGTTTATTGCTAGACTCTGATTTATTTTCCGTGTTGCAGCATATACATTTATTTCTTGGGCTGAAAATGATAATGTGACACAATTTGCTTTTACAGTAGAGGCTCATGTCAGCATGATTAATTTTCTGCATTGAATAGTCCTGCACTCAAGTCATGTGCTTTTGAGATAGTTTGTCAATTTTTTTGTATTAGGAATATTTCCTTGCTCAGCATTTATGCCTGTGAAAAGAACTTTCCTACAACACAAAGTCACCAAAAAATTTTCCAGCAAGAAGAGGATAAGCATTTAAATACACCCTCTTCCAAATGCAGTTTCAAATCTATCCTGCTTGGAAAGAGGGAATCTCTAAATAAGACATGGCAGTGATCCCAGTAGGGAAAGGGCTATGGCAAGAGGCATTGGGAAAAGCTTTGCTTTCTCATGCATGTGGATCTGAGACACTGTCAGCAGTATTTGATTTGTCCCCAGTGATGGCTGGGCTGGCTGGACAGCCTGCCAGCAGATCCAGTGAGATGATCAGCTCTGCTCTACAGAGGAGATGCTGAGGAAGAGCAGAGCACAGCCCCCGGCTCTCAGTGCCTGTCCACTGGCTGTATCTCCACTGACTGTGGGAACTCAGCACAGGTCGTCATTGCTTGGTCCTCAGCACAGTTTCCCTCTCATCTGGTAAGATTTAAGGATAAAAGCAGGATGCCTCCCTTGGCTCATCCTTAAAAGGAAACATTGCTGAGCAGCTTTAGTGGCCTTTGGGGTCTTCCCTCAACAGAAACAAAGAGCTCTTTGCCACCCGTTCCCCAGAAGAGGCTGCAACATCAATGCCTCTGAGGGCTGTGAAATATGAAAGATAATAAAACTTTCAAAGACAGTTTTAAAGTCCAATGTGTGGGAGTAGCACAAAGGGCACCAAGCAAGACAAATAAATACATGGCTGCAAAGGCTCTTTTGTTGTCCCACAAATTGCGTACAATGCTGTGGGCAAGGGGAGAAGCCTTATGGCTTCCCTCTTGGTGGTGGTTTTCCGCTGCAGGTGACAAGTATGTCACATCAATTGTCATCTGGATCTTGTTTCCTCAAAGCGTATAAAAAATGTTCCAAGTTGCATTTCCAGTTTATTCCACTGAACACCTTCAATCCCACACCAGAATAAGGGAATTAACAGCAGCACTTCACATTTAGAAGCTCTAAGGATTACAGATAGCTTATACAGTATGAGCAAATCCTCCTTCTCTGAACAGTAAAATAAGTCTTTTATCCAAAGTTGAGCACAAGAGAAAATGAGACTCATTTTTAAAACACTGAGCACTCCACAGCTCTGACTTCTGAAAGAGCCATAGGCTGTTGAATACATTTGAAGAGCAAGTCATTTATTGCAGTGCTTACATTTGCACTTAGAAAACCTCATTTCCAAAAGTACTCATTTCCAAAAACCTTGCCATAAATGATTTGCCAGGAACATAAAACAATATATGATGGATGTAAACCAGGAGAAAGCCAGGATATGTAATTTCTGCTTTTGATGCCAATCATTGTAAGTTTGTCCCTGCTCTCTCAGTATTTATTGTGAGTCTTAAAACTTCTACCACTGTTATTGTGCCACCAGGAAGGAATCACGGCTTTTTTTGGAATCCCTCTGGATGTACTCTAGTAACATCATATCCAGAAGGACGGTAAAGAGGTTCTGTATTTAAAATTTGTCTGCAATGGTTGATTTCTTGATTGCACAACCAGACAGAAAAGTAGGAGAAAAGTTAGCTGTCAGTCAAACCCAATGTATTTTGCAGCTCTGTGGGCATTTCTCTCTGGATCCAGAAACCTTTTGAAAACTGGTGTTTGATTTCAGCCAAACCAGCAGACTTAGGCCTGCTATGAAATGTCTCATTTTTCCTATCCATGGGACAAAGAAAAAGCAAAGTAGAAGTGTAGGTGTAAATACTGGGGCTGTGTTTATGCCTTTTTAGGAGGCAGCTTGTGTTTTCCAGGCTTTGCCCAAGGTAGAGGCAAACCAAGTTGAAAATGCCGAACTGGTAACTCAGTGGCAAAAAAAAAAAAAAAAAAAAGAAACAAAGCCACCAAATCCCACATGGCATTGGAGGGAAAGTTTTGGAAGGGACATTTGCTCTGTCTTTGAGGCATATTTTCTCTCCTTTTTGAAATTTGGACACTATCTCACATACAAATCCCCTTCTCTTTCAAGAATCTTGGTCTGGAGAGGGAAAATGATATTAAGGAATGGCTGAAGCAATTTCTCATGTGGAAGACAGCCTCAAATGTATTTCAGATTGCTTGCTCCAGAAGGCCTGTGTTGGCCCCTTGTTCCAGCTAACAGCCTGTGTTAAAACAATGTCTGTACATCTAATACAGCTACTGAGAGACCACATCTACTGCAAATGGTGCTCAAATGTAACTTGCAAAAAGTCATTAATATATTTTTACACACTTAATAGAAAGTATAAAAGCAAAGTGCAGTCTTCCACAAACAGCTAATTTTACAGAACAGATTTTCTGAGTGCTTGCCCATTACTATGTAAGTGGCATCTTTCCCCAAGAGTTTTCTAATTTGCATGAAAACACTGTTTATTCTGGGCAGCTTAATGAGCAGCCATCCCTGGGCAACACACTACAGTCACATTCCTATTCTTTCAGGCATCACCTATTCAATACTAAATCTTTACTAAGCAGATCCATCCAGAGATTACACATCCCTTACAGTAACATGGATGTGACTCTGCTGAATATGTTGGAGATAGCTAAGGATGAAACAATGGATGTTGGAGCTTTCTTTCTCACTCCCCTCTTTAAAGCATCTTTTTTGTTTGCTTGGGGTTTTTTGTCAGATATTTATTTTTAAGTCTGAAAATCTAAAATTGGATTCATATGCTGAGAAGGAGACTTTATGAAGTAACTATGTTGCCTAAATTAATTCCAGTTTTATGGGGAGAGAGGCAAAAAATGAGTGAAACCATCCCAAAATAGCAGGCATCAAAGATGGGGGGGTGTAAGAGGCTATGAACAACTTCCTCTTTAAGAACAAATCCAGGATAGAGTTTTCTGGGAAAAAACACATAACTTTTTGTCTGATGATTATTTTAGTGTAAATACAGCAGCATGTTTTACAACTGAGTGGGAGACTTGAATTAAAATTTATACTCCTCCTTTATTCTCTTCAAGTAATGACATCAGGATTCCTACAAACCAGCTGTTTATGTATTAAATATTTCTGCCTACTTTTTGCCATTGGGTTTATTTTTTGTAGTGCCCAGGTTTTGCTAGGGATATTTAAACAGTGCAGAGTAATGAAAATGGAATAACGCCCAAGAAAGAGCCAGATGCAGAGTATGAGCTGAGGATGCTTTGGACAGGGTGCACCCAGGGGTCTGAGGTAGCTTAGCAAGGTCACTGTGCAGGCCCACTGTGCAGGGGTTGTAACATCTGTGGGTGTGGGGGAGCACTGGAGCGTGGCAGCTGTGGGGACCAGCTGCTGTTGATGATGAGGTTTCCTGCAGCTTCCACCACGCCTCAGTCTGCAATGGTTTCCTTTTGTTGTGGTGCCCAGTACCTTGGTGGGCTCCAGGCACCTTGCTCATGTACAAAAAGACCCACAAGACCATGAAAACATTGAACAATCCAGATGTCTTTGAATTCCCAGATGTTACTGTGTGCACTGTGCAGTTTGCAGACTTGGGCAAGAGACATCTTTTGATGTTCATACAGAACTGAGCTTGGCTGTAAACGGGACCATGATGGGCCTGTCAGGAGTGAGGGAACATTATCACTTTAATGGTGCAAATTAACAGAGTCTTGTAACAGTTTCATTTTTAAATCCAAAGTTTTCCCTACTTTTCTCACCAAGTGGAGGCCTGGGTGTTGGTTGGATAAGAGTTCTTTTCCCACTCTGTTCTCCATTTCTCAGTGTTTGTGTTTCCTAATCTGCTTATGGAGGGCTGCATATTTTTTCCCTGTGAAATGCAGCTTGGTGCCAGCATGCAGCATTAGTATCCAAACCACATGCTCCCAAGAACAGCCAGGGGGAAGGAAAAAGCTACAGATCCCATGAATGCACGTGGATGAGGACAATTAACTACTGAATGAACTTCTGAGGGCCTGTATGGGCTCTTTGCTACCTGAAACATTCAAAGCAGGACTAGACAGCTTCCTAAGGGATGTCTCTGTGTTGTAGTGTGGGGAGAGGGACCTCCACATCTCTGAGGAAAGTAACCTTCCATCCATGATGAGCGGGTATCTTTGTCACACAAAACACATCACTGCTTCTGTACTTGTAAATAAAAATGTAGGCCTGAGGCTATGGGGAGTGAGGACTCTTGTTCCTCCCTCTCACTGTTGTGAGGCCCAGGAACCTGGGGAGCTGGGGAACACTGCTGTGGTTCATGAGCAGATTTGGGGGTAATGAGTTGAACTATGGTTGCTCATGGCAGTTTTAGACAAGATGTTCAGCAGTCTGCCTCAGCCTTGAAATCTGAAGATAAATAACTGATTCCATTAAACCCAGAGAGAGTTTGGCCCTGGATTTGTCAGGAGACAACATTTTGCCATTTTACATCTGCCCCTCTGGCTCTCCTGTGGACTTGACCTGTGGAGGTGCATGAAGAGCCTGTGCTCCCCTTTGTTAAGCAAGATGACCACTGAGTGCTGATACCCACGAGACACAATGATTCTGCTTGTCTTGAAGCCCTTCACGCTGGGTGGGCACCTTCACTGCTGTGCCAGCAATCACAGGGCAGCTGAGGGGCAAACCCTCACTGTGGAGTGGAATTAAGCAGGTCCCTGCTGGCCTGGTTCCACATTTTGAGGAGAAAAAGTGCTTGCACAATGTCAGACTTTCTATGGGCATGAAATATTCACTAGTTTTTTATCCAGCAAAATGCCAGGAAGGTACATATGTACTTTTTATCCTCTTATCCAGACATTGTCATGCCCTAGACCTTCCTGTTTGGTAGACTTGTTCCTTATAAAGAGGGCTTGGTGGCTTTGCTCCATCACTTCTCAGATAGGGAGTTGCCTTTCATAACAATGAGTGGTGTTGCTTTCTGTTTACAGATATGGCCCTTTTTTCCTGGAAGCTGTGTACTGCACAGCCCCGGGCCCGTGCTTCCTGGCAAGTCATCTGGATTGTCAATTACTCACACACAATAAAATTGACTCAGCTTTAGTTTATGTTTCTCAGACCCAGGACACAGTACTTGTAATGAGACAGAAATTAAACAATTAAACATTTTTCCCTTTGCAGACCGTGACATTTGTTATTTCCCAGTGCAGTCTTACCCTGCTCTGGAATATGTGCAAGACATTGCAGTTACTTATCTGGTAGGATAGACAGGAGGGAAATACTCTTGGTGTGACTCTTGGAGCTGTCCTGTGCAGGACCAGGAGCTGGACTTGATGATCCTTGTGGCTCCCTTCCAACTCAGAAGATTTTGTGATTCTATGATTCTGTGATTCTGTGATTTTGTGAAGGCAAATAGGTTACTATTAAAGATGTGGAAGAGAAAGCTTGCAGGTTAGGTAGGACTGGTGTAAGTACAATGCCAACATATATTAATCCCAAGTGAAATGCAACTCTTGAGAAAATAAACTAAAAAGTAAGCCAAGAATCTGGGATGCAAACACTTGCCAAGAGAGGATGATGGAGTATTTAGACTCCTCAAACTGATTGCCTAATCAGGTCTTAATTTCTAGATGTCCCAGTTCTTGTCTGAAAAACAAGACTTATTTGGGGGTAGATTTGAAAAGAAATTCTGTTTTGGAAAACTGAGGGAGGTGAAAACTAGGGTTCTTGTCCAGTCTAAAAGCACAACCAGGGGGCAGAGTGAACTCTGCCTGAATAGGAGGGGAAGGGAGCTGTGTGTCCTTGTCACCTAGGGAGGGTGGCTGGCAACCCTCCCTGGCTGTTGAGAGGTCTGCCATCTTTGTGCTACTGAACCCACATTTATAAGAACATAAATGTATGACCATTTATTATGTTATTAATGGAAATTGCTAATAATAAATCATCTATATGTGCCACACTAGAAAGCACTCAAGTCAACAAATAAACTTTAGGAATCGACCCTTAAGTGAGGAGCTGTGAAAAGGTACCTTGCAGGGCTGTTCCCCTGTGGGAATGAGGGAGGGAGAAGGCACAGCTTTGTGCACATCTGTGAGCTGATGCTTGGCTGTGCTTGCAAAGCTTGTGAGAGTCCTCTGTTGAGATCAAAGATTCAGCTCATGTAAAGGTCAAGACATGGGCCCTGGGAGTATTTTCAGCCGTACCCCCTCCCACAGGCACAGCCTCTCCCTCCCTCTCCCTTTCCTGATGTGTTTACAGCAGTTAGGATTATCTAAGTGCTGTCTACCCTTTGTGACTCCTCAAGCCTCTTCATTTTCATGTGATCCGCACAATCTGTGATTCTTTATCTGGGTTGAAAGTTATATTACTGTAAAAAAACAAACTAAAAAAAACCCAAGCCCCACAACCTCCCAACCAAGAGAGCCATGAGTCTGCCTCAGGGACACATACTTGAGTCCTTCAGTCATGGCCCAGTCAGAGATGACATGCAGTTCAGTCTAGCAGCCTCATTTTGTCTGGACTAAATTCCTCAGTACATGAAGCAAGGAGTTCATATTACTATTTTAGCCAGTAGTATATCATATGAAAATGATCCTGTGTCCCTGTGCAATGATGTAATGGAACACTAATGCTGCTACAGCCTTTTTGGACTTCTTTGGGATATGTATGGCATGAAGATAGCTGTCTGTCTCAACCTGGGTGATGCTAAGTCTGGTCTAAGGAGAACGAGGTCTCCTGGGCATGGGTGAAGTGTGAGGCCAGTCCTGCCAGGGTAAGACAGTGCCTAATGATGACATGTGCCTATAGAATTAGGGATAGGGTCATTGTCTGGGGATGAAGGAGATAGAGGCAGGTCTCTCAGGCAGCCCTCGAGAGCATCCTAGGTATCAGAGTGTCTGATGCTGCAGTGGGGCTTTCTAAATGCTGGATTTTGTGGATCTTTCACTTTATATGAAACAATTTATTCTTCTTTGGGCCAGCAATAGCTATAATATACAAGGTATTATGAGCCTAAGGGTTGGTGGATGAGGTGTCCAGTGTCTGATTCAATAAATGTGTACTGTTTTTGTGAGACTAGAACTCCTTCAGCAGCAGAGACAAAGTGAGTCCTATCTCTCCACATCATGTCATTTGCATCCTCTGTAGTGATGGAAGATGTGAATCTAGAGGAACCTAAACCAGATCTCCAGTGTCTGATGTTGCACCTGTACTAATGAGTAAATAAACCAGCAAGCCCCTATTTGCTAATTGTGATGTGTACATCATGGCCCAGCTTACTTCCATGAGGCTGATAACTCTTCCTTTCCAAATGAGGAGACTGATCTTTGGAGAGATTCTTCTCTGGGTTAAACTATTCTGGAGTCTGTGCTAAGAGTCCTGCAGAATGGGCCAGGGGTGTGTGGAGCACCAGGGCCAAGCCTTAGACCTCTCCCTGCTCACATTACTGGTGTAGGAATGGTCTGGCTACACAATGTTCCTCTGTGCATCTTTCTTCTGCAAGAAAAATGGACTGTCCAGGATAATGTGTCTAATTCTGACTGGAAAGAAGTGACTCTGCTTAGTCTTTGTGGATAATTTGGACAGCTCTCTTGTATCTTTTGTAAATCTCTTTTTAACGGCCTCTCTCACTATGAATCACAAGCTGGGGCAGTGAACTGTAAAATCTGAGCCTTACCACAAAGACTTCAGGCAGTACCTAGATAAATCCCAGTTGTGAATCAAAGTCCCTGCTGTTTTACATTCGCTCTGAAGTGCCAGACTCTGTGCACTTTCCACGGGAGGCAGCTGGAATATAAACACAGAGATCTCTGACTGCCAGCAGCCACCCTCAGTCCCTGTTGGAGATCACAGCTTCTCCCTTGCATCTTTCCTGGCAGTTTGAGAGTCGGTCCAGACATTTTGCTCTCCTATTCCCCAGTCCTGGTGGTCCAGAGGAGAGCCCTCACTGCTTTCCCTTTCATTCCACATCCTGCATGCACTGACTCTGTGGCTCCATCACCGTGCTCTTCATCCTCCAGTGACAGGTTGCTGGCAGTGGTATGTACACTTGATGCACAACAGCACCCCTGCACTCCTTCCTCCTTCCCATCTCCTTAAACACATGATGTGCTAAGATTGGAGTTATGACAGCAACCCCAGCAGACTGGAGCTAAGCTCCTGAGTTCATAGCCCCATAATTTTTTATGATTTCTAGCTCCTCTTAGTGGCTTGCCACACTTGTATCAAGAGATTTAAGATCTTGTTGCTTTGCTTATGGCATCAATCCTTATCACCTGTCCCCGATCAGGCAGGACCATATTTGCACTTGGTCTTCATCTGTTTGGAGGTGGAAAGCTGTTCCAAGGGATGGAGCATCCTTGATTTCTACTGAGGCCATTGTCTGTTTGCTTCATGCCCCTGCCTTCCCTTTTCACTTGTGAGTGGGCCAGAAAAACCTGTTACTGCTCTTTTGCTGGTGGCATTTGGGGACCTGTTGGATTTATGACACTGCCTCTACCTAGACTCACAAAGGAGTCAGCCTCCCCAGATTTGGGCTGCAGCCTACCCCATCCACTGCCTTTGCACAGTGCTGTGGGCATGAAGGAGCTGTGGCAAACAGCCCTGGGTAGAGACCTGTGCTGGTTTGGGCTGGGGTAGAGTTTATTTTCTTCTACAGTAGCTGGCATGTGGCTGTGTTTCAGATTTGTGCTGGAAATAGCTTTGATAACTCAGGGACATTGTTGTTACTGCTGAGTAGGGTTTACACAGCATCAAGGATTTTTCTGCTCCTCACCCCACCTCACCAGTGAGGGATGCACAATGAGCTGGGAGGGGACACAGCCAGGACAGCTGTCCCAGGGGTAATCCACAGCATGTGCATCATGCTCAGGATGTAAAGTGGGGTGAGCAGGAGGAAGGGTGGGCCATTTGGAGTGATGGAGTTCACCTTCCCAAGTCAGTTACGTGTGATGGAGCCCTGCTCTCCTGGTGATGGCTGAACACCAGCCTGCCCATGGGAAGGGGTAAAACAATTCTTTGTTTTGTTTTGCTTGTGTGTGCAACTTTTGCTTTCCTTATCAAACTGTCTTTTACCCTCCTGGTTCTCTCCCCCATCGCACTGGGCAGGGCGAGTGAGCAAGCAGCTGTGCAAGGCTGAGCTGCCTGGGGTTAAACCATGGCAAGACCCCACCAGCACTTTGGGGCAGATCTAGCCTAGTCCACAAGTCTGACAGCATTGCCAAGACAGGTAGCAGGGACAAGGAAGATGCATTGAGGACGCAGGAGAGCAGAGACTGCACAGCTCCTCCTCTGGGGACAAATGGAGCAGGGGACACCATCCTCCTGCAAAAGTGGTTACTATCCACAGGCAAATATACAGAGATAAGCTTGGCATCTGTCCTGCCATCACCCCATCTCTGTGCTCCACCAGCATCCACTGGTGCTCATGTTTGAATGCTTCGTTGACTCAGGGTCCAAATTAATTTGAACAGCGGTAGGTAGGGAGGGATGTACAGTTTAACTGAAGACAAACTGGAGGGGAGAATGGTTGGTTATTTATTTCCAGACAGGGGTCTCATGGGCAACATGACCTCAAAGGACTGTTCACAGCCTTTCCCTGCTGTCTGCTGGGAGTCTCACTAGCACTGCCTGGTGCAGGGTCCTCCTGACTGAAGTTGTGCCAGCTACACCCTCACAGGGCTGCTGCTAGAGTGGGAGTGGGTCACGAACAGCATTGTGTGACCAAACTCCTTCATAGGAATGGTGAAGTATTAACCCAGATGTACTGTGGCCCTACAAGCAGCCAGTTAAGGTCTGGTAGCCAGGCCAAAGAATTTGGACCTCCTGGAGTCTCAGTCTGGAAATGATAGAGATTTCTCCTGTTCCAGTGGAAACAAAGCCACACTCCTCTTCGTTTTGGTGGGTGATTCAGATTGCTGATATGTGACTTCTTGTTTGTTTTGGGACTATGCCTGGGAACATCAAGGATGAATCAGAGTGCTTCTGTGCTAGGTACTGTAGAAATACAGAAAAAAATAGAGACCTTGGCCCATCTAAATTTCAGAATGTTAACTCAGTGGTTAAGACACAGCACTGCTTTAACTCTCACATGGAAACCTGCTTGGATTGTAGCATGTCCTGAGATCAATACTTGCTGTAGGAGCCCAGGTTAGGTGGATTAACCAGCCCCAATGGTGCTGAACTGCAGGAGGCACAGCAGGAATGACCAAAGAGGTGGTTGTGGTCTTGCTGCGACTTCTAAACAGCTTTTCTACCTGTTGTAGTAGGAGGGGGGATGAGAGTGTGTTTGAGACTATCTTGGGGTCTGGGGAGAAAAGAAAGGGAGGAGATACCAGAATGGAATGTTACCACTTTATCTCAAAAGAAAAAACTTCTCTGAGAGGCTAAATTAGAAGAGAACATATAAGTGAATGAAATAGAGCTGTTTCTAAAAACATCTTGCTTGCATTCAATGAGAATGCAGGCTGAAGCTTTCATTTGCTCAGATCTTTATTGGTATTTGCAGCCCTTGAAGCTGCAGATGTGAGCACAGAGCATGCCCAAGGCAGGGACAGGGGGCAGGAGAGCAGGAAAGACTGCAGTGATCCATATTCATGTTTCTCAGATGCTGGAAACCACCCAGTGCCAGATGGTGATTCAGAGCCAGCACATGGGGAGGCTGCAGCTGATGCACAAGCCCCTCTGGTCCCAAAAGGCTTTGGGTGAGCAGGACAGAGTGGAGGATGCAAGTGTCTCAGATCTCTCTCTCTTCTCACCACAGAAATACCTGAAAGTAGTGCAGAACCTCCGTGGCAGGAGTTTCCTCCCAGCTGGGGACATTTTCACATGACAAGTACTGGTCAAGTGTGGCCCTTGCAGGTGACATGGGAGCAATATGGAGAGATGAGCCAGCATTTGTGACATGTTTTCCCATTATTTGAGCAGCAATAATGTCAGGGACAGCAGGTATGCCATCCTGACCTGCTGTTGAGGGAACCATTGCAGTTGTTCCTGCAGTGTTTAGTTTTTAGTACAGAACATAGTTACAGAAAAAGCAGCTGGAGCACATTCTAAGCTCTTTAAATTTTTTTTTATATTTTTTTTTGTGATGAGACCTCCTCATGCTCACCACCCACGGTGAGTGTAGGTCATCTGGTGGCACAGAAAGCACTTGGTGTAGCTGGAGGCTGCTCCTCTACCTGGGTTGAGGCAATTCAGAACACAGCAGCTTTTGGGCGCCCATCCCAGTGAGCACCCAGGCCTGGGATGCTCTCTGATAGCCATGAGTGTGACTGCTTGGGCTGGGGAAAATAGCCATGGGACAGTGCCTGTCCCTGTGGGAGCAGCCACCTGCTCTTAGGAGAGTGACACAAGAAGGGACTGTGCTGATCCCAACTCTTTTTTTAGGGCTGCATGTTTTTTTCTGTCTAAATCCTGAGGGCCTAGTTCTAAAAACTAAAGACTCTTTTGCTTTGTGGATGTTCTGCAGACTTTTTATTCTGAAATTTACAGAAGCACAGGATGGTTTAGGTTAGAAGGGGCTTTTAAGATGATCTAGCTCCAATCCCTCTGCCATGGGCAGGGATGCCTTCCACCAGATCAAGTTGCTCTGGGCCACATCCAACCTTAATTTGAACACTTCCAGAGATGGCACATTCACAGCTTCCCTGGGCAACCTTTTCCAGCCCCTCACCACTCCCTTTAATTTAAGTAAATTGAAGTCTAGGTGCATGAAAAAAAGAATGTTTGAAGTCCAGCAAGTGTCTCCTCTTTCTCTTTCTTGTGATCCTGTTTGAAGAGAAGAAATCTTTTGGACATCCTCCCTGGGGCTGCTTCTGTGAGGTACACATCTTCCTAGCAGGTGAGACACCTCCAGAGGCCTGGGATCTCTTCCCCACTGAGCCTAGGACTGGTGCCTTGGGGATGGGATGGTCTGTCTGTGGAAAGAGTGGTCTGTCTTGAACAGCCCCATCAGGAGAAATGACTGGAATTTGCCCTGCCATGCAGGCAGACCCTGTGGGTCTTGAAATGCCCCATCTGTGTGTGGTTTTGAACAATTGGTAGAAAATGAGTCAAAATAAATAGTGCTCCCTAACCTCTGGCCTTTCCCCTTTTGTCCACAGAAGTTCAAGAAATTCCAGGGATTAGGAGCCAAACATCTGTGTTTCCCCTTGGGAGGTGCCAAACCATGTTCCTCACGTGAATTGGGCAAGGTATATTTAGAAAATGAGATTCACAAACCTCTGATGAGAGCTGCTGCTCTCCTGGTCCAAAGTTTGCATAAGCTGGGGCACATACTGATATCTTCATCCACATGCACTGGATCCTGCACACAGAAACACGAACTGCCAGGCATCTCATAAGTCTGAGCTTGTGTTGTGGATGCCAATATTTTTTAAAAAGGATTTGAGGACTGTGGTCCTCATTTCCAAGCTGAAATACAGACACTCTGTTTCATGCCCTTAATGAGCCAAAATGTCTGCCATGGTTACAAGATGGGTCTTGGGGTTACAGATGGGCACAGAGTTTTCAGCAGTATGGAAGCAAAGGCCAAAGGTGTCTTAAATAGCACAGGGCACTGCTGGTTAGGCAACTAAATTGAGCCTAATGCCACTTGTAAGGAGAGCAGCTGGGACAACATCAGACTCTGGGGCTACTTCTTCACACACAGGCTTCCCAGCCCACTGGCATCCAAACATCTCAGGGCCCCCAGAGATGGCCTGAGATCCCCCTGTGGGCTGGGAAGAGCTAACCCACCCAGTGTGTTCAGGCAGGGGACTTTTGTCCAGGCAGGCTGCCTGTGGAGACAGCTGATCCAACCTTCCAAGCAGCCTTTAGGGGACTGCAGAGGATAATCTGGGTGGGTCTCACATCCATCTAACCCATACCTAGAGCCTTGGCTCTGCAGCAGCTGCCCTGTTAGCTTGGATGGAGCTCTTCCAGCATCAATGCTCAGAGCAGGGTCACAAGATGACTGCTGTTTCAGAGGCACTTTGTGTTCCCACTCTCAACTGTGCAAAGTGGTTGTGTGTCATAAGAAACTTCTCTTACCTCCAACCTCAATGCCTAAGCTGATAACAGCATTGGAGAAGAACCAGCATGCAGTTTGAGGTTGAAAACATTTAATTTTGACTTGTCCAAGGTACAGAGACACATCAGATTTCTGCAGAACAAGGTTCTGTCTTAATTTCATCAACCACCATCATCCGTCACATTTTTAGCTTAGGATCTTGTTTCCCCAGCCAGCAGACACAAGAGAGCTTGGGGGTGGTGGCACAGCTGACACCAGAAACAGTGCACCCCCTCTCCCTCCTGAGAGAATGAAGGAGAGAGAATAAGTGGGAAATTCCAGAAGGAAAGAACTGCAAAACTCCCACAACATGGCTTGTTCCTTGTGGTACTGCATGTGCTGAGACCAAGTGCCTGGAGTCAGACACCTCTTGGTGCAGTTTGGACTACACATGGCATGGTAATGGGAGAAAGGAGCATCTTGGGGTTAAATAAAAATATCAGAGGAGTTCTACCTTGTCATACTGCATTACTCAGGTTGAAAAAAAGGGAAACCTTTTATTTATTTATTTTATTTATTTAGTTTTATTATGGGACAAGTTTAGTAGTATCTGAGAGGAGCTACTGAGAGAATGGCTCATGGATTAATGAAAAATAATAAAATAAGGAGATGAGTTACAGTGCTTTGTTGTTTGAACATATTCAGTTTGTCCTCCTGCTCTTTGGAGGGCAGATGAACAAAACAGAGTACTTAGATCTCCTGATGGCTTATTTGGAACAGTTTGTGTTCAAGACATTGCCAAATTTCAGCAGAATTTCTAAGGACCCAAGGAACAATTTGAGACAACCAAGATCCCTACCAGTTTGTCTTGTGTCCACGCTGCATGTGGTTTGGATCCTGAAGATACATGTGGGATTACTGGAAGGTGTTTGTTACAAACTGTTCCCTGAGAAGTTTCACCATGACTCTCAGGACAGGATAGACAATGCCATTAAAGTAACTTGCTATCAAGTTGCTCATGCTGATCCATGGCCAACTTCTTTAGCAATACTTCCTCATGCACTCTCCGTTTGCCATAAACAGGCGCTCCTGCAGTGGAGTGCAGCTGGAATCTCGGGTATATTTTTGCAAGCCATAAAGAAAAGCAGTGTGTTTCCAAAGCAGATTATAACATTTTGATATTCCCCAGGTTGCTTGTGCTCTCAAGCTTTATCACTGCCCAGAGTCTTTCAGGAGAGCACTCATCACACATGTGCCCTAAATAATGTAAGCTCTGTGCTGGTGATATTTATAGCCATGCAAACATGTCCATTTCTGCCTGTGTTGTTTCAAAACAATTCTTGAGTGATCTCATTTTTCATCTTTTAGTTCTGAACACCGAACACATTTGTAATTATTGCCATTATTGCTGCTGGATGTCCTATTAAGCCTACAAATTGCACTCAGATTTAAAGGTAGAATTTTAATTACAGATCAGGCTTGGGGGGGAGAAAGGACAGCATTTGGAGGTAAAAGGTACTTACATTAACACCAGGAGAAGTGGCAGCACGTATTGCAGTCACTTTCACTTCATAGAAATGACAATGTTTCATTTTTAAGTTCTTGTATTTGAGCATCCCTCTCCAAAACTCAGGAAAGGATATGTGACATCCTGTGCCATTGTTTTTATGGGATCACAATGGCCATTCATGGCAAAGAATTGTTTTGGGGTCATTCAGCTCTCCCTGAATGGCTGCTATGAGTTACAGTTCTGCATCTATCAGATAATCCTACAGAAGAACTCAAAATTGCCTTATCTCCAAAATACAGAGAGGAAAATAGGAGTATGTGAGTGTCATCGTAAGTGGTTTGCTGGAATGACAGAAATGTGCAAACTCCTTACAGTGTTGTGTAACATTGCTTTGCACATGTTTTCTTCCTTCTGCTTCTGTAAATCATCCTTTTAATGTAATTATAGCTGCTACTAGCAAAAGGCACTGAGAGCACTAGCTGGCTTCTGGAGGAGACTGCTGCTGAGATGGGAGCACTTTCAGCTCACAGGAATTTAAAGAGACTGAGAGGACACTTTCAGCCTTATGCAGTCCAGTGAAAAATGATCTTATTGCCTCTTTATGGTGTTTGCCTTTAGATTATAAATAATAAATCAGACCTCTTTCCCATCCCTTTGTAAGGAACTGTGTTATCGTTGTCTCTGGTCACATTTTGTCCACTTTTGGAATCCCAGATGCTGAATGCATAGCATTATTCAAGGGCTGTGAAAATTAGACTCACATTGATGCCTGTTTACATGGCACACTCCTTAGGACAGGCGTTCAAGTGATGTGGGAACCCAGATCCAGCCAAAAGATGTGTGTATACACCTCTGCATGCATTCACTTATCATGAACATACATCTGACTGCTCTCTGCAGAGATCTAGAGGGCCAGGTTGGATGGGGCCTTGATCTGGTAGGTGGTAACCCTGCTCATGGCAAGAGCTTTGGAGCTAGATGGTCTTTAAAGTCCCTTCCAACTCAAGCCTTTCTAGAAGTATCCTAGAATGATTTAGATTTTCCAGTAACATTGTTGTTCCGGTTGGCTTTTGCCTCCTGCTGTGTGCAACAGGGACAGCATTGTTGGCTGGGTTTAGGTGGCTTTCAAGGAAATTTAACTTGAATATTTTAACTGCTTGCCTCAGAAGACTCTACAGGGAGATATGGGCTGGCAGTCCGGGGCAGCAGATGGTTTTAATTCTCTTGAATTTAGATGCCTCTGGCTCCATTCTGCAATGGTATCAGTGATAATACAAGTGCTTAGGGTTTGGCACAAACCTCTGGATTCTCTAAATCACAACAAACTAACCCCTGTCTCTGCAGGCTCTGGTGGAAGAAGAGTTTTGCACTTTGCCTGGCACAGGCACTCTGCGCTGAGTGAAGGCAGCTGAGTTGTGCCAGAGGGTTTATTATGTCATGTCCCATCCTTTTCCCATCCTCAGTGCATCCTACACCAGTGGTAGGCCAGGCAGGAGGACACAGCTCAGGCAGGAAGACAAAGCTCAGGCAGGAGGATGTGATTGACATACACCTGCAAAGAGGAAATTGCTGTCTGACTTGTGTGCTATCTCTCTTTGTAAAACCATTTTCAAAACCAAAGAGAAGTGGAAATGTGTTTCTGAATTGCATTTAAAAAAAAGCAAGCACTATTTGAATTTATCCTCCAAGGCTTGCTCTTCAGTGACAGATTAAATGACAGAAGGCAATGTTTTCATGGTGCTGTGCCTGTGGGCAATCAGAGGAGAGAGGAATTTGCAGCTGAGTGCAACAAGGGCTTGGCGAGACTTGGGACTTCTTGTGCTGGATCACTTAAAAACACAGAAAGAAAACAGAGCTCTGCTCCAGAGACAGGCAAAGAGCAGAAGGAAGAAAGAGTTGCTCTCATCCCTGAACATGTGGGCACTAAAAGTGCAGCGCAGGGATTGGTGGTGCAGCAGTTTACTCAGCACCTGTTTTGGCTCCTGCCAAAGAAAGGATGTTGTGTTCTTGGACATTTCTGTTCTTTTTTTCAAGATCACCCAGAAAGTCTGAGGTAGTGCCAGCAAATTAACTGAGATATTTTAAGCATCAGCAGGGGACACTCACCAGAAGACACAGTAAATGTGTGTTTCTTATCCCATCAGTTTCTCAAGAAACTTTAGAAACTTTAGGAAGTTCTGCACATTTAGAACATGTTCATGGACTCAGGGAAAAATTCAGATTAGAAAGGACCCATGGAGAGCAAGTGGCCCAGCCTTCCATTCTTGTCTAAAGAAGAGCTGAAAGCATCAAGCATCAGGGCCTAAGCCTGGCATGTCCCTCAAACCCTGCTGTTGCAGGGTTCTCCCTTGCACCCATTCAAATTGGCAAATCTTTATACAGTGGCTTTAAATCTACCAGTATTGAGCCTTTCATTAACACTTCTTCTGTCTAATCTGATCATGTGAAAAGGCTTGACCCTCCCTACTCAAGCCCCTACATCTTTCTGAACTTGTGGTTTCATCTTTCTCCCCTAAGAGCAGGGGTGGCTTTTGTTACCACCCCCATGAGGGGTCAGGGAGCCTGACTGGCACAGCACCATATGCCGGGCTTGGGCTCAGCCTTGGGATGTGCAAAGACATTTTGCCAAAGGGAAGTGTGTTCAGAAACCCTGGCAGGCACTGTGGTGGTGGAACAGGCCAAGCAGCCCCCCAACAGCATGCAGGAATGCCATCTGCTTCGTGGGATTTACACACAGATAATCTGAGCTGACAAACTGACATCCCAATGGCATTTCTGTTGTGCCTTTGGGCCCACTGACAACTGGTTCTGTTTGGATAAAGCAGGAATGAGCTTTCTTCTTCACTGCTTTGCTGCTTCATGCTTGTTTGGGGTTTCCTGTTTTGGGTTTCTGAGTAGAAGTGAGCTGACAGGCTCTGTGTACCTCAGGAACCAGCCTGGTGCAGCCAGCACCCTGGCAAGTCCCTTCAGGAGTCACCAGAGGCTCTGCATTTTTGTGCCTTTCCTGCTGAGTCTTCTTGGGGCCTACCAGCTGGGGAGGGTTTTTTTTTTTGTTGCAGTTCCTGGAGAAAGGCTATTTTGACACATTTAAAGCTCATGCTTTTCTTATTTGAAATGCTTTCTGGGAGTGCCTCACACTGGGCTTGACTTTGAAGGAATTTTGAGCAACATTACATTCTTCAAAATCTCATACCCCAAAATATGGCCAAAAAGGAGCAAAGAGGAGACTCTGTGGTAGTTCTTACAGTTTGGGCTGGGATCTAAGAAAGCCAACTGCCCCTTCCCAGGCCTCAGAGAACCCATGGAGAGACATTAAGATCCTTCCAAAGGAGCCTATAGCACCATCAGCTCCCAGTCATTTCAGAGGGTAAGCCACAGCATGGAATTAATGAAGCAGTATAAATCTGGCATAAATCAAAGTGCTTTGACACTCTTTTCCATTGTGTACACAAACACCATGTTCCAGTGAATCAGTGAAATCAAAGTGGCACTGAGACGTCAATTCAGCATTTATGCACGTCACTGGTAGCAGACCCCGCCTATTGAATATTAAAATCAAAAATAAAAAGGAATTCACAATATTTCTGAAATATTTAGGCCGTTGATGAATAGCTCCCTCAAGATCATCCAGATGCACTTTTGCTACAGCACCATATGCATTTAAAAAAACAGATTGTCTCTGTGTGAGTATCTGTCGTCAGTGAAGGATGAACATAGCTGCACGTTGGGGCAAGTACATGTAAGAAGTCTGGTGGAAATCCTGCACAGGAAGTGTTCAGCAGTAAAAATATGGCTAGAAAATAACAGCAACATTAAGAAAAACAAAATTTATACTCACCATTTTTTAAATTTCCTCCTGCTAAGAAACAAATAACAAACCAAACTGTCTAATTATGGAAACTTTGTTGAATTGGACAGTCGGTGAAAAAGAGGACCCTTAGTTCATTTTTTTCATTGTTTTGCAATGTGCAGTAGGACACTGACCTGGGCATTCCTCAGATCTTTGCATATTTGATGTAAAAGTAATTTATCACTTAAGAAGGGCATGATCATACTGGTGTCATTAATCACTCCTCCTGTCAGGACGAGGTAAGAAGGATATGTGTAAAAGAAGTGGAAATTCATACATTCATTTACTAGTGAAGACACTGATGTGCAGAGTCATGTTCAAATGACAAACCTGAAGGGTTTAACATTGCCTTTGCAAAGCTAAATGCGGTGCTTCAGAACAAGAAAGAAGACAAACCAAGATGAGGATTCGGGCAGAAGTGATAGGTTCTGGCTTCCCAAAAAGCCATCAGGCACAGACTTCCGGGCCCATGCAGGACAGATCAGACTTTCAAATTACACCATGGCAATCATGATGGCAAAGGCCACAGCATCTTAAACTCTTCTAAACCAGGGCTGCCTATGCTGGCCTAGGTGTTCCTGCAGGGAGCAAGGTGAGGGAGCTGAGCAGACTGAAAACTAATCACCTCTTTGGCCGCAGCTGACTGACCCATGACCCCCTGCAGCTGCAGGACAGCCCTTACCAGATGCTCTAGGGATGTGGGAAGTTCATGCAGTGTCACTCCCCAAGTCAGGAGCTGTCCTACCATGTGCAGAGCTTTAGCCCCAGGGACATCCTCTATCCTGTGCAGTCCAGGACTGGGCATGGAGCCACATAGCTTGTCTGGCACAGAGGCAGCAGCTCCCAGCTAGAGATGACAAAACTGGCTTGGCTGGGGATGCTGCTCACCACTCTCAGCATCCCAGTTCCCATCACATGAGATGCTTACATGGGGTTTCAGTTGCTGGTTTAACTGGCCACATCTTCACTGGAGTTCAAATTCCCGCAGGAGGTGATAATCAAAACGTGCAGTGCCAGGGATTTCTCATGTGCCATGCTAATTTAATGACTTGCTAGAGAGCTAGTTAGTGAATTTGAAGGGCCAGTTGAAATAGTTTATCCAGTTTACAGGCTTAGCTGCCAAGGGGGCACAGGGAGGCAGGGCTGAGCAGCAAAATTCAGTATGAGCCATACATAGCTTTGACATATTTTCCCTGTGAGTTTCTGACTGCTCCTGCAGTGAAACTTTGGGTTCCTGACTTTCTGACAACAGGCTCAGCATGTAAACACAGTGCTTCCTCCAGAAGGTTTTGTTTAGAGAGGTGCTATTAGTAAATAAGAAGGTTACTTGATTTTGAACGTGTTTTCAAAGGTTGGGCCTGGACAATCTGAAAACCATTTTTCTCTTGTGAAAGCCAGATTTGGGTTGCTACAGGGAGGGAAAGAGAGTTCAAAGTGTGAAGTCCTGTTAGAGTTTCAGGGTCTATTCTTATCTCTGCACTGGACAAATCACAGAAGCAAACCCTCCAGATCCAGGAGGTGGGCAAGGGCTGGGAGCTGGTGTCAGGTACATCAGCAAGATGGGGCAGCTCTAGGGCTCAGCCTTTCCCCAGGACGAGGATGCAATGGCAATGTCCAGGGAAAACGAGGAGGGGAGGCAGGTGCCTGTGAGAGGGACACCCCCAGTCCCCGCTCAGTTTCAGCTCCTGATCTCCCTGTTCCACAGTGCCTTTGGAACAGCACAGCAATCCTGGCTCTGAAAGCTCCTGGGGCCCATTGCGGTGAAACAGCGATAGAAATCTGCATGCAGCGATGCTGTGTGTGGTATGAAACCTGCTGCAGGGGAGGTATGGGGAGAAAGGGAGGGAGGGAAATGCTTAGGATTATTTCTGGTTTGTACCCAAGGGTGCCATTTGTTCATATAAGTATCCATAGCAGAATAAAATACTTTTTATTGAAACATTTTTTTCTCTTGCTGGCAGCCACTCCACTCCAATTATCTCTTCTATCATATCCCTTGAAGCCAGGCTCCAAGGTAAACAAGTGAAAACCTGACAGCTGGAATGCAAAGCCTCAGCTGAGACTGAAAGCTTTTACTAGATCACATTCTGCACATTCATATTGTCTGGGGTATTAGCAGTGGAAACAAAAATAGAGATTTCCTAATCTCACCAGAGACAACACCTTGCTGCCCCACCTTTGAGAAATCTCTAGTCCACAGCAAAGACTTAATCCATCTTAATTAACAAAGAACCCAAGTGGGCACACTCTCAGTTTGCTCCTGATCTGGATTTCCCACATTCCTGACTTTTGGTGTGTAATTTGCTGAGAAATTATTTTGCATTAGTGAAGAGTCACTTGCTATGAAAATACACTGTAAAACCATGTTGATTTAGCCCGAAATTTACTTCAAAAGAGAAGATTCACGTTATGTCAATGTGTCTGGCTTCAACATAATTTCAGAATAAAACATCTTTTTATTATTTTTTGAAGTGCATTTTTTGACTTGTTTTTCACTGAAGTGTTGGATATCACAGTTTAAAATTTAAAAATTACATCTTAGCAAAGCAGTAGTCTTCAGAGAACATTACTTTTGTGAAGACATGAAATGTCAGGATGATTCAAATCACCATGTTCTTTGCAACACAATATTTTGATCCTGGCTCTGTGTCTCCTTGAAGACCTGTCGGGCAGGTGGGAGAGGAGAGAAAACCATTGTTGATTTTTTTCCATGATAAGGACAGCATCTGAACAACAGCTCACTCTGAAGATGTGTTAGTGCAGCCTTCTGCTTTACCACAGAGATGTTTTGAATTTCTTCTACTGGTTTTTGGACAGAGGGAAAAAAATCTTTGTGTGTATGGGATCATGTTTTCAAGAAATCCAGGTGATCTTCTCACCCCCTTCAGGGAAACTCAGATTTTATGTTTCTCCAGAGAAAGAACAAAGTCCAGGCTCAGGCTTGTCTGCAAGATGGTTCTCCGAGAGAAAGTCTTCTCCTGCAGTCATGAACCTCTGCTGCAGCAGTACCATCAGCACACCAACAAACTGAGGAACTGCATGGAAAATGTAGCCATGCCAGGTTGTAGCCATGAGATCTTGTCTGCTCCTTGACCTTGTTTGCACAGACATATTGTCTTTTCATGTGTTTTAAACTCCATTCCTTGGGTCAGCTCAGTGTCCTTGCACCTCCTCAGGTCAGGTCAGTGATCAGGCTTGAAAATCAGACCAGACAAAAAACTCTAAAACCTGAACTAAAGCTAATTTCCAGCCAGATCAGAAAAGCCATTCCCCACAATTTCCAGTGTCACTCAGCAAACTGATGAGGGGAAAGAAGAGGACTGCAGGGATGGGCCAGTGGAAGAGCAGGACTGTTTATGGGCAGCTCAACCACTGGAGTTAAGCCAGGAGTAAGCCACGTCCTTGGAAGAGCACAGTTTGTATTTGCAGAGTCTCCTGGGACTCTTTAGTTCCAAGTGGTAAAAATTTCTTGTACTGATGCCATCATCTGTGCTCAGTGCCCATCTACAAATGCCATGAACACATCTGGGTAGTAAGAGCACATCCACCTCAGTGGTGCTCCCCTGGGCCTGACATAACACCGAGAAGAGGAGCAGCCACGGTGTACAAAACTGCTTCCCATGTCATCAGCCCCTCCCCAGCCAGGGTCATCTTCTGTTTGTGTTATAAAAAGCCCCCATTTTTCAACGATGACATTCAGGGAGCTCCACATTTGGCCTGTACAATTCATCAGCTGGTTCTCTGCTGACCTTGCCCCGTCTGGCTCGGCCATGGCCCGCTCCCTCTGCAGCTCTGTGACACCCGCACGATTGCTGCTATTTTGTTCCTCCCAGGGTGACGTGCTTCCCACCAGAGGGTGGGAGCTGGGCTGGGTGGAACCACAAGCAGCTGTTCAAAGTCTGTGCAGAGACGAAAATCCCCAGCTGTAGCTGTCTGTTCAAATAAACGCTCAGAGACCAAGGCACTGCAATATGAGAAACACATTCCTGGAGGACATGGGTTCAAAGAGGGTGGCATGTGAAGGGATTAGGGGAGACCAGCAGCATGGCTATCAATAAGGTGCCATACAGTAATCAAAGTGCTGAGCTATGGCCACCTGCAGGACACAGCAGGTGACCTGAACTTGATTTTCAGAGTGAAGTACTTAACAAGTTGTATTGAAATGCTTATACTAAAAATATCCTTGTATTTCCTGGCAAAAATGTGAAGGTTAGGATTCAGCAGGGTCTCATGAACAGCTTAGAGAGCTGGAAAATGTGAGGAGAGTGGCTCAAAACTATCTTCCTCATCTCCTCTTCCAGCCCCAAGGCTACAGAGTGCTAAAAAAGCACTTGGTAATTTAGAAGGCCTTTGGAATTTTCTGAACAGTGTTGACCTCACCTCTGAAGGAAGCCTCCCATTCAGAGCACTGTGACTTCTGCTTGTCTCACTGTGGTGCAGAAGTAGAAGAAGTGAGGGAAAAGCAGCTGTGGAGGACTTAGCACAGAGCTGAAGCCCAGTCCTGGATCCTCCCTTTCTGGAGAAAAAGCTTCAGTGTTCTCCTTCAGGCAGCTCTAGAAATGCTGAAGGAGTGGGAAGGGACGGGGATGTGCTTCTCACCAGCAGCTGGCCCAGAGCAAGGAAACCAAATGTCTGAGCGTGGACATGTGCAGAGTTGTTGCTGTGTCAGAGCCGGCAGTCTGGGACTCCCAGTACAGTGAACAGAGAGAAGCTGTTTGCGGATGTGACTCATCTGTGATGCTGTGGGAGCCTGAGTCAGGCCAGAGGAGATGCTACTGTTGCAGTCTAGAGGAATGACTCCCACAAAGGGCTCAGAGTGAACTCACAGGCTTGTCAAGAATTGGTTTCTTGTTCATTTTCTGCCACAGGGTCAGTACACTGGGCTCATGACCAGCTGAAAGTGCCCTCTCTGGGATTCTTCACGAAGAGTCTTGAGGATGCTTGGTGATGTGCCTGGCAGTGGCAAGAGGCAGGAGCCTGCTGCACACTGTTCACTCTGACTCTGAAACCCTAAAGCCTCCACTGCATGTATCCCAGGGAGAGGATGAGTTTCCTGCCAAGTCCCCTTGGTTTCTAGGTGCAGGTGAATGATGGATGCATGGTTGTACCAAAAGGCTGCACTTGGCACGTGGATTGTGAGCACAGAGAGATCACAGCCCCACAGAATGGCTCTCCAGGCTCTGCCTGTGGGGCTTGGCCATGCCTGGGACATTGTTTGGGGACTCTGCAGTGCTGCAGCTCCTGGGGCCCAGCAGATGTGGAACTGCAGAGAAATGGCTAAGCTGGGGCCTGGGAAGGTGAGGCAGTAGGTACTACAACTCTCCACATCTTGGGTCTACTGCAGAAAACTTGTGGGAGCTGAGGGTGCAGTTGTGGCATGGCTGGGCTCTGCAATAGAGCAGCTCAAAGGCTGTGGCTGTGGGAGCCAGGAAGGCTGGGATGTGAAAGGAGGGGCTGGGGAGGCAGGAGTTTACACGAGGCTGTGGTGTCAGCTGTGCTGGAGGTGTGAGAGGGACTCTCAGAAAATGAAACATTTCTGAATGCAACTTCTGATGGCAGGAGTTTTAATCACCACGCCCCAGAGAAGGCATGGTGATTAAAATTAAGTGCAAGGCCATGATTCTACTCTGAGGGTTGTCAGCTCAGTTTGGGCATCTGAGGGTGAGAGCTACACAATTTATTGTACCTATAGCACGGTCTGTCCAGACTCAGAAAGAAGAACAGATTATGTGATAAGAAGTTGGGAATATGAATTTGGAGGAGGAACTGGGGAGTGGGGTCTGCTTTGATCCAAAGGGCTCCAGCCTTTACTCCAGTTCAAATGTGGAAAAAAAGTGCTGAAACTCTTGTCAGATCTGTACAAGGTAATGATCTTGGTCTTGCATTCCTGTCTCAGGCAAGATTGAGGAACACCAGCTGCTTTAACTGCCTCTGCTCCTTCTTTCAGGACAACATCCTTGCTATGTGGACCGCACCTGAAGAAGAGCTTTTTGTGCACTCTCTGCTGTTTCTCACAAATTCTGGCCAGTACAACCTCACTGGCACTCACCTGGCTGCCTGAGAAGCTGAGCTGAAAGGCAATACTGAGAGGCAGGCAAGGATGGTGCTGCACACCCAAGCTGTGAGGTCCTCGAAAGAGAAGCTGCTATGCACAAATAAAACAAGTTAGAGAAAGTACAAGGGGATGAGGCAGGTGTGTGTGGGCTGAAATGGAAAGCCAGGGGCTGGTGTGATAGATTTATGACAAGACTGGAGGAGAGGCTGAGGAGATCTACTTATTATAGTTTAAAAAATGGTCCCATCAGAACACTGCCAAGAGTGCTCCACTGTGCAAATTTATGACATGCAGTGGGAGTGATCATGTCTTCTGTACAAGCTAGCTAGAGAAAACCCCCACCTTTTTGCCATGAATATTATTCACAAAAGTGCATTAGAATTTTTTTTTTCCCAAAGGAAGTTGTTTGCCTATGGGTAGGGGAAAAAACTCGTACATTAATGATAATAGAAAACTGACTTGCTTTATGCAGTTGCAAATTTGAATTACAATATTTGTTTGAAATTTTTTAATTCCAGTTTTTAATTTTAAACCAAACAATTTTTGTTTCTCAGAAATACATATAAGCCTGGAAAACCTAATTTTTCCTGCTTGAACATATTTTGCAGTGAGATATGTCAGCTTCTCTTCTTAACCATTATTGACACCTACCTACAAAAATAGCTCACATACGCTGCCACATAACCTGAATATTGGATGATTTAGTCACAAGAAATAAATATTTCAGGGTCCTGCATTTAAACAATTCTTCATTTTAAGCAAGTTTGGGATTTGGAGCTTTCTGGAAGATTCTTTAGGAGTATGGCCATGGAGCATTGTGTGTCTAAGTGCTCTCAGTGCCATCAGTGAGGGACCATGGCCAGAGAACTTGGCCAGAGATGCTAAGGGGTGGGGTGGGGTGGGGTGGGGTGGGGTGGGGTTTTTTATTCTGGAAAAAACCCCACATTTTTGGGAAGCTTGATGGCAACCTGCCAGCATCTGCTGGAGGAGGCAGAGCTATTCTCTTTTTGGGTGTGTGCAGCAGCAAGAAGAGAGACAGTGATCACAAAATGTTCCTGAGAGGTTCAAACACATGGAGAAGAGGTTTCCACCCTAAGGACAGTGGAGGCCTGGAGCAGGCTGTCCAGAGAGGTTGCACAGAGGGCTGGGCTGTCCTGTATGTAAAGTGGGAAAGACCCCAGCCAGGGGTTATTTACTGAGAAGAAGCTGAGCTGCATGCTCTGCATTAATGAGTTTTTGGGACGCAGTAGTAAGAGTCCCACAGAAATGTCAGAAGTTTTGCACCTGGGCATTTTTCTGTAGCATTATGTTCCACCAGGAAGGAAAAGGATTTGTACATATAACAGCAAGCTAAAAATAACTACAACTGAAAAAAAAGAGATAAAATTCAAGCAGATCAACGTTATCTCATGTATCTTATGATGAATGCACTGAAATGACTGAAACTTCATATTAAGGGACAAATCTACTGTTTCAAAAAATGTCTTCCCCTTTTCATCACATAACAAGACTGGATGATGACTTTCCCTTACTTTTGATTAAAAATAGCCATTCTTCTCATAAGGGTTAATGGTGAATTCTAAGTCTGCAGGTATAGAGTGATGCAACATTAAATTAGAGAAGAGTTCATCCCTAAGAAGTTTTATTGCTGGTGGGAGTTCACAGATTGAAAGCCAGCTTTCAGTCCCCCAGTAGAATTGGTCATCTAAATGTAGCACATTTTTTTGTAAGCCAAACAAACATGTTATGTGCATGATAAGTGGATCATATTATCTTTTGCGGTAGAGGCAATTATGTGCTGTCTTTTTCAAGGTTGGATTTTTTATATGAGAGACACACATATTCATAACATTTCACAAAAACTGCTATCCTTGGACTTTCCAGGAAAGCAGATAATTTAAAAATTATACTTCATACATGTTTTTCTTAGTGAGTCTGTAATTATCATTTTGTGAGTGTCCATCACCTTAAATGTTTCTTCAAATCCTCAAACACAAAGCTCAAAAACAATGACCAGATCTTTGCAGAAATCTGTTATTTTCACATTCATTTACCGTCTATTGTAAGAAATAAGTATCTCTACACGTTGAGATGTCAAACTGAAAAATCTCTACAAGGTTTCAAAGAACTCCCTGATACCAAGAAATGTGCAGTAATAAATTGTCTTGTGGGGTTTTCTTTCTATAGCCCATAAGGACATAAAAATTTAAAGGGCCCCATTGCATAATTAGCTTTGAGATTAGAATTCCTCCACTTTAGAGGCACCTGGCATTTGAGGCCAATGAAGGGTAACAGAGTCAAGTAGCAAAAAATATAATAAACTCAGTGAAATTTAGAAATCTGCAAGTTAGACTGAAGAATTTGTTTTCATGCTTCAGAGCATCTGCTGCTTTTCAGGAGGGCAGGCAGGAATTTTTCCCTTCTCCCTTCTCCTTTTTTTTTTTAATTTCAATTACTGGGACTACATTAGGACTTAAAAAGCTGCACTATTTCTTGGTGTCTCTTTCGGATTTAACTGATTAATGACCAGACTGAAGACACTGAGACACTGACTCTTATGATTTTCAGTATCTAATGTTGGTCATGCTGTGGCTGAGAAAAAAATTTGCTTTAGGAAATGGCCCCAGCTTGCGTGACTGTGAGTGGGTCTAATTTATGCTGCACAAAGAATAAACAGAAGTTCTGTCCTTTGCTAGGGCTGTCAGTATTCAAAGGGGTGGATTTTGAAGAATTAAGGGAACTAACAAAGTCACCTGCTCTGAGGAGCTCAGAGCCTGAAGAGTGGAAAAGATGGATTTCTTTAAGGCACAGCTAATAAAACTATCCAGAAATGGTATTCCAAAGAACAAAATACACAGGGAATGGCAATGCTAGGGTAAGCAGACATCTAATGAGATTTAATAGAAAAAAAGAAAATAAAAGATGACAAATAGATATAGCTGTGTCAGAGGTAGGGAACAGGAGATTTAAAATAAGAACTGCTGAGTGGAGAGATGAGTTACACCTGCCAGATATGAAGTAACAAAATGTTCTTCGCCCATATGAATAGAACAAGAAGAATGGAAAAAGTGAGCACCAAGTATAGACCAAGGATGCTCTAGATACAGATCCCAGAATAAAGAATCAACACTCAAACACCTAATGCAAGACTTAAGCATAATATAAACCCCCAAGACAGCTGCCTACTTTTCAGTAATGACCTGGCTGCAGTTCAGGAGTGCTCCTCTTTGTGCGTGTGCCCATGCTGCCTTCCTTGCATGCTCTTACTCGCAAGTGACTGTGCAAATCCCTGTTTAGGAAGGGTTTGTGAGGTACAGATTATATATGGCAGGCAGGTTTGCTCAAGATGGCATTTGACAGCATAGTAACAATAAAAAGTAATGCACCTCTATCCTTGCAGTGGAAAAACCCAGGGTGAGTGAGCAGACAAGGCACTGAAAGCACAGAGGAAGGAATCAGATGATACCAGCATAACCACACAGGCTGCACACAAGGTGAAGACCACAGAAATGAGGGTGGGGAGAGGAGAGATGCTATTTAGGCTGAGAGGAGCTGAGATTGTAGCAAATGCAGTACAGCCAGGAGTTAAAGGTCTTCTCAAAGACTGGTCTAGGAAAACCCCATACTGTGGTTGGTTAAATCTGCCTGACTCACTCACAGATGTTACAGTATAAACCTCACTCTGATATAATTTTAGGAGATTTACAAAAAAGCTTTTCTCTTGTGCAGATAAAAAGCCCTGCTTCCACTGCCCTTGCTGATTCTGTCCCCTTTTTTTCTGGTAGTCAATGGTCTGGAGATGAATCAGTACTTGAGGAGATCCAATTCCCAGTGTTTAACTTCATAATAAGATGGAGGCAGTCAGGTATATTGATCCAGAGCCACTTGTGACACCACATCTGCTCTGTTGTTCCTAAGGACTTGGGCATGAGCAGAGCTTATGCTCTTACTGAGGTCAATGTGTTGGGGAGAACAGCGGTCAGACAAATATGACTGAATTTGCATCGAGATTATCTGAAATGAATTCTCAGCTCAACTGAGATTTTATTTGTCCCTGTCTAAATGAAACAAACCCAGCAAAATAAAACACTTCCAGGCCATTCATTTGTTACTTACTGTACAGCATCTGGAGAGAGGAAATGTATAAAATATCTTTTGAACCAGCAAGACCTGCTAGGAAACCGTAGTATGTTCCCCTGTGTTCAACAGGCTGGAAAGTCTTTATGTTTCCTGTCATCTTAAACTTCCTCTATGCTTTATACATAATTCCTGGATGCAAAACATTTTCTAGTGCCTTGGCCCTGCACTGAGGAATGCATACTGAGACAAGCTCCCTGAGACACAAAACACTCCAACAATTGTCCTCTTGGTGCACTGCCAAGCAATGGAGATTTTCAAGCAGGACTTGAATATTGAAATGCAGCTATGCAGATCATCATCACTTGGAAAAATGGAAAATTGCTTTACAGGATGGAGAGTTTGCCAAAGTGGTGAAAATAACTTTCTGTATCTCATGCTGATTTGAACCAAGAAACTGAGCCAAATTGCCATTTGACTCTGCTTAGGGCAGAAAATCTGGAAAAGCACAAAATAGTGCAGAATATCTTCACTCCTACTCCCAGTGTTGGGGAAAGTACACCCCTGGATCTTCCCTGAGAGCAACCAGGACCCAGTGCTGGGAACAAAGAAGGAAAGACACCTCGGTTCCTTTCTCATTCCACTCTCTGCTCCTTGAGCAAACCCCAAGAGGTGGGTGAATCTGCTGACACCTGGTGTCACCTGCCCTGATCAGCAGGACTCCCAGGAGCTTTCTCCTCACATTCGCTCCAGGGTATTGCACCTCTGCTTATTCAGTGTGGGCAGGGCTGGGACACCACAGCTGAATCCATCAAAACCAAGCTAAACGTGCTCACTGCAGCAATCCTGCTGCTATTTCATCAGGTTGATATGTAATTGTTTCTGTTGCTGGAAGGCTCTATCAACCCCTTCATTAAAATGCAAATTTTACATTAATTAAAAATGCTGGGAGCATTTGCACAATTTATGACCAAATCTTAGAGTCCAGAAACCCCCACGTTAGGGAGGGGCAGCAATACAGTTTTGAAACCACTGGAATAAATCCTTATCTCAGAACACCAAAGATGTTTTAGCTGATAAAGGCTCTTTGTGGAATTCTAAAATTAATCTGTTCCACCTAGAATGGGAAATAGACAAAGCAGAAGGCATTCAAGCAGAGTTATATTCCTACAGATAAATGCACCATCTAAAACTGCTCACACACAAGAGAAAGGAAGAAGAAAGATCCCATCTTATGCTCTGATGCTGCAGTAAGGGATCTTATTTCTGCTCAACCTTCCTTTCCCAACCAGAAATTTTCCATATCCCCCTGTATAGCTGACCTACTCTTACAGTACTGGGAACTTGTCTGCTGGGATTCCTCAGAGTGGCTGTAGTAAATCCTCATCTGCTCCTAATTAGTCAGTAATGGTAGAGTTTCTCTGGAGATATTGCTGGGGTGAATGGGGAGCTGCTCCCTGGTGACATTAACAGCCCAGCAAGAGGAGACCCTCAAGGTGTGGCTGCCTGGTTTTCATGCATTGAGCTGGGAGCTTTCTAGCAGTGTTCTCCTCTGGGGTGAGGAGCTGGAGAGGTGCTGGGGGAGCCTGGGCTCACTGGTGCTCCTCACCTTGCTCCCTTCTGGGTATGACTGCAGTGGGGTCCGTGTCTGGCAGGGGGGAAGGGGGGAGTGGTTGGGGTGTGAAACTCTCCGTGAGACCTCGTGATGCATTCAGGGCAAGTGAAACCACCCGTGGCGTCTTGGCATGACTGGAGCCTTTCCCTCTGCCCTAGTGGAGCAAGGTGTGTGATCTTGCTGGGAAGAGCTTGGGGTAAAGGATTAGGCTGAAGGAAATCTTTGCTCTTCCTCCACAGGATACCTCAAGGCTATGGCCAGAGGCTCTACCTCCTACCTGCATTCAGCTAGCCCAGTTTACATTTCCTGTGCCTTCACCTTTCCTGAAAACCAGGCAGACAAAGCTTGAGGGTCTTATCTTGCTGGCCTGGTATGTGCTGCTGAGATGTAGTCTTTTCCCTTATTTTCCTTAAGCCATTAGCATTTCCCAGCTGGTTTACACCCTTCTGCCCCAGGGAAACCAGTGGCAAACCCAGTCTTTACTTCCTCTGGGCATGAGCAAATCGCAGTGTGGGGTAAAAAATATCCCTATGGCTGCAAAAATATCCCTGATGTGGAAAAAACCTTCTGTCTTGGAAGTGAAATAAATGTCACTGGAGGGTGGCAGGTCTGTGCTCACCCTGGCTTCCTCGCAGGAACAGCAGAAGGAGGAGTGTGACCAGGATCCAACACTGTATGGGAAAAGCAAGGCAGGCTGGCATGGGGATCTTGTGCCACTGGAAGTGCCTGCCCCTGGTGCCTCTCATGCCTGTGTTTGATGTTCCTGTTAATGTTCATCTCCTGGAAATGATAAACACACACAACTGACTCCAGCAATGCCTGTGCAGAGCCTGTTTCTGGCACATGTATAAATCAGCAGCAATTTCCAGCAAGGTAAATTTTGTTAGTCATTATAAAATTGTCGTAAGTTAGGTCAGAATCCAACCTCCTGAGGGGCTGCTAATGGGCCCTGGGGAGTCTGGGTATGTGTGTGTACGGACATTGATACGTAAGCAAGCAGAAGGGAGGCCAGGACTCAAACCACTGCTGTTATTCTCATTGCAATGCCCGTCCTTGGAGAGATGGGCTCTTCCAGTGCCAAGCTCTCTACAAGCCAGGAATAAAGCAAAAGGTTCCTTCTGCAAAGAGCCCACTCTCTGATTTAGTGACAGTGGTAACAGATGAATGATATGGAAATGTGGGAGTGCGAAAGGACAGGGTAATTATAGACACTTGCCTTTGCCCGGTGTCACTGTGGGCACAGTGGCACTGCCGGTCCCAGAGCACACATGCCTTTCTGCAGATTAGATTTAGAGACTGCAGATGGGTGAATTTCCGCAAATTTAGGGCATTGACAGGTCTGGTCTGTTATCTATGCAGAGTGATCGAACACAGGCATTAATTTCTGTTAGGCAAGACTTTTTATGGCTCCCCATGGATCATACAGTGGATACTGAATTGCTGTCCTTCTGGTCATAGATAAATCATCTACGAGAATCCAGGATGATCTGAGACTACATTATTAGGATAGTTTCCACATTCTCAGCCTTGGTACTTAAACACAGTAAATAAAGAAATGAAAGATTATTTGTTTTTCATTCAGTTGAACTATTCTAAGATTCCAAGGGGGAAAAAAAAAATCAAAAATCATCATGATAGGTCTGGAGTTATAAATATCAACACTCTATGTACTAGGGGAAATGCTTCATTCCTCCAAGCTCTTGTAAGAAAAAGGATTAAGAGAATGTGAAACTCATGAAATTTATGGTGGCTCTTGGCCGGATGTGATGTGTCAGTGGATGTAAGGCACATACCAAACATGAAGTCGAGCAGTCACTCAAGATTTATATCTGCTGCATCTCTGTCCCAATAGCACCATATGTTTATATGGACTGTGCATTTATTATTAGAAATTGAAGGACTGCCTCATCACTTCTTACTGGAATTTCATGGATTTGTTTTCTGAAGGACACTGAAAGCAATCCATGCTCCCACTTATATCCTGGGTCTATTTTAGTTTAAAGTAAGATCTAAAATATGTGTTCCTTCTTCTTAGCAAGGAATAGGATTCCTGAAATTAGAGAATGGGAGCAAGCAGCAGCCAGCCACCTCATTTCCATGCTTCTTGTTGTAAAACCTTGTCTTCATATGCAGGGATTTTATAAAAAATTTACATTTTCCTGGTACTGCACACATATCCCATCATTTGAGCCGAGTGTGAAAACAACTCCCCCGACTGAAAAGCTGCCAAAAATCGAGGAGCATCCCCGGTGTGCAACAGGAATAGTCCTGGAAATCTGTCAAAGCAGAAGAAGCGAGAAATGGGGGCTGGGTGGATGTGCTTCCCCAGCAGCCAGGGAGCCCAGGCTGAAGCTCAGGCCCCAGTGCCCTCGTTTTCCCCTTAGGTGGCAGGGACACGGTGATGGGGCAGAGCTGCTGCTAACAGAGAAGTCACACATGGGTGGTGGAATTGTGAGTGAGTGCTGCTGGTGAAAAGGACAGACATGGGAAGGGGAATGGGCAGGAGAAAGTCCCCTCTGGGACATGAGGGGAAGGGTGGCTCAGTGAGAGCCGCCCAGGACAGAGGCACTGCCCAGCTCAGAGCCCTCCCCTGAGCAGGCAGGCAGCTGACAGCACTCGCTGCCGTTTTGTCCTGTGCAGCTGGAGGGATGAGAGCCATAATATGCCAGAGGAAACCAAGTTGTTTTCCCTGGCACTCATTCCCAGGAGCCGGTGGCAAGTGGGGATGTCCCCAGGATTGGCCCCCCTGCCAGGGAAGGGAGGGTCCCTTGCACCCTCTGCTGAGACTGAACAGTAGCAGGAAGTGATATCTTAAACAAGCACGGCCGTGGGTAATTGTGGTAGCTAAAATAATATTCCATGCTCCATGGAGATGGGATTGTTGTGGTTAACCAATGTGTAACTCACCCTATTAAGCTGTCCTGCTCACAGTGAGGGTTACATTATACTTAATGGCATTTTACTTACAGTCTAAGGTGTTGCTTTTTTTCTAGTCTAATCCAGTCTAGTCTATGTGAATTTGTCACTTCTGCCCTTCACAGCTGCTCTTAGGTTGCAGTTATCCCAAGGACAGACACAGACACTTTTAGGGTATATCCTCACAGGGGAATTTAAACAACCAGAAGATGTTCCCCAGCCTTAGGCAGGGTTTCTGCCCATTAATGCCCACATCTCCAGTCAGGCTGCCCACATCCAAACAGCCATCTCAGAACAGCCTCTGGTTAAATCCAAAACTGTTCCCAAGGATTGCAAGGGCTGTGCTGGTGGCCCAGCACTAAACTGAGCTGTGTTGGTACTGCCAAATTAGCAGCATCTGTGATCAAGTTTCAGGCCTTAAACTTGCAAACCTGGACCTTCAGGATGAGTTTCCTAGTGTCGATTTTGTTTTTGGGGAAGGAGAATAAACAGGAAAAACTTCTCACTTATTTACATAAACTATTATGCTGCTTACCCAAAATCCTGCCTACTAACACATCACCTTGGCTGGAATCTGTTTAGCTTTTGATTTCACAAGCAATAAGAGACTCTGCACATCACCATTGCTGTGAAAAGACATGCAAAAGGCAACAGAAGCCACAGTAGCTCAGACCTGGGCTGTAGGTGCAGACATGGTGCTTCCAAGCAGGGCAGCACTACCTGCATGGGTGTAGTCTGCAGTGTAGTCTGGGCCAAAAACCATGGCTCCCCAGTTAAATGGCATGCAAAACCTAGCTAAAATGGAGACAGGGATACCCAGCTTTGAACTAATTGGCATAAGTCACATGCTTAAAAGTTACCTGTCTGACCCCAGGCACAACAGAGTCACTCAGGCTGAGGGGGACTTACCTCTTGTTGGGTCTGGCTATCAGAAATACATCTGAGATCATATATGAGATGTTTGGAAGAAGCAGGGGTGGAAGCAGGGCCCACTCCAACCTTATGCAAATAAATCCAAGCTCTCTCTCACCTTCCTAATTTTGATTTTGTGCTGCAAAGACCCCAAACACCTCCTGGTACAAAATGAAAAGGAACAGAGAGTGATGTTTATTCTTCAGGCTGGCAGTGTTTCAACCCTTGAACCAGTCTTCTTCTAAGCTAAAAATTGCCCAACTAGCTGAATACCTCCTTCTGTTCCTGGATTAATGTGTTTGTCTTCTGCTGATTTATGGGAGCTGTGACTTGATGACCTCAACACGTGCTCTGAAGAAAGTGAGTCTGCGCCAGAAACCAGGAGCTGCTGACTGGAAAACAAAGCAAAGAGAGATGGATCCAGTCTGTAACTGTGCACTGTTCCTGGGGCTCAGATGCCCTGTGCCATCACTATTGCAGAGCATCTGTGGCTGCTCAGCTGGGAGGGGAGAGAGAGAGAGAGGGAGACGACACTTGCTATTCCCTTCCTGAAGTGCCCATAACCCCACTGGCTGCACATCCTCAGCTGTTCCCAGCACCCCCGGGGGGTTCCTGGAGTGGCTCATTAAGGGGCAATGAGAATGTAACTTGATTAGAGCATGGTCTGATCACAGACGCTCTGATATATTTTCAATATTTGAGTGGAAAAAGCTGCAGCTCTTTCCCGGTGTAAAGGTAAAAGACCCAGTGTGTCTGCAGAAGGAAAGGCCTCACAGGCTCTCAGCAGGGGAAAAAAGCAGAAAGAGAGACCAGTGATAACAGAGGGACAGCTTTCCATACACACCGAGCTGGCAAGGACACAAAGGACACACACAGAGGATTCAATTTTTTTTTCCTAATTTCATCTGACATTTAGCAATCGTAACTTTTCATTTGAGTAATAAATGGGTTTGTCCTTTCCAGCAAAATTACTGTGGACATATTATTCCCTTTATGCTGTGTTTTGCTGAATTCCAGATGTTGCTGCTTATTCAAGTCAGAGTTCAACCAAAGAAGAGTTAAAAACAAAAAAAAAGAAGTTTTGCTCAAAATGAAAAAGAAAATAAAAGATTTTGAGAACAGTTAGTTTGTGCAGGTATTATTGTTATATGGAGCTTTAGACTGAACTGAATTACAACAATGTGGTGAATCTTTCCAGGGGAATGGAAATGACAGTCAGTGCTTGCTTCTCCCATTAACCTTTTTTAATGTGAACTTGTAAAATAATATGTGGTCTGGGAGATGAGGAAAAAAAGAGTATTCATTGAGCCAGCCTCTGCAGGAGAAACTGTCATTTTTCCTGATGTAATGATGAAATAAATAACCCTTTGCTTATCCAGTCTACCCCTGTACCAAGTGCCTCTCTCCACAGGCAGAGATGGAGCAACCAGAGGAAACACATGATTAAAGATGGAGCTCATTCAGGTTATGCCCAATTGTTTCTGTCTCAGGTGAGATCTGGGTGCTGCACAAAGCAAAACCTGATCCTCACTAGAACACTGATAGGTACCACAATTCCTTGCTCAGAGATGAGAAGATGAAACATTCTTCAGCTGCTTTCTCAATAATTGAAATATAATTGCTTGCATTTTAACTAGTTTTTAATCTTGGGAACCAGTCCCTCTGGAACCAGCCCAGGTGGCTGTAGAGCAGCCTTTGGGTGGCTCTGAATAGCAAAGTTCTGACTACACTTGTGTCTTGGTTCTGGAGTGAGATGACATAAAGCTGAATTTTTTTCTCTCTGCATAACTAAGCTGAGGCTGTGACATTGCATCCAGTTTTGGTAGATTTCTGCCATAATGCAAAGGAAAATAAGCAGAACAAAAGCAAGAGGTTTGTTTTAATTGCATAGAAGATGTTCAAAAGAGTGCCTTGCTACCTGCTTTTGCTAGCTGAAGGCTGCTGAGATATTTAGCAGCCTATTTGAACTAATTGTGTTCCCTGGAACTTCATTTTTAGATCCTAATTCAGCTTTTCATCCCTGTCAAGTGGGATGAAATCACCCCTGATGGTGACCCACTCCTGCCTGAGGAGGTTTTGGTGTGTGCCTGCCCATCCACCACAGGGCTGCTGCGATGAGGGACAGAGGTGGAGAGAGAGTGTTCCCGTGGCCTGTGGGCATGATGGAGAGGTTTTCTGAAGCCACTGGGAATCACCTCCTCAGGAGGCCAAGAGGCTGTATCTCCTCAGTGCTGTGGAGGTGAAAATAAAGGTAAGCAGTGTCAGGAGTGAAGAGACCTTACACTGGGCTGGAAACGAGCAGCAGTGCAAAATCAGCACAAAGCACAAGAAACAAGTAGCTTTTCCCTGGACAGTTTTAATGCTTGGCAAGTTCCTGAGCAACCTTTCCCTTCAGTAACCCTTGGAACACTCCAAGAGCTTGTCGGCTTCTTATGGAGCTCATCTTGCCCTGTGCAGACATGATGGATGAGTCACAGAGATGTGCTGGGGGCCTGCCTGTGCCATCCAGCAGCTCACAGCTCTCCCTCAGCCCTGCAGCAACCATAGAATCATGGAATCATGCAGGTTGGAAAAGACCTCTAAGATCACTAAGTCCAACCGTTAACCAGCACTGAAAAGTCCCCTACTAAACCACATCTCTAAACCAGTGCCACATCTACAAGGTTTTTAAGCACCTCCAGGGATGGTGACTCCACCACTTCCCTGGACCTCCTGTTTCAATGCTTGACTACCCTTTCCATGAAGAAATTTTTCCTAATAACAAATCTAAGACTCCTCTGGTGCAGCTTGAGGCCCCTGCAACCCAACTTGTGACAGATTTCACGTGGAGTTGGTGTGGGTTTCTGGGTGCTGGCAGGAGACTGCCACACAGACAGAAATGCTGGTGAAGCTGAGTGAAGGGCTCCTCCTCTGGCTGTCTTCATTCCATGTGAGACATGACAGGGAAATGGGGAGGACATGCTAGTGCTGGGAGTGGTCTCCTTGAAGCAGCAGAGCTGAAGTGTAAACTGAAGACTAAAATGTGAAATGCTTGTTCTCAGACAGATTTTTTTGAGTACCTTTCCCCCTGCTCATGAAGAGGTTTGATCTTTTTTTGCCTCAGGAGCACTTTTTCCCCACTCAGAAGGAGCAGAGGCAGTAATGTGTGGCTGTCCTTATGAATTTTTGTGGTTCCCTGCAACAAAAACTACCAAAGTCATTTGACAGCTCCCCAGGGGTTCTATTTCCTGCAGCTTTGGTACCTCCTTAATTAAGAACTCACTAGCTATCAAACAGATTTTTTAAATTTTTTTTTATTTGGCTGCCTTTGAGAAGGGGGAAGGGGAAACAACCTTTCCTCTACTTCTGAGCAGGAATATTTGCCTATGGACATAGCCTAATCTGACTTTCAAGCAAAGAGATCAATATTTGCTTTTCACCATATCGAAACTTGCTGTTAGCATTCCTGGCAGAGAAATTAATACATGTTGATGTTAGTTAGGGGCCATTGATTTGTCTGGTGTATGTAGGTATAGTCTGTTTCAATTCAGCAGAGTCAGTGTATTCCATCAAAGAAGTTGCCCTCATATGTTTCACAATTGTATCAAGTTTGGTTTCCAAAATGAAGTTGCAATCAAGATAGAAAAGAAATGATGAATGGAAAATTAACTGTATGAGGTCAAACAGGAATCAGCATGGGCAGCTGGGGGTGTGGAGGAGAGCTTCATTTTAAGGAGGGGAGTGCTGTTGCAGGCTGGGTTACTGCTATCCCCTGCCTGACTGCCTAAACCTGCGTATCTCAAGTTTCCCAGGTCACAAGGTTATTCATATTTGATTCCATTATAGCCTCTGCTAGGGCACAAATGCCTCACTCCTTTTGTGTTTGCCATGAGGAAACGCAGAGCTTTAGACTGCCTGCAGTCTACACAAACAAGGTAAGTTGAAAGTGGTAGATAACATTATTATTATGCTTATTTATGAGCTGGGAAGGTTCAGGGAAGGAGATTAAGTGACCTGTCTGTGGCAGTCTGCAGCAGATGCAACAGTTACAGACTGGTCTCCCAAGATCCCTGCTAGTGTCCTCCTTGTATGGCCACCTCTCCCAGGACAACACCCTGGTCTCATTGGGACAAATGAAATTTGAGCTGTGCCAGCTATCCCTGTAAAATGACCTTTCCAAAACATGGATGTATTTTACAAATAGATGTAAGGGACTCATTAGACCTAGTACAGGTATCTTTGGCTTGGCACCAGTATCATTGATGATGCTTTGAAGGCAGATGCTACTGAATAGGGCAAGACTTTCTTCCCTGGGCCTGTAAACACCCCAGTGTGTAATACAGTGGCTGGTGAGGACTGGTGGCATGGAGGTTTAGTCACCAAAAGGAGCACTCAGGACCTGGAACACGTGCACTGCACAATGGTATGATCTAAGAAGTTATTTAAGGTCTCAGCTGGAAAACAAACACAGAAAAGATAACCATGGATTACAAGGCTGTTTGAGATCTACGTAGATACACTGTTTTGACAGCAGAAATTATAAGCAGCTCATTTTTGTTGACCTATGCCCCACAATCTGTTTGAAAGCAATTCCTGCTTTTTATCTGAGAAACCGATGGTGGAAAACATTGCTTGCATGGAAAATATTGTCTCGGTCACCTCTTGCCCAATGGTTTGTTTCAAAATTCTGATTAACCAAGCAAATGCTCATTCTTCCTTGGCAGTATCTGAGTGTGAATCCCCAAGGTGCTGTCGCTGACTGACGGGCCTGTGCTGATGAGTCAGAGCCGACATGTCTGTGATGGACTGATAAAAGGAGGATGACACTTCAGACAAAACAAACCATGAGAGATCCACACATATCCGCCTCTTCCACTACACTTTCACCAGTGGTGGAGGAAGAAAGGGGGAAAGGGAGATAGAGGAAGGAGAAAGGCAAAAGGAAGAAAATCAGGGCATGGATCAGGTAGGACACATTAAAAAAAAATATTTCCAAAGCAGAGAAAAGTAGCTCCCACACAGAAATCTGCTCTGCTTTGTCCTGCTTACTTAACAGAAGTGCTGCAGGCTTCCCACACCTCTCTTTTTGTTACTGGTGACAGTGTGAGAAAACCAGGCAGTTTATCTTCCTCGCCATTAGACCCAGCTTGCTGCTTCCTCCTCCTTTCTTGGGAGAGTGGCAAGGTAGAGGCAGGGGACTGGGGGTTCAGGGCATCCTTCCTAGAGGTGAAGTAAGGCCAGCAAGACAGCAAACACGTAGGTTTGGGCAGGTTTGACCAAACGGTTGTTGCTGAGTTTCTGCCAGGTGCTGTGAACAAGGGAGGAACTATAATGGGAAGAAGTCTCTCAGACTGCTAGAAGCAGTGGTTTCACTGTCCTCTGAGGTGTGCAGGCAGGGGTGTGGGACCTGTGTGGGGGCAAGAGCACTGCTGCACCTGTGACAGGTAGAGGATTTTGCTCAATTGATCTAAAGAGATTAGATCTCTCTTTACAAACCTGGCTGGAAAAGGAGAATAGCAGCTCATTTTACACATTCTAAGTGTGTTTCTCTGGGACTGAGGCCCAGGAGGCTCCAAGAAACTCCTCTCCAGTGATAGAGCTTTTGCTAGACCTACGTTTGCATCTCCCCAGTCATCAGTCTGCCCAGTTAGCTCTGAAAAACCTTCTTATGGAAGTATCATTGCAGACCATTTGCTGGTTTGGATCAGTGCCTGCTTTTTGCATACGTATTTGTCCTTCGATCTTTCCCCAGCAGCATTGCTGCCAGCACCAAATCTGGACTTTCATTGTTGTAGTTATAGGAGTCATTAAAGCTGCAGGGGATGCAGAGTTAGAGCCAGGCCAGGCTGTTTCTCCCCAGACGCTGGTTTTCATCTGCATATTATTATGTTAGAAATCTACATTTATGGAAGATATTCCTAATACAAGAGCAATTGATACCTCTTGTCTGGCTGTGTTCTGCCTACCCACTGCTGGACAGACAAGTTGCTCCCAGGACATGACAGCCACCTAGGTACCAATTCCAATCTGCTTCTATCATTTCTAAACCACTGTTGTTGATCATTTCTGACATGTCAGTTGTCACCAGCACCTCCCCAGGTTCATGCCATGACTGCTCCCTGTGCAGGTTCACAAGCCCTGATCCTCTCTCTAGCCAGGTGTGCTCTCCCCTCCATCATGGGACATCACGAGGCCACCTCAGGTAGGATTGACACAGAGAAACTGCCTGGTGGGAATAGTCCGTATTTCATACCCTGTGCAGCAGTTCCTTGTGAAGGTGTTTGATGGTCTGAGGACAAAACCCATGCTGGCTATGGAGCTAATATTCTATTGATATGGAAGCCTCCAGGCCTGTGCCCAGGTCCTATTTATTTGCTCAATCAGACATGACCCAAATTACCTAGCTTCAGTAAGCTATGTAGGGAAAATATCAGTCTAATGCACTGTAGAAGGCAGACCCTCAATCTGGGAGTGTAGCAGATCCTACCCAAGGCTTGACAAAAAGCCTGGAGGCTCTTGGGGCTGGAGGGAACACAACAGGCTGCATTCCCTGGCCAGGTCTGTGCCCACACCAGTGGTGTTCACACGCACTGGGCACCATTTGTGCTGCTACCTCTGTGGTCTCTTGCTAACAGACACAGCTCAAAATTAAGCAATCACATTTTTAGCTGGATATCTTCTCTCTCATCAGTTCTTGCAGAGCAGGATCTGGGCAGGAAACATCTGCTTCAGTGACTGGGGCAGCCAGAGAGGTCAAGTGAGCTCTGGCAAAATGGGGAATAAACACAGTTTGTGCATAACAAAGTGGTATCCACAGCAAATTCCTCCTATCAGAAAGAAAACTGAATTTCACCCTTGTTTCCCTGAATCCTGTCTGTTTCCCAGTTAAGCCCCAACGATTTCAAGCATCCCAGGCATTCAAGGAAACATTGTTGATGTCAGGCAGCCAGAGGCCGTCCGGGAAAAGGGGATGGAGCTCAGGAAGTCTGGGCCCCTGGCAATGAAACAAATCCTGTGTGGAGAGCATATTCTGGGTCATAAAAGGGTTTCCCCAGTGTTGTCTGTCTGAGACAATTTTCTATTTAAACTCCCCAGCTGTAGCCTGAGGAAGGGGCAGTGGAGCACAAAGTGAATCACCCATCCTGTCCAAGAGAATCCCGAGGTGGGAGATTTCCTGCCTCTGGAAAGTAAACAAGATGCACAGTTGCTGCTGGTGCCAGAGAGGAACCCAACACCATCTGAAGGGGACCTCGATGAGGCCATCCAGGAGACTGGACATTTTTCCATCGGCCACTGATGCCTCATGCTCAGGAAAACATGAGCTAAGGGCTCTCTCACTGACGGATCTGCTATGCTGGAGTAGGCCCACAAAACAGGGCAGGTTATCCCAGCACAAAGCCTGGCTGCTGCCAGGTTGTGCCAGTGGAGGAGGTGGCTCATGGTCACCAACACCACGCTCTTCCTGGCCGCTGGAAGCAAGGGGAGCCTCCCTTCACAGATCCATTTCTCAAGGAGGCAGACTGTTGTCAAGGCAATCAGGTCCATCCCCACACTGGTTCACAAGCTGCATAGTGTGGTACTCTCTGCTCACCTCACAAAAGGACTCCTACTGAAAATTATTCATCAGAGGAAGGTTCACGTTACAAAACACTGTAATTCGCTGAATCAACACTGAATCATGTCCATACTCAGCACATAAAGCAGACTTTAGCCACAGGAATGCTTAAACTGCTGACTGTGATGAGGAAAGGTGTGAAGGTGATAAAATGTAGGGCAGCATTAGCTTATCTATGCCTATTTAAACCCAGTTATCTACAGCACGCAAGTTTTACATTTGTACTTCAGGCTAAATTTCATGTCATTTTTTATATTTAAATGGGATTAAGGAAGGCACTTTGAAATTTTTTTGGGTCTAATTTCCCCCTCATTGAACCACTGAGAGTTTAAATGGAAGCATCCAAGGGAATACAGAAAAGCAGTATGTATGTGTCTCCAGAATCACTGCAGTCAGACAATGCAAAATGCTGATCTGCTAAAATTTCAGTGAACTGATTCAATCATGCTCATATCATTTTAATAAGTTACCTTTTTACAGGAAGGTTTCATATTGGATCAGACAGTTTTTATTGTGTCATGCCAGTTTCATGTCAGATGGAAAAGATGCAGTAGGTCACCTGTCAGACAGAGACTGCCCTACAAATACAGTTTTTGAGAACTTGCTCTATTTCATAATAAGTACCATTAACAACCATTTTCTGTAGCACATTATGCTAACCAAAAAAACATTTCCATTTATTTGACCAGCTTTCCATTAGCTCTAAATTAAGCATTGTATTTAACTATGCACTTTTATAATAAGTCCTTATTTCATTAATTAGAGTAGAGAAATAAATTTCTACTTGAAATATTTAGTAAACAAATAAGGGAATGTATCTTTGTCTGCAAGTGGGCTAGAGGTGCAGTCCTCAGTCCTGGTGTCTTTATGGAAAAAGTTTTTGAATGTTTGACAGGAAAGGTGGGATTTGCCCAACCACCTCCAGATGTTCACACTGTAAATTTCTGCCTAAGAGCTAGGAGTCTGGAGTGATTTTTATAGTCAATGCAGAAATACAGGCACTTCAGGATGCATTTTCCCTAATCCTAATGTCTGCAACAGCTCTGATATCACACCTCAAAAATGCCTGTTTCTTTCTCCTGGCTGTAAAGGGAACTTGAAATGACTGGCATTGATGCAGGTGTCCAGACTATGTCTGCACTAGAAAACTAAAATGGCAGGGATCATTCCTTGGCACTGAAGATGAGGGGCAAAGAATGGCACCAAATGCTCTTGCCCTCAGAAGTAGTGAGGTAGCCCCCAAGTGTCTGCTACTGCCCTGTCCTGAGCCCACCAGGCCTTTGGGAGAGCCCTGGGTGGTCCAGGTTGAAATAATGCTGAGGGCAAGTAGCTGGGATAGCATAGAAGCGCTGTGGATGGCCACAGGAGGAAGCTGCAGTAGCTGGCCCAGGAAGAGAATTTTATTTTGAGGACATGCTGAAGAATAGAAGTGAATCCTACTAAATGTCTTGTGGGGGTTCAGATCCTCCCCTGCTGCCTTCACTGCCTGTAATTGTGAATGATTTGGTTGCTGCTTGGCTGCTGTTGGTGTTTCTTCTGCAACAGAACTACGGGTTCTGGTTAATATTTCGCCACTCTGACCTTTCCTCTGATCCTTCCTGAAGCACAAAGGTATTTTTTTGTCAGTGCCTCCAGCTCTTTTCACAAACCATGCAGGAAGAGGATGGCTCATTTACCTCCATAGAGATTTCTCTAAATTGATTTCCCTCTAGTGGATTTGTGCTGCTGGAAGGATTAAGCTGTTCACTTGCTAGTTGGTGATTATGAAAATCATTGGGGACAGAATTGCAAGATCAAGCAATGCTAAACCCAGAGGGCTTTCTGAGTGAACTTTTGCTGCTCCTTTGTTATCAGCACATGACTCTTCTCATCCATACCACAGCCAGTTGCCATCTACACCCACCAAAGCACCGGCATCCTTTAGTAAATTCTCAGTCTGGTTGGAATATTAATTGTCAATGTAATAGGAATATCTAATCCTTTTTTTCATCTAGATTTCATAGTGGAAGTACACTATTTTGTCTTTACTTTTTGACCAGTAAAAACTACTTGTTTGTAAACTTTCATTATTCTGATATAAAATTTCTCATTTTTCATCTTTCAGTAGCCTTCTCTCGTGTCTGCAACACAAAAATATCACTGTCACTCTGATATATTGCTGTGGTTATGTACTATGTATGCAAAATCTATCAGACTCTGACCACAGTTTTAGTTGTCTAAGTATAGCGTGGCCATGATCAGAATCTGTCTGCTAGGGAAATAACACCTGAGTTAATTTCATGCAGCTGGGACACCTGATTCTTCACATGTTTTTGCTTTGTCTCAGCAGTTCAGAGAGACTTCTCCATACAGCAGCATAAATGAGAAACAAGTCTGACCCCAGACACTGAGGACAGACAGAAATGAAAAATAAATCTCAAACCCAAGGGTTGATGTTTCAGTTCAACTGCAACATAAAAGTAGCAGAAATGGTATGTGAGAATCTGAGGGGAATCTAGAAATCCTGACATGTCATTACAACTGCTTCTTTTTAGTATGAAGTCTTGTTCTTTGATAATACATTATTAAGTAATTTTATCTATATGCTTTCTCTTCCATGTAAAAATACTGTTTTCAATTAAGGAAGCTTACTTTTGTTTTGAGTGGTTAGATATTTTTCCTGAAGCTTTAAAACAGAATAAAAAATATTGATAGGAAGAGTGCTCATATGTATCAGAGGCAAAATTCCTAAAGACAGGCAGTTCTTGAAAATTGGTCTCCAGACCAATTTTTGCGCAAATGAGAAGTGCCATGAAAAACGATAATCCATATTAATTAAATCTTTTGGTGTTAGAGAACAAATTGAGGCACATCTGAAAGCTGAAGGGATTTGTAATGTGACTCAGTCTTTTTGCCTCTAGGTCACCACTTCAGAGTTGGTGTGGGCCAGTAAGACTGAAAGTCATTATTCTCTGACAGCTGTTTGGAGACCTCTGGGAAATGAGTTTGTGTTATCCTGCTAGCAGTGGTAGTGACTGATGCAGCATCAAGTAATCTATCCTCCCTGCAGGGGGTAATTGGTATTTGCCTCCATGATGGCAAACAGGGAGTCTGTAGCTAAAACAGACATAAAACAAAAATATCATCCTCTCATTGTACACCAGCATCAGCCACATATTTTAATGTTCAGCCCCTAAAGTGCTACTGCTGCGTGCACCTTGTCACGGTGGGGTCTGGGCTCTGAACACAGGCACTGTCGGCAGGATGGCTCCCAAGGGCTGGCATCACTCTCCTCGCTGGTAATGGTCCCACAAAGGAAGGGCTGGGGAAGGGGAGGGAGGTGAACCTCTCCAACCAGTCCCTAGCATTTCTTGTTACTCTGCACCACACGTGCTGCCTGCAATGGCGCAGTTCCTGTCTGCTTCTCTTCGTGGAACTTGGGCTCAAAGCACTATAAATTACCTGTTGGTCAGATTCCTCCTGCTCACTGCCTGACTCCCTCGTCTTTCACTCCTGCCCTCCTGCAATTTTGGGTTGGTTTCCTGACTGGCAGCATCAGCATGTGCACAGCTGATGTACCTCTGAGCACAGGATCTCCTTAACCAGAGGGCCCAAAGCAGATTTAGATGGGCAGCTGAAGTTAAACATCAACAAACTGTGGGTGGGGAAACGTTACCAGAATGCATTTAGGCCTTGTTGGCATTTTACATTCTTGTAAATATTTTGCAATTTTTTTTTTTTTTTCCAAAATTTGTGAAGAACATGTTTCCATCACATGTTTTGGTCCGGTACTAACACTCCCCAAATCCAGGTTTACTGTCCTTTGTCAGTTTTAGAGACACTGACTCACATCTCAGTCAAAGCTCTCTCAGTTTACCCTGACCATGTGTGAAAATTGGGGTCCAACCTCCCCTGGAGTTTCCTGTTATTTCCCTGGTGGGGTCTGACTGATGGAGGGATCTGCATGCAGAGGCACTTTCCTGGCAGACTTTTCTTGCCATGTTTTTCCCATCTGTCTCCCTGCGCTCTCAGGCTCGCTGTGCTTTGTGACTGATGCAGCCTCGTACAGATGGTGGCTCACTTAATTCAAAACCAAAGGTTCAAACCAGAAGTGTTGCCCTCCAGAGAGGAGAGTCTCACCCCTCTGTCTGAAAATTGCTTGGAATGATGCACTCACATTAAGTGTGTGTACCTCTGAGGTGGCTGGTCGAAGGAAATCTGCATCCTAGCACGTGCATTTCTAGAGAGAGTTAACAAAATGGAGCTAATATTCAGAAGAAATAAAAAAAAGAACTTTGCAGACCTGGAAAAAATATGTTAAAAGATTTAAAGTGATCAGTTTGATTTTTAATGGAAAAGATTCAGTGGCAACTCAAGTTACAGTCAATAAAAAGGTTGCAATGTTAAACAGCTTTTTAAATCTAATGGAGAAGGACATGACAAGAAACAGTGCCTGGAAAGTGAAGCCAGACAAATTCAAGTACAGTCTCATAAACTGTAACTCCCATAAAGCACTGTGCAGCCAAGGGGAAATTAAATTTAATGATGATCCTGACTCAAAGCAGATCATTGGAGGTGACAGCTGTGCCACCATCTGCAATCGATTCTTAAGCATTGGGATTATCTGGATGTGGTGACCAGACTCAAGTGGCCAATGTGTGATCTGAGCAACCACAGTTGAAACATGGGATCCTCATGCCATTTGAAGAGTTCTGGGCAGTCTGAGGTACTGTCTTGGGCTGACTGGGTGTTGTATTCCCTATCACTGCTCTATGCCTAGAAATTAGTTTTATTCCTTTCTGTGCTTTTAAACCGAACCTGAGTGGAGAGAGAGGGAACTGAACGAATTTCTCAAAGTAGTGCTTTCCAAGGACATATACACAGAGATAACACAGACTGCTCAGCGTTCGGCTGCTGGGGGAGAGGAGTGGAGAAGCACCCTGCTTGCTTGTTCAGCCAGCTTTTGGTTTGTTTTTTTTTCCGGAGTTGACCCTTGCTCTTCCTGGAATTTCAGATTTTTCCTTTTCTTTGCTGGATTGCTTTCAACATCAGAACACATCGGGACTGTTCTCCACTGAGGGCCCTGGCCTCTGGAGGAGGAGGGCCCACCACGTCCCAGCTCGAAGGAGGAGGACCTAAGGGAGGACTCTTACATTTTCTCAGGATTTTTCTCCACAGCAAGAGATTGTATTATTTAACATTATTATCCTTTTCGGTGTGTTCGTTAAATAAATAGTTTTTATCTCTTTCACTTTCCTTCAAGGGAAAATTTCTCTTTTCTGCAAACCTGGTGGGGGAGGAGTGTTTTGTAACCTGCCTTCTCTCAGAGGATATATATCTAAATTTGGCCAAACTGGCACAGATACCCAGATAGGACTGGCAAGACATGACACAAGACCTACAGAAGACCCTTTTGGAGAAGAAGCTAGAAACTATGAAGGATACATTAATGAATCTGCAAGGATGCAGGACCATGGCAAGGAGGTGGCTGAGTCTATCCCCAGCTGCCCAGAATACTCTTACAGACATTGGAGAGCTTTAAGTAGGCTACTCAAAAATGGGGTTCTGAAATAAACCTGATGAACCATGACATGAAAATACCTGTTTGAGCATTGCAAAATGAGAGCAGAGAATTTGGCTCAGATATTGATATCTTGCTGTAGGCATCTAATGCTCTGTGACATGAATCCAGCACTCAGTGATTAAATGAAATGCTCTGAAACCATAGCAATGTTTTTAGATATCTTGGATTCTAAATTGCAGGATTTTAACCTTTTCATCTGAATTTTGGATAGTAATGAACAACAAAAAGCCAGAAATTCAATGTTTTACCTTAGGCCAAACTAAAAAAAGTAAGATAGGCTACAAAAGTTATTCCAGTGCTCTCAATGAAAAAAGACCAAAGCAAACATACACCCATTGAAATTGGAAATGCTCATTTCTATCCCAGAAACCACACCAGGCCAGCTTGTGAAGTTTGACGAATATATAACTACTGATGTGATATGTATTGCTACTCCCCAGAAATCTCTTTGCCTGAATTTAGGATCCCAACAGGGCAATGACAACCCTGTGCCACGTGTATGTTGTTGTGCAATGTCCAAACATAAGACTCTGAATGTTACTCAGCAGTACACAGTGAAGCAATCAGGGAAGGAGAGGAAGAAATAACCCAACCCCCAGTAAGGGAAAGATCAGAACAGCCTTTACTCCAGTGGCCTTTGACATCTAGTTGCTGCTGTAGCTAAGGCAACATAAACCTTCCCGAGCCCTCTGCTTGGGCCCTCCAGCTGGAATAGACCATTGTCCGTGATGCCTTAGGTTTTAACTTTCGTATTTTTCAAGCCCTGCACTGCCCAGTGTGTGACTCTGAAGTTTCTTGTAGCCTGTTAACTTCTGCTCTCTCATGCCAGGTAGGCATTGCAGAGCCTCTCCGGGCCTGCTCTCCAAGGACACTCACACTGTCCTAGGCACAAAAGGTAAACCAAAGCCTCTAAGAGGGGAGCAAGCTTGGGGAAACTACATCATTAACTGAAGCTTTAATTGGAGAATTAACCATGACATGCAAATGAACCAAACTTATAAAAGTGTGAAGAACTTGTGACCTGTCGTCCATCTTGGGGTCCATCTTGGCAGTAACCTCTGGCTCCCCAGGGGCTACCTTTGAAGGCCTTTCAAATAAACACCTACCTTTATACCCTTATTCTTGTCTAGTCTCTGTTTTTAGGTGGCCCCTTCAGGCATCATCCCTTTTGGACACCTGCACTTTCTACCACTCCTGCACAAGATCAGATGCGTAGTCCATGTCTGAATCATGAAGGAAAGTGCAGGACAGTGGCAGCAAAGACAAATGCCATGACCAAGGCTGGCAGAGGTGTGAGACACTGAAACCAGCTGGGCACAGAGGGGCAGGACTTTGCCCTGTGCACACCCAATGCTGGTGGAGAGGCATGTGGTACCATGCCCTGCAGAGAGCTTCCAGTGAGCAGAAGCACACAGAGGTCAGGATTATTTTTAGAGACATAAAATTAATGTCCTTCTTTCCTGAGTCATTGGGAAAACATTGTTTGGGGGCAGTTTCTGCGAGGAAATGCACACCACCTTTAAAGGTGTGTTTACCTACTCAACACCTTTAAAGGTTTGTTTAGCTGCTGTACATACGGGCTGGGCTTCAGAGGGTAGACATTCTCAAAGAAAAGACAATATCTCAATTAGTCACAAGCAGGTCTTTTAGGACAAGCAGATTATCACCTTAAATTGTTCAACAAGTGCTGGAGTCACAGGCCAAGATGCCCCTGTAGTCCCCCAAGGAAAGTGGGCCATGGTCTGAGCCATGCCATGGCATGTCCTCTTAAAGCAGCATTTTTTAAGGTGTCAGCAAGGCCTATCATTATTTTAGCATGGGTTTCCTACAACTCCCCTCTCCCTCACTGACTTCTCCTAAGCTGACTAAAAAAATAAAAGTCTTGTCTGCACTGGTATTTTAGTATTTCCTTGTAACCCATGGAGTGTCTCTGGAAATTGAAATAGCTTCCAATTAGCAAAAGATGCTCTCCTGGCCCTGTCTCACAGGGGATAAAGGGGTAGGTGACAGTGAGAGATGACTCAAGACACACCCTTGGAGTGATGCAGTGTGGACTTTAGTCCTTAGACCACAGAGGCTGGGTCTTCAAGTGCATCTGAGTGTGCTTTTATTTGCACTGGTCTCAAGCTGAGCTCTGCCAGCTCTTCATGGAGAGAGAGCAATGGTTCTTGTATTTGATTGCTGAGTGCTCAGGGTGTTTGAGAAATCTTATGGCATCCAGGTCTTGAGACAGCCAAGCAGATGGATGTGTAACTCTTGCCTTGGCCTCAGGGTCCCAGAGCCTTCAGGAGGGCTCGAGACTTGGGGCTAAGGCAGGAGTTACACATCCATCTGCTTAACTGTACCGAGAACAGAGCATTAGGCCAGCTCCCACTTAGATGCTGCAGAAACTCAGAAGCTAAAACACAAGGCACCGGTGGGGTTTAGATGCCCTAGGGCAGGGCAGGATTGCAGGCTGAAGTTCTGGATCTAAAAATTCCCCACTTTTGTGGAAGTTTGAGTTGCACCTGCCCTTCTTAGGGTCAGTGCAGAGTGTCCCTCAGTTGATGCCACAGCACGTCCTCATGCCAAAGTCCTCACATGAGCCCTATGGCTGACTATTCTTTGCCCTGTGATGAGGAGAAAAGTTGCTGGCTGAGTCCTTCCCAGATAAGGATGGAGATCCTGGAGGGAGCACATGCCAAAGCACTAGGAGGAGAAACAACTCTCACTGGCTCTCAACCAGACTTTCAAAGCAACAGAACAAAGGGAATCATGTGAAACCTAAGCACAGAGTCAGCATTTCGGGGCTTCAGCACTTAAATCATTGGCAGTCACTGTTTAAAGTAAAAAATTAATTGACCTTTCTGATACCTCCACCAAAAATATGGTTGGGTTTTTTTTGGTGGGCTACATTACCTTCTTAGGTAAAAATTTAGGAAGATGTCCATTAACACAGTCAAATGAAATGGCAATTACTGTATAGTCAGACAGCATGGAGCCAGTACTTTTAATGCAATTAATTTTCTCACGGCTTAATAAATTAATTACACTAGTGTAGTCAAGACTGAAGTGTAAGAAGCACAATTATGAGAGTTTTTTTTTTTTTAAATACATAAGCACTGAGATCCTTAAAAGGAAATTTTGCCTACTCTGAGTCCTTGTCTGCTGCATTATTCAAACAAGGCACCTACAAAAATGTGCACTTTTTTTGACATGGTGTTTTTATTTTTTTGCTTTGCATATGCTTTACAAAATTGGATGGAATTTTTAAATGTATTTTTTTAAAATGTAAATGAAATTACTAAAATCCTTTGAAAGCAAAAAGGAAATCTGCTTCTCTATGCCTTTGTGTGTCCAAAAAGCACCACATCTTAAAGGAATTAGGGAGACACTTGTATCTCTTGTAGAAACATGCTCCTCAATTTTCAATATAGGATGACATGGCAAGAGGTTCACAGGAGATAGCAAGAGATTCACGTGGGAATCACCCAAATCTCACTCAAATTTAGTCAGCATTAAGTTACAGTCATTATGAAAGAGCAGCAGGCAATTCTCACCTTCCTTCCCCAGGCTCTGGCCCGTCATTCCCATCAGGCTTCTTGTGACATTTTAGGGCTCATGCAGTTGTACAGAGAACAGATCTGATCTCAGAGGAAAAGAAACAAAAGTTGTCTTCTGGTGGATCTGTTACCTGAATTGGCTTAGTTCACATTTTTTGTTTTTATATTCCTCTGGCATGAATCATCTTCTGATGGCATTAGTCAATGCTACATGGGCTTCTCTTCATTAGTCAATGCTAGTAAATAAATGTTCTTTTTGCTTTGAACCTCTTGGGAGTACCAAGGCAGAGAGGCAGAGTGACATTCTGGGGCCCCCAAGGCTGTGTTTCTGGGTATGAGAGCATGGCTCACTCTTAAGGGACATGAAAGGACTTTGCAGAGTGAGCTGTTTAGAATCTTACTTGCCCAGACAGTCACAGACCAATGTAATTTCTGCAAAAATGATAAAAGCCTCCTAAAACCTGGCTTCCCACAGCTTAGGCACAATCTCAGATGCCTCAGTGCTCATTTTAATTTATCAGCTCGGACCAGCTAACAAGCAAGGTGAGGGATGTGCCAGGAGCCACTGCGTTCGTGACTCACATGCTGAGGGAATTTATTCACACCTGCAGCACTGGTGAGCATACAGGCAGTGTGCTGCTTTGGGATGGTGGTGGCATCTCTGAACAGTGTCATCCCTTGGTCACCTTGCTCTTCAAGGACTGATCCCCATGACAAATGGAGCATTGCCACTTATCAGGACTTAGATGGGGCCTAATATGCAGTTTGGTCACTGCACTTGTGGAGGGAGAAGCTGGAGGAGCTTCAGAAAGGAGCTGCATGAATGATTTAAGGTCTAGAAGACAAAATTTGTGGATTCAAAGGACTTGGGGAACATCAGTCTGGGTGACAGGTGACTTCCAGGGGAAGATAAGTGTTTGAAATAAGGCAAAAATGCCCTTGGAAAGGAAGGGAATTATCCGTCCACCTGGAAAGGGGTCAGAGATTATGGATTTTAACTACAGCAAAAAGCAAAAAGACTCCAGTTAGAAATAATGAAAAACTTTCTCAACCTAAAATATTGAAGCATGGCATTGGATGCCCAAGGGAAGCTGTAAAATCTTCACACCACAGTCTTTTTTTTTTTTTTTTTTTTGAGGACAGATTAGAGAAGCACCTGTCAGGATTAGTTTCAGCACTGTCAAACTTGTCTTGGAGCAAGGGATCTGCATAGTGACCTCTCAAATTCCCTTTCAGTCTGGCTTTCTCTGATGCTATTAATCTGTGAAACTTTGTCACAGAAAGTCATTTCTCTGAAACAAGTGAGATGCAGCCCTGCGGTATTTCTGGGTGTGCTGTGACACCTTCACAGGGCACGGCTGTGCTGCAGAGCTGCTCAAAGCAGGAGTGCAGAGCCCAGGGACACAGCACAGGAGTGCAAAGCTGAAATGTGAATGAGAGACTTTAATTAATGGTGCAGCTCTTGACAGGAGTGTCTGCAATTCTTAAGAAATGCAAATGGTCAAGACCTCAGTCAAAGATCTGAGAGGGAGGGGGGTATTGAATTCTCTAGGGAATCAGGTTATGTGTGAGTTGCGCTTTTCTCTTAAAACTCAAAGCCATTGCAGACTCCCAAAGGACCATAAACTGTCTGCCTTGATGATTCATTTCCGTACAGAGGAGACTTGCTCTCTAAGGAGCCAGTGCATTTGAAGTGTCCCCTTCACATGGACCTGAGCAGTCACCAGCAAATGTAGTTTTGCTCAGTAAACCTTGATCCACGATGTCTGCAGCAGTTTGGAACTCTAAAGCCAAAGGTATCACTTGCAAAAGGGCTTTTCTTATTCAGATGCCACAGAAGTGCAAACTCTTTATTGAGGTCCTGCACTTCATTTGCCATCTCTAGAGTGATAGATCCCACCTAGATAACTGGAAAAAAACATGCCAGGAGTTTTCTCATTGTAAACACATTATGAGCTGCGATAAATCCTGGACAAGCCAAGCTCACAGCAGATGAAACATAATAGAAACAATGAGAAGTTTTCTAGTCCCACCGAGAGGGTGGAGCTGTCTCTTCTATTCAAATAGGGGGATATATATCTCTACAGGTATGCACAGAAAATGAGAGCTGTTCCTGATAATCCCTTTTCTGGTTTTGAAGCAGTCACAGTTCACAAGCGCTGCAGCCAGGCTGAAAGTGCACCTCTTGCATGTGATGTGTCTGTGCAGGGAGAGCTGGAATCAGCTGAAGACCTGACAGGAGAGCGAGGTTCTGAATGAGGGGTGCAGACCCAGAGCAGGAGATGGGAGAGGAGGGGGCTGTGCTGCACCCATGTGCCTCACATGAACTCCAAGCACAGGATCCATCGTGGGACATGCAGCCCATGGGTAATTTACTTCAGCATCAAAGCCTCTTGAGGCTGTGAGGAGCACCAGCCAGGCATGTTGTGGTTTTATGGGCATTTTGGCACAAAACCCCTCCTGACTGCCCATAGATCATTTTAGTTCGGGATCATCCCAGTGCAAATATGATGTGGGTTTATATGCACATTTTTCAAGGGACACTGACGTGGAAGGAAAAGAGGGACATATTGAATATCACTACACTTGACTCTCAAAATCTCACCAGCTGCCTTCCCTCTGTGCTCAGTGATGCACTGCCAGCCTCCCTTCATTCCCACCTCGAGAGCCATAGCTGGTCCTGCACATACAGCTGCTGCTACAGGCTCCGTGTTTCAACCAGCCCCTGCTTCACAGTGCAGCTTGAAAGAGGCCCTGGGTGAACCTGCATGTTTTGGGGCACCTCTGAGAATCAAAACTCATAAAACTTTCTTTTACATCATTTGTCACACTGCTTGAGTTAATGTTAGCAATTGGTATGAGCATTTTCCACAAAGAGTTCCTACAAAGTAAGAGAACTAGCCAAGCCCCAGTGGTATTATCAACAAATAATATTCACTAATATTTCTCTGCTTTTGAGGCAGTAAAATAAGATATGATCTGGCAAAAAGTTGTGGAAATTAAGGCCATATTTCTGACCAGTCAAGACTTACATCATCATCTCCAGGAATTTCTTCTCTGCAGGGAGCACAGAGCAGCCCTTCTCTAGAGGTCAACAGGGTTACTTAAACTTGGGTCATTTTACACAGCTGGGCAAAAGAGTTTGGTCAAACTGAGGTGACAGAAGTCTCTGTCAGTGAGACTGGAAGGGATGAGAGTCCAAGATGACTGTCAAGAGTTACAAACCACTGCTAACAGACTGTTCTTGATTGAAATAACTGGTCTGATGATGCATTTTCCAGCAAAGACATCTGCAGCCTTCATCACCTATCACCTGTTCTGGGGTGGGAGTATGAACCTGACCAAGAGGCTCCCCAAACACAATGCCTCTTCTATTTGCTTCACACATTGGGGAATAACATTGGGAAAATCTTAGAGGCCATTTCTGGACTACAGCATAACATGGGAGCTGCTCCAGTTAGCCAAGGCGACACCAGGGTGCTCATCCTGAAAGGAGATCGATGGATTCCGTGCACAGAGCAGTGGGGGGTGCTGTGGGAGGACTGTGCCTGCTGCAGGAGCAGGGTCTGGTTGCACATTCCTCAGCCCTGAGACATTCAGGGCTGCCTGCTGACCCCTAACCCCACCCCAGCTCCAGGCACAATTTTTCTGCGTTACTTCTGCGGGAGAGAGCGTCAGCTCAAAGAGGAAGGGTGAAAAGCAACCACTGAGGTCTATAAAACACTGCTCCTCTGAGGCCACACTGTGCCAGGAAGGCTCAGTTGGAGATGGCTCACAAAGGGGCTTTTCTCCTTTCCCTCCTGGCCTGAGGGGGCAGAGGAGGGCCCAAAAAGCTTTTTGATTTTGCAGAACATGTACATGGCATGAGGCAGCAATGTCAGACATCTGCAGAGCATGCCACTGAGAGGTTTCAATCTCCATAGTTTAGGAGAGGTTAATGAATGATCAATAGATGATCATTAGCCAGGTACTCTGTTAAGTGCTGCTCATAAACAGGCAGCTTGGTGTTTTGGAGGTTGCTACAAGCCTCAAAAGGTCTCATTAAAACGTTTCTAGCAAAAGCTTCTATAGGCAGAAATTGAGGCACAATGTTGACAGTAGCTCCACATGTCTGATGCGATCATGACTTGCTAGTTGCAGAGACAGAGAGCCCATCACAGCAGTTTCCAGCCTCAACAAGGTGATAGAGGAAAGGCCAAGACCTAAGTTCTGCCTGCAAATCCTGGGACTAATTTTTTCCTATCTTCCACCTAAGTTAAGGGTTGTGACCTCCCCTGCAAGTGGAACCCATCAGGAGGGGCTGGTCTCAACCATTGCATTTATTTAGCTGTGTGGGGTTTGCCTGGCAGTCAGCAGACAGGTCTGTACTTCCCAGGGATGTTTAGAGCACTGGGAGCCATGTCCCACTATCCCACTAACCACAGTAGATGCTATAGCACAGCAATACATAAGGCCAGGAGGGGAGAGGTACATTTCACCTAAATCTTGATGTCTGCTCCATCTGGATATTGCCTCTCTGGCTATTACATAGGAAAATACACTTCTAGAATTTTCATAAAGAAGTGTAAAGTGAGAGAAAAAATTTGCTCTCCCAGAACCCTGCAGGTGACCCCTACAAGCAGAACAGACCCATGAAATCTTCCTGCATTTTCATAGCTTTCAATTGAAGAAATCCTTATGTTGGATATTTTTCTTAAAAAAAAAATAAAAAATCTTGTTTAAACAAGTATTAAATGAAATAAAAAGAGCTAAAGATTACCATGTTTGCTGCCACGATGGAAGTATATGAGTAGTTGGTCTTGTATACAAGGAACAGATGTTGCTTTTTTCCAAATGGCCTGGGCTTAGGGTGCAAATATAACATTGTGCAGTGATGGTGACAGGGAGGCAATACCAGTGGGTCTGTACATGTGCAGTTAAATACCTGCTTCAATGCTCCAGCAGCCTGCAATCCCATCTGACAGGTGAATGAATTAGAGTAAAAGAGAATAACATGTAGACTGTGTTTTTCCAAAGAAGGGGATCTTTAGTCTTCATCCTTCCCTTACCAGTCTAAAAGGATATCATTGTCTCAGAAGACAAGCAAACCATGTTCCAGATGTCCAGAGTATTTGAAAAAGGATGTTTATTAATGACCTGGGACTGAAGATAAACAGGCTGCACAAAAATAACCCCTGAGATACAATGGTGGACTTAACCTCTGCATGCCAGAGGTCTGGGTAGCCCAGGGAGGGGGCAGACAGGGCTGCACTGGCTGTGGAGATGGCTTCAGGCACAGCTCAGAGCTTCTACTTGCAGGTAGCAACAAATTGCAGCGCTGCAGAGGATGAATACAGATCTGCTGGAGAAGTGTCTTCTCCTATTGTCTGCTTACATGATCAATTATAATGAGAGAAAATCCTGGCCTCATCGCTCATGTCAAAAAGAGCAGCCAATCCATCTTCCTGTAGCAAATGCTGCTATGAGGACAGAGGGAGGTTTTACCAGTCCTTCCTTTTGGACACACATAATTTATAAACCCACAGCAATATTTTTGCCAGAACAACATCCATGCAAAAGCAACAACCATAATAAAAGAAATTCTCTTTACTTAGCTTTGCATCCCCTCACCTAGCACATAAAACCTTCCTGTTTGAGATAAATGTGTTCTGAGCAGGGTGAGATCCATCTTCCCCCTTCTGCACACACATATTCCCACAGGGAAAGGCCAGAAGACTCAGATTCCTCTTTTGAACTACATTGCACACCCTGAAACTCACTGAGTCTGGGCTCTGTGATAACTGTAGAGGAGAGATACTCATGTCAAGGACACACTGCTAAATGGCCTTCCTGCCAGCCTAGATTAAGCAGTGTCAGCTCCAGCTGATTACACTTATCACAGGTCTGTGCACTAAAAGCTCAGCTCCATCCACCTGCCCTTTGGGGTGGATTTACCCCACCTGTTCAATGGCTCAGTTGGTATCCAGTGTGAAGGGATGTAGCAGTTAATTGCCTCTATTTAAAAAATTGCTTCTGCATTAAGAAAGTGTATGTAAATAAGTACATAAACTTACATATAATCTATAAACCAAATAATATAAAATCAGTAATATATAATTTAAAAATAAAAACATTTATTTACATAAATAAAGCTTAAAGAAACAACCACAAAGGAGTGGGTTTATATTAGCTAGGGATGAAGCTCCCAGTTGGCTCCCTCCACTGAGATGTGCCTGGCTTTAGTCAAAGTCTGCACTGCTCTGGAGTAGTGCAAGGCACTCTGATGGATGCAGGCTCAGGACTGGAGACAAACTCCTTCTATCACTTATGAGAAGCTCCCATCCTATCCAAGCTACTCCCTGCATCTCCCTCATCACAGCCCATTTCTCCTGTCAGCCTCAGTCTCAACACTCAGCTCCTCATTTGTTCTGTTTTCCTACACTGGCCTCTGACATCTCCCTTCCCCATCCATTACTCACACTCAGCAACTGATATTTTGGATTTGTGGATCAGGGCTGGGGAGACTTCTTGCTTGACCTTGCCTAAGCCATTGAATTTCTTTGTATCAGTTTGTAAGCTACAAAATTGAGCCATAATTCCTGTGTCAAACTGTGCATCATCTACTGAGGCTTCAGGGCAGGTCCTTAAATCTCTCTGGTATGTAACTCAAAAACAGAGTTTCCAAATAACATGGAAGACTTGAGCCAAAGCTCTTTTGAAACTTTGTGATTTCTTACTACATACAGGTGTACAAAGCTTTGGGGTATGTACAAAACATTGTGAACCTTGGTTTTAGCTGAGACCTATGCTAAGCACTGATAATGGTTGTGCAAATCAGGAATCCCATGAAGATGTGTCAAAACATCCATCTTGCCCACCCATGAGGAGCTTCTCTGGCTTATTCCCAGGTTCTCCTGGTGGAAAATGGTTATTATGCCCTTTATGTTCCAGACACAATGAGACCAAGATTTAAGACTTTTCTATATATAAAAGAAAACAAAGGTCAGGTAAAAATAAGCTGGTGATAATGCTTGGTACATGGCAAAGTTCAATGGAATAACCCACTTGGGAAAACTGTATATTTGACCTGTTCAAAAAGGTATGAAAAATACTTCCCTGACTCATCAGGTATTTGCCTCATTTACCAGCTGTGTGCAGTCTTCCCAGGCTAACCAGAGTCAGCTGGAATTCAGCTGCATTTGCAAAGCTGATGCTGACAACTAACCTAATAACTCATCATTTCTGCCAGTGCCTTTATCTCATCCAGGAGAAACAATTTCACATTTGGCTGGAGTAAGGGCCTGTTGATTCAGGAGCGCCCAGTTTCTCCAGAATGTTTGTGCACTGCCAGCTGAAGGTCCCCTCAGCAAACATGCCACCGTGTCTGCAGTCTGTGTGCTGTTTACCCAGCCCATTTCTAGGGCTCTCCCCGGAGGAAGCACCAGGCATTATCATCAGTTGACACTAGTTAACTCTTCTGCTTAATGCATTCCCACAAGAGGTATTGCAAACACACACATAGCAGCTGCCATTTAGCTAGAAAATAACTCAAGCCTCCATTACAAGCCATGTCCAGTTGTATCCATGCTTTACTGGAGTTGCTACCTTGAGGTCAAAAGTTGAAATAAAAATGTCTTGTTAGTACTGTATTTAAAATGTTCTTATTGGCAATGAACTGAGCTGGCTGGATCATTGAACTAATCTTTGTATTCACTGAGTGGAAACTCCAAAATGTTGACAAAGGGCTGCTATTTAATCTCCAGGAATGCTGTTTTGTTCTAAACCAGAGGCGTCTAAGATGTTACAAATGATACCAAGAGGCCTCCAGTTTATCACAGTATCCCGAAGTTTGAAAGAGAGAAAATCCAAAATGGAACTGTTTGAGAATTTTTCTACTCCTGTTTTTTAACCATTGCACATCAGCTTTTTGAAATTGAAGTTTTTAATGGAAGTATATTAGTTTTGGTGAAATGCAGATTTGTAGCTTTACAGTAGGCTTTGTAGTCTGTCACTCCTAAATGAATACACTGTTCACTCAGAAAATTAGAGATTGGCTTTGGATCTCTGCTTCTGTTATTCAGAGCAAAGATTACTCTGGAAATGCCATGGTTCAAGCAAGTGTTTCACTAACTACTGCTACAAGCTATTTTGATCTGCCTTTTTCTTTTAAAATCTCCAAAAATATAACAAAACTGAAAATTATCCTTTTTTCCATACACCTGCCCTCCAAACGGACATCAGATGAAGGAAAAGATTCACCTTTCCATCCAGGGTGTAGCTCAAGAACAAGTTCCCACTGCCCTGTGAGGTGTCTCAGCAGGCTCCTCCCATAGGGCTGCCTCCTGTCTGGCAGTGCTGAAGAGGATGGCTGAAGAGGAAGGTCTAAATGCTGAATCAGCAAAAGAACAGTCTGAAGTGAGTCCAGCCTGTCTGTAGGGAAATAATTTACTTGGTTCATCAGCGGCTACAACATCACCCCCAATTCAAGCCACCAAGGAATCAGCCAAATAAGACTTACCATTTCCTTGTTGTCCGAACTTGGGTGAGGTACCACTGCATGGAAGAGGTGCAGCCACCACCATCTTCTCCAGGTTCACCAGCAACATACTTCTGATGGGATACACTATCCTAATAATGCTATGGCAAAAACAGTGTTTTGGGGTATCCTGATCAAGGGCTGAAGTGTCAAGAGGGAGCAGTGCTGGGACAAACCTTGCTGTGCCATCTCTAAGAAGCACTCCAGCACCTGGCCAAGAGCACAAGCTCAGTGATAAGAGGGAAGCCCCAGATCCATGTCTACTCTGTCCGTGCCTCTGCTGAAATCAGCCAGAACAATTCAAATTTGGGGATTTTAGGTTCCTTATGGACTTCCATTTTTCCTGTCATACTCAGTGTTTTGTGAAATAAGTATCATTGTTTTGAGGAGCCTGTAAATCTGCTCTGAGGACCTGGTTGTCCTTGGAAACAGATTGCAATCTCAACATGTTTCCAAACGAACAAGAAATATCTGGAGATTGAACTGAATTTGTGGGACAGAAATAAAAGCCACTAGCCCTGTGCTTTAAAGCTGCCAGGGAAGATCCAGTTTCATGAGGAGGTTAACAAAAAAACCCAGTCCAGAACACTTTCAACATCCCCCAAAGAATATGAGCTTCTTTGTAATTAAGTCCTTCCTGGATGCTTAAATATGTGCCAAGTGAGAGGGTCCCTGGCATGACTGTAGCAATGCATTTTGTTTGGCAAAATGCCACTTTCACTGTATTTCAGCTCGTAAGTGATTGTTTTCCCTGCAGGCAGCTTTGAGCCTTGATATAACAACCTCCAGCACGCAGAAAAAAAGGGCACCTTTCCTTTGAGCAGATTAGCAGCAGTTAGGAAGGAAACACAATGAGTTGGTTGAACAAATTCTTTCAGCTCATGGCTGGTTTCTGAAACCTAAACAGTCTTTTGGATGGGGAGCACAGCAAGGCTGGCTGTGTTTACACTCCAGATTTAAATATGCTGCCAGGTTTGGAGCTGTGTATCAGGCGAAGGTCAGCGAAAACTCAAACTCCTTCTGACAGGTTATTTTGTGCTTAAATAAATTCAGATAAATAGTAGAATGAGTTTATCTGTAGCTTTCAAAAGACTGACGTGCACCATAGCAAGGCTGCAGGCTGTCGGCCAGCTGGTGTAGGCAGTGGTCACCATGGCCCTGAACACAGCTGTCTTACCAGAGTACAAGTACCTGGAATGAGTTTCTTTCCCAAGAGATGAAGCCTCACAATAACAAAAAATGCGGAATTATTGACATTTGTAACATAATGCCTGCTTGTGCTTCCAATTATGTCCCAAATAGCCCAAATATGACCACATTTTCTCAGATTATTGTCTGTCAGTGGCTGATGGATCCTGAAGAGGAAATAGCTCTACTCAGCCTCTGCAGGTGGTGATCAGACCTGTTCAGCCCCTGCACCCTGTGCCTGCTCCTTCTGACCCCCAAGGCACTCTGCCTCTTCAAAGCCCGTGCTCAGAGCTTGGCAGTGCAGCTCAGCCATTTTCATGCTTTTCATTCAAAAATGGAAGGACTCAGTGTGTGTCAAACCTGCTCCCTGAGAGCAGTATGCACTTTCAATAGCACTAAATAGGCAAGTGTTCAGTTTAGAGCTGTTTCTGCTTTGGCCAACAACCTGAGTCTGAGCCCCTCTCCCCCAAAACACACATAGAAGGAACACAGCAGGCTTGCGAGGAATTTGTTAAATGACGGTTCTGCATTATCGGTTTTATTAATTGAGATGACTATTCCAGTGTAGCAAATTATAACATTAATTATTCATCCTTTAATTCCCTTCTCCGTGCTTTTTCCATTTTGACCTGTTTCTTTCTTTGTCTCCTCAATTGCTTCAAGACCAGCAACATAATCTTCTCCCTGTTTTGCAATCCTTTGTAATTACAGTTTGGCCAGTGTGACCCCATGAAAATCCTTGTACTGTGAGCAAAAGGAGTCAGGGTTGCATATTAAGCAGAGAGAAAATCTTCATTTACTTGTGTCTTAAGAAAGACACTCATCAGAAGATAGGCAGACATCAAAACTGTTATTTATCAGACCTGAATTTCTATTTAAGGGAAGCAGTGATAAAGCAGTAGGAGTAGAGTGGACATAACCCTTGCAGGGATCACACAACATTTGTTGCAATAGAAGACAGTGAGTTGCATCAGTGATGTTCAGTTTCCTCATCTTTAATTTCTCCTTACTGATTTATCAGAATTCATTTATACTACCATTAATCAGGAATAAGCTGCTGCTCTACAATTACATGGCAGGATGATTATTGCTCCTGGGAAGCAAAGGCTGCATCTGCCTGTGCTGCAGGACAGTCCTTAGTAAAATACCTGGGAATATGGGTTGGAAGACGAAGTGCAATGTCCAGCTGCACTAAGTCTGCATTTTGAATCACAGAATCATAGAATCACTAAGTTTGGAAAACCTCCCTAAGACTATTGAGTCCAACTATTAGCCCAGCATCACCACGTTCACCACCAAACCATATCCCCAAGTGCCACATCCACACACACACCTTTTGAACATTTTCAGGCATGATTTCACCACTTTCCTGCCAGCCTGTTCCAAGGCTCAACTAATCCTTCAGTGATAAAATTTTTCCTAATATCTAAACTAAACTTCTTCTGGTGCAACTTGAGTCTGTCTCCCCCCATCCTGTCAAACTTTTGCCCTTGGTTGGTATGGATGCAAAAAGGGCTAAAGCAGAGAAATTCTTCAGCTTTCTCTTACAAGAATGTGGGAAACTCTTCTTTCACAATCAGCCTAAGGAAAACATAGTACGTTATATAAACTGCTTTTCTGTCCTTGCACATGTTGTTTTTCACTGTATTGTTTCGGGAACACTAAGACATGTTTTGGATATGGGTGTCTTACCATGCAACCTATCACCTTTGAGAGGTGGTGGGTCAAGAGGCCAATCCTGAATTTTCTCCAGTGAACTGTGTTATAAAAGGTAGACTTTTCATTAAAGCTTTGCTTCAGCCGTTTGTTCCTGACCTGAGTCTGCAGTCTCTTTTTTGCCACTGTCTGAAGTCTACAGTGACAGGTTGGGACACGAGTTTTCCCATGTAGAGAGGGAAGTTGAGGTAGGAAATCAGCCCACACCCCTCCTTGGGCATTGCTTCCTCTTGGGGGGCTGTGTCCCACTCTGCCCCAAACGCCAACCTTGGAAAAGCCACTGCATTCCTCAATTCCACCTGCTTTTGCAGGCACTGGCAGGGTTAGTTGCAATGAAAGCTGTCTCTCTTCAGAGGACATACTTTGGTGTGGGTGGGTGTAGTGGGGATTTTCTCCACCCCATGCAGTCCTCACCTGGTTAAGCCAGGTTAAGGCGTGTGCTACTCTACATCAGGAAATGACCTGGGTAAAGGAGAGTCCAACCTGCTGGGAAAGGTGTAATAAAATGCATCCTTTTCCACTGACAGGCTCAGAAAAACGTCCCAAAGTAGCTGTGGGGTTGAAGAGGGGTGACCAGACAGTCCTGGACTTACCCATAAGCAATCAGGTTTGCTGAGAGGCAACCAGCCTTCCAGAGGGGAAAACAGCCATCTGTTGGTTGATTTGGGCACTTAAATATGACATCCAGTCCACTGGCATTTTCCTCTGGGAAAAAGAAACCAACCCAGAACAGTTCTAACAATTAGGGCTTTCTACACATGTTGACATTTCGAGGCAGTGGAGTCAGAAAGCTGAGAGGCAATGGCCATCTGAAGGTGAGATTTAAGACTGGCTACCACAAACACTGGACCCTATCATGAGGTTTGTATTGACATCCCTTTAAGTCAAGCATGTTTCAGCTCACAGCACTAATAACAAATTACATTTGTGTTTAAAACCACACCAGTATGTAATTACTCCATCATCCCTTGTGGAGAAGTCCTCCTCATGACTTTTTATGAGCCATCCATAAAAACAAAATGATTTATCCAAGTACCACCATGTTGTAAACTTGGTCACATGGAACTTTTGATGAGGGGCATCCATAAATTTAATTATGCCATTGATTCTTGCTAGAATATTAACTTGAAGCTGCCTATAGGGTACTCCAGCCACTTGAAATCAAATGAAATTATAAAATTTACTGTACTGTACTTTAAAGATGTGCAGCATGTACTTTTCAAGTAGTGATCTACAGGGAAAACCTTTCATTGCCTGCTATAAAGATAACCTCTGGTATTAGGGTTTAATGTGAAGAGTTATAAAAATCAGAGCCAGAAAGGATCTATTAATTCACTTCCTGATTCTCTGCCAGCATAAGTTAGTTCCAAAAAAATGTATTATTGAGTGTTATTGGTATAGCAAAGCTTTCAAAAGGGCCGACTAATGGGAATTCCGTAACTCTCTTTGGATGTTGTCCCCCAGGCTAATAGACCTTGGCTTTGGAAAAAGCAGCTCTGACATTTAATCTGCAGCTTCTCTTTTTCAGTTTCACCTCACTGCTTCCAGCTGTACCTGCTTGAATCAGCTTGAACGCTGGCTCTCCAGCCCTGGTGTTACACAACCTCTAACCCAGAGCCTTTCTGCTGTTCTCTGAACAGCCTGGATGCTTGGACCAGTTTTTCAAAGCAGGCTCAAGGATTCAGACACATCCGTAAATGAGAAAAACAGGAACAGACCAGAAGAATCAGCCATATAACTTTGCACTTATTTCTGTGGGAGTCCTGTAGTTGCTGCCCAAAATTAGCTTTGAAAATCTCATCTATCTGGTTCTTCCTGTCATGCCAGAGTGGACATCCATCCCAGCATCCAACTTGAGTTTCCTAAAGTTTTTAAGTTTAAATAATTCTATTGTTTAAATATTTCTTCAGCATCACTGCCAATGAAATGACTAGGCCAACTTCCACCTTACTAAATTTTGACTTCTAATATATAAGGCAATGGGCATAAGTACTTGTATGCACAGACATATATGGGCACAAATCCATACAGATATCAGCACAAACCCACGGGGTTGGTCTTATCTGCGTCTACAAGCATGGTAAATTTCTTTGGACTGACATTTTCGGGGGCTGTGGCCTGTTCAATTCCACAAAATGACTGGTTTTTCTCATTTGCAGAGTGTAGCAGACATTCAGCAGGCTGTGATGCCAACAACACTTGAAGTATATATATCTGCCTGGTGTGCTTATGGCAAATCCCCACAAAGCCAGACTGGCCATTGCTCCTGGAAGCAGATCATCTTTGCTTCTTGTGTCATTTCTCCCCTTTAATGCCAGTCTCTCCTCATCTGTAGGCTGGTTTGGAAGAGCCATGACTATCCTGTTAGTGAAGGAAACATTGGTTGGAGGAACCCACAGAGATGATGAGCAGCACCCAAATGCTGACTCAGGTCTCACCTGGTCCAGATGAAAGAGCCTTTCAGCACAGATGGCTCAATTACTTTGGAAAGCAGCAGAATAGCCATCAAGAGCTAACAAATCTCTAACAAATGGGGATGTTTGTATTTCTCATGAGTTCACCTCCCAAGCAGTAATACTTTAAGTTATAGATTAGTGTTTCTCTACCAACTGTGAGAGGAATCGTGTGGATCATGTGGAGTGAAGTACCCTCCAGAGGTAGTTCAAAGCAGCCTGAACTCAGAGCTGAACTTGCTCATCTGAACACAGAAGTAATTTATGAGGTAGCAAAAACAAGGTCATAAGCTGTCATTTCTACTTCCTCTCTCATAGCACCATCTGAGTTTGGTCACTGAGGAACTTGGTGCATCCCAGGCATCTGGACAGCCAGGCAGCCGTGGCTCAGAGGTGATAACCACCGCTTCTCTCTGATACAGCAGCGTGATCCACAGAGGTAAGAGCCACAGTGAGCAACAAGGCAAAAAATGGAATTGGGTGCTCCTGAAGATTTATTGGGTGTGACAAGTCTATGAAACACAGTAAAACTAATGTTGCTATGGACTATAACAGCACATCCCTGCTGCTGGGAGATTCCAATACTGCAGTAAAACATCACAGATATAATTATGATCTGTTTAGACTAATATTCTTGAGTTTCACCTCAAGGCCTTGATATTGCATCTGCAAAGATTTTCAGCAGGCAGGGAAGATGCACTGCAAACATGAACTGTTTGAATAAGTCCTCAGCAGCTCCAGCTTTAATGACTTATTAATGAAAATAAATTGGCAGATGACAGGCCCCCATCTCTGGAACAGAAAGGTTGCAGCTTTAATAAAACTTTTTAATTGGCATGGCCATCTCCTCCCACCCAGAACAGACAATGAATAAACATAGACTGTCACTGCATCCTTCTTATGAACAGATATGGAGCCATTTCAGAAAATCAATGACAATGATTAAGAGAGCTTTCATCCTTTCATCCTACCTACATTTTGCTTTCCACACCAAGTGTATTGACTAAATGTCTCCTCCCAGAATGTTATGTATACAGGCTTTCAGCAGACAGCACCAGCAAAATTTCTTGTTAGAGGCAGGCAATACTGCTCTAATTCCTATCAAGCACCTTCCTTTGCTTTTGCCGTACAAGTCCTGTGGGGTCTGGGCACTTTATGAGCCTGGCAAGAGGTACTCTGTCCTCAGAGATCTTCTGGTACCTAAAACATGCTAAAAGAGGTCAGGGATGAAGAAGTGATGTGAATTTTTCCTGCATGCGGAGCCGGGCAGTAGAAGAGGGCATATGGCTCCTGCTTGAGGACAGAAGCCCCATCTTAGAGTCTCCTCTCACTATCCTGTAAGCAGAAAACATCCTCCTCTGATAGGTCAGGCCAGCCACTGTACCATCCACCAGCTCAGCTGATATGGCATTCAGGAGGCTGTTGTTCTGGTGTCTGAAAGCAGCTGTAAGAACACCCCATCCAAATGTGTAAAACTCGAGAACTGATGGCCCTGTTTGCCCAGCCTTACCCATCTACTCCAGCCACTCTGCAGTCCCAGTGATGTTCAGGTCTGGGCTTGAGTCTCAGTGTGATACAAAGCAGATGGAGCCCAGTGACGAGTCTGGCTCCCGGTATCACACTGCTACAGAGCAACCTTCTTGCAGAGCTGTTTCCTGTTTTGCTTAAAATCAGCAGCTAATCCAGATTAGGAGCTTTTATCATCATCAATAGTGTTTTGCACTTTACTGTAATATTGCTCAATTTTTAAAAAAAAAATCTTAAAAGGTTTTATTTATTTATCAAAGTTTTATAGATAATTTGTTGCATATAGGTCTAGGGAGAAACATCACAAGAAGTACTGGTGAAATATGCTCCAACAAAGCAGAACAGGCTTATATCTTGTTTCCTTACATGGGTTTGAATCTATATCAGGTCAAGTTAAACAAACCTTCATTTCCTTTTCTCAGAGCTCCAGTGAACACAGATCTCTGTAGCTGAATCTATACATGCAAGGCTCAGAGCCTGGTGAAGTTGTGACAACTCAGCCTATTACTACCAGCTCATTAATGCCAGCTGAGCCATGGTGACTGTGCTGCAGCTGGCCAGGTGTGCCCTTGCAGCCCACCTTTGGAGCAGAGTCCTGGAGTACCTCTCAGCCCATCAACTGAGAAGTAAAGTGACTGATCTTAGACCTCAATAAAAGAGGTTTACACTGTGTTGCATGTGAAAATTCTGCAGATGAGTGCGTGAGCTTCACTGGCATCAGATGATAGATGGTAATTCACTGAGCTTCTGCAACTCAGCTGTGTATCCAAGCACTGAGAGGGTGCATGCATGTATACTATATATGATGTAAAATACATATACATATATATACACATACACATTCACATATACATATACATATACTCTATGAAGTATCTATCACAGAGTCACAGAGGAGCTGAGGTTCAAAGGGATCTCTGGAGATCATCTAGTTCAAATCCCTGCTCAAATCAGGGCCACCTACAGCAGGTGATTCAGGGCCATCTTCTGACTAGTTTAGAATGCCTGCAGAGACTGAGGCTCCATGACTTCTCTGGGCAGCCAACTGTGGTGGCAAAGCATAAAACAAGGGCTTTAATGCAAGCTGCAAGGCCTCTGCAATCCATTCTACCCCTGTGGATGGCTAGGACAATATGCTGCCTCTCTGCTGTCATCCAGTGAAGGGGCCAACTTCTTTTGTGGTGTAGATATGCTGCTGAAGAAATCTGCACATGTATGAACATATATGCAAGTTCTCACCTCCAGAGCTACCAAAGTATTTAGGAGTCTTTATGCTTTTAAAATTCATCATGCCTAAAAGACCTACGTAGTTGTGGAACCTGTTTGTAAAGTTCCAGTCATTGTAGCCTAAATGTCCTGTGTTCTTAAGAACATTTTTCCTTATAGTGGCCCAGGATATAGAAAAAAGGATTTTAACTATTTGTCCCTGTCAAAGACACATCAGTGACAAGGACAGCAACTTGCCTCACCTGAGCCCTGACCTGAAACCTCTGTTCATCTATTCCAGTAGCACATGTTATAAGTTGGCAGCTTTAGAGAAAGGGAAGCTGGCACATGCATATGGCTTCAAACTGCAAATATTAGAAATGGATTCAAGCTCTTGGATCCAAATAAGCCTGGATTTATATGCAAATTTTGCAGCTGATACCTAAGAAGTGGGAGGGATTTGTAAATTTTGTCTCAGGAAACACCTCAGAGCTACTGATACTCCTACTGAAGGAATTGAATTGTGCTGCTGATTTTGTCATCAGGTCATGACTAAATAACAGATATAAACTAAACTATGCAAAGTTATGACTACTGCATGTGGGGGCTGAATGACTTGGCCAAAAGGCAAGTGTCCGAAGGAGCACTGAAACAGAACAGCTGCTGTACTGCTGCCTTTCCTCCTCCTCGTCATTCACCTCCTCCTCCTCTTGTTTCTCTGAAACAGTTGGAGCTTCTCAACTGCTCCCCAAATCCCTGAGAGGCTGTGAGAGCACAGGAGGTACTGCGAGACAAAATAATTCAGTTTTTCTGTCTTTTGACGTGCAAAGGCCCTTCTCCAGCTTCTCTCACATGGATATGTATTTCCTATCCATCTGCAGGCTTTGTGTGCTGCATATAAATGCAATCATAGAATCAGAGAATTGTTTGGGTTGAAAAATCCCTTTCAACCCCTCTGCAATGAGCAGGGACTCAGTGTTATTTTGTGGAAATACTGAGGGTTGGACCTACACCTCTGGGCTACGTTAGAGAGGATATACCCATGGATGTATCCATAAAGGCTGGATGAGTGACAGTCTGATTGTGCTGGACAATGCGTAAATGCAGTCCTGTTCAGACAAGGTCTGGGAACAGCTGAGCTCTGAGGGTTAGGGATCTGGACTTCTCTGCAACAGAGATTTTCCATCTAGCAAATGTAGGGCTCTCACCACAGATTTCCTTTTCTTAATTAATTTTTGCACAGCTGCTTCCAAGTAGCCCAGAAACCTTCCAGAACCTGCACACCACAGTTGAAAAGCACTGGTTTAATAAACAAAACACTACTAATTATTGAGACAAGCAAGCATGGAAAAAGCAGAAAGAAGTAAATTGGTTCTGCCAGAGCAATTACCACATTTTCTTGCCTTCTAAACCATCCTCAGGCTGTGGTTTATAACACATGCTATGGAATCCCATTTTTTTTCAATTTACATTTCCTTTTTTTTCATGTTTTAATTTCTAATAATGTGTATGAAGCCAAGTCTCTCAGGAAGCCACATGCTCACACAGCAATCCAGGGAAAAGCACAGCAACTGGCTTGTTTCCCTGAGCAGCCCTGTCTCGTGATGGGCACAGGGCTATGGTCAGTGTGGTCAATAAAAGAGCTCAATGAAGGGTGAGAACTATTAGGCCCAGCATCACTTCTGGTGGTCACTATTGGCAGAATTTCCTGTGAATTATTTAGCAAGAGAAGAAGTTGGACTGGGGGTCCTTGTGGGTCAGTGAGGCCAATCTCTCAGAAGGCACTAGTCTCTGCTGTCACAGGCCACCATGTCACACATATCCCCAGCCATCACCTCTAAACCAAGATCCACTCTTGCCTCCAGTGCTTCTCCTGCTCCTCTGGTTGTATCTGAAGCACTCTCCACCAGTGATTAGAACTACTTTTAATTTCAAGTCTTAAGTTATCTGTGGCTGGCTGATACACATTTGTACTGGTGCCAACAGTGAGTTTTTTTCATCCTCTGGTGTGTATCGCCTCGAAGTATTAATAGACAGCACAAGTTAATTGCTTCTTAGCTTTTGTTTTGTCAGACTAAACTGGCCAAATTCACTCAACTTCTTCTTACTGGACAGGTTTGCTCTTCCCCCCAGTATTTCTTCCTTGCATGCCACCCATTTGAGATGACTCTGGGCTAGAGGAGGCCATGATTAAACACATTTTTTCAGAAAACGCTTTAAAGGATGAAAAGGATGCTTACAGCAGCCTCTCTCCTGATGCAAGATGTATTTGCTGTCTGGTGCACATTTTGTGTTTGATCAGTACACTCTACTTTACAGTAAAATATTGTAATTTCTCAGGTCACATTTATGGCAAGCCAGTACAGTGAGCCAGGACCTGACAGCGTGGCATGGCTCACATCCATGATTCTCCTAATCCCCAAACCAGAGTGAGCTCATCCCTGCAGCCCCTTGGAAGAGGTCCCTGGCCAGTGCTAATCCCCAAATCATGCCTGGGCATTGTCTAGCAGGGAGTTGGTCAGCCCCATCAAACAGTGCCAGGAAGCACATAAACATTTATCCTCACCAGTGGTCACGGGGCAGTTCATAAACCTGCCCTGGCTCAGTTTAATTAATTAGTGTTGAGGGAGCCTTAGTGCGTGCCAGGCACTTTGAACTCTTCACTCCAGGTCTGCTGATCCAGCTCTCAAACACTGTGTGTTTTTACTTTATGCTATTCCCAATTCACCGATGCCTCCCAACTGTGTATTGTCTGCAAATATCATTAGCTCTTTCTTACTTTTTGTTCCAGAAGAAAATTATCTAAAGCCAGCTCCAAGCAATTTCACCCATTATGTCCCCCTGCTCCTGTCATTTTCCTTTCAGAAGAACCTGTTGTGTTTGTTCTTGGCTGTTTCCTGACAGACCTTCAGCTCAAATACCAGTCCCTGCTTCTTCCAACACAAACAATAATTTCCCATGTGGCTCTTTTATCAGAAGTGTTGCTGAAGTCCAGACAGATTAGATCTAAAGCATTTCCCTTGTCTAAAAAAACCCATGGAAAATTTTGTTTGGTCTTTTTTTTTTTTTTTCTTTTCTTATCACGTTAGTCTGGCTCAACTGACCTTGGTAAATCCTGGATTTATTTTTATCGTATTTTGTCCTTTACTTCCATGTCTTCAGTCATTGCATGTTTGGATGTTTGCATGTTATCCAAACATCCAAACATGCAAACATATGCCATTCTTTTTCTCTGAATTCATGTAAGTTCAGTCCCTAAGCAGTCTGTGTCACTTAGGTATCACAGCCTCAGGAGGTCAGAAATTCTCCCTGCTGTGTGAGCACCCTCAAGAAATGGGGCTATTTTAAGATGATGGGCAGAAAGAAAACTCAGAACTAGAGCTACCTCAGCACAGTTGGGGAACATTCAGCCTCACTTGTGCAGCGCTAAATGTCCAGTCCAGGCAGAAAAAAATCACTTGTGGACTAATCCCCTTCATAAGTAATATTTCAGCCCATGCCTCCTTGTTTCTCTACAGGAGTTTTGCAGCACATTTTGAGTCCCCAGCTCTGTGCCTGCCCTGCTGACCAGTCTGGTCATGCTTCACTGCCCCAGTCCACACACATGTGAGTTTGCAAAGACAGATGTACAAAGACCTGCAGAGCCATCACTGACACTGCAAAGCAAAGGCCCAGCTAGTTTGATGTGAGTTTTTTGGGACACTCATCTCAGAACACAGTTTGGTCAGGACCTGTGGTCCCTTTTCAAGGGATTTGGTTGCTATCCCTGGCAACTCTGACAAGTGCTGCAAGTGCTCCTGCTTGATTTATTTCAAGTCCTTTTAGTCATGTTACACCTCCTTTGCTGGCAAACCTGTCCCTCAATCAGCACCTTTCCACAGCCTCCAGTTTAGGTATGTGAACATATGTGTACATACGTATCTGTGCATATAAAATCAATGGATTTCAAGCAATTCCATGTCTCCTTTTTTGCCCAATGCACACACAACAACAATGCAGGAGAGTCCCAGCAGCTGCAGACAAGCTCCTTCCCCAGTCTCCATCAGGCTCTGATCCAAAAGTCTGCTGGTCTTAATCTGGGACAAAGGAGCTCTTTCCCTATTTAGCTGGAGGGTAGCTATGGCAACATGGCACAAAGACATCTCAATAGCTGGCTAAGGCCATACCAGCCCCCTGTCTAGCAGACAGACACTGCTTGCTGGCACTTTAATGCTGCTTTTTTTTTGACAAAGGGGATGTTTATTACCAAAAACTGGGCCCCTGGCTCAGAATGTCCAGTAGCTGGAAGTGAAAGCAAGTGCTGCATCTCCATCAACAAATGGAATATTTCAGGGGATGTCCATGAATAGGTCTTGTAGTGGGTAATGAAAGAAGCAGTGGAGAGGGAGGGGAGGAAGTGAATGAGCCGAAATTGCAGCAGCTAAAGGGAAGCTCAATGCAGGAGACAGGAAAGGGTGCTCTGATTTATGGCTTGCCTGTCTGGGAAAGTTGCACTGATACAGCTTTCCTTTTTGTCTCAAATGTGCTGCCTTGTGGCCACACACAGATTGTCTCGCATCCTTTTGTCCTGCCTTTTAATGGAAATGCTGCATTCTTTTAGTGGAAGGGCTGTTTCCCTCCTTTGTGTTGTAAAGACGAGGGTGGGTACAGCCACAGCACATCTCTCTGTCAGTACCTACCAGCCTGCATGTGTAGCCATCGCTGGCCTTCAGTTTACCAGAGGCATGTTTGGGAAAGCTTTTGGGAAAAATGGCCTATAAACACCTGACATTTAGCATTGTACCACAAAGATCTTTTGTCTGCACTGCTGCAAAGGAGCTGCACTTCTGTGTCCCCACATAAAACTTCACTCCTGCACTAACCCCTCATGACATTTTATCTTCCCTCCATTTCTAACTTCTACAACATTTTGGGGGATGACTCTGGCAAAATTAGACGCTGTTTCTACATCTAGGCAATGGCAGCTTAGAGTTCACTAGAACCCTCTCTGCTCTTGCCAATGCTCTGGCTGGAGTGATCCCAAACGCACCAGTCCCGAAGACTCAAGGCAAAGGCTGGTGCAGATGCCTAAACCACCAAGCATCTTTTTCTTTCTCCTTCCAGACACTGGCAGCATTTGTCCCTCCAAAATCCTGCTGTGTCCTGGATTATGAAGCTGCCCAGGCTTCATACATGGGCCTGGCTGTGCAGTGTCAGGGCACAGCCGTGGTACATGGGCCCCGTGGTGCCTTGTGGCCTTGATTTCACCCAGCGTGCCCCTCAAGAAATCCCACACATTTCTTAAGGAAAGCTTGGGGAATCTCCTGTTCTATCCTGCCCCACAGTTTTTCCAGCAATGGCAGAACCAGGAGGTTGACCACTTCACTGCCCAGGTAGGCTAATCTCAGCAGCTATTAGTGCTGGCTGATGGAATTAGGGTTGTGGTAGCACTCTTGGCACATACAGGCACATTTATCACCAATTAGTTTCCTTAAAAGCTCCATGGAGGCTGCAGAGCCACCAGCCCCAGTGCAGGGCCATCTGTCTGGTGTTCCCAGCCCTGTCACCTCCTGATGAGAGTGGCACAGCAGCTGGTGCATGGCAGTGACTGTGCTGGCAGCGGGGACAGCTTCGAGTGCTCTGTGCGCTCCCAGCTCCACCTGTTCTCCTCGTCACATGTGTTAATCTGAGCCCTGAGGGTGGGAGGGAGTTGGCTGTGCTGCTGGATCAGCCTCACCTGACCGAGCCCCAGCCCAACTAGAGGCTGGAAGCACCAGGCAGGGAGTCAGGGAGCTGCCTCATGGCCCTCTGTGGCCCACCGAGGCAAGCAGCACCACCTGCACCAGCTTTTGCTGGTTATGTCCTGCCCTGACACATCCAGGGTGTACAGAAACCTCTCTGCTCCCTTGCAGGGCAGCTGCAGGCATTCAGAGGATGGCTGTAACCTCACAAGAGCACCAGTTCAACTCAGCCTCATGCAGGTGTGGAGGTGATCCATGGCTTGCTTTGGAACATGAGTGCTGGAGACTCAAAAAAACCTGAATATGACGTTAGCAAACAGCTCATATTTTATGTTTGCGGCTGAGGAAGGCTGATGTTGCAGCAAGCTGTTTGCAAGGCAATGATCAGTCATCACTCAAAAATATGCTAATATATTAGACTAAGTAGTTTATATTTCATGTCCGCCCCTTTGTATTTCCATAAGGAACCTCCTGCTATTGAGCCCAACAGACTGTAGTCTTGCCTGAAGCAAGGAATCGATTTAACTCATTTAAACTGGGGAGTTGGCTGCTGCCAAGAGTCCAACATCTTGTTAGGTTACTCTTGGATAACAGCACTGGTTTGGGGACCAGTGGGGATGCTTGTTCACCCATGTGAGAGCTGCTGCAACCTGCAATACTCTGCTGCTTCTTACAGTTGCTGTGGTCCTTTAACCCTATAATTACCAGTTCTCTGGGCCTGCCCTCTGCTCTACCCCAATAACTCAGCACCATCTGCTCCCAAAGACTTCATATTCCATCTCTCATCACAGCCTTCCTGAACTGTTTTGGAGTGCTAGTGCCATTGCAAGCCACTCATTTGCTTTTCTAGATGAGGGTGCTGAGTAGTTTGATGTGCCCCAGAGCTGGGGTGGAGGTAGAGGAAAGGGAGAACACCCATGACCTGGGTGTCAGCACTGACATGACCTCTTCTGGCTCCTCAACTTGCTGTTTTGCCCCAGGGTCATTTCTATCTGCTTCACAGGTCAGGATATTTTTTCCTGGACAGCATCAATATACCTGTCATTGTTTTTCTTCCTGTGGGATCAGGACCCACTTTTTTGAGACCTTTGTTCAGCAGCTTCAGCCAAATTTGATGCAGAGGCACTGAAGGTTCTAACTTCCAACAAATTCCATCACTGCAAAGCAGCAGAAGAGAGAGAGCAATTCCCCAGAGAGGGAGAGAATCAATGGAGTTTCAGGTTGCAGGCATATCAGAGGGCAAGCTGGGGTCTGGGACACAGACACCCACAGAGTAGGTGTGTATGTGTGCATCCTGACATCCAGAAGGGTCCTACAGCCATGCTATGTGGAGTAAGGTGTGTGCCATCACTCCAGGTGTCTGGTCCCTGGGAATGCCAGCAGGGATGCCCACAAGGATTGTCCCAGGTGCCTGTTGGGATGGCAGAGAAACACAAACATGCTGCTTTTTGAGTGATCCGATGTGTTTCCCCCCACTCTTGGCAGATAAGAGGGTTTCCAGCAGCCTGGAGCCCCTCAGCTGAGCCTCCCAGGATGACCAGGGACAGCAGACACTCACATTTTTTAGCTTTATTCATCGGACATGCAAGCAATGACATCAGTGTTGACATCAGTGTGACTTTGTGCAGACGGGATGGAGGCTGGATCCCACCCTCCACAGCACTGCTGGTGAAGAAGCTGCAGCACACTGGGAAAGGGAAGCCAGAAACTGCAGCTCTCTCCCAGTTTGGGCATGTCTTGAGTGCAGACCTTTCCCTTTCCAGTGGTCAGAAGTGGGGAAGGCTGCTCTTATCTGAAGGTCAGCAAAGGGACAGCTGACAAATACCTCTGTCTTCAGTCTGTCACTGTGCACATCGCACAGATGCTGAAATAATCTGCCTGGGGGTCTGATAGGGGGGTTTGGAGAGGTTCTGATTTATTCTAGAGAGAGATGCATTACCTTGTGCTGAATACTGTGCTAAAGGCTGTGTTACATCCTTTTCCTCTGCTAGATAGATGAAAAGGGAGTGGAGAAGGAGGTCTGGAACTTGTAGCCCCAAATAATTTAATGGTCATGATCTGTACTTTGAAGCAAGATAATAAAAGACATTTTTTTAAGCTATTCATTTCAGAAGCCTTTACTCTTCAGCCAGGATTTTTCTGCCTGCTGGGAATGGCCTGATGGAAAAAGTTTTAAAACTTTCAGAAATCCCATCTGAGACTTTTACTTTGTTCTTTACCTCTGAGGTTTATGTAGCATGTCTATGGCCTTTATACATCAGACAGGAAAATAAACATCAAGAAACGCTGGGTCATACATGGACCAAATTGCCAACTCAGAGCTCAGCTGATCTCTCATAAGTACCAGATGCTGCACCAGAGAAGTTTAAACACCACACAGCCCTGGAAAGCCATTGAGAACTTATCTCTCAAGCTCTGCCTAACTCCTGAAGATGCTAAAACCCAGTAGGAATGACCAAATTGACCATCCAACAGGCCTTGATGATGGGCTGTTCACCACTGCTACCATGTGCTGCAACATCTGACTTTGAGTTCTGGAAGAGATTTAGGGACATTACACATATGTGTGAGAGCTGAGCTTTAAATTGGGGTTTGAAATAGTGTGCATACCCAAGAGACACCAAAATGAGGCATTGCCAGGAATTGTCTTTTAGGTATCAAAGACTGGCATTGTGATCCTGAGGCAAATGTCAGCTACAGCAGCAACCCCCAGCACCCTGAGACAGCCAGGGAAGGCAGGGTCACACAAGCAGATTTGAGTGTTATGTGGACTGAACCCAGCTAAACTGATGTATCTAGGGCCTACATGAAGAAGTTCTGGTTCTTCAGAAAATCTGTGGTAATCCACACAGTGCAGGAACCACCACCATAGACAGGCAGCAGCTCTGGAGATATCTGCAGAGCTGAAGGTCTAGGCTTGACTAGGTCTGAAACTCTGAGGTTGGACTTCTACATATTTTAACAGAGTTTTCCTTTATTTCTCTAGTCAGTTGGAAGCTAAATGCAAACCATCTCAGCTCTCTTCCAGACATATCACTATAATAAGCTGTTCAATTTTTAATGAAGCCAAGAGACTGCTTTTCTAAAGACCTTCTGAAAATCAATAGTGCTCTTTACAACAATACTACTTTACAATGGTAGGTCAATAAGGAAGGAAAATGCAAAACCTCTGGGGACAAGGCTGCCTTCTTACCTGAAATGATGAATGTTATGTGACAAAGTTCAGTTAGGCATGTGAATGATTTGAGGATGTATCACCACCACCTCGCTGTTCTTTCGAGTTATTAAATTGATTGTTGGAAACAATTAATTATTCAGAGGTCAGAGATGGTTTAGTATTTTAGAATTTAGTACAAGATCATTACTGGTCTGAATTTCTTGTAGCATTTCCTATACCATTGAGGTTTTATTATTATTTTTATTATTCTTCTATTATATTATTTTCTTTATTATTATTAAAAGCAAAAAGCAATTGGCAAATAGGAACCGTAAGGTATCCTTTATGTAACCTGCTGTTAAGCCTGACCTAAATCTATATTCAGACTTGCCATGTCAGAATAAGTAATCATCTGGCAAAAAAAAAGCAAAACTGTGTGGTAAATTCATATTAGTAATAACTCTCTTTGTTGATTAGTTCAGAAATGCTTTGTCTGATTAAAAAGTCAACAACTAAATTAATCTGGATCCAATTTGGGAATTCATATAAAACTCTTACTATATGTGTCTTCTCCTTTGACTTCAGTGAGAGTGAAAGAAATGCCCAGGGTTTTTTCTAAATTTGGAAATTTCCCAAGCTGAAGTGTATATTTGTAAACTGTCCCTCAATCTGCCCCCCCTGCTAAGTGCAGCAGGGGAAAGCAGAGAGGAAAAGCACTTTTGTGCTGCCAGCATTTGGACATCTCTGCTAGAAGTGATTCACTGGTTTTCCTTACACCTTTAATGGGGAGACATGGGAGCTGCTGAGCAAGGATGCAAAAACAAGCTGCATTCTTGTAACAACCAGCCTCCCTTCTCCAGCCTTTCCTAACATTCTGCAAACTTTGGGATTTTCTCCACTGCTGCTATTGAACAGTCTTGGCAGCTGCTGGCGCCTTTGACTCATCTGTGTTTACTTGGTCTGCCCCCAGTGTGGAGGGACGTGTGACCTTGGAAAAAAATATGCTAGACCTCTCTCCAGCCCACCCCCGCTTCCCTTTACACCCTTGGGCAGATATTGTCTGCACTTATTGCCTTGTCAATACCAAGAGGCTTGAAGCCTTCACAAGCTATTTTAGGATTTATCTTACAGACTTCCTTGTTTTCCTGCATTTCTCTCTCTGCCTATCTTATCACCATTTTAGGTAAAAGTCTGTCCTTGTGAGCTTTGAAAACAATGACCCAATAGCTCTGTTATTACATTGTTTTCAATTTATATTTTCCCCTATATCCTTTCTGCAAGGAAAAATTACCTCTCCTCTCCTAGTGACATTAATCACAAGTTTTCATATCTTTTTGGTTAATCCTGCTGTCCAGAGAGACTGGGTGTTATTTTTGTCATTTTTGTTTTTTCTGTATTTTGTAACTTTGTTCAAGTTTTATTCCCCTTTCACCTTGCTCCAAAGTTTTTAGGCAAAAATAGGTATCACACATTCATGGGTCACCCTGGAAACTGAAATTACAAGGCATTAGAAGATGAATTGAAGGATAACATTGGATTTGGGTGCCTTGGATTTTTACCCAGTTCTGGCAGAGCGGGATCAATAGCCAGGAGCAAATCACTCAATAAATCCATCTAGTTTCATCTGTCTTTGAAATGGGAAGAATTTTTCCAAGCTCTTATTGCAGCTCCTTTCAAACATAATACCTTGGTCAATCTTGGGTGAAGGGCACTGGAGAGATCTCAGATAAAAATGTAGCTGGGCCCAGGTAAAACACTGCACAGGGAAGAGACAGTGAGATAGGAGAGTCTCTGCTTATACAGCTCATGGACACAGATGTGGCAGATACACCACAAGGGTTCACAGGGAAAAAATTATGAAGAAAAAAAGTAAAGTAAAATGAAACTTTTGTGATGCATTTTTTTACACTAAAATCATCAGGTCATTCCTTGGTTACATTAATATGGGATTTCCTTACTTTAATACAAAACCCAGTTTCAATAGCAAAATAGTTGACAATTCAGCTGGTATCTGCATTCACTCTGAACTTCAAAGAAACAATGTTTTCTTTACAAAGATCCTTGTTGTTTTTTTTTTTTTTTTCACTGAGCTTGAGATGAGGTTCCTGGAGATAAAATACTCACAGTGGATGTGCAGCCACATCTGAGACAGGGATTAAGCATTCCAAGTCTTCCCACAGCACTACAGTAGGGCATAAAGGTAAAGGATTCTATATCCAGGAGAAATCACATTTATCTTGGAAGTGACAAGCAAGAGTGAGAACAATGGGGTTTTTTAATCCAGCATCAACCCGTTCTCATCTCTTTCATAAAAATCTTTCAGTAGCCAACTGGGCTTTGTCCTGGAAAACCATATTAGAGATTAATTAGTAATGGATTTTTAACAGTAGAAGATATGCACAGTAGAGAAAGATCAGGCAGTTCAATTGAATTATTATATTTCCATAGGTTTTCAGATTGACTACTTTATGCTTTTGATTAAATTATTATAATTTATGTGCTTTACAAGTAGCAATCTTCTCTGAGAGATTATTTTCTCTTGACCCATCTCCATATAGAATTATTTCCATGGTAACAGCATGAGTGACTTGAGAAAAAAATTATAAATTTCCATTATGATTGGGTTAAAAAACTAGTATTTTAAAACAAAAATACAGCAGATTTTGGCTTTATAAATTATAAAGAGTAGCATTTGAAGGAGTCACAGTTATATAAGGTGGAAATTCAAACTTTATCTTTCATTATATCTTTGCAACAAAAATGTTATCTTCCAAATGAGGTTATAAACTGTTATCATTAGACCAAATAAATCTAATGGTTATCTGCATTTGAAAGTACGTTTGAAAGTATGGGACTTAAAAGAGCCATTATTTCTCCTGAGTCAGCAGACTGAGAAATCAATGCATAATAACTATTATTTGGTATTTCCCTGAAAATTCCTCCATGCTGAAATGTTTAAATAAGTTAAATGTTTTAAATGTAAGGCATAAATTAGAGAAATTAGATAAAACATGAGAGGCAGATGACAATCATCCAAGGGTAAGTGAGGGATCAGCTGAAGCACTCCTTGAAACATGAACAATTATCTTTGAGTGAAAAATGAGGGTGGAAGGGGAGATCCCAGCAGGCCAGAGAAGAGCAAACAGCAGAAGGAAAAGGAGAAGGTTGTGGATGGGGAGAAGCCAGATCAGTCAGACTTGCTTTGGTACCTAGCAGGATTCCATGCAGGATTTACAACTTTATAAGCACCAGCAGAATAAAATGTAAATATGACAGACACAGATTTTTCAGGAACAAGTTACATGAGTCCAGCCTGACTCCTTTCTTTGACAGGATAACTGGTCCTGAGAACAGGGGAAAAGTAGCTATGTTGCATCATGACTTCAGAAATGACCAGATGTTGTTCATACATACTATCTAAGAGAATGTGGAAAAGATTAAATCATAACAAGGTGGGTGCTGAACTTCTTGGCATGGTTTAGCACAGTTTGGGTTTTCAGTTAAAGAGGGCATCCGTAAGCCACGGAAGTTCTTCTTTTGCAAGGAGGTGCTTACAGCTTCCTCTAGAACTGACAGAACCAATAAACTGGCTAGTTTGAATATTGGCAATTTTTTTAAACCACTTAGGAAGCTTGACACCCCTCTGTGATCCACACTGAAGAATGAACAAGCCCCAGGAAAGCTCTCTTTAGCTTGTGGCTTTTGGACAGGTAAGTGGGGGGCCATAGCCTGTGGGGCCAGGCCTGCTGTGTGCCTTGGCTGAGATCTCAGCCGCTTCTGCTCGCTGGACACCCAGCACAGCCCCTCAGTGCGGGCCAGGCTGGCCAGGAGACCCCACCCTGGGGCCACCAGGCCCTGCTCCACCCACGGCCCCAGCCCTGCTCCGTGCAGGCCGCCCGGCAGCGCGGCTCGGCCAGGCTGGCCCTCACCCAGGGCGGCCGGAATTCATCTGAGGCCCGGCACAGAGCATGTGAGCAACAGTGAGAAGGGAATTCCAGCTGGGGGCCTGGGTGAGATTCACCCTTTTAGTGCTGTAAGATTTCTCCAGAACAGATGAAGCCTGCAGACATCAATCCTCTCCCAGGTCAGAGGAAAGGGAAAGATGAAGGCACGTGAAGAGAGCGCCATAAAGACACCAAAGTCAGTGAAGAAAGAAAAGCTGAAACCCTGAGGGGAGGAGAAAGAGGAGATGCTTCAAGCCTAGAAGCTGAAATTCTGTTGTAAAGCCATGGTGATGGACTATGATACATCAGAGTACCTGTGGTAATTTCATGGAAGTATGGGGGTGGAGCGTTCAAACTGCAATTGTGAGCAAAAGTACCTGTGCTGAGATAAGCAAATGTGGAAGTAGCTGTGATTTGATGAGAAGTTTGAGCACTGCTGTGCCAGACATATTGGAGCTCCAGTAAGAGTAGGGCCCAAACCAGTGAAGTGGTAAGCCACTACTGACTTTGCTAATGCATTTTTCACCATTTCTTTGGCACCAGAGTGCAGACCTCAGTTTGCCTTCACCTGGAGGGGTGTGCAATACACCTGGAACAGACTGCCCCAGGGGTGGAGGCCCAGTCCCACCATCTGCTATGGACTGATCCAGATGGCATTAGAAAAGAATAGAGAGAGATAAAAATGATGAAGACCCTTGCTCCCAGGAAAGAAGACCTCTGTTCCTAGAGGTGAAGATGATCCTAGAGATAAGTGAAGAGAATCTTTGCTTCGGAACAGCTCATCCTTAAACTAGTACCCCATTAGCTCAAAATCGAAATCCTCAAAAGCAGTTGTGGGGAAAGCTGTAAGTCAAAGGAAAGGACTTTCATATGTGAGCAGAGAACCAACCCGAAGAACTGTCTCACTGTAACATTGAAGCCATGAGAGAACTGTTTCTTGTGGAGATGTCTCCATAGCATGAACAAGAGAGACTCCTCTCCCTAAGTGAACTGAAAAAGAGATGATTATAGAGGTGGTAAACTGATGGAAAATCTCAAGGGTTGTCTTTTTATGTTGTCAGTGTGAGAAAGGAGAAAGGTGGGGGGAAGAGAAGTGTTCTGAAGGTTTAGTCTGACTTTTTCTTTCTTTCTTTTAGGTCTATTAATAAACTTCTTTATATTCTTCAAAGTTTTGTGCCTGCTTTGATTTCTCCTAATTCTAATCTCACAGAAACAAAGTAAGTAATGGATATTTCGAACCAAACTACTACAGGCACTGAAGAGCAAGCTGTGAATAGTTTGCTCTCTAAAAAATTTGCAGGTTTTAGTCATTTTTTTTTCACTTTGAGTTCATGATGGAGTAAAGGATGCACTTTCATTTGTGACAGGATAAAGCTTCTCAAGGGAAGTTTTCAAATCTACTTGAGGTATGAAGCAGGGCTCAAAACAATCTGCAAGTCAGGGGAAAAGCACATCCAGTGAAGTTGAATGAAATAAAATGGTGAATTTGGGAAGGGGCGTTCAAATGTGCAAATACCAAGGAGGCAGGAAAACAACATATCCTCCCAAAAAATAAACAAGCAAATGGAAACTAAACCCCAACCCAAACATCCCCAAACACAAGTTTTTATTAGATAGATGATGAAATGTGAAATAAAAGGGAAAATGCATAAAATAAAATGGAAAATGCATTCTGGGTTGTATTGGTAAGAGCATCACTAGTTGTGAATTTGCTCTGCTCTTTGTTGATGAGTCTTGGGTTTGTGCACTAAATCCAGTTAAAGAAAGGTTGGCTGCTGTCCAGGATGGGCAGCTGTGAGAGAGGTTTAAGAAATGTGAGCCAGGAGGACTGACAGAAGTTTCTCTGGAAAAGAGAGGGATGAGGGGAGCAGCAGTCTCTTAATGTGGCAGGTAGCACTAGGCAAAACATATTTGATGGAACTACCACAAACAAAATTTGTATGAGATAGTAGGAAAATATTTCTAACTATAGAGTGCTGAAGCTGTGGATTGAAAGTCCTGGAGAGATCCTGAACCTCTTGCACTGGGGAAAATACAGAACAGGTCAGACAAGTCTTCAGGGATGGTCTAGATGTGTTTGTTCCTGCCTTGAAACTGGCTGAGAGGAGGTAAGTGCTGTTACTGTCCCATGTGTTGGATGGTGCCTGCATGGGAGGTCACCATGGAAGATGCAGCTGGATTATGTTATCCCGTTCTTTTTGAAAGTCTTCTCCATGCTCAATGGAAGCTTTCTTTTCCAACACTCAGATGTCATCAGAAGAGAGCTGGAAGCAGGAGAGGTACCAGGAACATGTTTTAAATTCCAGGTTCACAGTCCTGCCCTGGTGAAATCCTCTTGATGCAAACTCCCTGAGTACACCATTGAAGAGCATCTGTACCTCTTACAGTTCAGTTCCTACACCCACAGGACACCATCTGTCCTGAGCACCAGCCAGATCAATACCTCAGAAAGGCAAAAAGGACTGTTTTAATTTACAGACCTGTCATTACCTACCTGCTTTGGGTATATATTTATGTACTTGCATATTTTCTAAATAGAGCCCAGAAGAAGAGTAGTACCAGGAACAGAGTCAAATTTGCCTGAAGGCTTCCCAAGGCATTTGCAGGATTTTGATGGAGTTTCCTTAGCAAAAATACCTCCTTCACCTAGGCAGGCTCTAAGCCTCTAATCTGATCCCGTTAATAAACTACAGGTTCAGCTATCAAGAATCCTGTGTCACTATACTGAAATTGCTTATTCCTATGTATTTTCACACGTGCACTGTGCCCCCTGGGCAGAGCGACTGCCGGGGCGAGCAGGCTTTCCTGCTGAAAGGTAGTCAGGGCTCCTGCCAAGGATCTGCTGGGAGCACGCATGCTGTGTAATGCCTGACGTTCAGTGACAGAAAACAGAACTTCCCCTGCAGCCCACTTAATCCAAACAGATGAAATTCATTTTGGATGGTTTCTGTTTCTGAAATCATAATGGATAAAGGGAGAAACACTTTATCAGGTTGTGTTGAACATCACTTTCTTCTACATTTTTTAGAAACAGACTCTGCCACATTCACAGTGGATCTTTCCTTCTCTTCTTCTTCTTCTTCTTCTTCTTCTTCTTCTTCTTCTTCTTCTTCTTCTTCTTCTTCTTCTTCTTCTTCTTCTTCTTCTTCTTCTTCATCTTCTTCTTCTTCTTCTTCTTCTTCTTCTTCTTCTTCTTCTTCTTCTTCTTCTTCAACATGTTTCTTCACCATTTTGTAAATTTCCAGGCTTGTCTAGGAACTCTTTTTAAATTCTAATCCTCTAATCTCAGTGTGATAAAGTAGCTCTTAAAAGCTAGCATTGGAAGTGCTATTAAAAGTTGCTTGGAGACCATACAGGCTTTCAGAAAAAAAGCCCATGCTTATATCTTCTTCTTGCTTATTTAAAATATGTTCTCTGTGCAAGGAGGCTACAGCCAGGATAACTAAAAGTCAATCAGGGGAGCTTATTCTAACCACTGCTAAACTTTCCTGTCTTGTGGTAATAGGAAACTAAATATTTTTTGGGGAAAAAAAGTTGGCTGTGGGGAAGAAATGGATCAGATTGGTTTTAATAAGAAGACCTTGTGTTCATAAGTTATTTTGCACCATTAATAGGTTAATTTTCATTGCCAGCACAATGCACTTCTCATCCCATCAAATTTTGATACTGGCTGAGTTCAAACAAAGCTCAATGTCTTTGAAAACACTAAAATAATCTTCCCCAGGGACAGTGCTGTCCTGGCTGCTGCCTGCTCTGGGTCAGCATGTTCTACTGCTTCCCACAGGGAGTCATTAGGAACAGTGCTCTCTGCCAGCATCTTGGGGAACAGGACACTTCCCACTCTGGGCTGCTCAAACACATAACTTCTTACCCAGCTGTCTTCCTGGCTAAGGAGATTAAGTCTATTAAAAAGGCTTCTGGGAAGCAATGGGTGCATGTCACTGGGACACACGGGCATTGGGATGTTTGCTGGTGGGGGTCCAGGCATTGCTCACAGACCAGGGGTGTCAATGGGCTTTGGGGCCAGGGCCAGGCATTTCCCATCAGGTGGGGCACTTGCCACCCCAGCCAGCCACTGGGGGTTGATAACCTCATGAAAAGCCCATTTTCACTAAATGAAAAGAGCCTGTTCAGTTCAGGCTCATTTTTTTTGATTCTCAGAATGGTTTTACCTTCATTTGTTTAATGTTACAGCATAAAGCCTTGGATCTAGTCTTGATAGGTGAACACTTTCACTGGTCAGAAGACCAAGTTCAAGGTGAAGCAGCCTCTCCTGAGCCTCCTGAGGAGCTGAAGGACCAGAACGAAAACCAGAGAGCACCTATCTCTCTAGTCCTCTCCAGAGTATTTTTAAAAATCATCTGGCTGCCAGGGCATCAGCTACCACTGCAGATATGCAGGCATGTGGCACTCGTTAACATCAGCCTCTGGGCCATTACTGGGACTTGCTTCTGCCCAGTGTTGCAGTGCAAAGGCAGGTGAGAGCCTGGTGCTCTCCCCATCCCAGCCATCCCCTGTGTCCCTGTCCCTGCAAGCACAGATGTATTGGGGAGGCTGTAAATCACAACTGTTCCCAGCACTGGCAGCAGGAATACTGCTGCGTCTCTGCTCCAACCATACTCGGCAAGGATTTTCCAGTTCCCACTGCCCTTTTGTTCTCTCTTACTACAATCCTTGACCTCTTTAAGGACCAAAGGATTTACAGGCCTATCTCTGACTTAGGTATTTTTAGGCTTTAAAGTTCAGTGGTGGTCCTTCCCTTCTCCTCATGTCTGTGTTCCATCCTGTGGAGATATGAGGAGGAGCCTGTTCTTCCTTCAGCTTCAGCCATCACCTCCTCATTTTTGAGGATAACAGTCTCATAAATAACATAGACTCTTGTGTTTCAATTTCACAGGGAAGGTTACTTTTTGTGCTGCAACAGCTGAAGATTGAAGGTGGAAGAGGTCCACAATCAATTCACCAACTTGGAAGTGCCTTTACCCATCTTCCCTTTGTTTGCAATACTTATTTAGGCATATTAATAAGTGAATAGAAATCAAACTGTTCTCAGACAGGCTGGGCTGTCAGTTCAATAAGAACAAAGTATTTAATTAAAAAGTGTTCAGTAAGATGAGAACACTTTAAGACCAATTTAGAAGAAAAAGGGCAACAAACCACTACCCATGCCAACTGCAAACCAGAAACAGAGTTTGCAGAGATGCTGGTTTAATCATTAATTGAAAGGACTATTATTCTGCAAACCTCGAGGCAGGAGCTGTGGTTCTGTAGTGGGATCCAGTCCAGCCCCACCATGAGGGCTACTGCTTCCCAGCACCACAAGTTCCACTCCCGGCATGCTCCCCACAAGCAAGGGGGGCACAGGGCTTCTTCTTGGCATGAGAAGTGCCACACCTTACTTCTTACATCCTGAGACCAGAAAGTAAAATACCCAACTTCACGGGCCATTTAGCAGGGTGAGAGGCAGCTCTGCCATCTGCATTCATTAGCACTGTGGTTAGTGCACCCCATTCCGGGGGGACAAGCAGGTTTCTGTGTGCTGTGTTTTGGGAGGATGCTTTGAGTTGAGAGGCCTTTTCCATAAATAGTCATGGCCAATTCAGCCCTGCCAGACCATTTCTGGTAAATGGGACACTGGGTTTCACATATTCTGAGGGGGTAACTGGAGCGTCACATGGGAAAATGCTAGGCACCCGTGTGCCTTTGTGCCACTTGTGTTGGTTTCAGCAGCGTCTGTCTGGATTTAAATAAAAGCCTTTCAAAGCCAGAATTTAAATGGAGCATTTATGGCTGCTTTGTCCTGGAATAGTAAATGTCGGAACTGTAGGTTCATTGCAGCATCCTCACTCGGCTGATGGGGTTTTTTTGTGCAGCCCAGATTTATGTGATCTTGTGTCCTGAGATCTTCTATCTGTAAACAATGTTTATGTATGCCCTGGGACACAGAAAGGCAATACTACAATGAGTCTGTGCATCCAGAGCTGGCTCTTGGAGAATTCTGGCAGTGGGAGTTTGGTCACTGATTTCACTTCGATGCTGTACGAAACCACTCGTTTTGTGAGCTACAAAGCTGCCTGAAGCACATCTCTGTGCAGTAATTAAATAGGAAGGCAAGGCTGTGCCCTCTTGGGACACATTTCATTTTCACCCGAGATAACTGAGGATAAACTGCAAATTGCCTTTGCAGAAGAGATATCCCTGTTGTTGGCCAGTCCATCCTTTTCCCCATTGATCACAGAGGGACAGCACAACTCACTAAGGTGAGAGGGAAAGGCTCTCACCCCCCCAGCCCTGACAAAAGCTGGTGTTTTCTCATTTTTCTCCCTCCAAACTTAATGTGTTGAAGACCTCCACCATTCACAAGCCCAGAGCCTTGTCTCCAAACCTTATAACCCCATGGGAGTCATGGGGAGGTTTCTCACCTGAAATAACCTCATACTGTTGTTAAAGCATTCCTGCATATAGAAGCTGTGGGTGCAAGTTTTGTGGAATAAGGGCCAAAGGAAGTAGAGAACACAGGACTTTTTCCCCAAGCGAAAGCTCTGACTACTCTCATGCAGAGGATGAATATCAGCTTTGCCTTTGTGTTCCTGGGCAGAGACTTTGTGCTATGATAAATGCTGCTGACAGCAACACCCTTGGTTTGTGCCAGGCATGCATGTGTGGCTGCTGTTGAGGCATTGGATGCAGGGGGACATGGAGCATTGTCAGCAGCCTGGTATTATGTGTCACCTGCAAAAGTAGTCTGGTTCCCAAACTGCTTATTCTATGAATTTAAGCCCAAAACACAGTGTAAACTTCACTTTAGTTGCATTAATTACATTCTCCTTATGCCACTTCCCAGAGATCTCACTTTTCCAAACTGGAAATTGTATTTTCAGATATTAAAAGACCTGTTGATATGCTTTCCCTTGGTGTAAATTACCTGTGAAATGAGGTTATTTAACTGGTGTAGAATAATGCTGGCTGTGTGCTTACATCTCAGGAGACAAGAAGTCTGCAACAGCAAGGATAACAGTGGTTTGTTCATCAGGTGTTGGCACTCCTGAAAATGGTTGGCAGTGTTTGCTCAGAAATTGGGAAAGGATCAAATGATCCAGAACTAATCTAATTTGCATGGATATTTTACCTTAAATGCCACCTTGAACAAAATTACAGTTCTGCAGAAAGCTTTAGGAAGGTAGATGAGACTGAGGAAATGAAGACAAACAGAAAACAATATATATCTTAAGAAGGTTGAATTATAATCTGGAAGTTCTGGTCTCTCCCTGTGGATTGTACAGAGAACTTGACAGTAGTCAGGTAACCAGCTATGACTGTATACTTATTTTTAGCACCCAGTGTGTCAGGAGTGCTGCCTTCTGAGCATGAGTGGCAATTGCTCCTCACTCTCGAACCCAGTGTCTGATGGTGATCTGCTGAGAGCAAAGTCTCTTAGTTCTGTGCTGGGTGATGTTAATAAGGCTTGGCTTAATAAGTCCCTGTTGGAAGTTCAAACAACTCAAGCAGTGGAAATGAGGCCCATTTGAAGGCAGGTAGCATATTTGAAAAGACATGGCAACTGCAGCGACTTATAGGAGGTGCAAAGGAATCAAAATAGAGGATAAAGAATGTTGAAGTAGAGGGTTAGTCAAGGTGAAGGCAGTCAAACTGCAGTCTGCCTGATGAAAAGGGGATTCAGTACTTCTTAGAGAAGAAAGATTAGAGAAGAGTTAATCCTCTCATTGCTTTTTGCGTTACAAAATAAGGCCTTATGTGCTTTCAGGTAAGAATGGGACTTGGCTGTACTCCTGAGGAGAAGCAGAAGGGATGGAGCAGAAAAGAGGGAATATTTGCTGAGCCTCTCAGGCTACCAGGCATGGGGGTGACTGTGGATGCCTGTTTGTTGCAGGTCTGCTGTACATTGCCTTCAGAGAGGTGATACCTCGGTGTCACAGAATGTTGTGTTTCAAAAAGGGCTGTGTGACCAAACTGCTCCTTCAGTTCCTGGGCCTGGCTCCACTCAGCTCTTCTGTGAATTCTGGGGAAGCCCAGTCCCCTCTCTGGCCTCAGCAATTCCCTGAGTGGGGTCTGATGATGCAGAGAGGGAGGAAGGCTCCAGCATCCTCCTCCTGCACAGATTCTGCCGGGAGTGATGCTCCAGCCAGGCTGGCTGTCAAGGTGGTGGTAATGATGGGGAGATCACTGAGAGAGCTTTGACACCCCTCCAAACCCTGCTGGTGATTCCAGCCACAGCATGCAGCAATACTTGGTAGTACCAGGATCTATCTCATATACCTAATTTTTTTTTTGGTGGGGGGAGTGAGAGGAGTAGGGTGTTCAGTATCATCACAGTCACCAGTATCAGACCTCATTGCCATGGGTCCAGGAATGCAGGAGGAAAATAGCAGGCAAAGGCCCAGAGACAATAATCAAAGAATCATACAACAGCTTGGGCTGGAAGGGACCCCAAAGACCATCCAGTTCCAACCCCCATGTCGTGGACAGGGCCACTTTCCACTAGCCCAGGTTGCTCTGAGCTCCATCCAGCCTGGCCTTGAACACTTGCAGGGGCTGTGTCTTCACAGCTGCTCCTCTGATGGTCAGCAGAGGTCCTTGCTGAAGCAGGATGCTCTGTCCTGGAATGTGGTCAAGGAATTCGAACAATGCCCTGTTTGTAAGACCATCAGTGATGGTGTGGAAGTGGTGAAGGTCAGAGGGGAGTCCTGCTGCTTTTCATATTGAGTTACACTAAACCCCCACTGATTCATCCTGATAACGAGGTAAAGATGTGGCAGATATGGTGAAGCATCCTTATCTAAAATCTGCAGCTGACCTGCAGACACATGGTTGACAGTCGATCGCTCTGGAGGCACCTGGGCACAGAGAGCAAGGCTGAGCCGCAGGGCCGGGCCAGCTCTGCTGCTCCATTGCAATTTCCAAGTCCCACTTGGAAGGGAAAGGAGCAGGCAGGGCCTCGGGAGGGTGCGGGGGAGCCCTGGGCAGCACAGCACCTGCATCACCTCTTTCTAAAATGGGGAATTGGTTGTGTTTATAGTATAAAAGTCCAGTCCTACTTGCAAATAGGAATGTTCTTCTAACATATTCCTCCTTAGTGTGTGTGGAGATTCCTCCCTTGGGTTTTGGGGATAACCCACCAAGGATACTCCTCAAGGTTAAGAAAAAGAGACCTGCCCGCGGCTGTTAATACTGGTGAGTTACATCAATATCTACTTGAAAATTGTTTATTTTTGCCAGCTTTAATATAATTGCTCTAGTATAGTGCACTATATTATATTGTACACTACTAGTAGTTTTAGCTTTCATACAGTGTATTAAATAATTCTGATTAAGATATTTTGTCTAATTACTTGTCAGAATAAATAATAAATTTTATATAAATATAACTGATTTTCCATATTTCAGTTCTGCTGGACAAAGTTGTTTAAACTGCTGACAAACTCTGAGGCTGAGATTGGATCCAGCCACCCCTAAGTTTCTCTCTGAGGAGTTTAGAAGGCAAGAGGTCCTCTTGGTGCCTTGTGGCTCAGCAGCAGGGCTTCTTTACTGAACTTTGGCTGAAGCTCATAATACACCCACGACAGTTTGGTGTAGTCTTGTCAGGATGGCAAATGATTTTGAGAAACAGACAAAAGGTTTTACAGAATATTTACTGAGGCATAGTATACACATTGACGTTGATGATTTCTGGCCTGGTGACAATTGGTATGAGTGGGAAAAAATACAGGAGAAATTAGATACAAAACGATCACTGAAAGATAAAAAAGGAAAAGGTATTATCTGTCATGCACTGGGATTATGCCTAAAGGCTGCATGGCTGGAGAGAACAAATGCTAAGAGAAACTAATAATCTGAGAGAAGAAATAGAAGAAAGAATATTTGTAGAACTTTCTCTACAGTATCAAAATGACCAATTGAAAAAACAGTTAAAAGAATCTAAGGAAAAGACAAAAAACAGACAAAAAGCTTGGAAGGAGTATTAAAATTGGCATTAATAAACCCCCCCAAACGTATTGTTGTTAAAAAGTTACAAGAATTGATAGTTTTACCTGAGGTCTGCAATGGTGATAATTAGGAAAGCCCTGATGAAAATGCTGATGAGGTTGAATGGGACTCCGATGAAAAAAATTAAAGTTCCACCTCTTAAACAGGAAGGGATTCCAGATGTTATATATGTCGTGATATAATTCGTGCTCTTGTATAATGTACCTAAAATAAGTTGTATGTGTATGAGGAATTCTTTATAGTTTCGAAACCACAAGCAGAAGCCAGGAGAGGGTTACCTCACCAAATTACTAAACGGCAGCTGGCAAGCCGAATGGGGACCTAATTAACAATCAAAAGGATGCAGAAGATGGACTCTTCCCCGAGTAATCAAGGAAACACCCAGACCGTTAATGTGTGATGAAAATCTGTGATCAAGATAGTCAGAGTCCTCCAGAGCATTCATGCCCAAACCCAGTTCCAGTAACTCGGCATCAGTATTCATCTTTTCCCAGAAGTTGTTTTGTCCAGCCCAGCACAGAGAAAAAGGACCACATGAATATGTATACCAGCGAAAGAAACAAAGAGAATCTGCCCCGGCTGAAATAAACTGTATAAAAACCAGCAGAACAGAGATACTGATGTGAACAGAGGGGATCTGATGTGCTGGAGGTCAGATCACCGTTCACCCAGGATCCGTTCTGTTCCTAATGATTGTGGCTTTTAAGGACCGAATTTCGGTAGCAAAATAAAACTTATTTTTATTATTATTATTAATTCGGATTTATCAATTATTATCTATATCACAGAGTTAAAAAGGATTTTAACCCCATAATTAAACTCAAAGTGTCCGAAGGACCTCAAGGAGGTCAGAGGAGGAACACGGCCTGAACTTCTCCCTGGGATCCCCTGCAATGGATAAATATACGTGACAAATATAAACAAAAAACAGGGGAGTCAGCCACTGAGTATTTGTGGAGAGTGAGTCTCTCCAGAGGAGATGGAATTTTGCTGGATGGATGTGAGAGCTGCAGGCCAGTTCTGGGGTCCAGGAGTCTTATTAAACCTGGGACCTGAGCCTGCCGATGAACTCCATTCAATAACCAGCAGGGTTGCATATTGGGCAGGTGGGATACATCTTCTCATACCCATAAGGTCAGCGGATGAAATGTTTGCCACCGTTACAAAGGCAGCTTGCCTGCAGGCAATGCACAGAGGAGCACACCCAGACAGACATTCTGATCTCCACAGGGGGGACCCTAGTTTACTAAGAACTCTGTTAAATGGAGGCCCGACAATACTAAAAATGTATTTACTGTAGTGATGAGATGAAATTAGAAAAGATGTAACGCATAATGAGGCTTTACAAGAGCCACAAGCCCCCAGGAGAGTTCCTGTGTGGGCAGATCTCTTACGTGACGTGGTGAACTATGCAAGAGAAGTATGCTGGGAAAATCGTTCTGGAGAGCAAACTTGGGCTACTGAAAGGACCCCAGTGTTAAAAATGGGACTGCACTCCCGGTTCTAAAGTGATTTCAGCATTTATTGTGTGGCCTAAAGCACGGGGCCTGTGGGCAGAGCTCACACCGATGGTCCGGGGAAAGTGGAGCAGGAGGGCTCCCGGTCAGCAACGAGCTGGGTGCTGCAGAGCTGGCACTGGATCTTCAGAGCAGGGATGTTCCCGATGTCCAAGGTCGAGCAGCACACCTCACTGAGCTGGATGCTCCCTTTTTATACTGTTTTTTGTCACTTTGGATTGGTCTCTGTTCGGATCCTTCATTTGCAGGAAGGATAAGGCACTGGTTGGTTCTCAGGGATTTTTGTCTAGGCTGGCTCGTTGCTTGGGGTGGAGTGCACTTTACTTCGGTGTAACACAGGAAATTGAATACCATATTTCTTATGACTACATTTTAACCCCTATTATAATATAATAACCAAACTTTCTAACAGTACATGTATTAATCTAACAATTATTAACTATTTAACAATATTAATATGAACAGTTTAACAGTTTCTAACCTATTTTTTGACACCAGAGTTAGGAATGCAGAGACCTCCTGAAAGATTGGCGAGGACTTTTAAACAGAACTTGGCCGGAAGAAAATTCGAAGCCTCCCGTTCACTTGCGAGAGCGGCGGAAGGAGCTGTGGAGGGCTGCAGTGGCTTTGGGAATTCCCCGTGCCACCCGCAGGGGGACGTGGTGACAGCACACTTGGTCAAAGCGATGCTGAGGTGTACCAAAGAGCCTCCGCAGGAAAAACACACCCCCCAACCCTTTTGAAACACTAAAGGAAAACAACCTCTAAGCCCTGGGTGAATTTTGGGCCTTAACACTCAGGACTTTCTTTTCTTTGAATGGTCTGATAACGGTGGGCCCCATATCTACTTACCAGTAGGACCTAGGAAAAAACCTCTGAGCTTTAATTGAAACAGGAACTCAGCAGTCTTTGATCACCCCCAGAAATGCTAAAAAATTAAACTTCAGTTTTAAAAGAAAGAGAATCCATGTAAGAGGGTTCAATGAACAAATTATCACTTTTTGCTGCTGAAGTCCTTTCATGGTTGCCTGAGGAAAAATGAATGACCTCACACACTTTTGCAATTGGAGATCATGAAGAAAACATTTTAGGATATAATATCCTTAAAAGAAAAGTTTGGCAATTGCCCAACAGGAATGTTCATTTGGGCCCTCTAAAACTCCATATAGTACATTTTCTGGAAAAAAAAAGAAAAAAATTATCTATTAAAAATTGCTCCAGTTTTACCTGCTTCTGCTGTGACTAATATCAAGCAGTACTCTATTCCTCCTGCAGCCAAAGAAGGGGTAAATGAATAAATTAAAAATTTAGAACAAAGGGGTAATATATTTAGGACACATTCCCCATATAATAACCCTGTTTGGCTGCTAAGAAAACCAGATGGGAGCTGGTGCTTAACAACTCATCATCGACAGCTTAATGCTAACACAGAAACACTCAGTGCAGCTGTCCCAAATATTGCAAATCTCACTGCTACCCTGCAAGCAGCACATAAATGGATGGCAGTTTTTAATGTAAAAGACATGTTCTTCGTGGTTCTGCTTCAAGAAGAAGACAAACCCGAATTTGTATTCACTTGGGAGGGAACACAATACATCTTTAATTGCCTGCCCCAAGGGATAAGTATTCACCTACCATAGCCCTCAATGTTTTAGTTGAACTCCTTCAACAAATAATCCTGGAAGAAGTACAAATCTATCAATACACTGATGATGTGTTGATAGCAGGTGAAGAGGAAGATGCAGTAAGAACAACAGCACAGGATACATGGAATAAATTAAAAGACAAGGGGATGGAAATGCCTCTACTAAATGCTGACACTCTACTAAAGCAGTAAAATTCCCAGGAACCTGGTGGGCTGCTGGTCAGGCTGCATTCCCAGGTGGAACCATTACAAAATTGGATGCTATACCCACTCCTGCTACTAAAAAGGAACTTCAAAAGATCATTGGTACTTTAGGATACTAAAGAAATGTTCCTGGATTTTTTATAATAGCAAGATGTTAATGAGGAGAAAACAGACCTGGGAGTGGCTTGATAGTAACAAAAAAGCTTTGCAAACACTGATAGAAGAGTTAATATACAAATTACCATGTCCTGTTCATCCTAGTAGTCCTATAACAGTTGAATGGGGTTTTGCTGAACATGGGACTGATTATAGTATGTTCCAGGAAAGTCCACATGGACCCAACCAACCATTAAGGTTGAGCTGCACAGCTTTGTAGGATATTGATAAGAGATACATTGTTTGGAAAAGGGATAGTTATCTCTGATCTGAGCTCTTAAACAAGTAGAAAAAGTCAACAGCATCAACCTCTGCAAGTCCAAGAACCTTTTAACCTGTTGCTATTAAGAAGGGCAGTGCTTCACCAGATGGGATTGCACAAAGACCAACAGTACACAAATGGTTTGCATGTCTCAGGACTCAGATGGATCAGATGGATATAACTGAATATTCAAAATTAAATAGCTGTGACCCCAGATGTGCTGGCATCACAGCAGCTGGATAAACCTAGTCCTATACTTGATGGTCCTGCATTGACATAAGACTCTGAAGTTAAATATGTCTATTTTGTTGATGTCTCAGCCAAATGCATTGATGATAAATGGAAGTACAGAGCAGTTGCTTCTAACATTCAGACAGGAATGGAAGCAGTAGAAGAAGGAATGGGAAGTGCACTGGTGGGAATCTTAAAAGCTGTATTGCTGGCAGTAAGAGAGAAAGCAAAGAGAATATATAGGTTTTTATGCAATCTGGGCTGGTGCCAGTGGTGGTGTCAACAGAAAACATTAGTTTGACAGGTAAATGGATAGGAGGTGTGGCATAAGGAAGATTGGAAATGGTTATTTTCACAGGCTCAGTCCCAACAAATCCACATAGGATGGGTCAAAGCTCATGCCAATGGTCAAGGCTTCCAGGACAACCTGAAGGTGTTCCAACCAGTCAAGGTCAAACTGCCCCAAACTGGGATTGTACCTATGGCTCTAATGGACACTGAAGGACCATTAGCCTCAGTGGGTACAGACTCTAATGGCCAGAATCATTTAATGGATAATTCCCCCATTCTGAACTGACAAAATTAACCTATCCCATCCTGCACACCTGCCAAGATAAATATTGTTTTATTTTACAGATTAATGGCTACTCCTGGTCATCATCCTGATGGTAACACCTGGAACACTACAGTGGATAATATCCTTGGAGGCTGCTGAAGTGTGGACTGGCAAACACAACAGATCTCATGGGCCAGTATGTACCTGTCTACAAGGGTCCCTCTAGAGCTTCAGGGTGGTGTTGTCATGCATCAGCACCTATGGGAATGGAGGTTACCCTGGTTAAAAAATGTTGGACCATTCTGCTCTACACAAACTGGTAAAACTGAAAAAGGATAACCAAAACCCATTAATCACTGTCCATCATGATGTGGAAGTCACTGTTGTCCTATAGAGGGTGAAAAGGGATAGAGAACATCACTGTGGGATCACTTGTTTGGATGATCCCCAACCATGATGGGCATTCTGAGTTTATTGTTACACCCTGTTATTATAATATTGTTATTAATCAGAATCTGGTTTTTATATGTAATCCTTTTATATATATTTTATATATGAGTGTGGTATGTAATCCAACAAATGAGGATACTAATGATTCCAGAAGTACATAAAGTGAAATAATAACAGGGTTTCTGCCAGAATCAATAGCTAATTCTATAGTATGCTCCATTTAATATTAACTAAAATCTAACACTTTTTAAATTATAATTTTGTATGTAAAAGTATAAGGTATGATTATAATATCACTAACACTTTTTCAAACTATCTAAGAATAAAATAGTAAAACCTAGGAGACTGATGTATCTCAACATATTTAACAATAATATACACATAAGCAGTGGACACTTTTATAGCATGGGGGCAAGAGGTACCTGCATTAGCACTTCATGAGGTAAAGATAATTGACTTCAGTCACAGGGTAGAGTGTAGCAGGATGCTCTGCCCTGGAACATGCTCAAGCAACTTGAACAATGCCCTATTTGCAAGGCTATCACTGGTGGAATGTCAGGAGGCTTCTTTTGGTGTTGGATTATGCTAAAACCAGTCTGACTCACCCTGATGCTGAAGTAAAAATGTGGCAGATATGGTAAAGCATATTTTTTCTAAAAATGCTAAGCTGACACAGCTGACCAGGAGACATATGACTTGCAGTCAATCACTTCATACTATGAAAGTCCAGTCCCACTTGCAAAAATACAGGTTCTTCTAACATATTCCTCCTTGGAATGTGTGGGGATTCCTCCCTTGGGTTTTGGGGATAGCCATCAAGGATTCTTCTTGAGGTCCAGAGAAAGAGGTCTGTCCACAAGTGTCAATATTGGTGAGTTACATCAATCTCTACTTAGTAGTTTCTTTTTGCCAGCTTTAATACAATTACTTTGACATTGTCCACTGTTACACTGTACACTACTAGTAGTTTTGGCTTTTATACTGTATATACTCCCAATTAACACCTGTTTTCTAATAATTTTTCATAATAAATAATTATTTTAATGTAAATGTATCCAATTTGACATCTTTCAATCCTGTGGGGAAAAAGTTACCTAAGCTGTTGACAAACTCCGAGGCTGAGATTGGATCCAGCTGACCCCAGGCTCCTCTCTCAGAAGGAGTTAAGGAGGAGAGTCCTCTGCAAGTCGTGGTTCAGTAGTGGTTCTGTGGTGAGAGCAGCACAGTCCCCCCCAAACTGGTTGCAGGTGGGTCTCAGCGTGGGCTAGCCCTTTTGGGTGGCCTGGGTTCAGGCTTTTCCCATTCATACAACACCAAATATCACCTCTAGCTCACTGCTGAGTCTGGGATGTAATGTGGTCACAAAATTAGGAGCCAGAGGATGGTTGTGTGTTTGTTCAAACTGCAGTGTGGATTCTGCTGCTGAGTAGCAGCTAGCATTTAAACTGTTGGTCTCAGTATTTCAGAAAGAGTCCATTGCTGGGCTTCTTCCTTTTCCTAATTTAGGTGGCTGGAGGATGCTAAAGAACAGCTTATTGGTGTCCCTGCAGCTCACCAGCTCCAGCCTGCCCAGCAGCTCAGCTTTGGAGCTTCAGGCACTGGCATGGGTGCAAGATCAATCAATCACCACAGTGCTGCAGAAAACAAAGGAAATCTCAGCACAGCAGGAGCCAAAGATGCCTGAAAAAACAGTTGCTCCTTGTTCAAACATGCAGGCTGCATCCATGCAAGGAGTCAGACCAGCCAAGAATAAAGTCTTGAGAATGGGACAGGATCTGCATTGATCTGTATGTGATAGTGAAGAGTGCCTGTTTCCTACAAGCTTAAATTCAGCATTAATTAAAATTGCTCACCTTCTTCCACAGAAATAAGTACACTGATACACAGCATGGGATTTGAGTGCAAGCTGACAGGCCATGGTGTCTTGGGTGAAAGGTGGGGAGGCCTGTGGTGACAGGCAGCCTCTGCATCCACAACAAAGCTCTGGGTAACTCAGGGTAGCCACAAGGGCCAAAATGATGTGTGAAACCCCAGTTTCTATCCTGCCCTCAGTTGTCTTGGCTTCAACAGAAATACTCCAGTACTGATGGGCACCAAGTCTTGTGGGAATTCACTGCTCTTCTTCCAGCTCTGAAGCTGGGTTCATAAAAGATTACCTTCAACAGAGGCCATCAAAATACCTCAATATGTGACTGTTCCACCACTGTGGGCTAAGAGTGGAGATACCATAACCTCTCTGGGCAACCGATGCCAGTGTTCAATCAACCCCACAGTAAAAAAGTGTTTCCTAATATTCAGAGAGACCCTCCTGTGTTACAGTTTTTCGCTATTGTCTCTTGTCCTGTCACTGGGAAGTACCAAAAGGAGCCTAGCTTTGATGTTGCAGCCTCCCTTCAGGTATTAATGTGCATTGATAAGATTCCCCCTGAGCCTTCTCTCTGTACTGAAAAGTCCCAGCTTTTCCTCATAGGAGATGCTCCAACCCTTGATCTTTTTCATGTCCTTTTTTCAATCTCTCTAGCATGTCCACGTCCCTTTTGCACTGGGAAGCCCACAACTAGACCCAACACTCCAGCTGTGACTTCACAAGTGCTGAGTAGAGTGGAAGGACCTTGACCTGCTGGCAATTCTTTGTCTAATGCAAGTCCATTTGCCTCCTTTGCCACAAAGGTACACTCCTGGCTCATGTTCAACTTTGTGTCCAGCAGGACCCCCAGATTCTTTTCTGACAAGGTGCTTTTCAATGGGGTGGCCCCCAGCATATCCTGGTGCATGGAGATGTCTCTCCTCAGGTGCAGGACTTCACACTTCTTCTTGAACTTGATGAGGGTCCTGTTGGTCCGTTTCTCCAGCCTGTTGAGGTCTCTGGATGGCAGTGTGGCCTAGTGGTATCAGCTTCTCCTCACAGTTTTTTATCATCTGTAAAGCTGCTGAGGATACACACTTCTCCCTTATCCAGACCATCAGTGAACATGTCAAGTGACTGGACCCAGTATAGACCCTATACTCCCAGTCACTGCCTGCCAACTAAATTTTGTCGCTGTCACCACCCTCTGGGCCCAGCCATTCATCCAGTTTTCCATCCCCCTTACTGTCTGCTCAACTCACCCACACATCAGCAGCTTGTCAATGGGCATCTAATGTAAGACAGCGTTGAAGTCCTCAGAGACATCCAGGTAGAAACTATCCACTCCTCTTCCCCCATGTCCACGCCAGTCATTTCCTCATAGGAGTTTGTAAAGCTGGTCAAGCGTGGCTTCCCCTTAGTGGAACTGTGCTGACTGCTCCTGGTGGCTTTTCTGTCATTCATGTACCTGGAAATGATTTCCAGGGATAAAGCTGAGGCTGGTCAGCTTGTTGTTCCTTGGGTCCTCCTTCCTGAAGATAGGAGCAACATTTGTTTCCTCCAGGCTTTGTGCACTTACTCCTCTTATTTTATGGGAAAATATGTCAGTCCTTAAAAGATATGGTAAAACAGCATCATCACTGATAAAGAGTGCCTTGGAAACCAGAGGATTATTTTTGACACTAACCTGTATTTCAGCTCCATCCATGGATTCACAAATAACATCTGGCATGCCTCTGCTTAGGTGATCTTGTGGGCTCTAACAAATGTGTGAGTGCAGAGACAGGGAAAAAAAAGTCCAAGTCCTTGTGGGCATCTCTCCCTAACGATTCACTCCTGGCATGACATGGAGCTTGCAGCACTCTCCACGACAGATCTGTGCTCAGGAGTCCCAGCTCTGCAGTGAACTGTGTCAACCATTCCCTAAATGGCAGAGGAAATGCCCTAATACTCATCCATATGGTAAAGGAAGTAAGAACATCAACAGCAAAAAGATAATTAGGGAAAGATATCCAATAGAGATGCAAATTAAGCTCCCTCCAAAAAACCCTTTATACATCCTGGGATTTTGTGCACGTATTGCTTCTATTAAATGTGACATATTCAAAGCTTCCCTTTGCCAGAAGTGCTCTTTCACTCTTTCTCTCTGACCTCACTTAGCTAGATCATGAACAAAAAGGCAGATTAAAGGGGAGATAAATACGATTTATTAAACATTTAGGACCACTGGAAAAAAATGCCATGTATAAAACCTTCTGAAACATACAATATTCTTAAACATTTTATTTTACTGAAGGTTTTGAACTATTAATTACCAGTAATGTTCCAAAGTTCAATGTTTCTCTGCCAACCATTCCCTTGCTTGCATAAGCTTAACCAGCTACCTCCACACCACCCCTGCTGCTTCTTCCTGTTTCCTCTTATCATCCAAGCTTGTATCCACCACTGTTTGATCTAGGTGGAAAAAAATCACTAAATATACCTCTGCTCTAGGTTACAGCTCAACAAAAAAGGGCTGTTTTTTGAAAGAGGACAGGGTATTTGCCTTAAATGGAATGTCCCTGACAGGACAGCATACAGCCAGTGCAGTTTTTTAGTCTGCAACACCAACATGCAAGCTGAGGCTCTGGGTGGAGGTCATTTGGGGCTGGGTCAGCTACTGGGAAGCAGATTTTGCAGAGTTAAAGTGGTGGGCTAAGCCCATGGGACAAGAGCTGATTTCTGGCTAACTTCAAATAGGGGTGCAATCTCTTCCCTCCTTCCCTCTGTGGCTTTGTCTCATTTTCAAAAATTGGCATTTGCTGCTGCAGGGCCCCTGGGTTCCAGCAGGAACATCTCATCCTTATTCACAGCTGGAGCTGGGTAAAGGCTGTGGTGGTGGAGATCTCTGGGGAGGCAGTGCCACCGTATGGTGCACCTCCAGCAGGGGCACAGGGATCCCACGTGCCACCCCATGTGTCAAGGCAGCTCTGATGGCTGCAGACCAACATCCTCAGTGGGTGTGGAGTTATGACACAGCTGAATGGCAGGTGATCACTGGCCAGCATAAGGCTCCAGTACTTGGCATAGCCATGGCAGGACACGGAGCTTGGCTGGATCCAGCATTGCTGGATGTGAGCGGAGACAACACCCCAAAATAGCCAGGGGCAATCATGGAAAGCATATTCTGCACAGAAGATAGACACATTTTCTCCCACGTGCAGTGGGGGTTGTGATGGCTGTCTGGACCAACATTTCAGCCTTCAGGAGATGTGAGGCAATCCAGTGCAGCTGTAACCTCTTTCACTGTGAGCTACATGATGTCATACCCAACCTCTGCTGCCAGAGCCTCACATCATGCTTGGGCCCTGGCTGCTGCTGAGGAGCTGTGTGATAACATGCCAATCTGCAGTCACATGTCAGAGCATCTTAATGGGTGAGCAAATCGTGAGCAATCCCATAAAAGTTAATTACACTGGTGGAAAACATGGGCAGTGAGCCTTCTGTGCACTTATCAGTGAAGCTGGGCCTATTAGTCATGAATTACTCAAAACTGTACAGAGAAAAACAAATGCCTGGCTGGCACTATTGAAGTAACTGCTTCACGTTAACATTTATGGGAAATGGTCTGTGTAATGGGAAACAGCTCTTTCCTTCTGAGCTCACATGCCACTAAAGAGTTTACTTTCTTCTGCATGTCCTCGCCAGTCATCTTTTGTCATGTTGAGAATGTGTTGGTTTTATTAACATCCTTTGGGAAGTTATGGTTACTTTGGGAATTGATTTATTTCAAAAGCATCCTCCTTGGGACTGAATCTGTGTAAAAAAACTAACGTAGCATAGAAAGAGAAGAGGGAGTTCTGAGAACTGCCATGCTCTTCCCTCACGTTGCAACTTCCAGTAAATGCCCCAGAAAAGCTGCAGTCTCCAAGCTTGGCTCAGACCTTTGGGTGTCTTGGGGTGACTAGATGTTATATTCCCTATTTGATGCTCCATGCCCAGAAGTCAACTTGCATCAGCCCTGGGTGCCAGGCACCAGCAGGACTTTTCCTGTGATGCTGTAATGGTCCTTTTTAGTAGATCCCTTGGGGTGGATTAGACTCAAATGACACTGAATGATCAGTATATATATATCTGGTTTTTTAGGTTTATTTTAGAACAATTTAGTTGCAATGGAAAGGAGATATGTAGCCATTTTGGTTATTATTGATAGAAATATAACAATCTAAAAGTATAAAAGTATCACTTAAAATAGATAAGGAAAAGTAAGAAAGAGAAAGAAAGGACAAGAGTGGACAGTAGAGTGAAAGCTACCATCACCCATGGATCCAGAGATGAGATTTGATTGTTGCAACTGAGATGTCCACTGGTCAAAGTGATGGTTGCAGCCTTGATCTGTCAAGGGGTGGATCTGCTTCTTATCGGTCTTTTATCTGGCTCAAAAATCATCAAGTTGCTAGACAAAGTTTGGTTTGTCATGGTCATCCTCCAGTGGTGGGTGTGCACCCCCTCTGTACTTGAGCTGTGCTTTTGCAGATCAGAGGTTTCAGCACCACACACCCAACACTGCTCCTTCTCCCCTTCAGCTGGGGGTGCAAACCTGGGCTCAGCAATGCACACTCTGCTGCTTTTCCAAAGGGTCTATTGCTTGAGCCATTAACCCTTAACATTTCAGCCTCTCACAGATGCCAAGGTGGTTGGTGGTCTCCAGCACACATCTGGCTGGTGTCCCATGGTCTGGGAGCCAGCTCACACCATAGACCAGCCCTACAATGTGTGAGCCCTGTGCCAACTGGTCTCAGTGCTGGAGGTCCTTCAGGGAACCAGTTACAGTGGGGTTGTCAGGTGCTTTTTAATAAACACCTGAGTATGTCCTGGGCCAGCAGAGAGAGGATGTGAGTAGTCTGTGGCAAGAAGAGGTTAGGCAGCACTGCTGGGGGCCAAGAGGGATCATTCCTCTCATGGCAAGAGGTACCTTCCACACCATGTCTGAGCCTTACAGTGCTGTGTCAGGCTTTCCTTGACTGAGGCTTAGATTTCACCACCTCAGGTGGGAGTTCTGGAGAATGTATTGTTGAAATTATGTTCTCTGGGAGAGGGCAACCAGACTTGCTGAAGAACATGTCCATGAAAAACTGGCAGGAAGCAGCAGCCACAGCAGAGATGTTGAAGGAGAAAACTCTTATTAGGTGGTGCCCCTCTCTGTGCCAGCCCCTCTGCTGGGGCACCCATTGCCATGGTCCCCAGCACACGGCAGCAGTGGCATTTTTGCTATCCCAGGAATGTGCTGATGCATCCTGGCTATTCAGTGCTCCCCACCTCTGGACTGATGTGTGGTCCCAGGCCAGTCATGGAGCTGAGGGGTTTGTTGGTGTCAGGAGAGACCACGTTCATCTCAGCCTGACCTCTTCTCTTTAAATCCCAGGGGTGGACAAGTTACTCAGATTAAGGACAAAATTGGCAGATTGCAGCAAAGGTTTCTGAAAGGTTTCATTATCAACAGAAATTTCAACCTATTGAAGTAATTTTCGGAGTCTTTTAACCTAATTCTAAACCCAGCAGTTTTACCCTGAAGGGCAGGGAAACATTTGGAAACCTATTAGACTCTCTACTGTTAGTTGTTCCTATGGGAAAATGGGAGCTGGCTATAGGAGCAAATGAACAATAGTAATACCCAGCAAATCATTCCTTGCCATTTTTACCACACAACAGTACAGATCACACATACTGTGTCTGTTCCATGTGGAACTCAGCACTGGACTCTGGTGTTCCCCTAGCTTCTGTAATGAAAAATATCTCAACACTCCCAAATATTTCAATTAAATTAAATGCCAGTCCTTCCTATATGACATGAAGGCAATGTCAAATAATCACTCGAGGTACAAAAGCCCCAGGGTAGTAATCCCTTTAAGACTAAAATATCTGTGGAATTTTTTTTAGACCAGGCACAGGTTTCAGGTTCCTGTGATGATTCTGCTCCCATTTGCTCAATTTATTTCACTGAGGTGTCAGAAAGGCAGTAATCAAGTATCTGTGTACCAGCTCATGTTCATGTTGAACTAGAGAAGGCAAAATGTCCTGCTGCCCACAGCCCAGCCCAGCACAGCATCACAAGGCCACATCTGCCCCATTGACCACACAAGCAGCTGCTTATTGCTGGTCAGTGGAACAAATTGTGTTTAAAACTTCTAGGGAGGATGTGTCCAGGGCTGTGTTCTATGTTCCAGGTCAGCATTTAGGCAGCTGCTGGGGGAAATGTGCACAGCTGTGCCTCACTTAGGGGAGACAGACCTGTGCCTGCCTCTTAACGGGTAGATGATCTAAGTGTCCACCCCAACATTTCTACAGCCCTCCCAGGGTAAACATTTATGAAGCAATTTTCAAAGACTCCCTGTAAAAATGTACTTTTGCCACAAGGCCAGCACCCAGAAGAAAGGGAGTGCTCCACAGTGAGATGAACCTTCATGGCCTGAGAGGAGCCAAGTCCCACCTGGGACTGCCTCTCCACTTTCCCTCCCATACCCGCTGCAGTGCATGCTTTGGCTGGCTTTTCTGTTAACAAATGACTCCCAGCACATGTGCAGGAGCAGAGCCAAAAGCATGCCCATGGCACAACTCCAGCTGATGGGTCCCAGCCTGGAATAGCGTCCCGACAGCCGGCTGCCTCCTCCTCTTACAGCCCAGGGACACCCAGCATGACTCTTGTGAGAAAGGCTCCTCGGGAAGGATCCCTTTCACCTAAGTTTAGATGCTCCCAGCCTGCAGCTGAGAGAGCTGGCCACAGTGGCTTGGAGAGGAGATCAGGCAGTCCAGAGGGCATGTCACCTCAGCCTGGGTTAGATGAAGGTCAGATGAAGCAGCCTGGAAGCAGCAGTTGTTTCATTGACTATAAAAGGGTTCTCAGCTGCCAGCTGTGGGATGGGATACACCATCCTCAAGGTTTGAGTCCTTTGCCTAAGCACAGATGTCCAATATCTGCTTGGCCTGCAGCTGCTGGTCCCCAAGTGTTTCTTGTCCCCAGCTCCAGGCTGAACACCACATGCCACAGCCCCTTCAGAGCAGCCAAGAGATGTTCAGGTCTTGCTCAGCCTCCTCCTGCACTGGGCTTTTGGAGGAGAGATGTTGTACCCACTGACTGGCTGCAGATGGGCACTGACAGGGGAGACCGCACTCATGGCAAAATGTACAGAATTGCCCACAATATTCCAGTACTGGCAGTTTACACATTAGGGTTTTTTCCGTTTTATTCCTGTTTTCTATTTTTTTGTCTTTTACTTTACAGATGAATTTCAGAAGATGTAGGCTTTATTTGTCTGCTTCTAATTAATAAACCAAAAGGAACAACTCTGACATCTAAGTGATTTCTTTGCTGATTCCCAAACCATTCTTTCAAGCTTTGAGATCATAAAGCCTTCTCACCCACAGTTTTAAGAAAAAATATAAGAAGTAGAAGAACTTTCTACAACTTCTTCATATGAAGACCGATGAGCTGATTGAGTTGAAGCGTTCTTAATGTCTGAATTTTTAATAATCTCAACTGAAGCCAAATAATGGGGAACGTGAAATGTTATCTTGAACAATTAAAAGCAAAGTTTAAGGAACTAAAAACAGAAAGAAAAAACATGAAGGAAATGGCCAGATACATTTATCTGCAGCAGGAATAACCTGCCACTTAATACTAATAAGAATCATGTTCGTATTGGTTTAGCCAGGTGCCAAATGGGATTATTGTCTCATTTGTGACATGTAATCAATAGGGAAATAATAGCAGGAAGCTTCCAGTGATTAGAAACAACTCGGATCCCAGGAAACTACGCTTTTATTCCTACTCCAAGACCTCACTTCTGCCTGTCCCTCCCACCCACGTAACAAGGTATGGTGACGGCAGAACCACCCGTCGCCACCAGTGACCTGAAAGCTCCTGGGTTCAACCGCTGACCCGCCTTTCCCTTTTGAGAAGGGCACAGTGGCAGTGCCCGCACTCTCTCGGTAGCCAGCATCCCCCCAGGCGTTCCCCGGGCCCTGTTCCCAAGCAGCAGGGCTGTCGCCACCGCGTCCCTTTGGGGCTGTACGAGAGGACGCTCCCTCGGCTGCTGCCGAGTGCCCTCCAGGCTCGGCTGCACCCTGCCCGTCCGGAGGGGCAGCAGCTCTGCTCCTGCAAAGGGCAGCCCCCGGGACACGGCAAAACCGCAGGAAAGGGGGCCTGTCCCATACCCAGCACCTATTTTTTAAAGAGACCACCAAGTCTGTAGTGCTCCATCATGGGGACAGCCACTCAGGCAGCTTTCTAGTGTCTGTGCCTCTGAAGGCATCTCTGGGGTTTGCTGTCACGAGCTGACTATGAGTTTTTAAAAAAAAGTTTCTCTAAAAAGCTTTGTCTTACGGTGTTCTGACACCAATCCAGCAAAAGCTTTATTCACCCCGATTCTGAGCAGGCTGTGGTGACTGAACAGTGACCGGCTCAGGGACCGGAGACTGATAGGGGAAAGAAGGGTGGTTTTAAAAGGAATTTAGAGTTTGGACCTGTTTTTCTGACATAATAAAGAAAACACTTAAGCTTTTCCTCTTTCATTTTTAAATGTCAGTCATTTCCTTCTTATATTTTATTGGAAAAAATAGGAGGAAACCCAGATTCTCACACCCTTAGTGTCAGGAAAATTCATTAGCAATCGTAACAAACATTGTTTTTCTCACAAATATTGTTCCATATTTTAAAGTGAAATAATAAATCAACTGGAAAATAAATTTAAACCTGTAATACCAAAACAGATAGTTTTCCCTCCTTTCATCCGTCACAATGTGACCAGCTGTCTGTCTGTCCAGCAGATAAAGCATATTCCTGAATTTCTGACAAAACAGAAAAAAGGCAGGCAAAAGTTTTTTCAGAGGGTGAATATTTCAGGTCATCCTTATGCACATCACAAAAATGTGTAAACAAATCAGAAACTCCTGTAATCCACAGGATTGTTTGGTTTATATTTTTAGTTTAGCCTTGAGGTTCATGGCCAAGACATGAAACCAGACAAATCATTTGCTGGCTCTGCTACAGAGTCAGTCTTTAACTGTGGGAAGATTAATGAGCCTCTCTGATTTTTCCATGTTCTCATATGTACTATATACATCCATATTGTCAGACAGCGTGGAACACAGGGTCTATAAATGACTCCAAAGTCTTAAATCCCAGTCTCTACTGCAAGTGTCAAAAATAACTGAGTTGTTTTCATGAAACGGCTGTTATTAAAATAGCCACAGGAAAAGGAAAGGGGGGGGGGCAGCAGGTCTCTGACAATCACATGGGTGAATACCCCAACCCCAGGGCAGGGACACGGCGCTGTCACCCTTCCCCAGCACCTTTTGAAGTGTCCCTGCCAAGCAGCACAGTCTGCACAGCAAGGCAAGACAGCAGATAGCAGTGGTACCTGCCTTCCCCTGGCATCTCTTACTGGATTCTAATGCTGCCCTGTGTACCTCCCTGTGTGGATGTCTGGTAGAATTACATGGCATTCGTTGTTCAAACATGGCTCTAGGGAAACTTCCCCTTTTTCCACTAAACTCCCAATTTTTTCTTTCTCCTCTTATCCTCTGGCTGAACAAAAGAAACCCCATGATTTTCTTTTACACAGCTGGTAAATCGGCAGGTCAAGTGGAAAAAGGAAATAGAAGAAGAAGAAAAAAAAGAAAATAAAAAAAAAGAAAGCAACAGAAATGGAAAAAAAAGCCGTGGTGAATGAAGACATTGCAGATTTCACCTGCAGTAATTAGGGGAGGAGCCACTGCAGGTCAGTACCTTGCAGGGGAAGACAGTCAATCTGCTAATTACTGCATTAAATGGGAATGGGTCAGCTCATGGACTACTCTACAAAACCCAGATGTCACACACACACTTGCAAATATGGGAAAACAGGAGCTGGTACTTCAGCAAGTGCAGCACTACTCAGAACAGCCTTTGTTGTCAGCCTTAGCTGAAAGCACACCTCTGGGCAGAGCACATCGACCCCTGCCACCCCATTCAACCTGTGTGGGGCCAGCTTGGAAACGGCAGAAAGCAACAGTATCCCAGAGTGACCCCCAGTGACCAGTTTTTAAGCCAGGCCTGGGAATGAAACTTCTTTTTGCTTAAGTAAATTTTTATTTCTTCTAACGTTTTTCCTGGTGAACTGGCTACTCACTCAGGAGGGCAGACATGCAGGCCTTTTGCCTTTCTCAGCCACAGTGACTTTTGAGCCTCCATTTTCCATTTCTTCAGCAAACATGAATCAAGGCGGTGCCAAAACCATGCATTACCTTCCCAGCTGAAACTGGAAAGAAACAGGATTCCTAGAAGAAGAAACAGGGATTTTATAGCAAGTAGGACATCTATTTGAGAGCAGGAGATGTGGGAGTTTGTTTTCTCTCCTGCTATCTCCACACAATACAATTTTTTCCCGTAGTTGAGCCGATGTTTGCTTAATGCAACCCTCATGAACAGCCTGGAGAGCAGAGACCAAGCTGTTACAGAAGGGGACCTGGCTGGGTACTGTGAAACCCATTCCATCACCTGCAGACCAGGGCACACCTGAACCTCCCTGTGATTTTGCCCCTCCCTCCCTCTGCTCCCTCAGTACAATCCCTCACTGCTGAGGTGGAATGGAACTGGCTGAGTTCAGGTGGATTTGGGGCTCAATTTGCCACCATACACAAGCTGATGGCACCAGCAAGTGCAGCAGCACAATGGGAGAGGATGGGCAGAGTGAAACAGCTGGTGGTGAGTCCCCACTGCACACAGCTGGGGGAGGTTATTTCTGTTTCTGGGTGGGTCCTCTGGACCCAAGTGTCTGGTTTGCAGCCATGGCAGCTCTGTGATTGGAATCAGAGAATGGTTAGGTGAGCCAACCAGATGTGCTAAGAAAATGCTCCCTTGAGCTAAACTAAACCACCTATGAAGACAACCTCATATTTCTTTTATCATTCCTCATGAAAAAGATGAGTTTTCCACATAATTCTATGTAAATCAGTTTTGTTTCTTCATTTTGTTTTTTTTTTTTGGTTTTTTTTTTGTGTTTTTTTTTTTTGTGTTTTTTTTTTTTTTTTTTTTTTAGATAGGCATTGCAGCTATAATTAGACAATAGTTCTGGACATAAAAAAATCCTTTTGGGGTCTGTACACAAGATAAAATATGTAAGCTATGAAATGTTGAGACAGGGGAAGGCATAAGTGGGAAAACAAATCATAGTAGCCTGCAGATTTGATTGCTTAAGACAGGAGGGAAGCACTATGTAGTTTTGATTGTCAGCATTTAGGGTAAATAAATGATTGTTTTTATTCACAGTAAAAACTTGTTAACATACCCAGACATTACCAAATGGACTATTTCTGTAAGCTCTTCTGAAGTAAAATCAGTATCACTAAATCATTATTGCAAAAAAAATAAAATCTGAGAAGTTTGTCATCATTAGACAAAATCTCTGGGCGAACTTAAAAAGCAGACAGATTAGCAGAGAGTAAGAAAAGTGCTCAGTAATTACCCCAGGAATTTTATAATTTTGCTTTGTTTGCTTTATGTTCATTTGAAAAACCACGGAGCTCCTCTCACCAAAGAACCACTAAATGAATTGCTGATTTCAGCCCTACAGCTGTGATATTTCAGGGGAATTGAATGGCTCTGGAGCTGTGTGTATAAATCAGGTAGATGCCTTCTTTCATTCTGTCCTGTCTCTCCTGTTTCTCAGTGGTGCTCTCCAAGCCCGTCAGGCTTGTCAGTGGTGTCGCATCCTATTCCTTTACCTCCTCTCTGCAGCATTACCACAACCAGGCTTCCACTGATCTGCATGAGGTTTTGACAGCTTAGATTGAGAGCATGACCCTCACAGCAGTCACAGGAAGCAACCTCTCAATGACAATGGCACAGAAACATTACCTCTGCCAGAAAATAGCTAAATTGCATTCTGAGAGTATTTAATGAATTCAATGAGAATCTGGTTTGCATTTCTTTTACCAGCACCCAAGAAAATGATGGGGTTTCATACATTGTTATCATTTTGGGTGACTGAAGGACCACAAGGAAGATGCCACTATGACCATAATGCTACCCCATGGCAGGAGCACCTTCCACTAGACCAGGCTGCCCAAAGCTCCATCCAGCCTGGCCTTGAACATTTCCAGGGATGGGGCACTTACAGTTTCTCCGGGGAATCTGTTCCAGTGTCTGAGCACCATCATAGTAAATAATTTCTTCCTAAAATCTAATCTTACCCTACATCTACTTTGAAGCTGCTTCTCCTTGTCCTATTACTACAGTTCCTGAAGAAGATTCCCTCTCCATCTTCTCTGTAGCCCCCTTCAGATACTGGAAGGTTGCTATGAGGTCCCAATGCAACCTTCTCTGGGCTGAACAGCCCCAACTCTCTCAGCCTGTCTTCACAGGGGAGGTGCTCCAGTCCCCTCATCAACTTCATGGCATCCTCTGGACTTGCTCCAACAGCTCCACGTTCTTCGTATATCAGGGGGACCAGAACTGTGTGTTGTATTCCTGAGGAGCTCTCAAATAGAGTAGAGGATCAGGATGTGAAAGAGCATTCAAGAATTATTGAAATCTTCCTCTCATACCATCTAGACTTTTACTGCTCACCGTATGTCAAAAGCAGTTTTTGAAAAGGTATATATTGCAAATCAAAATTGCCACTGACACCAGGAATCTCTCCTGAGTAAATAGGAGAAACTGCTTAGCTGTTGTAAGGCCAGTGGAGGGGATCCTATGGAGGGTGCTGGGAACCAGGGTGATAAAGCACTGAGTATGTTCTGTTCTCTCAGTCACCAAATCCTCCCTGACTGAGTCATTCTGAGTTTTGGGTTAGCCCAGAACAGTATTCCTCACAACAGCCAAAAGAAAACTACTCTAGAGAAATATGTCAATACTTGGCTATTGAGTATTTTCCTTGTTTCCAGTAACTTGTAGCTCATGGACTTTCCAAGCTCTAAGTGGCATAACCATAGATTGATTTCTCTTCCATGAATCAAACTGGTGTCTCCTTGAACCCACATCAATTTTAAGCATCCATAATATCTTGGTATGAATAAAACTTAGTCCCTAAATATGTAGAACTAATCAATCCTTTAAGCAGCTTCACTGACTTCTGAACTCTCACAGCAGCACTTAATTTGACAATTAATTTAATTTACCACCTTCCAGTGCTAGTATCTTCACTCAAAGCAGTGCAAATGATTTTCCCATCACTTGAATTCTTCATTAGGTTCAATGCATGACATGAAATAATATGCAGGAGGCTGTAAAGGAAGATCAGTGATATGGTGAGGGCTGAAAATAATTGGATCGGGGGGTTTAAAGATAAATTAAGGAAGGAGAGGGCATAGTATAGAAAGCGAGTGACTCAATTTAGTCCAGTTGTTGATGTTAAGATGAAAAGTAAGAATATAGATATAAGAAGTAAGAATATAGATAAAACTTCACAGTAAAAGCCATCTCTCTTCTTGACCTACGGAGGTTTAAACTGTCACAAATGTGTGATCACATTGAGATGAAATGTGGTTGATGCACACACACACACAAAGATTCAAGAATCCTTGGTGAATTAGTGACAGTCACATGTTTAAGAGAAACGTCAGTGCTTTCCAGTACTCTGTATTAAATCTAACAACCTCAGGGATTGTTCCTTTACAGTGGGTAATGCCTTAGTGCCCCATGAGCTTGCTGGATTTTCCTGACCTTCAATCAGAGGTTGACTTGTGTATCCTGCTGCAGGAAACTCAGCTTCTTTACAGAAGCTAACATGTGGGCAAAAATTAGCAGAAATATCAGTTTCAATTAATATATAGTTTTAGGATTCAACCCAAATTGTCACTGACAGAACTAGGCCTTAAGTGCAATGTGGGAATTAATTTTCCTAAAAATTCAGCAACTGAGCAGACCTGAGCAGATGATCCACAACTCATCTGTGAAATACTCAGTTTGGTGAAATAATTTGTTTAACTGTGACCCAAATAGTGAAGTATACAGTGTTAGTTGTCAATTAGTGCTGTACCACAGAGCAAGCAGAGTGTTATGCAAAACAAGAAGCTGCTTGTAAAGCAATAGAGATACCTATTATGAGTTCTAATCACTAACCTCCCCATCTTTTTGAAGGGTTTAAATAGAACTCTTGCTTTTCAAATCTTTTGATGAACTCTGTTACTAATGTTGGAAGGTGATGACTGTCAGCCAAGAACTACATTAGAGTCCATAACTGAATTTCAAGGGTTGTCAAGAGCAGGCTAATCAAATAGCTGCTACTAGAAGTGATATATGAAAGGAAGAAAAAAAAGAAAGTTCTCTTCTGGCAAGATGCAAAGTATGTTGTATAGTTTCTCTATGTCATTTCTAATAGTATGCTCAATTTTTCTGGGCTACATTTGTCTGACATTCTTCTCTTGTATAATAATGATTCATTAAATATAATGTATTCAAGGGCTGTAACTCACCTCTTATGACTGCAGCTAGACATTTGCATTGTGAAACAAAGTCCAACATCAGGGTTTATGAGTGATCCTTTCATATTAATTTATCGACAAGAATGCTAGATTTTTTTCTGAAGTAAAATACTGACCTCAAAATAATCTTAAAAATCTAGCACAGGAAACAATTAACAGCTCTTCCTTCCCTGTGTGTAGGTAATGTGACAATTTTAGGGAGAGCTGGGGGGGCAAATAATTCCTTGGCCATTCCAGGTGGGTGAAGAACTGCACTCGGTCTACTGATCACTAAATCCATGTCCTGCAGTTTGGAAGTTTTAGCAGTGCTCAGGCTATGTGATGGGCTGTAGTCCAAAAATACAGAAATGCAAGCAGTGTCCCCAGACAGGGCTGAGTAAAATGGAGATGCTGCTCCCTGAGCCCTCAGTTAAACACACAGTGGTTGTTCATGACAGCAGGGAGTGCAACAGGAAGGCTGCCCTGAATTAATTTCTCCTGCCTGCTATTCCCTGCCTGCTCTTGGGCAAGGCATTTATTTTCTCCTCATTGCTTTTATTCCCCTTTTGCAGGATGGGATAAACAAGACTCTTAACTGCACCAGGACACTGTGGGAACAGACAGGACTAGGTAGTACCTCTGGTTCTCCCTTTGGCTGCTCTCAAAGGAAATGTAAGCGCAGCTGCATTTTGGTTTCATACTTATTTACACTCTACCACATAACACTCCTCATGGGCTGAATGCAATCGATTCTTTACTGCTACTGTACAACCTAGAGAACAACAGCAACAGTAACACCTGTGGGTTAGCAAAATGTTTTATTACAGTAAAACATAGAATACACAGAGGAGAACCAATGGTTGTATTTTATCTGTCTCATCAAAGCAAAATACCTTTATAATATTTTCCACTGGCTTAAAAAGGAAATGCTAATAGAAATAATTTCATTATTAAAAATATATGATGCTTTTTATTTATTTTGTTCTATATTAGACAGGCAAATATTGGGATGATGATATGGCTTAAATATATTAAAATTTTCCCTCTGGGGAGCTTGTCTTCTTCATCTCTGGCAAGACCACACAAGGAATGAATTCAGGAATCTCTTTCTGCATGACAGCAGCTATCAACTCACATTAGGTGTAAATTCAGTATCTTCAACCAGAGTGTCCAAGCTGGGCACGAAGAGGGAAAATCCTGGATGCCTATTCTATTGTGTTTTTCTTTTCCTGCATATTAAAATTTCTCCAGTATATTTTTTTCCTATTTTTTTTTCCTCTAGATAATGCCAAGTTTGTATTCCCTTGTTTTAGTCATTGTAGGGTAAAGAACAGACCACTCTCTTACCACACAAACTCATTTTAGCTTAGTGGAAACTAAACACAATGACTGCTTCTTAAAATTCTCGGAGAAGTGAAGGAACAGGAGAGAAAGAGTGACTCCAGAGAGCAATTCAGAGTTCCTCCATTAACACATCTGCACTGAATCACCTCCTGAAGAAATCTCTCTCTCTCTCCTAATTACAGCAGAAGCCCAGAAAGACTTAGCTAGAAAAAAATCAGCTCTTGTGGATCTGGGGTTCACAGGAGTCCCAAAGCACCTAAACCTCCTATGCACTGCAACCCCCATCTATGTCTGAAGAGTGTTCTTAGCCACCCTCAGTCATCTGCTATTCTCCCCAGGAGTCAGAGATGCACAGTGTGGTCTTTGCAGGCCTGAAGTTCTCTTACAAGTTGGTATTTGTGCAATTGAGGCACAACAATTAAGGCAGCAGATTGTCAGGCTTAGCTGGGATTTCAATGTTCCACTGAAAGACAGAAGAACTGTTAAATTATATTTAGCAGTTCCTGTTAAAAAATACCAAAATACCAGTCAGGGAGGAAAAGGCTGCTACAAAAATGCACTGGATGAAAGGAAAACGGCCTTTCCACTGAGCTGAAATACACTATCTAAAAATGACAGGAACAGCATGCTATCCTGCCTCAGACCATTTGTTGGACATCATTCACAGTTGCCATGTGCACAACATCCTTACCATTTTCAATTAACTGGCCAAAACTGTACTATGTTGATACTAAAATAGCAGTAGACAATCTGTAGTGCTACATCCTTGTCCACATTCCCTGTAAAACCCTGAAAATCTAAGGCAACATTCTATCACAGCTGCACTGTTTTGAAAACCTCAAACAAAGGTTCTGCTACTCAAACTTGCTGCTCTCTCTGTCCTGGTACACAAATGAGCACTGTGACAGTAGGAACACCTGGTCAGTTCTTGCTGCTGTCACTTGAGCTCACTGGGAGTTGGGGCCAAGAAGGCATCATCACATTTTAAAAATACATATGTTCAAAAAAGACTGGTATCCTGGTTGTTGATAGATTCATTTTCCTGGATATACTGGAGAATGTCCACTTCATTCATCGTCTGAATCCTGTTTTCCTTTTGCTTTGCCAGTGAAGGTGAATTAGTGCTCCTGGGGGCAACTGCTGGCTTCTGAGGCAGTGGTGGTTTTGGTGGGACCTTAGGTTTTGGTTTGGAGGTAACCTCTAAGAGTTTCTCAAAACTATCTTCAACTCTGGAAAGGAAAGAAAACATCAGTAACATCCTGGGAATTTCTGAATTGCTTTTTGTTTTGTAAGAAAATGCAATCTTTCAAAACAGAACCTTTTGTAGAAAAATTATCTACTCTGATAAATTTCTTTCTGTAGAAGTTTCTGTAAGAACCATCTTTTTTATAATGTGGCTTTTCAGTTCACTATACAAGTTAATTTTACAGCATGTTTTTAAATGTCTAAAATAAAGGCAATTTGCAATTACTAAAACCACCAAACTTTATTTTAGTTTGGAAAACAAATGTTTTTTATTTGTGACAGGATGGTTTGCTTCCCCATAAATTTTCATGGGAAAGTAAAATTTTCCATATTCAGCTCTGTTTCTTCTTCATCCCCATCACCCAAAACTGAGATTGAACATCTCCATGCTCAATCATGAGAAACTGGAAACACCAATGGATTTTAAAATTCTGTGTTCACATTTGGTTCTGGGAAATTGAAGAAGTTTTGCTATCTGTGAACATATACAACATCTCTTTGGTGGTAATTTGCCTCTGATTCCTACTGAAATAACCCAGAACACCTCAAACAGTTCAGGTATTTTCTACCTGCATTGTTTGACCTTATCAGAGATGCAGCACGCTGTCTATGCCCACCTCTGTTCCCACATGAGCTGTTAAAAGATTTTAAGAGAGCCCTTATCATATATTATCGTGTGACTCCAAGATCTGTGTGCCTTTGGAAAGTCAAAATGTGGAGGAAAGGAAAAGAGGGATCCTCTCCAGTGGCTCCACTCACTGGAGCAGGATAAGGTACAGGAGTCTAAGGAAGATGCCTTTTTAGTTCTTTCTTCTCCATGACCTGAAGGCAGGCCATCCCTGGAGCATGAATGAGTCATTTCATGTCATGTATTTTTTGGTTCTTCAACTCATTTGCCTTTTGTAGTTAGAATCATGGGATCATAGAATATCCTGAGCTCGAAGGGACCCATTAGGATCATCAAGTCCAATTCCTAGCCCTGCACAGGACACCCCAAGAATCCCACCATGTGACTGAGAGCACTGTCCAAATGCTTCTTGAGCTCTGTCAGGCTGGTGCTGTGACCACTGCCCTGGAGAGCCTGTTCCAGTGCCCAACCATCCTCTGGGTGAAAAACCTTTTCCCAATTTCCAGTTTATAACTTCCTCACTGCCAGGCAATGAGGCATCTTGGGGCATTACCCAGACCCCTGTGAAACCACTGGGATAATTTGTTTCCTAAATGAGACAGTGATTCCTCCTTTTCTCTCTTTGTTCACCAGTACCAGTAGCTTTAAGAGAGATACTGTAAATGCCACTACCACACAGCAGTACATCTGGTGGGGCTTTCTGCAGACAGTTAAAAGTAAAGCTGAGCTTTTCCATAATTTGGGAAGCAACTTACAAGGCAACTGTCCTGGACCACAGGGAACATGATCAATTGAAGAACCAACCTCTCTGAGACACTTTATTCCTCCATCCATAGTGAATATTGTTTGAATGTTAAAACCATAGGTACTTCAAGAGCTACAGCCCCCTCAAACTAAGGATCCCAGTATTACTAAGACAAACTGCATGATTTCAAGGGTTTCTTTTCTGTGTTTACCCTCATTAAAAGCTGTGAGGAACTCACTACTGTACTGCCCAGGCTGAGACAAACTACACCCACCAAGAAGCAGCTGTTAAGTCAATAAGGATTAGCCTAAATTTTCTGGTGTAAAGGCAGTCGGAACCCTTTAAGGTAAAACCAAAAAAAAGTCAGACGAATCCTCTTGTGACTCCCAAAAGGAATCTAGAAAGAATCACTTTTAACCAAGGCTACTTTTGTAAAATCAAGAGCATGAACACTGATATCTAAAACAAACACCTGAACAGACCAACTGATGGACAGAGCCATTCACTGCCCCAGAGTTCTGCACCTTGAACTCTACCTGTGGCATTCCAGCAGGCAGCGCCTCAAATTTCATCCTCTAAGTAACTCTGGAGATTACATTCTCTTTTATTTAGATAAGATTTCTGATATATTTTATTTTCCATGATTCCTTGTGGGTGACATATCCTACTTAACTTACAAAACATACTCAATGTATTTCTGAATTCCTCATCTACAAAGAAATTATTTAAGACCAGGCCTTTCTGTTTGTTGCGAACTCAGACATCAAGAGATATCACACCTGGGATCACATTGCCAAGACATGTTCTTGCTCTCTTAGCTGTGTAATAAACAAAACTTGTTAGGGCTGGTATTTCTGAAGCCTCCCTTCTTGGCATAAACAAATAGTGAATGAATCAGTGCCCATATCATAAAGTTTTGTTCTTAAATAACAGAAAACATAATAACCAGAGGAACAATACACAATATACATAGAGACCATATGGAGGAAGCAGGATTTTGAACTAGGCACACTACCCAGGAAGGGCAGCAGTAAATCCAGCTCACTAACCTTGTGTGATGGTACAACTTCCCAAATTCTCTACTCCAGCTTCTGTGCTAATCACAGCAACAAAACCACTCAGCATAGCCAAAAAAATACCCCCAAAAGATCCAGTAGGTTGTGGGGGTCTTTAGGGGATGGGGGTTTGGTGTTCTGCTTTTAAGCCAAAGATTCTGCAGGAGAAAGTCTGGAAGCTGATGATGTAATTTCCTTTTTCTGTCCTGGATTTTTTCAAGACCTTGGTCAGACAGAAGTCTCTTAGAACACAGCAGATAATATGTGGTCTTTGTCTCAAAACCTGCTTTTCAGGGCTGCAGGGCTAGGCAAGCTGTTTGATCCACTGCTGTTTGATCATGAGACACAACTGTCTTTGCAAAACTAAAAAGGTAAAATGCAAAATGCCACAGGCAGAGATAAAAACAAGGACTTCTATTTCTTGAAAGCAAATGAATTGTTACAGTGCATAACTACCACCATATTTAACTCCAGGCCAGGAGGAGAAAGAAAAAAATCAAGCAACTATTCTGAAATAAGATTAAAGGAAGAACCTTCTCACCCCATCTTTTTATAGACAATCAGGCACTGAATCCATGTAATTAATCATTCTTTAATTAGTCGTTCTTTTTCTGTAAAAGAAAAGCAGCGCCACATTGTTTAAAATTCCTGCCATATTGTTGTGCTGATTCACACACTGTTGGTGGAAATTCTCTCTGACACAGAAAGCAATCAAAGCCCTTACTGAAGAAAGGCTGTCACAAAGCCCTTCATGACTGCTGGCATGTGGACTTCCAGACAGTAAACGAGTTCTGACTTGGAGACAGATGCAGCTGCCACAAGAACATCAACATTTTAGATGCCATTTCTCTGAACTTTGTCCCATCTCTCTGGACCAGATCTTTGGGACAGGAATGACTGTCTGTATGTACAACGTGATGGGGACAGTGACCTCTGCTTGCTGGGAATGCTTTAGTGACAAGAATCTGTAATGAAAGCAAGAGACAGAGACTCCCATAATTTGCTAAAGTATCCAAAAGGCTCATGTTTGAAGCTCAGTTGTGCAACTAACTGCAGCTCTTGCAGAACACACCTTCATCTTTCCCTATCTTATTATCTTTAGTTTGTCTGGTGTTAATTCCAAGTATGAGAGACACCTTAGTGAAGCCTTGGGGAGTGCTATAATATCACATCTACAATTTAGGAAAAGACTTGTGCCCAAAAATAGGCAGGAGACTTCAAAGTATCTGTTGTTGCTCATCACATCTGCTATGGTCAGGAGAGACAGTGTGATGTCCAGCAAGGCTCAGGGACAGACCCAGGCTGGAGTTAACCCCAGGAATGCCAAGCACTGGGGCTGTGAAGGAGGTATCTCTCCTCCTGCTTCAGCTTTCCCCTACAATCCATTACAGGTAAATTCCCAGTGGTATTTCAACCATGGCCAGGAAATACTTCTGGACACTGGAATGTGACGTTCTGTATTGGAAGCACTGGCATGGTTTTGGTCTGGGAGAGATTAGCCCTCCTCCAAAAAACTCTCCAGCACAACTGGAAGCTGATGTGGGACAGGGACCATTCCCTGGAGGCAGCTGCACACAGTCCCCTTGTTCTGCAGCTGCAGAGAGTCCAACAGCACGGATGCAGCCTGGTGGTGCTGCCTGGCCGAGTGCCAGAGAACAGGCTCATTAGTGCAGGGCAGTCCCACAAGAAGCCCTCTGAGGAAATCAGCCTGCTGGTTACATCGCTCACCTAGGAAATGAGACAAGTCAAATTTTCCAGTCTGAAAAAGTTCAAACCTCTCTCTCCTGCCTCTCTAGAAAGTTCCCCAATCCCCAGCCAAAGGCACAACTGGGGCAGGGGAGAGCAGGCAGCTTTTGCCCCTTGAGCTGATGATGTCTGTCAAAAATGCAAACAGCCTGGGGTGAGATGGTTGAAATCTGGCGGGTCTGAGCCCAGTAAAAGCATCTCTTGCTCCACGAGGACTTCACATCGCCTCTCTACATTATTCTACACAACCTGCACATGTTCCTAGGCGTGGGGAAAGGATTAATATTTCCAGTCTAGCAAAAAACTTTTTGTTTTGTTGGCAAGTTTCCTTCATAGCTTTTCTAATGCTTGTAAGTAGCATCCCAATAAATCACAGGAACAAAAATAAATAAATGCTTGAAAACCATCACAGAAGAATTTGTTTTTCTATAACCTACTGCAGCCAAATCAAGGACCTTTCCCCACAGTTTGGTCATAGAAAGCAAGAGAAACTGCCCTGGAGTGGTCAGGAAATTTCTGACTCAGTTATTACAACCTTCTCTTCCACCTGTACATTGCCCAAATAACCCTCTCCCCAGAGGATCTATGTTTAAACCCCCAGGAGTTTCTCAAAGCTTTTTTCCCCAACTATAGTGTTCTCATATTTGCAGGACAGTGAGCACTGGTGCTGGAGATGGTGCCCCACACGACTCCTGGATAGGTTAAGATGTGTTACACTCTGAATTCAGCATCTGCTAATGCCTGCTGAAAGAACACAAACTTTTTGTGCTTCAAGGGTGGCAACAATTTCTTGGCAAACCAGAAGCTGACAAACTGCTCAAGAAGCTCTATGAACTGAACAGTGTTTGGGGTGCAGTTGCACAAACAGCCTCAGTCTTAAAACAGTCTTAAAAAATGTAATGCTTCTGAGTGCTCCTGAAAGGGTTATCAGTGTAATCCTAAGAAGGAACACACCAGATCTGCCATCACATAGCAGCAGAACTGGGATCCTGCTGCTGACACTTTTTCAGCACTGGAAAAAGACAAATGTTGTGCTGACAGCTGCTTCCTTCCATCTCAGTTCCCTATTCATTATCAAAGGTGAAGCTAATTAAATCTCTCCTAAAAGGCTGCTCAGACAGCTGTGATAATTATTTCAGGCTAGGATGTGTGATAATTTATGCAATTCTGTGGGCCCACAGAGCTGCTGCAGCACTCACAGGATCAATTCCAGCATTGGTTTTCAACAAAAACCTGATCCATCACACCAGGCAGGCATGATTGAGATTAATGAGGCAGAAGAGTACATGCCTGCAGGCCTGTGATCTCATCAGCATCATGGAGACATGGTGGGATGGCTCCTGGGACTGGAGTGCTGGAATGGAAGGGTACAGGCTCTTTACAAAGGACAGGCAGGAGATGTGAGGAGGGAACCTCACCCTCTGCCAATGACCAGCTGGAGTGCACAGAGCTCAGCCATGAGCCTCAGATGAGGAGCCAGCCAAGAGCTCAGGGGTCAGGATTAAAGGGACAGGTGGCATTGTAGTGGGGGTCTGCTACAGGCCACCTGACCAGGACTAGTGAGGGGATAAAGTACTCTACAGACAGGAGCAGCTTCACATTCACAACCCTTGGTCCTCATGGAGGACTTCAACCACCTCAATATCTGTTGGAAGGACAACCAGTAGGGCTTAAGCAATCCAAGAGGTTCCTGGAATGCACTGAGGCCAATTTACTTCTCCAAGTGACAAAGGAGCCAACAAGGAGAGGTGCTAGGCTTGACCTCATTCTCACCAACAAGGAGGGGAATGTGAAGCTCAAGAGCAGCTGGGCTGCAGTGACCACGAAACGGTGGAGTTTGAGTCTCTCAGGACAGTGAAGTGGGTGCTCAGCAAAGTCACTGCCCTGGATTTCAGGAGACCAGACTTTGACCTCTTCAGGGATCTGCTTTGTAGAGTCCCATGGGATAAAGCTCATGAAATCTCCTGTTGCACTTACAAAACTATTGGTTCTTTTCAATGCTCAACCCTTGTTAATGTAAAGTTGGTGATTCTATTTAAAACAGTAATTCTCATTTCATATGAGCAGGTATCCACAGTGAGCAGTTTTCAGTTTGCAATGAGAATGTTTATCAGATTCTCTTCTCCTTCATGTTGTGACAAGCACAGCCCATGCATATTTTGCAGACTCATTTGCTTCCTTAACAGCCTCTGCCTCATGAGTTACAGTCACTGCTGAGGATTCACTGCTGTGCTGACACTGCTGTGGTGCTACTGCTGCTACGACCACTCAGGTACCATAAAGATCACAAAGGATTCAGTTGCTCCTGTGTTCTGCTCTGAACATTGTCTTCCTCCCATCCCCCTTTGGAAGAAGGTTCTGCTCTCCTCTGCCTTAGGCAGCTCTCTCCTATTCTGCCCATGATTCACAGTGAGTCAGACACTTCTCAGATCTACCACACACATGTGAGCAGACCCTGAGGTACATGTGAATGTTCAGTACACCAGTGAAGAGCTCCCACATCTGCATTATTCAGCTGCTCCACTGGAGTGCAGTGAACATGTCCAGGTTTCTGGACCTACCACAGACCTGCTGGTGCATCATACCTCAGGACAATCCTAGATCTTAGCAAAATGTGCCCAGGTAAACTTTTGGTATGACACAACTGGTATGATGATGTCCAAGAGACCAAGATGTTTCCATTTCCCTCTCGTAGCATATCCAGCTCTAGCCCACTAAAGGAACAGGTTGCTGCTGCTCCTACTCTGATCTGAGGGCTGGGGAGAGATTTCTTCAGTCCCTTTTGGGACAGTAATTGTCAACATGTACAGGGCAAAGGCAAGACTTATTCTTAGGCTTCAAAATAAGCTCAAGCTCCCAAGGCAGGAGATTGCAAAGTTCAGCTTATGTTGAACATTTTCTCACCACAAAGGGTCACTGCCTGGAAAATAGACTGTGGCACTGCCCTGCAAGAACATATAACACTAGTTTGGTAGTAAGGGAAAGTGGGAGATGATGATTCAAATGCTGCCTCTATATTAATGAGACCTGATTGTTCTGCTGAGGTTTCCAGCTGCACAGAACATGAAGTGCATTTTGAACAACCACTGGAGAAAGTTCCACTATGGGATTTCAGGGGACTGCAGTGAATTTGCATAGAGAGGAGGTGAACAGTTGCATTAGGTTAAAACAGCACTGCCACTCCTCCTTCCCTCTTTGACAGCAGCTTCTCCTTTACCCTCAACTGCCTTGCATTGGGTTTAGTAGCCCCCCATGATATGCAGATAACACCATGAATGGGGCTTTCCAGGGGAATTTCAGAGGGTGCTAGGCAGCTGAACAGGTCAACAGATCCTGACCTATCTGCCTATACCTCTAGCACAGCCAGGAGTTGCCTCTGTATTCCCATAGCAACTTTCCCATTGGACCACTGGCATGATTTTCTGCTTCATTACATGTATTCATTTCCAACTGGATCTTGATGACTTATCAGCTATTGAAAGCACTGGGACATATCAGGCATAAATGAAAACTACTGGAATTTAAAAGAAATTAAATATTTTCCCATGGGTTCCTATAACCATCTGGGTGTGCTGCTGTTGTTGACGATCTCAAATGGATCTGAAAGCATGGTCTGTTGGTCTCAGAGCAGACTTCAGAGACCTTTCTCTGAACATATATAATCCAAAAGACATTAACACGACAGATGGAGAACTTCTCTCTAGTGGATAAAAATGCAAGGACTGCACTGGAACAGGCCCTTCTCCAGTACTCATATGAACACTCTGGATGAATTGCTGTCTGTATGCTGAGATCACTAGCAGAGAAGAAAATATTGCAAGCACATGTGTGTTTGCTCCTAATATACTACACCATTAAATCAGGTCATGTCCTGCCCCATCAGCTTCTGTAAACATCAGGTGAGCTGTCAGGATGTAATGCAAGATGGCATCCAGACCAATTTAACCTTTGTTTAAAGTAAGTCAGGTATTACTGCTCAGATAGCCAGCACTTTTCCATGCGTAGAAAGCAACAGCTGCAAAACTACCTGCTTCAGGAGAGCTTTGAAACCACACAGAGTCTTTCTCCTGGGTTTAGTACCTACTGCGGAAATCATACATCCTAACAGGAACTGGTTGACACAAATTAGCACTGGAAGCAGGCTGGCCTCATAATTCAGATGCCAGCTTGAGACCCAGAAGGAATGAACTTGACTCATTACTGCAGCACAGATTCCCTGTGTCTCTCCAAGCATTGGTTCCCTGCTTGATCTCCTGAGGATTATCAGTGCAGGCAAACCAGCCCTGTGAGAGAGATATCAGGGATAAATGCATTATGTGCTGATGTGTTCCAGTGCTACACCATCAAGGGAGAAACAATAAATTATACCCTCCTACAACTCTGAGCTCCAGCCCTCCTTTCCACGAGATTAAAAATTAAATGCAGGGTGATAAAGAGATCTTTACTGGTGTGGAGGTATGCACAGGATCCCTCCTGGAAGCATGCACAGAAGGCTGTGAGCCATCAGCATGAAAATCACTCCTCTTGTGGCAAGAGCTCCTGATTTCAGGTCCCTGAAGCTGAACTGCTCTTTATCTCTGGGCTTTGTCCCTCAGTTTTCACAATGGAGGTGAGGTTCCCTGTGGATCGTTTGCAGAAAGAAGCGTCATGTCAGAAAACAAGAGCAAGATAGCACACCTTGGGCCTTCAAGACCCTTCCTTTAGAGTCACAGAATAATAGCTTGCACCCTACATTTCCCAAAGGGTCTTCCTAATTTCATTTTTAATGTGTTTATCTCCAGCCTCCATGGCTAACATCTTATATTTTACTTGTCATTACAAGTATTGATTCACAGTTTGCATTCTGAGTATTTAAGCTTTGCTCCCAAATTCATCTCTTTCAAGATCTAAATAACATCTCAGACCACCTTCATCCCACATGACAGATTTGAGATGAGTACCTCAGCAGTTCCTCAGTGTCCTCCTCAGGAGCCCTGCTCAGCACATAATTGCTGTGCTCACAGGCAGCTGGCAGCAGGAGTGAGTCACCCAGTCTCACCACCCCACCAAGGTCTGGGTCTTCAAATAACTTCAGATCTAGAAAGGGGAATCAAAAACTGCTGTAGTTAAATCATGCTATATAACACAATGTCTGCACTAACACTAACTAGTAAATCTGGCTGGTTGGGTTGAAAAAATAGATCATGTAGACAGTTCTTTTTTTCCAAAGACTTCCGGCCCACAAAGTGCAGTAATACTCTGCACTCTAGGGACTTGGTCAATTTGCTTTTTCCTTGCACTCAAAAGTAGGTCACATTACTCTTGCTAATGTGGCATGAGTGACTGTGGGACAGCCAGCTCCCACAGACCTTAATATCCCAGTTCAAAATGTATACAGAGAACAGCAATGGGAGCTACAGGTTTCATTTGTTCTTTCTGAATGATTCTACATGATTCTGCTCAGTTGAAGATTTGCCTCAACATTTCCAAGTCATTATTTAGCCTGTACACTATGCATCACTGTAATTTGAAGGCTCAGTTGTACACATGATTTAGATAAAATAATCTGTGCATATACAAATATAGAACAGATTACTCTCTTTCATCTTTCTTCTGGGACCAAGTGATGAGAAATCCTTTTCTGGGCCAAAGAGTCCTTCATCTGGATCCACATCTTCTTCAAAAATGGTTAATTTGGGTTTCTCTTCCTTGGCTGGAGGAGCAGGTGCCTTCTTTACTTTTTTAGTTCTAAAACATAAGAGAAAAGAAATTCAGCTGTAACTCTTCATTTAACAAGCAAGATTTATGGCTAAGAAGTCTCATAAGTTGAAAATACATGGTGAGAGGCTAGGAAAGGTTTAGACAAAGCTACACAGGCATCTGTTAATTGCTGGCAGGAATGGGATACTGAGCTTAGGGACTGTTGGTTTGACATTCTCTACCTGTAGCCATGTTGTATAGTCTTAATACCTGTCAAAGAGCCCAATGGGAATGGGAAAAAAAGAGCTAACAATGCTGTACTGTGCAAACTACCACTCAAACATTGAAGCAGTTTTACTCCTCCCACATAGAAAGCTTAAAATAAGAAAGAAGATCAATTCCAGCAACACTGTTTGAGACAGACAGAAAGGGATGGATTGAAATACAAAGTGCAAGTTGGTCCATTGCACTGATTCCTTTGGATGAGTTTTTAAAAATCCCTTTGGTTCCATTTCCTTGCCAGCTCCTGCTGCTGTTTATGATTGCTGCACACTCTTTTCATGTAGGTATTACACAATCCCCTCATTTCCACATGGTTTAAACAAGGAGTGTTGACTCCCCTTCCAGGAGCAGAATGAAAAGCACCTGCCTCTTGCTCTCGTATCCAGGACTCACATTCCAGCAGCTGAAACTACAAGGCAGCTCTCACAAAAAAGCAGCTTGAGTTATGAGGCAAACCAGATGGCACAGAAAAGAAAATTAAGGGGACAAAAACCTTTGGGTGAAAAGTCCAATTCAAACTGGGCTGAAAGAGAAGCACTCCCTAGGACAGCATGTCCTTCCAGAGTAATTGCCATATTTCAGAGATCTTCACTCTCAGCAGCCCTGGCCCTGCAATTTCTAAGATAGCCCCTTTGAGTGCCTCTTCCAATAGAAGATCTGATCTCCTCTGCAGAGAGAAGGTCAGGCTTCAGCCTAGAACAAACCCAATTATCAGCATTAACATGCCACAGTCATCAAAAACTAAGAACAAGGTCAGATTAAGCACAACTATTCCAACTATATTGAAGGGTCTTGTAAAATCCTCTTCCAGTTACAGCTGCACACAAAAGTGGAGTCCAGTTACTTCCAGTCATTTTCACAAGTTTATTATCAACAAACTGGAACTCATGGATGATATTACCTTGCTACCACCACTTTGCAGCAAATGCAGCCTAAGAGCAAGCCCCATGCGGAATTAAATATTGCTTTATTTGGAAATATACCCTATTTGATACACTGAAGGTATATGCAGGCGTCAGCAACTAGTTTGCTAAACTACTTATGACAAAAACCTTCATTTTAAAGCAGAAGAAACTTTAATGAATTTCCCTTTTTTTTTATGCATTCATATTCATCAGGGAAATGCCTCGAATAACTTCTGAATTTTTGCTACACTTTTGAGCTTTAAACGCTCAGCTCCAAGGAAGTGCTTCAAATGGAAATATTTGTGAAAAGACCCTTCCTCCAAAATCTGCCAAAATCTGAAGTTATAATAAGTACAGGCAGCTTTCACCCAGGATTTCCACACAAATACAGATTCATTGCTTTATTAACTGCAGTAATTATTCAAATGAACCTAAGTGTTAAAGGAAAAGGTAAAACAAACAACAACAAAACCAGAAGAACAGTAAGACTGAGTCTTTCAGAGCTGACAAACTGATTAAAAAAAAGAATTAGTAAATACAAATAAATCTGATCTACTAGGGAAGAAGCAACATTTATTTGCACAATTCATACCTCACAAAGTAGTCTTTGAGAAGTGAATGACAATATAGGTGAGGATTTGCCAACCTACAGAATGCCAAGAGTCTTTGACAAGACTCCTTGTCCATTCAGGGAGTTAAAACAGCTCTCCTGATGCATAAGAGCCCATCATGGCACAGGTAATTAAGTACATTAGCCAGTATATTGCCAAGCAACAGGTCTCTACCCCAGTGAAGTTAGTAAGGAGTTTACTATTAGTCAGCTCAAGTATTTGCAGTAAACAATACCAGAATGGTGGGAAATACCAAAGAAAGGGAAGAGAATCATAAAGAGCATCAAAACAACAGCATGTAAAGCAAAAATAATGGAACTGAAAGGTCCTGGTAACGACCCTTTGTGTAATCTGGCCACCAAACTAGCCCACTGTTTGGCCAGGGGACTACACTGGCAGCACAGGGCACAGGGCCAGACCCGCTGGGCTTGTCTGGTACCGGTATGTACAGGAGGAAGTTGTTTTTCTGTCTTCAAGTTGTTTCCCCTGACTGCTCTTCTAAGAAAGCCACTGTTGGGCTGCCAAGCAATTCCAGCATATCCATACAGGGACTCTGTTGAGGTCAGTCCCTAAGCAGGAAACAGGATTCCCATGGTTCTGTATTTAGCTGTGCCAGTCCAGACTGTACTGCTGGGCAGAGGTTAATGGACGAGAAGGGGGTGTGAGAAGTTTCAGAGCCTGTCTGAGGTTCTGCAGCTGGCCTGAGTGTGCATCTGCCTGCCCACCCATCCTCTCTGTATATTGGTGCTACTTCCCCATGAGCAGGGCCCGGGGACTCAGCTGGAGCTGAGCTGATCGTGAAGTCCCAAGCTGGCAGCCAGGCAGAGGAGAAGCTGCAAGGACAGCTAATTCGATGACTACGATGTACCAGGGTGCACTAAACTTGTGTAGGAATGCAGAGTCTGTGGGTAAGACAGAAATGAAGGAACACTGAGTCTTCCAAAGTATTACTGTACTCAAACCCTGCACTTCATTAGCACCTTCTTCATACATCATGCTCACAACCTTGGCATCTGACATTTTGAAACTATCAGCATCCAGCTGGCAGAAGATGATGTTATTGCTATTTCTTCATTTATGAAACAAGTGAACTTTGGGAACATCACTCTGGTGACTTTCATAACCTTAACAACAACCCAACCAGCCCCAAAGATGACATATCCTTTGTTCAGCAGAAACTATTTACCCAGTTGAGCCTTATTGATGTCTGTGGTGGTCAGTGAGCCTACGTTACAAGGGACAAAGAGAGTGTGTTGGTGGGACAAGTCCCTAGTACCAAAAGATCCTCCTCAGGTTAGGGTGACCAGAAAGGCTTCTCCCAGGATGCATTGTTCTGTTATGTTAATACCCCCAGTTCTGCTTCCCTGGTCGGCCCATGGCCCCTCCACCCCCTTGCTAACTTCTATGTTTCATATCCCAGAAAGTTCTCCACTCCAGGTTCCCCCATTGGCCTTTGCCCCTCTCCACGCCCCCAGAGCTTCACCATTGGACCCTGGCGCTTGCCCCACTCCTGTACTTAAACCTGAGCTTTCGTTTGTTCTCGTCTTTGCCCTGGAGCCCTCGGCAGTGCGTAAGCAGTGAGCTGCTCCTGTGGAGCTCTGTGCAGAGACCCTTCCTGCCTCCTTGCTGCTGACCCACGTTACCGAAGCCATCCGTGTGTTTGTGTGTGCACACGTGTGTGAGTGTGCGGCTGACCCTGCCGAGCGCCTTCGCCTTGGAGACGCTTTTGAGAGATCGCAGCACCTCCCGCCCCGGCACAGGAACTGCGGAGCTCACAGAGCCCGACAGCGACAGAGCTCTACACAGGAAGCACCGTGAGAATACCTCAAATAACAGTCCTGTCCCCTGCTTTGACTAAAAAGAAGCCAGACTGCCTCCTAAGTGACTGTATATAAAGACTGGCCTCCTACGGAGGATCAGAAATTAGAGTATACAAATCCACCTAGGCAGGCTGCTGGAACACTTTAAAGTCCAGCTGAGACTCCTGGCTCCCAAATGATCCTCAAATCACTCATGAAAATGTCAACAAAACCCTGTATGCAGTTTCAAACCTCACTTTGTGAGCACAGTTCTGTTACTGTTCACTGACACAAGCTAGGTCATTCATTTGGCAGCCTCCAGGTCTCACTGGCACAGCCACAATGCATGAAAGCCTTCTGTGGAAAACAGCAATGAGGATGGCTAGGACACTCCAAAGTCAGAAGATTTCCAGACCTGTCTGTGTGATAGTTGTTTGTGAAACGCTGGAACTCCAGATCCAAAGCTGGGTGCCACTGGTTTAAATCACAGAGCTTGTCTACTGCCCTCCATACAGAGAGGAGTCTCTGTCCCATGTTCACTGCTGGGTTAAAACAGTGAGTGGTGTTGTCAAGACCACGTGTAATCTCAGCACACAGGCAGAAGTTTTCAGATGTCATTATTCTGCAAATATGACCATCTCTTTTTTATAGAAATAAGATTATGCTTCAGAAAAGAAGTGTTACAGTAATATTAAAAAAGACTTATTCAGAATATAAATACTCATTTATTAGGTATCCCTGGAATTTTACAAGGGAAGAGCTCACTAATATAAATGGACATCCCAACTCCCACAAATCTACGTTCAGGCTTGAACAAAAGAGCTACAGCTAAAATAGCAGCAATATTAGCACATCTTCTTGAAAACCATGTCTGACAAACAAAGATCCTATACACTAGTTTGTGCAGAAAACAAAATGTCATCTGCTGCTTTCTTTTCACTCAGCAGTGCTCATTTTCCAGAGCTGCCTGATAACAACAGAAAGGACAAAAGGAGTCATTCTCATCCACTTTGGCCAGGGGATGCCCAATAGACATTCAAAGCCCATCACTCACACAGCCTCACTCCTAAGCATTAAGCCACCACACAAGTGCTGGCTGCAGGGATACCTTATCTTACACAGAAATATTTTCCTTGTGGACAACACACTAATTTACAGTATTTTAAATGGCTTTGGCATGTCCCAAAATAAGATCATGTGTAATTGATGAAATAAATCTCCAATTAGAAATCATTTGGAACAAGAGCATTCAGTTGCAAAGTTTGTCTGCTGCAGCTCCCAGATTAGGTCAGCCTTGGATTATTGTTCCAGCAGAGCAGCAGATGGAAAGAAAGCCTGAAGGAACAGATATTCAAGAGTTCAGCTTCCATCCAGGGACCTGCTTTTGTGGAGAGATTTTTCTGAAGGGTTCAGAACTCGAGAGTACCTGTTCTTCCTAAACAAAGGCAAGATGTGTTTATAATCTGTCCCCAAATTTTCTCATTATATCCTTTTCCAATGTAATTTGAAAGCAGATGAGAAGACCACAGATGGACAACTTTAGTTTAGTACACAGCTCATTAGCAATAATCATAATACAGAAACATTTCCTAAAATGTTTTCAACTAAATTAACTAATAAAGCACTCAGGCACTCATAAGCCTGGCAAGGGAATTAAGGTTACAGAGTATACTGCAAAGAAAGAAAATTAACATAAAGGAGATTTCTTTATCGTTTTCCTCAGATTTTCTAGACTAAGCCAGAGTGTAAAACTTGCTGAGGGAGAACAGTTTGGACTTAAAAAATTCTGAAAGACATTATTCCTTAGTTTATTTCCTTTAAAGTCACTACTCAAGCTAAAGGAATTTCATTCAGGAATAGTTACATTTCAGTAGTTACTTCTTAGGAAACTTTGTTTAACCCTGTAACAATTACACTCAAAGAAAAAAATTCATTTTCTTACATTAATGATTGTTACAAGTCTGTAGCTCCAAAACTAACAAATTCTTGAGTGAGTACTGTGTTGCATGCCTGTAAAGTGATGTCTATATGCAGTATAACTCAGCAATAAAATGTGCCACAGGAATTTAAATTTGACCACTGTAATTAAATCAACTTGCCAACATCATCCCTTTATGAGACATTCTTCACAAAACATCCTAAGCAGCCTCACAATCCAAGTCACCCAAGCTGAAACAGTGTGTGAAAAAAACTTGCTAGTGAGCATGTTTTATGCCACACTCTCAACAGATTTGGGAGCAAACACTTAAAAAGAAGGCATCACAAAGAGGGAATGAAAGGTACTGAACGTATGCAATGTCATGCTGAGACTTCTTACAAGTAGCAACCAAAAGTGATGAATGCAAATAGCACCATTTTGGTGATTTGATTGGTTTCTTCAATGCTGAAACCTCCTCCCCTCCCCACATGAACACACTACTGTAGCTTCTTGTAAGAGCTATTTTCTGAAAAAGCACTGAACATGTGAACAGTTGATACCTCATTTTCACACATTCACACACTCATTTTCAGATGTGTTGGGCACTCACACCTTCTGCAACAGTAGCATCAGAAAATGGTTTGGGTTGGAAGAGACATTAAAGATCACCAATTCCAACCCACCCTACTGTGTACAGGGACACCTGCCATTGGGTTGCTCAGAGCCCTGTCCAACCTGGCCTTGAACACATCCAGGGGTGGGGCAATCACCACTTCTCTGAGCCAGTGTCTCACCAGCTTTACTGTACTTATATTTCATCTAAATCTACCCTTTTTCAGCTTGAAACTAAAAGTTTTAGGTGTTGTCTCACTACAGGCCTTGGGAAGGTCAAATCAGCAGGATCTGTGACTGTTTGGTGCCTCCTTCCAAGGACAGGCAGTCTGACTGTAACTGCTACCTCTACTTAATAAAAGTTTTAATTTTAGGTTATTTAATCTTTAACTCGTCACAACAGAATGCTGTCCAGCCCCCTGGCCCCACACTGTGCTCCTCAGGAGGAGACAATTTCCACTTTGCTGCTGCCTCACCTGAATTCCCTCCTCACCACATCCTAAAGCAAAACGGATACAAGAGCCCAGACTGCAGACCTAACTCTATTTTTTCTCTGTCAACAGAAAAGCTTCAAATAGGATAGAGGATGTTTGCATAAAAAACGTCTGGCCTCTCTAATCCCTGACGCTCCACATAAAACTCAGTCTTGAAGGGTACCTTTCCTTCTCTTTGCCTGGTACTTGCACAGACCAACCCCCAGCCTACAGAAAACCTCTAGCAACCTGCACATGATGTTCCAGTCTTAAATTTTGTCTGACATACCTGTCACATCACATCTAAAGAGCTTATGAAAAGCTCGAGAAGGGCCAGTTACCAAGGTAGTGAGCAGATTCCAGCAGTAGCCAAGCAGGATTTGCATTGACTGTGGGAGGGATGATGGGGCTGAGCCTGGTTCCCCACTGCCTTCCCTGCCCCCCATTTTGCTGTTCACAGAGGTCACTTTTTCCTCTTGGCTGTGCCATGGGTAAAACAGACCACAACTCAAGAGATGGCTCCACAGAACTACAGGAGAGGAGGACACAGTGAGACATTGTCAGAGCTAAATGACACCACTGTTGCAGACACAGCGCCGTGCTCCAGCTGCTGCCTCTCCTGCTGATCATGAGATCAAAATATCTTCCATGAAAAGAGAACAGAGAAGAGGCTTTCCTGCCTACAGATTTCTTGTGATGATTTTTTTTAACAGAGGTAAGATAAAACTGCTCTGGGTGAAATATTCCCTAGGCCATGGATATACCTATTGCACGAAGCAATTCCACTTGTGATGCTGCAGACACTGCTGGAGGTCAGACTGTAGGAACAGTCACACCAGGGAGCACCCCAGACACAAACTCTCCCTCCTAGGCAAGACAGTGAGGCTCTGCAGTGGCGGCTGCCTAGGGGCTGCTGTCTGCTGTAAGCAGAAAAATGCCTGGCATAATTCTGCATTTTTTAAATTGGATTCCTATTTATGATTTTATCGCTAACTAGCCTGATTTCTCAGCAGAGAAGCTTTTGCAAGGTCAGTAATTCCAGGGGCTCGGCACTGAGCTTGGTGTGCCAGCACCTGGCTGTCAGGCTGGAGGGAGGTCCAGTGGGGAAGCACCACAAGCCCCTTGGGGGAGCACAGGGGGGCTGGGCACTGAATCACTGGAACCTGCTAAGTGCCAGCAAGCCACAACACGTGACTGAAAGAAGACATGAGTAGCCTTGGCAAGTGTTCTGGCTTATGCACATGATCCAACTCAGTGCTGGTGTTATTTGGCAGCCATGACAATATTCCAAAATCGTAACGAAATTCGCCTCCTACTGGCAAAAAATCTCTGAGCTCAGCCCAGCCAGAGAGACACACTCTTCCCACACCACTCTTCAGAGCTGGCAGATAGATGATCTCAGGCCTCCAGCTAGCATCTCTGAGGATTATGACTTGAGACAAGCAACATGAGCCTGTAGATCCACACGACTCCTTTCAGACCAGACTCCTTGCTCTCCTGCTCAGCCACTCAGTGATCTGCTCCTGCCCGCCACCCCATTGGGATGGCTGCATTAAACACTGAAGATTCCTATGCTGCAAGGAAAATGAATCAGGGAACACAAACTGTTGGTAGAAATGCTGGTAACCCTCAGGCTCCAGATGATGTGAGACCTCAGGCTTGTGTGGGTACAAAAAGCAACAAACGTAGTGCTCTGTCAGCCAAGGAAAACCTTTTCCAGGCTTAGCTACTGGTCACTCACAGTGTGAGCTTGAGCCTTGGGGTCAGTTTGTTGACTCACAAATCCTAAATGCATTCAAAGAATATTAAAGCTCTACACTGTGAGGAATCTTGTACCATTTAATAAGTTGGAGACATGAGAAATTACCTGAGGTTTGGTAAGGAGAATCTTTGGTTGAATACACAGAGAGAACAGAAAATGTATCACTGATCTGTGCCAGTAAGAGGGACTAGTGGAAAAGTGCTGAAATGATGCTGATGAAAGCAGGGGAGTAGCAATTACAAGTAACTGCACAATGTTTTAAGCTTTTATTCCCTGGTGTTACAGTGGCTATGGCAATGTTGGAGGAAGAATGATGATTTCAGACAGAAAACACAACCCAGGGCATTTCAGGATTTGGATCCATAGGCAAAAATAATACAGCAGACCTTTCACATGCCATGCAGCCAGGACAGAGAACAAACAACAGAGAGAGGGTCAGTGTGCTTGTAAACATACAGTACATCAAACATGGTCAAAATGCTGATAGGACTGACTTGTTCCTGTAGCCCAGCCCCTTCATGCTGCCCCACCCAGCTTCAGGCCTCACTCCTGCCTCACTTCATCTTCCTTTGCTCTTCCAAGAGGGGACACTGGTACTTGCTGTACTGGGTTGGCATGACAAGGTTTTGGTAGTGGGCAGAGGCTACAGGGTTGGCTTCTGTGAGGAACTGCTGGAAGCTTCCCCCTGTCCGACAGTCAATGCCGGCCAGCTCCAAGAGGGACTCCTCACTGGCCAAGGCTGAGCCCACCAGCCACGATGGTAGTGCCTCTGTGATAGCACAGATAAGGGGGAAAAACTATCCTGCAACTGCAGCCAGGGGAGAATGAGAATGTGAGAGAAACAGTCCTGCAGATGCCCAGGGCAGCGAAGAAGGCAGAGAAGATGCTCCAGGTGCCAGAGCAGAGTCCCCTGCAGCCCCTGGTGCAGCCCATGGTGGGGCAGCTGTGCCCCTGCAGCCCTTGGAGGCCCAGGGAGGAGAAGAAATCCACCTTCAGCCTGTGGAGGACCCCAGTCTGGAGCATATGGATGTCTGAAGGAGGCTCTGACCTGTGGAGATCCTACACTGGAGCAGGCTTCTGGCAGGACCTGTGGCCCATGAAGAAACAAGTGCACACTGGAGTAGGTTTGCTGGTGACTTGTGACCCCACGGGGGAGGAGTGTGAGGAGTCCTCCCTTTGAGGAGGAGGAGGAGCAGAGACGACATGTGATGGAGTGACCCCAGCTCCCATTCCACATCTCCCTGCACTGCTGGAGGGGAGGTAGAGAAAATCAGGAGTGAAGTTGAGTGTAGGAAGAAGGAAGGGGTGGGGGAAGGTATTTTATAATTCAATTTTATTTCTCATTATCCTACTCTGATTTGACTGGTAATAAATTCAGTTAATTTCCCCAGGCAGAGCCTGTTTTGCCTGTGACGGTCACTGGTGAATGATCTCCCTCTGTCCTTATCTCAACTCATGAGTCTGTCAATTTCTCTCCCATGCCCAGCTGAGGAGGGCAGTTGACAGAGTGACTTTGGTGGGCCACTGGTGGTTTCTCTGAAGAAGGGAAAGATTTTGGCACTGAATTCCACAGCAAAGGTGCCATGAGCAGCACACACACCTACCCTGCTAAACAAGAGGGCTGGTGCAGGACTGTATCCATACTTTAAAACACTTGGCCATGGTCTTCCCTTTTTCTGTGGTGTCCTGGAATGAATGTTTATTCTCCATCTGTTTTTAAGTTCAAAGTGCTTGAAATAATATGAGGGTTGTGCTAGAGCTCTGCAAAGTCATAGCCTGAACTGGTGCTAATGACATGCTTTGGGCACAGAACAAAGGCATGTGGGCGTGTCTGAAGGAGCAAAGACTGGTGTGATACTGCCACAGGACTGTACATGGAGGGAAGCTTGATGTCCATGTCACCTTCTAGAAAGGGTCTTTGGGGGGTCCTGGGTACCAGCCTCTTCCAGGAAGAAGTGATAAGCAGAAAGGAGACTGCTGTCCTTTGCCATCTTGTCCATTTGGCTGTAGGGTTTAAGGACACCTTGCCATCTTTCATAATATCCACCAGCAGCACACAGTGGCACCATGACAGCATTCCTCCTCTGAGCAATGGTGCTGTGCTGCCAACAGCTGGAAAAGGACTGGCAGACCAGTTCCTCCATGAGAGTAAGGGATACAACAGGCTGGGTGACATCTCTAGCACCACCTCCAATTAAACCAATGCTTACTGTTAACAAACCACAATGTCTGGATAGCTCAAAAACACCTCACAACCTTTCAGAATTCACTCTCACTGCACCTCTAAATGTCAGGGCATGCCAGCACCGTTCCTTTACAGGTCAGGAACGAAATGTGGTCCTGAAAACCAGAAGTGAGCTATCTGCAGCCTAAACAGGATGTCTCTGAAATAAAGAATTGAAACTAATTCTCCCAAGACTTTGGCACACAGTTCTGGACCATGTGCTTCTCCTTCCCGTTCCAGCATCCTGCATTGTGTGGCACTGCCCTTGTCTCTTGGTAGCACCAGTGAACAAATAAAAACAACTCCAGTGAGGTCAGGGTTTGGTGTAACGGCCCCTGAGGGAGGAAGTGAGGGTTATCCCTCATGAGCCTGAGAACACATTTGCTTTTTTTCATATTACAGGAACAGTTGGGGCCATGGTTCTGTCACTTACAGCCAAGAGGAGAAAGATGGATGATTCAGGAACAAGTTCCAGGACAAGACTGTTACACACAACAACAGCCTATGCTGGAAGATAAGCCATCACACAGATAAAAAACGAGATGTCTGTTGCAAACGGGTCTAGGTAATGTTATCAGATAGTTTTGAGGGCATGACACCATGTTCTGTGTTTAATGATGCCATCACGTATGCCTCAGATGCTATTACAGACAAAAACCAATAAAGCAAGGAAGAGAGAAGCTTGGAAGTCTTCCATTCATGCCACTCCAATTTGTGTATTGTGACAAAGAGCAGTTATTACAGAATATTGTGGTTCATAGAGCAGACCTCAGAAAATAATCTATACAAGTGAAAATCAAAGTCAAGATCTTTTCCAAGCCACCTGATACACTGCAGCTCACACCCACAGGGCTGAACTCTGTAACAGCCCAAAGGAGGCAGGCTGCACCTCTCCAGCCCCTGGGTGGCTCCTGAGCTGTGCCACCACCCAACAGAGGCCGGCTGAGAGGAGCCACAGCAGCCAGACCATCCTTGCTGCAAAATGTCCCTGGGGGTTTGTGGCCATGGAGCATCCTCAGGTGCCAGGCATACACCCAGCACTGCCTGCACCTCCTTACAGGGCCCCAACAGCTCCAATCCTAACTCCTAAAAATGCACCTTCCTCAGGCTGCCCTGAGGGCAACAAAAGGTCAACACCAGCAAATAAATGTGGTGAGTGCTTGGGCTGGGATAATGGAGCACAGTAACTGCCTTGTGAGTTTTTAGCAAGTTCCCCAGCATGAATTAGGCCCAGGCTAATTACTGCTTTCCCAAATGATGCCTGGACAAAATTTAGGGATCAGTACAAGCTTAGGGCCCTTCCTGTTTTGGACATGGCCAGCTTGCTCTGGGGACTGGAAGGATTTAGCTGTTGGACAGAAGCTACTTTACTCAAGTTGGCAAAAGCAACGCTACAGTTCCTGTCTGCTTTTATTTACTAGTTTAGCCACAGTCAAACCACCTACCACAGCTGTTGTAATAAATTTTACTCCCTCTATGATCTGGACATGACCAGGCATATCAGGCAATATGGAAAGGGTTTAACTCTTACCCAAAATGTACAGAAGGTAATGGAAAGAATTTCTTTTGCTTCTATTACAATGATCATTAACAACTATCTGAATGCCACATTTCTGTGCAAAGGGAAACTTATCCCCAGGAAGATCTAAAATACCAGTTTTATTCCTTTTACTAAAGGGATAATGGAGAAATCTAACTTTTAAGTAGTGTGATATGACCCAAGAAATTCAAGTGCAGAATGAAGAGCTGCTGAGTCCCAGATGCATCTGTCCTTAAGGCTATTCCTTTATAATTGACACTTCAGATGATTTCAGACCTGGCCAAATGCTGCAAGGGGCAAGTAGTAAGAGATGTGATCCCCAGGTGTATTAATTAGTACCAGCCTATAGTTATATAGCTAAAACATGCATTTTTGGCAAAGTTTTACAGATTGCTTTCAAAAATGGTTTTCCAAAAGCTGATTCTTTTATCCTTTGAAATGAATACAGAAATGTCTGCAGCAGGTCCATGGGGAAAATGGAACAATGGTTTTATTAAGTCTGCTGAATTAGGAACCTGACAGCATTAGATGAAAGGAAAAGCAAGTCTCCCATCTCGACTTAAACTGAGCACACATTCACCCCACAGCTTCTGCAGCCAGCAATTCTGTTTTACTCAGTGAAGAGTAAAGCAATAGGGCAGCTCTGAATCCATCTCTCATTAGCAGTCTGTCTCAACTATGAGCAGTTCCCTGCATCTGTCGATTAAAGATTTGCCCTGCCTTGGTGAAAGGAGCAGGCTCATCGATGAGGTAATGCTTTTTTATTCTAATTAAAGACTTGAGTCATCCTATTATTGTAAAGTCCATGAAACAAAACATGTTTAAATCTGCCCACTTACATCATGTTCAATCCTCTTCCAAAGGAGAAGTAAAAAAAATAAAAGAACTTTTGATTCTGTGTAGTCATAAATTTATCCTGTAGCCTCTCTAAAGGATCTCCTGCCTACTCCTCCTTCTGTCTCAGTTAAGTAAGGACTTGCTGGATGCGCCTGCAGAGTGGCTCACTGTAGCTCCTGCACACCTTCAGTGCTGCCCAGCTCTGCTGCAAATGCCTGCACGTCACGGCCATACAGGGGGGGGAACCAAAAGTCAAGAGTTCACTCAGAGAACTACTGAAATTATTTGAAAGCTGGTGCCAGCTAGTGGCAATGGCATTTTATTCCAGTTCCCTGGTATTACTTGGATCTACAGTTCTTCTGTATACAGAAAAGTCCATGTTAAGTTTTATCACTTTAGTACATTGTAAACAATGAACCAGGTCTGTTAAAAATCCTGTGAAGTCTTTCTTAAAAGCAGACAATCTACTTTAGCAATCTGGTCAAATTCCAAGCTGGGTATTTGCACTTACATGGGTGCAATTCCCTCTGCATTTCCAGTTGAATTAAGTGTTCTTCACTTATGGCCTGATGCTGCAATGAAGTGTTGCATGAAGCAATTAAGTCCTTGCTGCATTTTGCCCCAGGTGTAGTTACATTTGTGTTCTGCTTGAGAACACCACCGGATGGTACACACAGCTGCAACACTACACAGACAAGAGAGCTATTTTCAGCCCTTTGGGCTTAGGATGATGGCATAAACACAAATTAACTATTTATAAAACCCATTAAAGTATATTCAGTGTTCTAATCAGAAAAAAAATGAAGCACATTAAAATAATTACTCAAACTCTTTCCCAAAGGATCCTCATGTTTCAGCTATGTATGCACTGGAATCACTCAAGCCAGTTATGACAGAAACTCACCAATGAACTTTAAGCCAGGCGATTGCTTAAAAACCTGGGGAAATAATGACTGCATAATCTGATGGGACCAGAAATCCAACACTAGGCAGGGAAATATGAATGCATATAAGGACAATACTGGCACAGCGAGGACTCTCACAAGTTTTCCTTAGGTCAGGGAAATGACTATTTCCAAAATAAAAGAAAACACAGAGGAGCCCACTTTAGAGCTGTGACTTGTGTATCCACTCCAAACCCCACCAACAGTGCAAGTTCCCTAGCTCTGATCCCAAGGTACAGTTCTTTCTGACTGCCAGGAGCAGACATAGCAGCAATCACCTGTGCAATATAAAGTGCTTATGCATACAACATATCAACTACAAGCCTGGGAGTACCCAAAAATCTCAGTTTTCCTGAGCATAATTCCATTCAGTCTGCCCTCACAAAGAAAAGCCATGAGAGAAGAGGGCCAAGTCCTTCACATGTCCAGCTCAACTCCCCTGGCTGGAAAGTACAGCTAGGAAAGGGTCTCAGTTCTACTGCTTGGAGCCACACAAGCCTTGGTAGAGTTATGCCAAGAGAACAGGTTTCTGCCACTCAAAAGACATAACACAGGATGAATATGGATGATTCTGTGAGATCCAGCAGCTAAACATGGTTTAATTTTCCATCGTTTTCTTTCAATCATGCTCAACGTTCCATTTGTGGGGGGACAGCAAGATTTGCATTTAAGAAACACACTGGAAGCTGTTCTCATGAGATGGGATTGGCAGCAGAAGAGAAAGGAAAGCCCACTGCATGGGAAAATACCACTCACAAAGCACCTATCAAAACAAAAAGGTTCAGGAGAAATAAACTGGAGGGACTGAATTCCTGCTGACCTGCTTTACTCCCTAGTCATTCAGTTAAAAACAACCCCAAGGAGAGGCTAGAAAGTTGCCCCTAAAAGAGGTTGATACCAGACAATTTATGAAAATTAAGTGAGGCTTTTCCTTTAACTGGGTAGGTATTACAGAATTTTTGCTCTCTTTTCTTCTTTCTCCTCTCTTTGATGGAGAAGAACACTATACCACACTATTATCCTTGGTTTTCAGAAAAATTTCATCTGTCAGTAGAAGACCAAGGGGGTTGTTCACTGGGATGTTGCGAATTGCCAATCTGACAGCAGCTGGATTGGAATTGCGACAAATACTTGTGTCACTTGGCAAAGTGATGGTCAAACATGCCTTGCAACCTAAGCTTGTGACTCAACAACTGACAGAAAATAAAGATTTGCCTGTTTAAATCTCTGAAGGCTTCACAGCTGTGAGCATGGATACACACACTACTAGGAAAACAAAGCTCTATTTTCTCATTCATTGTTTTGACTATCTGCATTTTATTAAAGAAAAAATAACTGTATCTTCTCTCTTCTTCGATGTTTTGACACCTTCACTCCCTCTTAGCTGACCGGGACAAAAAGACAAGTTGTTTTAATGCTGTGTATAAATCCTACTGGATTCAGAGGGGAAGGCAAACATGTACCTGGCTGGACCAAAAGGCAGCTGTGAATTTGCAAGTGGCTGAGGAGTAGGATGCCTGAGGAGTGGCAGGAATACAACCCTGCCAGCCAAGGACCAGAAGGCACAGCAGCTGAACACAAATTTTGAGAAGTTTGCTCCAGACCATCTGTCCAGCAGACAGCAGCTGTGCTACGACACCACTCCAGCCTGCAGAAATTTTCTTCCTTGGACGGGAAAATCCATATGCAAGTACACTGCCCTCACCTATTACAGCTCTGGGCACTCCATCCATAAAACCACTTGGAAAGATGCTAAATGCAGGATTCCCCTTAAGCTGACTTCTGCCACTTCAACAGCCACTCTCAGCTGCCCAAGGTTTCTGGCAGAGGAAGTAAGATCAAATGTTGCCACTCATTTTGTCCCCAAAGACAAAAGGCTGAGGCCATTCCAGGCTCTTCTACCACAACAGGGAAGAGGAAAGGGAGCACTGGGATCAACAACTCAGGAGTCAAACACTAGCCTGGCTGCCATTAGAGGGCTGGGAAACACAAAGATATAGGATGCAACCCAGAAACAACTGATGGCTTGTGTGCCAACCTATCTCCTCCTGCAGCCTGCCTGGCTCTGCAGGCTCTGGCAAGGACAGTGTTGGCTCCTGGCTGCTCATTCCCTGCCAATCTGCTGCTCAAAGCCATCACCCATTTCATCTACAGCCAGGAAAAGCACCAAGTGCTTTAATAATCTCCTCACCAACTAAACCCAGCAACAGCAAACCTCTAGCACTGGAGGTGCTTGAGCTTGATCCCAGCAACAAACAGCTACACAGATTAAAAAAACCTCTGGCAGAAGACACCCAAAAGGTCAGCCCTCACCAGCCCCATTCTTTCCTATTGTCAGGACTTAGCTGTTATCTGTGTTTAAACACAACAGATGCAAAGCTTCCACCTACCCACATGTCTGTATTCTTCAGGAGAGGCACAAATCTGGATGAGAAGCCACCAGGGGAAGCCCTCTGAAACAACAGTAAAGGCACAGAGCCGAGATAGAAACCCTCCAGGACTCACAAGGAGATAGAACTCTTTGCCTAGGGAATAATCACCTCTGTGCAGCTTGCCAGGAAAAACCTATGCCTGAGGAAATACATGCTGTCACTAAAAGATTTAGGGAGGCAAAGGAAAAAAGACGGAAGGGAGGAACTGTGTGTGGAGGAGAGGCTCCTGTGAGGGCTGCAGACAGCTGATGAAGACAGGAAGAGAAAGCTCAGGAAAAGGTGGGTTCTCCCAAAGTGGTGAACAAATAATACCTCAGAAGTTAATTGCAGCTGAAGAAATGCATGCACTGAAAGGGCTGCTGCATGTTTTAACCCATGAGGCAGCCACACTCCTTTTCCAGAATTGCTGCTGCTTTGTTCAGGAGCTGGTTTGCAGACATTTTAATCAGCTGCTGTCTGATGTTTTTTGGAATGAACTGAATACAAGTATTAAATTCAGTTGTTGTAACTCCAAAGTCGGAGGAGAGGGATGCTAAAGCTCTTGGCTTCAGCATACAAACAGTAAAACTCTGTCTTTCATCCACAGATGAAGAGGACAAAACCCAATTCAGTTACTGTGATGTGTTTTTTAGCTTGCTTTAAGATTAGGACCTAGAAATGTGAACTTGATCTTGCTTGGATTAAGTAAAAAAATCCACAAGTGGATGCCTGAATTCCCTATAGAAAGCCAAGCTCTAGGGAACCTTGAGAGCACAGTGGAACAAAGATGGCAGCAGGCAGAAAGCTCCATGGGTAGAGGAACATAGGGCCATACTGGCTTTTTTAGTAATGCCTTCACAGCCTGCACCTGAGCACAGGAGCTCAGTTCAAAAATTCAAGCTGTTAAACCAGTCCCTGGTACCCCCCTGCCATGGGCCAACCTGCCTTCTCCCAGACCATCCCAACCACAGCCCAGAAGGCAGCACAGGCCAGCAGCCACTTCCAGTGGGCATTCTGGACACAGCCAACCCCACTGAGAGGACAGTCATGGTACAGCCATGGCCAGACACTGCTCAGTCAGCCCTGGCCACGGCGCCCTGGTATGGCTGAGCTGGCCGAGCGCTGCTGCTGCTCCGGATTCCTGCTTCACACAGCTCCCCTCATGTAGAAAATATATATGGTGCGGGGTGCTCTGTCCGTTCAGGGATGATTTCTACAGTTCAAGGCAGCTCCTGAAACATGCAGTTTATTTGCAAGGGTAGTGGGTGCAGGAGCTCTGCCTAAGCTGCCACAGCTTAGAGCATGCCCCAGAGAGAGCGAGAGAGCATAGGGGTAAGAAGGAAGAGTAGAGAGCTTAAGAGACGAGAGCTTAAGAGAAGAGAGTTTAAGAGAGAGAGCTTAAGAGAGAGCTAAAAATCTGGTATCTGGTTACATGATATTATATCTCTTCCTATACTGAATATGGTAATATTACAACATCCAATCAATAGAAGACAGAAGTTCTTATAGAATTTACATACGACCTATCACAACTATTACATTACCATACTGTGTTACATTTTAACTCCTAAAAACTACTTCCTAAAGCTACTTTTTTCTTCCCTGCCACGCTGGCAGGGTCTCTCTGACCCTTGGACCTTTCTGTTTGCTGAAGCATCCTCTTCTTTGCTAAAGACATTGTTCAATCAAGAGGGATTCTCCTTCAGCTGGCTAGCTCATTGTTTTTTGGTTGTACATTGACTAACAGCTTGGTATCTTATATTTCAAAGCTAGCTTTCATTTCTATTTCACTTACAGATTTTATATTTCCAGAATCTTTTGCCAAGCAGTCATATTTATAAGGTTTCTTTATTTCATCCTCCCCAACACCCTCACTCCATGCCAACCTCCCTCAAACCACTGGCAAATCACACCTTTTTCCAGTGCAGAATTTTCAACAGTACCATCAAGTTCAGGTGAATAGCTAATCCAACTTGTGTCTCTCTTCCATCCTTCCCTTCAGAGAATTAGCCCCTTTCAGATCCATCGCTCTTGCTCCTTTCATTCCTAAAGGCATTTCAGCTGGAGAAATCCCTGCAACTGAGACTAGCCACACAGTACTATTTTGCAATTTATGAGGAGAATACTTTAAAACATTGTTAAAAGATACTGCAGCTCTAAAAACCTGGATACCAAAGTACCATGGTAGCCTACTAAGGTTTTAAAAATATGTACCTGCAAATGTTGAGCTCTGTGGATTTAAAGAAGAGTGATAAAAAGCAGTGACAAAGCTAAGTCAATATATCTAATATTGCCCCTACAATGGAGAGTTAAATATGTATTTGATTTCCTACTTATAAGAGAATTAAAACCTTTTAACAAAGGAATATTATAATGATTGCGGCTTAAGGAAAAAAAAAAACAAACAAAAAAAACCCAAAATCCAAGAGACAATAACTTTAAAAAAATGCTATGAGATCCTTACAGTGACTTACAAGTCACTGTATACTTAGTGCTAAGAAAAGTGAAAAGAGCCAAAAGTGTACCATTGCTACAAAAGTGATATACTATAATTCATTCCCTTATGCACAGCTGCTATCAAAGGATCATCTTACTCTTACTTAGGAGTGATTTTTCTTACAGGACATGCTCTATCCAAAGCTGAAAAGATTTCCACAAATGTCCAGGAAAACTTACAGAGTACTTGGTGACAATACACTAGAATATAAATATTCCAAACTATCAAGAAAGGCAGAGGGTGAAGAGAAGAAAACATATTTCAATGAATTTCAACACTGTATCCCACAGATGTAATTTAATTTTGAGCATCTTTTATTCTAGGAAGAACCAGGCTTCTGGGGTAAAAGAAAACAAATAAAAAAGGAGGAGGAGTGTTAAACGATGAAAATTTAATCAGAAATATGTATTGGTGTTGACATGTTCCTGATTTGGACAACAAAAAACCCTGTCTTTCTGTGGTTAAGAATCTCAGAACCACCCTGCTAACACAGAGAGAAAGCTTTGAGACACAAGAATCATCAAACAGAGAAACACAAAGCTCGTAGATCATCATTAATACTGACAAAAGATGAAGAGCTGAATTGGCAAGTGAGTTTGCCCACCTGCCATCAAAGAGCATCTCAGACACAGCCTTGAATGTGAGGCAGAGAATCAGCAACACGGGCACGTCTCTTCCAGGCAAAAGGAACCAGACCATTAGGAGCTTCCACCAAGATGATCACCAGCAATACATAACCAGAAAAAAAAAGGCCCCAGTTTAGCATTTTACCCCTAAGGCCAGATATTTAACTGGATATTGGGTGGTTCAGCAGCACAGCAGCAGTGCTGGGCCAAATCCAATTCACAGCCTTCTGGCCCAGGAGGAGAAGTTGTTACCAAATGAAGCGTGCTGACAGCATATGGAGGCCTGTGCTACAGGAGCAGTTTCATCCTCATCCAGAAAGCAAAAACCTGTAAGATCATGCCAAACACATGATTCAATTTAGGTCAGAGCGCTGCTGCTCAAAGCACTCTGGCCACCACTACTGTACGAAATGGATTGGCTTTTTCAGTGCTGACTCTACATCTTTTCAACAGTTTTTCAGGGAGAAAAGGAACATGGATTTTGGTTTTTTTCTCATTTTTAACCTGAATTTACTAGGCACTAGGGGACAATTTACTACTAAACACATTTCTCTATCTGCATCATTTCCTGTTTATTCATTCCCATGCCAAAGTAACTTCAAGCCCATCTGAAGCTCTAAAGCTGTGAGGCTGCAGCTACCTCTTCAAAGCATGCAAGCACCAAACATTTTAACAGGCATAGAAGACATCCTAAAATGGTCTCCCTGAGAGCTGCCCATCCACTGACCACTAAGTGCCTGCCTTTGGCCTCTCACCCAGACACTTCTTACTAGCTGGCACAAAGCTGGGACACAGTGCTGATGTCCAATCTGTTCTCCATTGATGTGAGCTGAAAATACCTTCCATGGTAGCAGGATGAGTTACAAGAGAACAGAAACAATGTAAAATCCAACCTAGGGTTCTCATTTCCACTTTCATGTTTCTGCCCCAACACTGTACATGTGAGAGTCACAATAATAACAATAAATAGATATGGAAAATTCTTTTATAGATAGCCAGCCACTGCTTTAGAGTGAAAAACATCTGACTGCTTAACATGTCATGCTGCAGTTCTGTCCCAGTGAAGACCATACTTCTTATATAAATGAAGTTATTTTGATTTAGTAAGAATTCTGTACTTGGAAGGAATGGAAGCAATAAAGTAAATGAGGATTAAATACCCAATTTTGTCATTCTTTAATGCATTAGAAGACCAAAATAATCAAGAATTTCAAATGCTATGTCAGTCCATGCAGAGCTGAAAAGCAAACTTCTTGCTTGTTTTGGCATAGCAAGCTCTTTACAGCTTCTATTTGTTGCAAGTTGGAAAATATAGCAATGCATTTACTAACCCAATAGATCATTTTCCTATCCAAGAAAGGACAGCTGCTTTTGTAAACATACAATCTAAGGACGATTTTGTGGGAAGTACTGCTTTATCCAACTTCTCATTGTGAATAGTTATTTAAATTTTCAAACTCTCCTTTAACATAACTTTGATGCTGAGTAATTCAGCATGTTTTGTCAAAAGAGTAATATTCAATATTTTCTGGTGATATTCAAAGGATTAAATATTTCATGTAAAAAGGGACACTATCTGGACATCTACAATTAAATATTATTATAATAGCAGGAGCGAATTCCAAACAGTGCTTCCAGTATAAATCATCCTATTTGATCAAACTTAGTGTAGAGGACTCCAGCTTAGAGCCAAAAGTGAATGATCCCCTAGAAATGATTTAATGTCATTGGGAAGAACCTAAAGAAAAGAGGGGTCTGGCTTGTTACTATCAGTTACTGCCTATTGCTATGTAGAAGCATTTTGAAAGCACAGTCTAGAGCCAAGACAAAGAATATTCAGTAGTGGCTGGTGACTGGGTGGCTGAAACAGTCCAGTTGGGTCAGGTAGTGCTTACCGAAGATCAAGAATGGCTACACCTTCTCTACTTGGACATGTAAAGCCTGAGACACCCTAAAAAGTGAAGAAAACTGTCTGAAAATTACTGGACAGGTAAACAAACACAGATACTGATATCAGGAAGTTTTGATTCAATTACTGTTTCTTAAGCTGTAACTGCTTACGCCTTAGTGGCATTTAGCATGTGACACCTTCAGACAAAGGAAAAAGAAAAGCCACAAGTGAGCTCAAAAGCAGCTCCAGATAGTGTAAACAGAGTGTCCAGTGTACTCCAGAACAGCACATCCAGTGGATGCTGGAGAGTTGATGCTTTGTGTTAGAACCCTGCAGTGCCCAGCAAAGAACCTTCTGTAGCTGGGACTGTTATCAAGGCATTCACGATGTCCCTGTCACTTGGATGTCCTGAGGAATGCACTGAGGAATGCAGTGTTTATTCCCTCTACCAAGGCACCTCATTCATGAATTGCAGAGGCCCCTCCTCCTCTGTAAAATTTAGCTGAAAATGGTCAATGTAATAAAAGGCTTGGATGAGGAGACAGTGACATACAACAGCCATATTAGGCTAAAATTTAAATATCTAATTTATAGGATTTTAGCCATACCTGATTACACCAAGAGGGTCTAAAATTTCCTCTTCTTCCTCATCTCCCTCTTTTTTTTTCTCCTCTTTTTTGACATTTTCCACTGATAAAAGCTGTGAGATTAAGTCAGGCGTTTTCTCCTCTTTAAAAAAATCCAACGCCTCATTTTCTTCATCTTCTTTCTCCCTGTCATCAGGCACGTTTTTACCCTTGAAGTCAACGGCACTGGAAGATTTTGTTCCTGCAAAACACAGTAATGGAGGCAAAACTGAGTACACAGGATAACAACTACAGGGTTTTTTATACCTTGCACCTGTTCCTGGTGGTTTTGTTTTGAGGAATGAAGGACATAATCAGCTTCTGTGAAACTCTTTCAAAACACTCCCACCGTTCCCTTTATTCACTATGTGTCATTATGTGTCTGATCTGTTCACTGGTTTAAAGTAGTTGAGAAAGATAGAGGAAATGAACTTTATCTGAGACAGAGCAGCACATGTCAAATCAGCTTATTTATGTTCCTTCTACAGTCAACAGAAACAATAGAATTTCCATGTGGTGATTCATCCCATCCAAATAAAGTCATGTGAGAAGTTTCTCTCTGAAGTGACTTTTTCTCTCCACTGGCTACAGAGAGACTGTAAAAATTCTGCTTAGATGTAGGTAGATAACTTTCACATAGCTAGTTGAGATAAGATCCACTTTTTGATACTGTTTAATTAACTTGGGATAAAATTAGAGCACTGGACAGCATGTTTCTAGAACAGCTCTTCAGTTTACACTGAAAAATGAAGCCTGGAGTTCTAACACCCTTCAGTATGCAAGATGCATCCAACTCAGCAAATTCAGCCAACTGAAACATAAAACTAAGTCTTCTCACCATACTTGTTACATGCAAAGCCCAGCAGAATGAGGAGAGAATGGCTCCTTGCTGTTGAGTTTCTGAATGTCCACATGTCTGGAAGCAATTTAAAATAATGAGACTAGCTAAAAAAAGGCTACTGAAAACTATTGTGGATAAAATTTATGGTTACACCATTTTGACTACTGAAGTAACATGGCACAGGAGACTCATCTCACCCAGCTTTTCACATCTGCATCTACCAAATCAGGGTGAGACTTAGATTATTCTAGAGCAAATTCTGATTAACAGGTCACATTACTTGCACCCAATCTGCCCACAGAATGCAGCCCAGCCTAGTTTACCTGCAGGTGTACACCATGGTTAGGTTAACCAGCAGGCAAAGATCAATCAACATGAACTCTGAATTCTCACTGCAAGGGGTCTGCTTTCAACAGAACACTGCCAGGGTAAAAAACCCCAAACCGAAAACCAAACAAAAACTACTAGAAAACCTTACCACCTGGATCTTGCCAGGTACAAAGCAGCTTTGCCCCCTTTGATTTTAGGAAGCTGCCAATTTCACAGAACTAATCTGGCCACACTTGACACTTCTGCAAAATGGGCTGTTCACACTTATTAGCATCTTGCAACTTAACTTACTTAAAACTAACCCTCCACTAAGAATCCTGCACAGCACCTGGCTGGAGTATTACCTGTTTGGCAGCTCTCAGCTGAATTAAAAGCAGAGAACTCATATGTTCCATTCATTCAGTAACTCCCTAATGTGCCCAAGGGACATTGAAAGGAGCTATATGAATCACTAGAAAAAACAAGAGCTGGACATAAGGCTCAGGAAAACTAAGAAAAATAAATTTAAAATAAATTAAAAAGAAAAAAAGCTACCCAGAGAATGCATTTAACTAATAAAGAATCTGTCTCCTATTTAAATCTTTCTCAGGGTCAATAATTTGCAGGGAAACCAGACAAAACATGGAAGAGTTGCTCACTAAGGGAGACCCTGCACCATCTCTTTAGGGTTCATCTCCCCACTGACAACATATGACTATTTAGCTTTCTAAACTTATATGTTCTGAAGCACAGCAGGACATCAGAGACAGGATAGCACACTGCTTGCTTTGAAGGTGTCTATCAACAGCTCTGAATGAGGCGTGTCCACTGAGAGGAGCAAAAAACACTAGCAAACATGACTGTGCAGCAGTGTAAATGCACATGAGGATATCTTCAGTGACAGCCTTTATTCTGGCATTCTATAGTTTTTGGCTACCTATGGAGCTCAACACTTCCATAAAGCACATTCATGGGAAAGGGGACACTCACATCTCTTAGTTACCTAAAAATTCCAGTAACTCCGGACTCGTTGCTAGGTCCTTATCCTTGGAGATGAATTTCATTATATCATTGAACATAGCTCTTCGTTCAGAGATGTCAGATTCCCCCACAAAGAGAACTTTTCTAGGCAGGAGTGGAAGAGAAACCTGTGGATACTGTGCTGCCAGTCTCTGGTAGAGCTCTTCGATCTCACTGTACTTCTTAGAAACCTGCAATGAAAATGTGTTGCCTGGGTTAATTTCTCTGCAGGAGAGACAGGAGCAGCAAAGCAGCAGCTGAAGTGCTGTGAAACATTAACTGTGGAAACTGAAGTGGAAAACCATGCCTTAGCAAGGAGCTTTATATACAGCCTAGCAAAAGCCTGTTATGTACCCAGTGAATCCTCAAGCATTGTTGCTGGTCTTCTAATTCTGTTATCAAAATCCACTGCTTAATGAAATTAAAGTTCATTGCCAGAATCCATTTGTCTGACTCATCAGCTAATGAAATACTGGGAAGGTCACTGCTCCAGATACTTTTCTGACAGCAGGAATCCTTGTCCACTAAAAGTGATGCCCAGTCCTGAGACAGGAAGGAAGAAAAACCCTGCCTGGGAGGTATATGGTGGAGAAGGCTGCATTTGTCTTTGCAGCATTGTCCCATTCCTCACTCCTAGTGACTTCAGTGCCCTTTGGCTGCTTAGGCCTAAAAAACGGTCACATTTGCTGCCCTGCAGAGCACAAAACCTGAGGGCACAAAAACCTAAGGGCAAAGACCTCAGCTGACCCCTGTCTGTTCAGTTCATCCATGATAAAATAAAAATCAGGAACTTGGCCATGGCCTAAAAGGTTCTTATACAGAGAGAAGATGCCAACAGTGAATGGAGTCATTCCTTCTGTGGACAAAGACAGGAAGCCTAAGGAAAAATAAGGCTCAAGATATTACAAGAAAAGCAACAGCTATGGGAATGTTGGTTAGAAAAGGTGTGACTTCTATGCCACATTAAGTACTGAATTCAGTACCTTAAACCAATACATGAAGCCTGCACACAGACAAACCACTATCTCTATGTGATATTTTAGATGCAGTGAGGGTGACTGTCATGTTCTGCAGTATTACACAGATAATACATTTGCCAAGGCCCCACATGGTCTCATAATCTACTAATGTGTTTCAATTAATACAGAGATGAAAAAACAACCCAAGAAATAGTGCTAGTGGAGTGCACAGGACACAGATACTCTCTTAGGGTCCAGCTCTTATCCTCCTGTAACACGTGTTGCTGAACTCTAGTGGAGTGAATCCTGATTAACACTGCAATATGTGCAGTATTGCACATACTGAGATGGAAATAAAAGATGAAGAGACTCAGGCACCACATCTTGGAATGGAGAAATGCAGAGTTTTCCCAGCAACAGAGTGATAAAAGAAAGTCAACCTAACAAAATGCACAGAAGGGAGATAAACTACAGATTAAAGTAGAATCCCTACATTGCATCTATACAAGGAAACTGAACAGCATCAGGCCCATTCCCAGGCACTGGAACCTGAGAGCATCTACTAGAAACCTCATTTATAGTTGTCTACTAGAACCTGACAATGTCTGGCACAGTTCCTGCACTCTGGGCAGCTATCATGCACCCAGGTAACTCTTCAGCCCAAGATCTGGCCCAGTGGAGACACCTCTCAGCAGCCAGTTGGAGTACTGACGCACACTGCAGATGGTAAGATAGTTTAATCCTGCACATGCAGCCAGAGTGTGTGAGCTGCTCTCCAGGCCAGGGAACAGGCCCTGACAGTAACAGGCACACCTCGACCAGTTCACTGATTCAGATGTGGGCACAAACAGCAATAACCACCTCAGCTTTCACGCTTCCCTGCCTTTCACAGTAATTATCAACCTAGCCAGATGATTTGGAAAAGCATTTGCATTTCAGCTGTACAATGTTCCCTGTGGGTTCAGTGTCCAGTCACAAAAGGCAAGCAGCTCTGTAACAAACATCTGAAACACAACACCCAACCTCAGTTGACAGGGGAATGAAAACCAAGAATTTTAGACTTGTGAAAGCAACAAAGATTAAGTGTGAGCAACACTGTGCTTCACATGTGGGATCTGAAATGCCATTCAGCGATCAAGTACTAAATAAGGGCAATAGAGATGTTCCAGAATATCGTAATCTTCCCATTGAAAGATGCCCCAAGAAAGAGGGGAAAGCAATTCCATAGTTTCTGAATTGCTGTACATTTCTAGTTTGCTAGGTCTCAGTAGCACTCTGAACAGGGTATGATGCCTGAGCACCTCCCAACAATACTGCGTAAGGTCAAATGTCAGGGCAATAAGGAATTCACTGGTGCTCTTTCAAAACAATAAACACCACTACCCTCCAACCAGAAAAAAAAATTAAGTCTGATTTGTGAAAAACATTTAACATCTAATTAATTTAAATAATAACTACAAATTAATTTCTGAAAGCATTACAAGACAGCAGCCAATCAAGATTATGCCAAAACAGTTTTTTAAAATACTCTAATACTGAACTGAGATATACAAACTTATTTCTTTTCCCACTTAATTTTCATTCCTCCTCTATCAAAGTCTGTAAATTATTCATAAATCTCAATTTATGTCTAATTACACCACTGAACCTAAGCAAATGCACACCCTCGCATCCCATCACTAATTGCGCCTTTGTGGATCTGCGTGGGCTTTGAACAACAACGCCGGGAATGCACACGCAACACGGAATACCAAGTGGGACAGCACTGTCTCCGGAGCATGTTAATGCGCTTCCCGAAGCCCGCAGCACACTGTGCAGGCCAATATCCAGCAGTGCCGCGATGCCCTCTGCTGGAACATCCCGCTGTACCAGTGAGGCGTCAGACTGACGGCCAAAACCATTCCCCTAAGCTTACCTGAGCTCAGCGGGGGCCCCTGCAAGCCCCTGACAGATGGGGCTCCTCACCCACTGTCCCTGTGCCTCAAGCTCAGACAACCACAGGCTCCTCAACATGCTCGCTCAGCTCTGCTGCCAGATACACCTTGGGTTTGGTGCTGGGAATGCTGAGGGTAAGGCTGGCTGAACCCAGACTGGTGCACTGAGAATCACAGAATGGTTTGGGTTGGAAGGAACCTTGAAGATCATCCAGTTCAATATGGGAGGGACACTTTTCCCTAGACCAGGCTGCCCAAAGCCCCATCCAACCTGACCTTGAACACTTCCAGGGACAGAGCAGTCAAAACTTCTCAGGGCAACCTCTTCCCATGTCTCACCACCCTCAGAGTACAGAATTTTTTCCTTACATCTAATCTAAACCTTCCCTTCTTCAGCTTAGGGTCATTCCCCTTTGTCAATTGCAGGCCCTTGTAACCAGACTCTCTCCTTCTTTCTTTCAGCCCCTCTAGGTACTGGAAGGGGCTCTAAGGTCAGCCTGGAGCCTTCTCTTCTCCAGTCTGCACAGCCCCAGCTGTCTCAGTCTCCTCACAGGAGAGGTGTCCCAGCTCTATGACCACTTTTGTATCCTTCGTCTGGATCTGCTCCAACAGGTCCATGTCTTTTCTGTACTTGGGACCCCAGAGCAGCAGCACAGGGGCCTTACATAAGTGCCAGCCAGGTTCCACAGAGAGTATTTTCTCAGGTTGAATCCCAGACATCACACAAGCATTCTCACACCTTTTCAGTCAGAAAGCACTGCTTTGCCGCAACAATTCTGGACCCTTTCAATTTGACATCCTCTGTCAATTTTCCAGGAGAAAGGTGTACCAGCACATAACACAAGTAAACCTTTATTTTCCTGGTTATCACTTACACCCCTTTGAAAATCCTTGATGGATCCTATGGCCCAAAATGTCAGGATAAAAACTAAGCACTACTCTAAATCCCATTTTATCAATCCTATTAAGTAAACAAAGTTCCATTTGATTAATATTCAAATATTTTTCTTCTGCTGCCTGTAATTCCTCCAGGTCTTGATCCTGCAGCTATCCTCTCCCCCTCCATGCCTCTAACTGAACTCTGTGAACACTGGAGCTAAACCCCCACCACCTGTAAGTCAGCCTGAGTGCACACACTTCAAGGAGTTCTGTCAAGTCACAATATCAAAGGCTCAATCTGCTTCACTTCAAAAGAGTTAATCATGCAAATACAGCAAAGCATGTGCACATTTGCCAGGTCAAGACCCTATTTGCCTGTAACAATTAACATCCAACACAGAACTTAAAAGAGAGACAGGGATGGGTTGGATAATTTTTTTTTCACTGGGAACAAATAAATAAGTTGAATGTGATCAAGTATAGCTAGAAGTTCAAAAAAAACAATGGGAAGTTCAAAGTTAAAGTCTGAAGTTTGCTGCTAATCCCTTAAATCTCATGCATGTGCCTTGCCCCCCCTCTTCCCAAGGCCTCATGCATGAAAGTACACACCGGAAGGGCTGTAGGATACCAGCCTGGGACTCGCAGCTGTGTGCAGAATTTGATCCCACTCACTATTAATGTGACTTAATGTCTCCTTTCCCTTTAAAGCTCCTTTTACTGCCCCATTTCTGACCTCAAACGTGTCTTCATATGCTTTGTATCTACTGCAGGGATTTCAACAAAATGGAGCTCTTAGAGCTAACTCAAATCCTTCACCAGCCAGCACACACCAGCAAAGAGCATTCTTGATTTTACAGTATTTAATGAAAAACAGGGCTACTGGGACTTTCTTCTTACAAAGCCCACTTCTTAACGCTGTCAGAAAACGGAGATCCAGCAGCTCTGTCCTTTAAAAGAACTAGCTTTGGGTACAAGAATCAAAAGAATCCCTTCTTCCAGAAAGCACAACCCAAGCTTTCACTTGGAAACTTCAATTCAAGCCATACCAGAATTAATGTTGCTCGGTGACCCCGTGGGTATGCATTTTGGTAGATTTTAATTACATGACCACATGCTGTTCTCCCCATCTGTTTTGTCCAGCAGAAGAGCAAAAACTCTAATATTTCTTTTTAATCAACATGAATCCTTAGTGGCTCCTGAACCTATTGCAACACTGAGCATGGATTTTTTCCCCCCTCTCACATCACAGAAGTCATAAGGTGGAGGAATTTATCTTCACAACGCACCTTTATAGTCAGGAAAAAGCAACTCTGATGCACAGATTTTGAGGCCCAAAAAGAGAAGGCCAACATATGCAAAAAGGCAATGATGAAAACATAAATGAATATACACCCACGTACTCATACGTCCCCGCATGTTATGAGAGGAAGACAGTTCTATAGTAAATGCCTCCCTCAATTGTGCTGTGCCTGTCAAACACCAGTAGTTATTTGTTCAGCTTTGAAAAAGAAAAAACCTGACTAACAAATAACTTGTACAAAAGAATCAAACTGGATGCATATGCAAAGAGAAGGCACTAAAGGCTGGGTGGATTTTTAATAAGGCTGGGAAGGGAGAAGTTAATTGCTAAAAAAACTAAGGTGTGGCTAGAAGAAATGCCTCTAAGAAAAGTAAAGCCTTTTCTTTTCATCATAGAAAATGGCAAATCGACAGGAAATAATTAAGTATCACCTTGGTGGCAGTACTGAAGAGAAAACCAATATCCCTCTTTCAGTGGTACAAGAGTATTCTGACCTTTGAAAGAAATGCAGCTGACTTTTCCTTTAATTACCAAATATAACCTTAAGGTTAAGCAGTTCTACAACCCTATTTTAAATTTAGCATTTTTTAAAATTAAAAAATCCCTCCAGTTTCTAAGAATTTAGATCTGAATGTCATCACAGAAGCGAATTTCTTCTTCTGTTAATACTTCACAAACATTTTAATTAGAGATGCCGTGATGCTGATTTTGCGTAGTCCTATTAAGGCTGGGGAATAGGGCACTCTGGATTGCTTAGACCCACAGTAAAGGCTCCACAGGTCAGATCTGGAATCTCTTTTTCATGATTGTCTGTTTTTGACAAAGGGCTTTAACACACCTCTCAATCTTCACAGGATGGGAGGACAGAGCCTCAAACTTCGTCAGGGGAGGTTCAGGTTGGACATCAGAAGGAATTTCTTCTTGGAACAGGTTGTTAAACACTGGAATGGACTACCCAGAGAGGTGGTGGAGTCAAGTCAGGACACGGCATTTGGTGCCTGGTTTAGTTGACAAGGTGGTGATCAGTCAAAGGCTGGATCAATGATCTTAAAGGCCGTTTGCCACCCCAATGATCCTGTGATTCGACCCAGTGTGGCCTAAATCGCATCCCAGAGACCACAGCCAGCTGAGAGGACGCTTCTGCCTTGCTCACCATCCTTTTCCAGGGAGGAGCCGCAAAAGCCGCCGGCGCTGCTCCCGGCGCGCTCACTGCTGCCGCCCAGCGCCCGCGGCGCGCGGTGCACGCCCTGAGGGCACGGCGGGAGCGGCGCCGCCTCTGAGGCCTCGGGGCCAGCGACCGGGCAAGGAGGAGCCACAAAACACGGACCTGGCTCCTCCCCAGGTGGCCAAAACAGAGACAATCCAAAAATCCGTATCCAGAGACAATGAAAACCCTACCATGCCTGCCTGCCTTCTCTAACCTGCCTGTCTCCTCAGCGCTGTGACGCTGGCTCCTTCCTCCAACTTGGCAGTATCAACAAAAGCAAAAAAGATGTCCCCTCTCCCATTCTGCTCCAGAACAGGCACACAGTAGTTTCTTCTTCTTCCTTCAGATGTCTCATCTCACTCTGCTTTGTGGTACAAATCTGATGTGTTAGATTGCTGCCCAGTGTAACCTCATTATTCCCTGCTGCTCCCCAGGGACGTGGTTCTCTTACACTTCACCTGCAAACTGGGGAAGGGTCACAGCTCTCGTTCGTGCTGCTCCAGCATCCAGCAGAACAGGGCACCTCACAGACACTCCAGGTGCAACCCACCTTCCCTGGCAGCCACATGATTGGGACTTCTCTCCAGGTTAAGCCATCTGTCTCAGCTCCCATGACTGTCAGAATCTTTTGGTAAAATGTGACTGAAGCTCAGCTCACCCGATCACAGGCAGCCAGTGGTACCTTGGATGCTGTACTGTATTGTCCTCCCTGTTCCAGCGCAGTGCCAATGCCTTCATGTCCTCTGTCACACCTGCCAGCCTTGCACACACCTACTGTAATTTAGGGTTTCTCAAATGGTACCACACATTTATGTTATGCAAAGTGAGTTCCCCCACCCCATAGATGCTCAGCTACATCCTTTTCCCATCCGACTGGGATGGGAGTTTAGAAAAGCAAATGCAGACATCTCATCATAGAGAGCAGATTGTTCTGCCCAGAAACAGGCATCCCATGCCATCTGAGAGACTTTGGGGTATCCAAGGAGCTTGTGTGGGGCAGGCAAACACCACATAAAATCTATGAGAGACCCACAAACTTCTGAAGGCCAAGTGAAAAACCCCAGGGCACCGCCAAGTGCACATAGTGACTTGTGTGCAATTCTATTGACCCTCAGTCATTTTAGCCTGGATTTGAAGCCCCCCACCGCAGCTGTCTAAAATGCAGATGCTTTCCCTTTATGGTCAAAGAAGAGAGATATTTCCAGAGGATGAGTCACATCATTCCCCTTCTCCCCACTGACCATACAAGCAGGGACAGACTCAGATTAAAATATCCAACTTAGAGAGAGATAAGTTAGGACAGGTGAATCCCTCTGTTCCTTCCAGTAATACATACAGACAAGACTCATCGGAATGAATCGATGGAAAACATTCATCCTCAACCTCCCAGCTCACGGTTTTAAATTACTCTCACACAACAAACTATATAATATATCATATTTAGTCAGCTGAAAAAAATGTAACTGATGAGATAAATGTTATTCTCGTCAGGCTCCACCAGTTTTCTTCTTCATGAAGAATGAAATGTCAGGAGGCCTCACCAGAGGAGAAATCAGGAAGGTTAATTTCACTTGAGAAGAGCAACTGAATGCTGAAAATCCTCCCAGAGAGAGCAGACATGGAAACACACAACCCCAGCAAGCAGGGGGGCCTCAGTATTAAGTCTGTTCCTCCTCTTTTATGGACAAGCTGTTTTTATCAACTTATTCTTAAATGACACAAAATGAAGTTAGATTACAACGGCCCAGTTTAACACCTCAGATGTAGTCAGATTCTATCTTCCACATAGCTGTGTGGGAATATTACATAATATAAGCAGGCATTGCTGCATGAAAAAAACCAACTCCCTTCAGGTGCACATCCCCTTCTCTTATCTGCCCATGTCTGCCCCTTCCTTGTCCTAAAACAAACTTTAATGAGGCTGTGCAACTCAGAGGCTCAAGGAATAGGTGTAAATCAGTACTTAATAACAACTCCCAAAACACCCATTTTTAGCCAGGAGCAGTTCCTCAGCTGATGTTATGGAATAGCCACATGACACTGGCACACAAAGGGAAACACTGTGGGAGCAAGAACAAGCAGCCAGGGATGAGGGAGACTCCTATGCCATCATTGCTGCTTTATACATAGCATAAGGTGTGGAATAAAAGCAGGACATCTCATCAAGCATCTCTTTATAACACTGACAGATGTTCATCTGCAAATCAGACTATTTAAATAGGCTTTTATCAATTATCTTCCATAGAGTGCAAGTTACACTACAGGTCATGGTCTACCAGGTAACCACACACTCACATCACTCTGACATTACAGTTATTGCCAAAACATCTGAAAAAAACAGATGTTCACATGATGCAACAGGCTGTGTCCTTTTACAGACAATGGACAGAGAAATGCACTTCTTGGGAGTGGTTAAGCAGGCAGCTAAAAGAAGATCAAATAAAACACCCTAAAAGCACCTTTCTCCATCAGCTTGAAAGACGGTCCCAGGTGCAACAGCTTAAAGTGGATGTGCACATGCCATAGATGAGACTAACTTTCACCTGTTTTAAGTCACGTGCTGTGTTCTCAAAATTTTGCACTGCAGGTATAATGGAAAAGACAATCCAGCTCAATAATGTTTTGTACAGACACTTCCTTGTAAAACTCTCTTACTAAGGATTTTAAAAGCCATGTCAAAGTAACAGGTCCTTTCAAATAAGCTGTTAGATATTTATTTCATGCTTATGGACCAAGTCTAGTACTGATACATATATTGGAAAAACTAATTTGTAGCAGAACTTTCAAAAAGCTTAATTGGTTTCTGTTTGTTGATCCATACTGAAAAATGCCTTAAAGGCAACAACACTCATTATCACTTCTAGCTCCTGGAATAAAAAGTGCAATTACTGTATGTACAATGGAATATACATAACAGAATAGGAATTACAGAAATGTTACAGACTGTGTTGTCCTACCAAGGACCTTGATCTGGAGAGGCTGTGATTGATGACAAAGCATCTGCTACATCACAACAGAAATAATCAAAGCTGATTAAGAAAGTGATCACTAACACAGCTCTGATTAGATATTTACCATAAATTGAACCACATCTTCAGGCTTGTGCTTTGCTGATTTGAAGGCAGCCAGTCGGGTAACGACGACAATGTGATACTCGACATGGCCAGACATCATCTTCCCATGGACTTCCTGGTATTCTGGCACTGACAAATCCAGCCCTGTGTGTGTATTCTGAATTTGCCTAGGAAAGAAAATACACAGAGTTCAGGAATTGGCACAAAGACTTTTAACTGTCCCTCTCCCAGGATCCAGTTAAAAGCCCAAGAAAATCAGTGCAAAGGCTTTCATTGGAACAGAACATCAGAGAGACCCAATACTGCTCCTACTCTGCAACAAGACAAATTGGGACACAGCCTGTATTCCATGACAAAGCACCTGCCACAAGCCACTACAGGCAACATGCCAGGAACACAGCATTTCTGTGAAGAGATGCAGATTCATTCAGAACAGGACTTCACTCGCAAAAAATTGAAAGTGCTCTTACCCAGCATGGCAGGGAAAAGATCCCATGATCTCTCATCAGGTTTATTTTGAGAAAAAGGTCTGTTCATTGTGACTCCTGCCAAGCCCTACCCACCTCTCCTTTATCTAAGGACATTCCCAAGAATGACAGAAACAATAGCTGAAAGGGGCCATGAAAGGAAGAAGCAGCTCCCTGGAGCACAGGGACAACTTGAGGTCAACACCTTTGTGAAGAGCCAACCAGGGAACTGGATTGAAGCCTGAAATGCAAAGGAAGCTGCTGGAGCAGTCTGATGGGCCAACCATAGTTTCCATCTAGGAAGGGCCTTTAGGAAAATTAGACAAACATCTATCAGGACTGAGCTGGTTAAAGGAGGACATGATCCCTCAGAGCTGCCTTGTGGTTTTGACTGATATCCAGTCTTGTCAAACAGTCTAAAGGGCACACTAGCCAAAACATCTTGGCTTTCCCACAGAAAATACTACTGGAAAAAGAACTACCTGTCCTTTCATACCCAGTTAAAGAAGACAATCACAGCATTAACTTCTGAGAGTTACCAGCAGTCAGAACCACCCCACAGCTCCTCTTGAAGGAAAATGTAACAGGGGACCTGCTGCTGCAGTTTACTCAATGCATTATTTTTTTCTCCTACCAGCTTCAGATCCACAGAATTGTGGTGTCACCCTCCCCCTGGATTGCCACACAAGGAAATATTTATGATGTTTTTGCAAGAGGAATGCCAGGATCATATCAGAGTGCTCACACATCAAGAGGAAGACCAAGCATCTCTTGTTGGAGCATTAAACAGTATGTTTAATGAAATAAAGTCTGTTTCAATAGCCTGAAAACCAAAACTGATCAGAGTTCCATCTCTTCCCCAAAGGTTACCCTATGCCAAGTCACAGCACACTTGCTGTCACTGGAACCAAGTATTCTGCCAGAATTAGAAGTTTATCATCCAGAGGATTGAATATCCTCAGAACAAATCTCTGAATACATCCTCCCTATGTGCGAGTGATTGTTTTTTTACTGAAATCAGAAGGGACTGATTAAAAGAAAACCAAATAGGATCACTAAAGATTTTTTCTGCCTTTTTAAACCTTAACCATGAGGATTATCAAGTCCCATCTACCCTGAATCTCCTGTGGATTGCAGAAGTGTCTTGTGGAATTATTACCTCCTCCTTTAGGAAGTTTAGATTCATTAACACAGGTGCCTTTTCACCTAAGGATACATGATGCATAAAACTTAATATACAATTTCAAGAGGCTCAAAGAATCTCATTTTAAAGGAAGTTTCAAAAGACTCCTCTCATCATGTCAAAACTCAAATCAGTTCTTATGAAACATGAGCTTCACCAAGAAGGCAACCTCTGAATCTCTAATGCAAAGTTTGAATAAAAAGTCTTTTAAAGAGAGTATCTCGGGAGTTCTTGATAAATAGGATAACAATAAACAAGGGCACAGACCCAGTTTTGTAGCCAATCCTCTTTGCAAGCCATGTTTAAAATATCAGAGCTTTAACAACAACTCTACCATGTCCAGTATTTTGATGATGCTACTCTGTCTGCTCCCATTCTGTTCTCATGTTCAGCCAGTCAAGAACTTGACTTTACACATCCAGACAAAATCCTGTTCTCAGTTACACATGGTTGGCTCAGACACAGGACCAGTAGTGCCCATGTGTGAATACACAGGTGCCTGGCTATCACACAGCAACCTGTGGCACCTGCAACTACAATCATCTGGAGTGCTGCCTCCTTCAGTGGCAGCCAAAATGCTGACTCAAAGGGCACCTGCCAGTAAAATCAGCTGGATCTGGAGTTTTTCAGAATATACCTGCAGCAGAGGATATATGCTCTTATAAGAGACTTGCAGATCACAATTGCCTTAAACACTGTTAAGATCATCAAAGGACTTTGCCATTATGGCAGACTGCATAAAGAAGCAGCCCCTCATCTGCAACCACCAATAACCCCACCCCAAATCTGCCCCTGTGAATTCCTGAAAATATGGACAGTAAATTAAGCCACATGATGGGGACTTGAGATAAGATAAAGGTGGTACTATTAATCAGATTATCTCAAGCCTAAGGAGAGGTAAACAAGGCTGGGGGAGAAGAGTATATCACTGCAAGGAGTCCATGGGAAGGCCAGCTCAGCAGCTGTGCTGAAGGTCAGCTCTGACTGGAGGAGACCACAGTCCACTGACTCAAAAGAAGAGACATACTGAGCACAGGACATTCACATTCCCATGTACGCCTGAAGGTATTTATCCCTTCTGATGGGGCACAACAAGCTCAACAAGAGGCAGCTGTTATGTCTTGAAAGGTCATAAACCAGCAAAGAGACCCACAGCATCCTAGACTTACTTCTAGGGCCTTCCATCAGAGGACAGTACATGACTCAAAGTGTAGCAAAAGACAGTAGAAAACTTCCCTCCTGCAGGGGGGGTGCTCAGGCATTCCCACATATTCCTGAATGTATATTAAGTCCATATATATATACGGTGTTTTGTGGGACCCCTACCACCAAAAAGGGTGAAGAAGGACCAACAGAACAACACTACTGAATCCAAGGTGAGAGATTATCTTTCTCCCCCCACCCTCTTTTCTGTGTCTTTCTCTCTCACACACATTTTACTGTTAAATTCACATTATCGATTTTGGCATATGGTCTCATTTGCATGCTAATTTGGGTAGAAACATCTCTGTCTAATAATCACAATAAGTGGATCTTAACAGCTCTCCAGATGTGCAATTGCTCAGAAGTTGTGACTGCGACTAAGGCAGCTAAAAGGTCTGCCCCTTGTACTCAGGACTTGTACTTACTAAACCAGGGAAGTGTGTGAGTTACCAGTCTTTTAAAGGATGTGCAGATGTGGCGCCTGGGAACAGAATTTAGTGGTGGACATGGCAGTGCTGGGTTAATGCTTGGACTTGATGATCTTAAAGGTCTTTTCTATCACAAATGAGTCTGTGATTCTACTTCTGTTAACATAGTGTATAAATGACTAATTAACCTGCTTTTCACCTCTAATATAAATAAAAGGAGTAATGACCAGTGAACCATCCTCAAGTGGCCTTGTTCAGCTGAAAAGAGCAACCATGTACAGATGTTCTGAGATGACACAATGACAACTTTACTGGAAGACCTGCTGCATTAGAGAGTTCTAAAAATGTCATGAAGTTATTAAGTACCTTATCTATACCCAGGGGTTTTCTTTTAAAGTTGTTAGAAGTCTGCGCTGAAATGTCACGGAAAACGATTAGAGGGAGGGGGAATAGCTACATATTTGTTTGTTTGCTTTAGGCCTTATGATCACTTTCATCATTATCTCCTACAGGAAACTCACCCCTATTATCTCTTCCATAGCAAAGGATTTCTTTTTAAATATAAAAGTGATTCTAAATGAACAGAAATCAGCAGGGAAGCTGAGACAGACAGAACATACTATCCAAAGTGCTCCCTAGTTCTTCTAATGCCTTCAAAATAAGCAGCCTTAGTGTTTTAATTAATTAAATATAGTTATTGTTATTCAAACAGAACCAGCACCTGCAAATCCCAAGACAGAGTATAGTTTCACTGCATTTTTCACATCAAACACAATTATTTTTACACTTGTAGCTTTAAAAAGTGCAGCAAAGGAGAAACCTGGTTGTTTAAAATGGGCACACAGGTTTACTGCTTCTACTCTTTATTTGAATCTAGCTAATCTCCAGTTTACACTTCTGTCAACCACAGAGACAGTTCACCAGAGACCTGGGCACATGGTTAACCTCCCTAACAGGAATCACTTCACCCAAATACAAGCAGACCAATTCATACCAGTAACAGTGGTGTGAATCAGATCATTGCACAATCAGATCATGCAGGATTGGCCCAGGACAGAGGAGGTGGAGACAATAAAGGTCAGCTGAGCAGAGCAGTTTCCACAGTTCAAGGAAGAGCTAGTTTTTCATTCCTGTTTTTTTTTTAATTGCATATAATAATTAAATAATATTTTAATTTTTCTGCTTTCTGTGATGATGAAAGGCCAACATGGGGTGGTTGGCGGAGGGGGGGGAATAGCCACTTTAAGCAAGAAAGTAAAGTTATAGATGGACGTGCTGTGACCAGAGAAACATTTATTCCAGTGTCTGTGTGGCCAGGAGAACAGGCTCTGTGTGTCCTGCCTTGATAAAGTCAGCCCTGCCAGCAGCACCCTGCTCCAACAACCTCTGTTCACAGGAGATCTAACTGTGACATCTCTGGTCATAACAGAGGGAGAAAAAAATATACAACTAGTTTTATTTATTAAGTGAAAACAAAATACTTACCGAACAATTTATTTCTCTGTATAGTCTAATTACAAGTATACAGACTTTACAGGCTCCCCAGAGCAGTGGTCACAGCACCAAGCCTGGCAGAGTTCAAGAATTGTTTACAGTTCCTAGGGGTGTCCTGAGCAGAGCCAGGAGCTGGACTCAATGATCCTAATGGGTCCCTTCCAACTCAGCACATTCTATGATTCTACAATACATATTACCACAGCAACTTGGAATCCTATTTCTAAAACAAGTATGTATCAAGAGTGGGAAAGGTGACAACAATACACCTATTTTACCTCACAAGCTAGAAAATGTGTTCACTTGCTAAAGCCTTAATCCCACACATACATATTTACCCAGTTTAATCACTGAAAGCATTCCAGTTTCAGTGGGACAATTTGCAAGAGGGTCTTTTTCAGTCTAACAACTGTAAATAAATCCAGGTGTCTGGGTTTCCATTTCCAAGGCTAAGCTTAATACAAAGTCAGTTCTACAAAACATCTTAGTCACATCAGATACATTTGAAGGCCACTGCTCCAAAGGAAGCACAGCCCAAATATAGCCAAACATTTAAGGATTAAAAGAATGGCTTTGAAGTGAAAGTGACTGAAATAGTCATTATTTATGTCCTAAGAAGTAAGGAGCTTGCTGAATCAACACTTTTGCTTCTCATGTCTCATCTGATAGGAAACTGCTTTCCTGTGGTCTCAAACACCTTGTAGACTGGAAAAAAAAAAAAAAAAAAAAAGAGAAATCTATCAATTTCCCTATAAAAGACTGTCAAAAGCATTTTCTTTGTGAGGCATTTCTCATGAGGGTTTCTTTACCACATCTAGGAAAAGACATGGTTTAGACATTTAATGCAATGGAAGACAGCACAGACTTCAGGACAGTGGGAAAGGAGAATAAACTCATTTTGCCCATCCCTGGGCTACCATCTAGAGTGGGCACGAGGACCGGGATGCAGGGCACAGCAGCAGGAATGGCCACCATACAAAGCACTGCTGACACCACGCCTCAAAGAGGCCACCGCACGCCCCAGGATAAATCCTAATTCCTTCCGACCCACCTTGAAAACACCGACAAGGAAAAGATGTTCCTGGCAGGCCAGAGCACATGCTGGGCCAGTGTGGACGGGAAACGACCCGAAGTTATCACAAGAGGAAAGGACACACAGGACGGGCCAGGGATCTCCCCCGGCTGTGAAATGCAGCAAAACTAGAGAACAGCTGAAGTGTCCCGGGCTCAACCCACGCAGCACCACCGGCTTCCCCTCCGCTCCGAAATTCCTCAACCTCCGCCGCCCCGCTCTCCCTCCTTCCCCCATCCCCTTGCCCCTCGCTCCCTTTCCGCGCCGTCCCGCCGAGGCGGATGCGGCAGCGCGGCCGCTCTCCCGCTCCGTGCCCGGTACCTGGTGGTGACCAGCACGGCGGGCGCCGGGCCGCGCTGCTCCATGGCCGCGGGAGGAGGTCCCGCCTCCCTTCCCGGGGCTGGACCGGCCGCCCTGCCGGATGTCAGGCGGCGGCTCCCGTGCAAAACGAACCAGGGGAAGAAAACGTCCGGCACGGGGAGGAAAAGTAGGGCGCTGCTCGTAGTCGGCAGGATTCGAACCTGCGCGGGGAGTCCCCAATGGATTTCTAGTCCATCGCCTTAACCACTCGGCCACGACTACACCGGCGGACGCCCCTTTTGCCACGGGAACCCCACTAATTTATCCCCGCACTTCCTCTTCCTCCCGTGACTGAAACTTCCCCCGAGCCTCGGTGCATCCCTGGGCTCTTCTCTTCCTCCTCCTCGCTGGAAACAGCTCTCACACATCTTCCTGCCTTAAAACAATAGGCAGGGCACTGCTTACCTAACCCCATGTCGGGGGAGCGCCAGCAAGGCACAGCCACCCCACAGCCCTGGCCACACACCTCGGAACGGCTTTGTGCTCGGAAGTTTTTATGGGGAAAGAAGAGGAAAGCAGCTGGTCCCTCTGCTGCCCCTCAGGCACCCGCGGCCGGGCTGGGCAGCCCTGGTTTGTTTGCAGGCTGCTGGGCGCATCTGGGCGCTTGATTATCCCGGGGCTTCTCTGAGCTGGTGTGCAGAGCTCCTGCACGGAAGCACTTAGGAAATAACTTCGCACCGGGCTCAACTTTGTGGAATCACAGGATTACAGGGTCGTTCCGGTTGTAAAAGACCTCGAAGATCATGGGATCCAATCGTTCACATATCCACCATGCTCACCACTAAACCATAACTCTAAGTGCTACATCCACATGTTTTTTGAACACTTCCAGGGACAGCAATTCCGCCACTTCCCTGAGCCGCCTGCCCCAATGCCTGAACACCCTTTCAGTGAAGAAATTTTTCCTAATATCCAATTTAAACCTCTTTTGGTACAACTCGAGGCTGTGTCTTCATCTGTCACTTGTTACTTGGGAGAAGAGACCGACTCCCACCTGGCTGCTCCCTCCTTTCAGGCAGTTGTAGAGAGCGATAAGGTGCCCCCGAGCCTCCTTTTTCTCCAGGCTAAACAGCCCCAGCTCCCTCAGCTGCTCCTCATTACATTTGTGCTCCAGACCCTTCTCACCAGCTCTATTGTCCTCCTCTGGACAGGCAGAAACTACAGGAGATGCCAGGGAATATTATAAATGTGACAAATACCAGATGATGACACTGTATCAATGCAGCCGGTCCCCGAACAGGCTCAGCACCCCAAATGGGTGTGCAGCAGCGTCCACAGAGAGAAGCAGCCTCTGAAAGAGGACCTAATGAACAGATTAGGACTTTTCACCCCAGAAAGGAACAGCTGGAGGAGTTTGGGATGTGATGAAAATCTGTCAAAATCAAGAGAGGTCCAAAGTGGAAGACACAAAACAGTCTTTTGATGCTTGTGGTGAAACAAGAAATGTGGAGCGTGAAACCCATGAGTCAAAACAAAAAAAGGGAGACTTCATAGGTGGAGTTTCTTCCTAAATCCCCATTGTTTTCTCTCCCTGCCATTAAAAAACTTTTGTTAAGCAGAGTGTAAACACTACCACCCAGCTGCAGCCTTTCTGGCACAAGAGTTGCAGTTGCCAGAAGTGCTGCAAACCACTGGCAAGTGCTTTTGGAACATGAATCATTCTCATGTGGACTCTGAAGGGTTAAAAAGCCCTGGGCTGAAGTTCGGGAAAGCACAACGAATTGCTTCTCTAATGGCATTTTTATCACCAATTGGCTTCCTGGATAATCCAGTTTATTCAGATAGTAACAAGGAGTAAGTGGCTGGCAGTTTGCTAAGACAGCAAAAATAGAGCAGGACCTGAGCCATGAGTTCCCACTGTCATGCTTGCTGAGCAGATGTTGCCAAGTGCCTGCTTCAACAGCTGGGGATTTTTTTCCCCAAAGAGAAGTGTCTGCTTGGCCCCAGTAAGCTGCTTCTCTTTGTCCTGGAGAGGTTGCATGTACTATGTCTGTGTGCTCATGAAGAAGTCCAAGCACTGCCTGTTTATCTGATTTCCTAATAAGTCTTGTAATATATGGCATTTTTATAACTCCACAGCCTGTATCATCATAACAAATGGATAAAACAAATGGATAAGTTCCTCAGTGGTGCTAACCTCTGAAGTTATGGAAGTAATCACTTGGTTTTCTCATGAAGTTAGGGCAGGATCTTTCATCAGATGGTGACTGTGAAAAGTGAATGTCTGCATAAAAGGTGCACACAAATCAAACCTGTTAGGAGAAAACTAATATGCCAATAGAGCTATCTGCAGGAGCTGAACATCAACTTGCCTCTTTCAGAAGCAACCTCCTAGAATACTTGGAGTTTGATTCCCACATTGCTTTGGATGCTACACAAAAATATTTTCCACTGAATCCATTTTTTGACTCAGTTATCCCTGGAAACCTGCAGGGGAAAGCCTGTGGGAGAATGTGCAAGGAATCTGAGAACCAATACCAGTAGCAGTCATCACTTATAAACTTATGTTTTCCTACCTACTAGTTGGGTTACCCTCAGCCGTTCCTCTCTCCTTCTTGGTCTCCCTTGCCTCCATTCAATTGTCTGTGAGCGAAGGAAAGAAAAGGTAACTCTGAAGCTTCAGGGCTGTTTTCTTAGGGATTTCTGGCTTTTTTCCCTACCTCTTAACTCTGCAGTACTGACTGGTATGGTAGGTTGCTTGACTTATTGTTATCCATTCTTTTTCTATTGTTTTTTTTTTTTTTTTTCCTTTCTGTATCCTCAGCAAACTGAATCAGCATATTCATGCAGTTAGTGTTTACTAGCCTAATTTATGCTTAGCCTCTGTAATAAAACTATGAATTAATTTGCATAGAATAATTGCCTGAATACAAACCAGTGCTCTTTTACTGCAGGTATGTGTAGTACTGCATTAGAGCCTCAGTGGTTTCTGCATAGATGAGGCAAAGCCAAAGATGACTGCTCCAAGTGGGAAAAGATACTCAAAGAAAAGGAGGTCAGTCTGATTTCAGTCAAAAGTCTCTAGAGAATGAAGGAAAAGAAAAATGAGTGCTAGACAAGTAATTAAGCTCAGTAGGAGGTTGAAGTTTTATTTGTGTTCAAGATGTTTGAGCATTGGGAAGTTTCTGTGTGAGAGGAACTCATTCTGAAAAATTGTATCGTCCAGGAAGCCTAAGATAATAGCTCTCCCAACACAGAGGTAATGGAGAAGCCAGGTTTTAAACAAAGAGTTTATGGAGAGATTCATATAACCTCTATAACTAGAGATGTAGCTGTTTCATGAGTCAATGGCTGTTTCTGGTTTTACTGTCACCATCATAAAAAATCTTTTAGCTGTCATTTCACAGATATAAAAGGAAAATGAGATTACTTACTCTCAGAACTCAAAACTCAGATACCTACTATAAGTAAATCCCAACTGTAATACAATATCCTTATAAATTTCATGATTCTGGGACACCTTTTGAACATTTGGGTTCACTAATATGGTTCTGCTGGTCTGGGATTACCTACTACATAACTATTTTATGGCCTGTGTCCTGGGCTGACTTCCATAATAACCTTTTTTTTACACTGACATAGCCTAGGTTTCCACTTTACCCAGTGGCTTATCACTTTGTGCTATGAAACATGAATATTTCCCCTCAGAGCTACTATGTCTGGCACAGGCAGGGCTCTGAGAGCAGAGGGCTCCTGGAGGCTCAGCAGCAGCTGGCAAATGAGCTCGTACAATTTTCCCCACTTCTTTCTTCCCTTCCATGACCAATGTTTCTACTCTCCTTCCACAGTACCTCTCTGGTCTTCTACCCAGTGACTACACACAGGAGCAGGAACTGCAGGTGTTTTCTTCAACACAAGGAAAAGCACAGAAGAAGAGTATAAAGGTGTTACTTGTGCTTGGGTGTCAGCTCTTACCAGGTGAGGGGGGCATCCCCTGCCTCCCTGCACTTCTCTCTCATCAAGTCTCTGCCCTGCAGTGTCAAAGATCAGGAAGACCCAGCTTTGAGCCTTCCTCCCAAATCCTGCTCACAGAGACTCAGCACAGGCCCACGGTGTGTGGATATTACAGATCCAATGCCTCAGATGCTCAGCGGAGGCTGACTTAGGCTCAGGGACTGCACATCAGCTTTGTTCCGGAGTGGTTTTTCTGTCCACTAGAGAGCACTCAAATACCGCCTATAGACCAGGGATGGGCCGCTGGCGCTGACTGCAATCCCCAGCTGTGTCTCGTTGTGCTGGTTTTGCCTGCAGTAGAGTTAATTTTCTTCATAGTATCTGGTAAACCATGACACTCACCCTTCTGGGAGCCGACTGCCCAGCTCCTGTCTGGCACCATTCACTCGCACACACAATCCCACCAGCTCCAGTGTAACCCTCAGCTCGTGCTCAAAACCTGACTGGGGCCAGTTACACTGGCATTTTCTACAGAGCTGAAGTCAGTCAGCGATGTGTTTGCAGTTAGGACTGATGTTTATATTTACTTTTGATAGAAAATTTACTCCCAATAGCTAAACTTTCACTGACACATAGCCCAGAGGAGTTTTCTCATCCACCTGCCTCAGCATGCACGGAGGGACTGAGTGGTATGAAAAAGGGGAAGAATCGTCACCTGTGCTCAAGGACTGCTCACCAGCCATCTCCTACAGGCACTGAGGTGCCACAAAGGGTTAAAGCAAGGAAGAAAAACCTCTCAGAGACTGTTAAAATATTGAGTGATTTGTGGCTGGGGTCTGTTCCCTCTGTTCGATGCAAACGGACTGCAGCCCTACAGTTTAATCCCTCTCTGTTCTTCGCAGGGGCACAGGGAGATGAAGGGTCTCCATCTGGGTCAAGGTGTGACCCCATGAACTCATCCCAGGGTCATGTCTGTCTCCTGTACACTGAGCAGGGACCAGCTCTTGCAGCAGCACATCCCTGCCTGGGTGTGATTCTTGGCAGCTCATGGATTTGCTTTTCATCTCCCCCAGAGCAGCAGGAGAACAACAGTGAGTTTATAAGCCCAGAGGGAATTGTCCACCAAGTTTTGAATCCCTGGCAGAGGACTCTAGCTGTAATCATGGCAAGATGAGGGGAAATCAGAGCCCTGCTTAGGGTATAGTAAATAAAATGTGGGAGGAAAAAGCAAGGGCAGAGGAACATAGTTAAAAACAAAATAAATTGGCTGTGGAAACCCAGTTTAAAAGTTGAACATAAAACTTTTTTTCAGCCTTGATTTGGGAGAAATGCAATATAATTTCATTACTGAAAAAGGCTGTGCTAAGATTCCAGTGAGATGATCACTCACTTATCACTCCTAACACTATTTGTTTTCAGATGACAATTACAAAACCCAGATGTGAACCACTAAGAGATTTTATATTAGGACTGGGCTTCTCAGTGAATTTCAAAGGTAGCCAAAATGGTAGATTTAAAGTTCACACTTGTTTTGTGATGGGGTAAGGTTGTTGATAGCCTGTCATGGCAGTCTTTTAATCTACACACCTCCTAAACTCAGTATAGATTTATTCTGGAGAGAAGGCAGCAGAGTTATAGAGCTGTTATTCATTATGTCTCATGCTTTTCTTCCTGCTTTAACCTGTAATATGATGAGCCACATGTCAGGAATAATCTAGTAGAAAGCATAGGTAATCCCTGCTGAAAAATAAGCCTGGCTCTTGACCTGCTGCAGCCTTGGAATTAAAATTCCACTTCTCTTAAGTTTGGGGGTCCTAGGTAAATCATGGATAAGTTTCATGGTAGCCAGTGAGGAAAAAAAGACGAGATTTTCTGGATTGCGTCAGTTTAATAAAACCATGCCCTAAAATACAGAAAATTGTTTATATTATTCAAAAATCACATCTGCAGTAGACAGATACAATATTTTTTTCCCCCCAAAGAAACAGTAGGTTTGGGGTAGTTGAATCTTTAAATAGCAGCAATGCAAAGTATTTCCCCAGTCCAGGAAAGGTGAAGGAACAGTCAATAAGTGCACAAGTCTCCAGGTATGCTCCTAAATATGTTTCTCAAGTCCATCTTCACCACAAACCTGACTGAAGCTGGTGCACAAGGATTTTACCTTGATTTCCCTCACTCCCACCAAATAGGCTCTGGAGGTGTTTATGTTTGTGCTAAGTTATTTGGTTGGAGACGAGCGAGAGCCCCAGGTCTGCTTGGTTTGAGTGCTGGCTCCTAGTTGCTCATTACCTGTGTGAAATGTGAAAACTCCCTTTATGAAGATTCCTAACTGCAAGAGTACAGGCTGAGATTCATGGAGACCAGGCTTCTCTGCTGAACTACCCACCAGAGCACAGTGTGAAACATTCAGGTTAGAACTGGCCAGGTTTTCTTCCTGGATTTCCTTTTAAAATTAGGAAACCTTTCAGGGTCATTGTTGGAACAATTCCTCCATTTTATGAGTGATTCTGGACCTGACTGAAATTCTCCCAAAAGGAAAAAAATTCAACTTTCGGAATTAGCAAGAAAAAGAGAAAGGGCTGGGAGGTGAGGGGGTGTTAGTATGTTATTCTTCAGCACCTCTTCCTAAAAAGATATATGCAGTTGCTCCATGTATCTGCCAGTCTCACTGTCTGCTCCCCACTGACAAACTCTGCAGTAACCCAATGACCCCTTTTAACCAAACCCAATGGAGGAGGAAATGGCTGGACAGCTTTCAGCTCCTCCAACAATTGTAAAAACCTGGCAGCTCGATAGGTGAGAGGCCAGGATTTGTGTCCCTCTAAGGGAAAGGCTGAGGCATAAACTCAGCAGATACCTGTTTAATTTGGCTCAGTAGCTTCTCGTGTACCTCCAGTGTGTGATGGAAATAAAATGGAAGTAGAATGCAGGTTTTTGGTAAACTGAGTCGCGCTGGTTCTGCTGCACTCTTTTCAATCCAAGATAACTAATTTGGCAGATGCCATGAGAGAGATTTCAATGGCCCAAACTTTTCTAGGTGACAGCAAGCCAGGATAGAGTGACCCAGTTTTCCAAGGAGATCCGCAAGATGCCTCTGTCTCATAGCACAGCCAGTACAACCCATCTCATCAACCAGTTGTTCATACACAACTGTGGTTGGAAGGTGAACATCTTTCCAGGTCAGTGGTGCTTCTTCCAGGAGCTGAGTTTAGCTCACGGGTGTTTTACAACAAGTATTTTTAGTCAGATGCTCAGACTCTTACCTAGAAAGTGGCTGAGAGATTCTGAATTTCACCAGGTCATGGACATGGGTATTTAAATTCATGTTTTTTAATGAAGATATTTGTGGTTGCAATTGTAAAGGTGTTATGAAGCAGTAACAATGTGCCTATCCAGTTTCACACAGTGAGATTATTCTTGCTTAAAATTAGATTTTGACCTGCTCAACATCTTGCTCTGTGTTGATCTGGTAGACTTGCTTTGTAGTCAGTGGACAAAAGGAAAAATTCTGGCCCAAAGAGTGGCACAGCTGATGTGTCCAACAAATCTCATGTTATAGGTCAAGTGAAATAAATCTACTCTAATTGCTTCTTTATCACACTCCTCCAAAACAGTAAATACTAAAGTGGCACTGTATGGGTGCTGGAGATTTTAGAGAAATGGGTGATTGTGCTTCAGAAAGACAGAGGAAAAAAACATCCCCAGGGAGATACGTAGCCATTTATGGTACAATGGTGTAGAAAACATTTTGGATATTTTTCTCATGAGTCAAGTTTTCAGCTTTCTGTAGTGCTAGAAGAAGCAACCACCACCTGGTGAGAGAAACAATCAGCCTAGGAGAACGGAAATGAAGTCTCCTTGGGAGACCACATTGTTCAAGCTGGTCCTACAACCAGCTGTATCCATTCCCACTTCATATGACTGGAGCCTAAGCTGGAATCAGTCACTCAGATGTTCAAAGCTACAATTAAAAAAACAGAGTGGTAATTGCTACCCGAGCATTACACGGTCAGGGGAAGTGTTTGGGCTGTGCTGACTTAGGGAGTAAAAAGGGAAATGAAGGAATTGAGGAAAAACTGGTTGCATGGAAGATACTCTTCCTTCCTTACTCTCCAGCAGGAACATCCACATCAACCCTGTGCAAGGTTGTAAATACACCTTTAGTATTTCCTTAATCCTTTTCCCAAGCTGCCCACAAGAGCAGCCCCCAAAAGGGACCTGTTACTACAGAGATGGAAAAACTAAGATGTGAAGAAAGATGGCTGTCCCAGGTCCCAGCCAGCACTGGCTGAGGTCTCTCCCCAGGGCAGTGTTCTTCCTTGCTCTTGCTGCCAACTTCTCAGCTGCCCACCAAATACCAAAGGCCCAGACTTTTCTTCCAGGAGCTAAGTTTAGCTCACAGATATTTTATAATAAGCATTTTAAGTCAGGTGCTCTGACTCTTACCTAGAAAGTGGCTGACAGGTTCTGGGTTTCACCAGGTGATGAACATGGCTATTTAAATTCATGGTTTTAACTAAGTTTTTTTTTAATCACCTTTCTTCCAACAAGAAAAGCCACTGTTTCTTGGCTGGCAAAGGTTCAGCCCAGCCATGCTGGTATGAGCTTTTGAAAGAATGAAGGCAAGGCCACAGACAGTCCTGACAATGACATAGGTTTTCTACACACAATCCCATTGGGTACCCTGCCCTGATCTCCAGGGTCTCCAGCAGTTCATTTACACAAGTCAATTAAATAGTGCCAGGGAGCCAAGTCAGCATTTTCACAGAGTTAAGTAGGTCTCTGGTGTGTTTTTGGACTCAGACCCTGATGAATAGTTCCTGGGGCAGTCCAGCTGTTAACACAGACCAGGGGCCTTTCTCAGCTAGCAGCTTGTGCATGACCACCAGCCTTGGAGATGATGGGAATTTATCCTTGTGGACACGGGCTGATCCACAGCAATTGACCTTGGTACCAATGAGTGTTCCTAAAAACATTTTATTTAGTATAGATGTAGCCCAAGTGTCTACCTCTACTTGCACACTTACGTCCACCTGAAGAGCTCATGAGTCTTCACATTTACCACCTAGCTTATAAATACTGTGTCTACAAGCCATTACTGTACAAAGGAAAAAGCTATGGAGAAGATTCAGAGAAAAAAAAGGTACAGAGAAGATTCAGATTTGGCTTCACTTGCAGTTTCCATACAGCTAATTCATCAAGGCCCAGGACAGCCTTTGACTGTCCCTGTGCCTTTGACTCTTATGAAATAAAACTGTCAGCCCAGACTGAGTCTGCATGCAGGGTGAGGGCCTACAGAAAGGACAGAGGCAGAATTTAACACCTCCTTGTTCCAAGTGTGAAGGGCTGGTTAGCAAATCAGCAACTGCCCTCCCGACAATCATTTCATGTCATTTCATTTCATACTGGACCCAGTCATATTACATTTTGAGCTGCACTTTTCTTCTGGACACAGATGAAGGAGCCCAAAATGGCATATTTCGACTTACTAACCTGGTGAGATCAATGTGTGAACCACAGAAACAGGCAGAGCTGCCTGTACACTGCTGAAGTGACCCACACACAGTGCTGTACTCTTCAAGGATTTCTTCAGTATCAGAAAGTCACATCTTATTTATTTTTTTCCAACTAAATTCTGATGATCTTCTTATAAAGTCATATGCTCAGGTGCTAAAATAGGTACCTGGGGTTTCTCTGTGGGCTGCAGGATACCCAGAACACCCCTGTTGACTCACAGAATCATTTAGGTTGAATCATTTAGGAAAAGATCTATAGACATGGTGGTGGCCAATGAGGCAGGTTAGAATGCTCCCCTCTTTTCTGAGGCAGTAGCTGGAGGTCTGGATGTCTCAGGTTGCACCATATATTCCCATTAAAGAACCTGATATTGTCTCAGGTGCCTGAACCTACCTAAGTGTTCTGGTGTGTAAGGACAGACAAGCGGGCAAGCAAAGTGAGCATGTTGTCTGCATTAAATATAAATCACAGAATCATAAAAAAGCCTGGCTTGGAAGGGACCTTAAATATTGTCTTGTTCTGCCCCACTTTCCTGCCCCCCACTGTTGTAATGTGGGAATCCTTACAACAGGTATAAGACAGCGATGAACTTGGAAGGAAAGATGAAGCGATGTTTCTTTAGATGTTCAGAGATGATTTATTCCTCCAGCTGCATGGCTGGAGTTCCCAGGCAGACCCCAGTCATGGGACCCTGCTCTCTTCCCCAGGCCCCGGGTACCCAAACCACCCAATGAGGAACAGGTATGGGGCACAGCTGACATGGGGACAGGGACAGACCCGTGCCCTGCAGGGTCCCTCAACCTGGGATTTCAGGGGAAGGCACCTCCACAATTCACCCCTTCCCCTCCCTGTCATGGGAAGGGACACCTTCCCCTAGATCAGGTTGTTCAGGGCCCATCCAACCTGCCCTTGTACGCTTTCAGGGATAGGATATCCACAGCTTCTCTGGGTAACCTGTTCCAAGGTCTCACCACCCTCACAGTAAAGAATTTCTTCCTAATATCCAATCTAAATCTATCCTCTTTTCGTTTACAATCATTTCCCCTTGTCCTATCACTATCCACCCGTGTAAAGAAAATTGTTCTGCCTCTTTTCTCTAGGCCCGCTTTAAGTACTGTGAGGCCGTGGTGAGGTCTCCCTGGAGCCTTCTCCAGGCTGAACAGCCCCAGCTCTCTCTGCCTGTCTCCAAAGGAGAGGCACTCCTCCTCTGTGATCATCTTTATGTCCTTCTCTAAATAACAGGTCTGTGCCTTTCTTGTTGAGGCAGAAACAGATGCTACCTAAATACTGGTATCTGTACAGCCCACACCAGCTTGTCTTCAAAGAGCTGAGATTGGCAGTTGTGGACACACACCACTATGATGTGTTAGGAAATCAAGGTTGTCCCTGATACGACACTTGACATCCCACACTGGAGTGTGTCAGTGGCTCCATCCATGCAGCTGTCCTGCCCAGAGGCAAGTCTTTGACTTTAGTGGGGGAACTAAATAAAAATGCAGGGGCTGCAGGATGTAATAAATTGCATATATCTCCCTTCGTTGCATTTACCAATGGAAAGATATACAGGCAGAAAGCTTGTTCTGAGTTAAACCTCAAGACTACACAAAGGACCCTTCCTTAAGCAAGATGTGATTTGCTCTTTATATTAATGACTCTTAGAGACAGAGTCTCAAATGTGAAATAAGATGGAACTTTGCCTGATACACCCATAGTAAAAATTTTAACACCTGATCCTTCAACTCACACTGAAGTCTCTCTAATGCATGACACAGAGAAAAAGGGATGTCCCCACAAAATGTATTCCCATTTTCAGCCAGTTTTCCATTTCCCTCCTCTATACACAGCACACACTTGTACTGGGTTGCTTTACGTGTGTTTCACAGCCTACAGGGAGAGAAACCAGAGTGGGTGCCTTCCAAACTGTTAGTGCCTTCCACATTCCAGCTGTGCCGCGGGAAACACCTATTTTATGGCTCCTCAGTGCTATAAATCCCTTCTCCAGGAGATGGTGCTCCTGCCCCGGCAGAGCCCTGTCCGCACGCTTCCAGAAGGTGCTTGGTCCCACCGCAGGCACTCGGCCCCTTTGCTGAGCTGGGACTGGGTGACCCTGCGGGATGGGTTCTTCTCTGAGCTTCTCGTGCTGCTCAGCAGCTGAAGGAAAAAGAGGCCTACGGCATAAAATGTTTGCAAAACAAAAAGTTGGAAAAGGCAAGATGGAAAAGGAAAGCAGAATTTGTGGGGTTAAAATTCAGAACTGGATAGGAGAGCCGAAGGAACCAGCAGTAAGAATTAGTTTGCCCTATGGTCTGGGCTGGTTTCTGTGGGGCCTTTCAGGTGAGAGTCATCTCTCCTCTGGGCCCAAGCCACCCATGTCTTTCATGGAAGGACATGCTGCCATGGCAGAGAAATCAGGGACAATCTTTGACAGAAGTGATGCAGACCATGCAAAGTGGCAATCACATGGAACTTTGCACCACATCTTTTCCCTTACCAAACACCCACCTTCCTCCATAAATTCTCCTCCTCCTCACAGCCCAGCACAGCAGCAGGCACGGAGGAGTGAAGGGAGGAGTGCTGGGCTGGAGCTGAGGGGTGGCAGGTCTTCTCTGGCCTCTGCACAGCTCAGCTGACCCCCAGGGCTTGTTGGTGTCCCCAGAGTAACTGTCCAGGAAACCAAATTTGCCAGAATTTAGTTCAATTTGTCAGGTCTGTGGTGGAAAATAACAGCATGGGATTCAAGTATTGAAGTGAATGAGAGAGAAAAAGTAGCAACAGTACCACAGGATGCGAAGATAAAGAGGAAAAAAAACCCAAACACCTTCCTTCCATGTTCATAGTGGTGAACAGCTGCATCCAGAAAGTTATGAGTGAGATAACCAGAGTATTTATTGGAGTTATTACCAATAACTGAAGTTATTGGTAAGATTTTTCATTGCAATAGAAAACAAAGGACGTGATTTTTGTATGGAGTAATTCTGTCTCAAGAGGCAGAGAAGTGAGTCTGACACAACAGCCATGAGCAGCACTGGCTGGGAAGGAATGGGGACAGGTCAGAGAAGGAGTCTCCTAGGAATAGCTGGGAACTGGAAAGATCGGGGTGAGGCACCCTCTTCCTTTTCTGGTGTTCTCTTGGGTGTCTGCTGGCAGATACTCTCCCAGCCAGTTCTCACCTTCTCCTCCCTGATACCCCCAAATCTGAGGAGCCTTCACAAAGGGACTGGGAGCTGAAGGACAAGAAGCTGGGGAGGAACACAGTGACGTGGGAAACTCATGAGAGAAAAAAAGACTGAGTGCAGATCAAAGGATTTAATATGTAAAAATAAGGAATTGTGGAGCAGAGCTTGAGAAGAGCTGCAGGACACTGCTTCTCCTGTTGACATCTCACATGTTCATCCAGGGGTGGGGAGGAGGCAGCTGAGGGCTTTCTTCACCTCTGCAACAGCTGTCTCAGCTGGGCTCTGTGTTAATGCTGTAGGAACTTCTTTCTGGAGGTATTGCTCTCCCTCCAGGAACTAGTAATGGGAAGAAGGTGATTAGCTAGGCTGAGAAGGAAGCCAGAAAGCAGGGAAGTGAATCCCACCCCTTCCAACTAGATGCTGGCCTAGACTACCACCATGAGGACACTTGGGGTGAGTCATCACCATGACCCAGCATCTGTACTTGGTGCATTGACAAATTACTTGCTGACTCTGCACTTTTCAGAAAGCAAATTTTTTTTTTTTAATTGACTGAGGGCTCAACTGTGTTTTGACTCACTGTTTTCAGGTGGCTTATGCCAGACCCTGTCGACCAGATGCTGAATAGAACAATTTTCCCTGAGGAATGCCTTTTTCAAGAAGCTTTTTTGTTTTCAGAAAGATTGAACTCTCAGCAAAGCATTTCCTTAAGTCTCCTGTCCCCTTGCTAGAGCACAGTGCTCAAACAGAAAGTGATAAGAGACAATCACGGCTTTAGGCAGCTGGACTGAGCTGACGTCAGGTCTCTGAGCCTGAAGCAAGGGGTCCTTGAATCCATCTGATGTTTCATGCATGGAGTTTGCACCTTGATTTGTCGTGTCTTCCTTGTCTATCCCTGTGCAGCCAATCAGAAAGAATTCAGCTTGGCTTCAATTTAAGTAAGTTTTGGAAGGAGTTTCTAGAAGATTTGGAAAGAGAACGATGCTGTTGCTTAGCTACTTGCTGAGCTGGCCCTGCTGTCACTTGTAGCCATCTTGCTACAAGACATTTGTTAAGAGAAGCCCCAAGAGGCTTCTTGTGTGGTCACTACATGAAAACACACTCTTCCAAACAGGCACTGGCATCAGTATTCTGGTCACTCTGAACTTGCTCAAGTCTTGAAAAGTTGGTGGAACCCTACTGGCTCAGCTAACAGAAACAGCCACAATCACCTCCAGTTTTGAAGCATGGAGGGGTTTTGTCACTGCAGCTTATTTCTGTTCCATCAGAAAGGACTGACGACAGGGAAGGTGAGGTGGAGGTGCAGAGCTCTGGGAATGTGGCTGAGACATGAGTCATATGGATATTCCTTGAGGATTTCTCTTCTGCCTCAGTTTCCTCCTTTGAGAAGTGGTCTTCCATGCCTGGTGAGGTTCTAGTTAAATCAAATTAATTGCTATGCTGAAGAGCATCAGTAGGACAGCCCCTCTGCCAGGCTGGGACCTTGCCTATAGCTGCACAAGAGGATGTAGCCACGGTAGGGTGATTCACCCTGACCAGGACTCAACCCCTGTGCATAGAAATGATTCAGTGCTCCACACGCAGAGGTCCCCATCTGCCATGGACAATGCAGAAGGGCAAGCAGGGCAGTGCTGGGCACAAAAATAGGAAGTGGAGGAAGAAGGGGGACTGCAGCAGGGGGACAAGCCTAAGTGTCAGCCAGACAGGAATGATTCCTTCCTGATCCTGAAGCAATCAGCATCTAAAAAATTTTCCCAGTGAGAAAACTGACTTAGTGGGATGGCTGTCCCCTTCTATCCAAAAGCCAGACCAGAAGGGTCTATTGATGAAGGAAGGGAGAAACTGTGGTGGGACATGGTGCAAGCTGTTTCAGAAGTCAAGATCCCTCCTGGGCATACAGCCATTTGCTTCATGTTATTTGGGACTGGTTCTTAAGGGAAAATTAGAGACAAATGTGGTCCTTCATCTTAGGTTCTGGCTCACTTCCGATTTAATACTCGGTGAACAGGGTGTTAGGACAGTCTCAAATCTGTGTTTTTCAGCCTGTGATGGAGATACCCAGAGGATCTGTAAGTGTAAGAGCAAAGAAAGATGGAGCAAGTGAGCAGGTCTGGATCCAGGATCACCACGTTGGCTGAGGGGCCCCATGCGCAGGAGCACATCACTGTGCCCACAGCAGTGGGGAGTGCCCTCAGGAGGAACAAGTCTATTTGCTGGTGAAGCCGAATGGACATAAAATCTCCCTCAGTTATGTGGGTATTTTTTTCTGGATAAACTTGCTAATTGAGTTGTAAAATAAAACTGCAGCCTTTCCTCTCCAATTTCTGCTGCTGCAGCAGCGTGCTAATTTGGGTTTGGAAGGGGGCTGGTAGAAGGTGGCTTTTTGCCAGCGTGAAATTATGCACAAAAGTTTTGCAGTGGGAGAGAGGGGAGCCCGTCCCCAGCGCAGGGAAGGACTGGGGGCAGGAGCTGCTGTGCCGCTGTGCAAGGCTCGAGAGGCTTGGGAAGGTCTTGCAGCTGGGCTGGGCTGGGCTGATGGAAATTCAAGAAAGCCCAAAAGGGTTTAAATGAGGCTGCAATGGAGAACAGATGGGAAAGTCAGTGCTCGTGTGTCTCGCTAGATGCTGTGTGGTTGAGAGGATGGGCTATGGGATTTCACATCTACCCTCCGGCATGGCTAGGAAGGATTTGCTGCTTGGGTTGGTGTACCTGTGTGCGTGTGTGTGTGTTCATTCACATGCCTTCTGGTGTGGGCATGTGTGCCTGGAGTGTGTCTGGCTCACAGACATGTGTCCATGTCACTGGGTTGTGTGGGTCTGTGTGTGCCGGTGTCTGGGTCTCCATACAGATGGTGAGGACAGGGATCTGGCTCTTGTCACCCAGCAGCACAACTCTCTGTCATGGGGACAGCTGCGCACAGGGACAAGGACTGTGTGGTGCCAACTGCTGCAGAGGAACCCATTGCTCAGCTCTGCCAGCTCGCACCAGGCAGGAATTTGGTGCTGGTGCCATACTGGGGGCTGAGGACTGGTCTGTGGGCAAAAGAAGTGGTGAAGGATAAACAGGAGGCACAGCTGTCTGTTGTATCAATGTAACTTTAATTTTTGAAAGATACCCATCAAAAATGCAGTGACAGTTCCAGTCCCAGGGAATTTGGTGAAGCTTTTGGTCCCACATGTGTGGCAGGTACATGCACCTCAACCTGCAGGAGGACGTACAGTCTTGGGGGCCCAAGGCTAGGCATACACTCACCAATTTTGTACCTTGCACTGTTTCCCATAAAACTGACCGTGTGAAATGATTCCAGGCAGGATGCTCCAGAAAACATTGCAAGAAGCCCAGAGGTTTATGGATACACTTGTCTGCTGATTCGACAGTCCTTCGCATCTCATCATCTTTCTACCCTTTTGCTGACCCTTTTGATCCCTTCCTTGGGCAGCACTGGCACTGGAGCACTGCCATGTGCTGCAGCGGGAGCATCAGGAGCACAGCTTGGAGCCTGGGGCTGCTCTTTGAGGTGGGGTTGAGTGGAACAGGACCAGATACTATTTTTCAGTCTTCCCATCTTTGGGAAAAGATGCCCTGAGCACTCAGCCCTACTGCCATATTCTGGTTTTGTGGGGGCTCCAGAGTGGAGTCTCAGCACCCTGGCCAGGGGGGAGTGAGGCCTCAGGGGCTGGAAGGCTTTGTCAGACAGTTTTTAAAAATGACCTTTAGAATCTAGAGAGTATCAGGCTGTATTGAATAAGGGACTGACAAAAGAATAACACTTAGTGAAGCCTTCCTCTTGCTGGCCCTTCCTCTGCCTCCTGCCCCAGCTGGGTTTGAGCTTCCAGCGGTCACTGACTGCTGGGGGGCTGGTGTGTGCAAGGCCCTGTGTGAACATGCTGGGTGTGCAAATGCCATGCAAGCCACGTACACTCCATGAACAGGCTATGCAAGCCCTGTGCAAAGGCTGTGCAAACTCTGCAAGTGCTGTGCAAGGTGTGCAAATGGCTTCAAGCCTGGCCATCCAGCACTGCATGGGACTGGTTTTCTTGGGATGGTGTCCTGGGAGCAGCGTCCGTGTCTCTGCACAGTGTGTGTGTACATACCGAGCAAAGCCGCTGGTTGGCATTAGAAACCCACTCGCGATACTGTGACAAAACACCTGTAAAATTACAGCAGAAAAAAATCCAAGAGGCTGTAGTGACAAATGCTCATGAGAAGCAATTGTTTCGGGGGGGAGAAGGGAAAAAAAAAGCCGTGTTTGTTTTGGCGAAACACCTACATTCCTTCAAATAAATCATCGCAGCGCTTGTTTTTGTATTTGCGGAGAAATCGCAACAGACATAACCAGGGACTTAAGAGACTTGAAATAACATCCTAGTAAATACCCCACTTTGTTATTTTAATCGAGACCCAAGGAAACATCTGAATTTTACCAAGGAAACCCTCCGTGCGAGGGAAAACATCAGCCGGCAGCCCGGCCGGGGCTTTGTTTTGCTCCAGTGTCGGACTTCCGAGGCGGAATTACCAGGGCCGATGGAGGCTCGGGGCAGCCCGGGGCATCTCGGAGCGGTGCAGGGGAGCCCGGGGGCCCGGGGCCGCCCCACAGCGGGTCGCTCCGGCTCCTCCGGCCGCTCCCGGCCCGGCCCCGCCGGCAGCATCACCCCCGCGGGCCAGTGTCGGGGGAAAGCAGTCTGCCCGAAACGTGGTTCCTCCGCTCGAAATAGAGCCAGAGCTGCCTCATCTCCAGTGTGGGACCAGGACCCCCGCCCCAGTAAGGGGTGGTGGGTGACATCCTCCAACAAGGGGTTTCTCCGTCCAGTTATCGGTGGGAGGCTCCTTGCTCCGAAATATGACCCCTGTACACAGAGGTGGCGGTGCCCCCCAGCCTCTCGCCATCCCGAACTGGGGTGGCCTTCCAAAGTCGGACACAACTCCATCCTACCCCACAGTTAGGCTGGGGTGACGCCGTGGCGCAGGGCTGTGGGACGCAGCTCTCCCCGCCAAATGAGGGGCGCGTGTTGTCCCCACCGGGTGGGGACCGGAGCCTGGAATGTTGTCTCTCTTGCCGGGAGAGCTGGGACGGGGTCCGAGGAGGGCCCGGGGCT
>JACBWW010000001.1:5333518-5369210 GCA_020086605.1 Lanius collurio | reverse complement strand
CTGCCGCCGCCGCCCTCTGCCTCTGCCTGCTGGGCGCCTGCCGCCTCCGCCGCGGGCTGGAGGCCGCCGCCGTGCGCGGCCCGCCAGCGGCCGCTCCCCAGCGACCCTCGGCAGCCGCGCCTTCCTCCGCCTCCTCCTCCTCCGCCGCCGCCGCCTCCCCCTTCTCCTCCCCGCCGCGGAGGGACGGGGCTCTCCGCAACGGCACGGTGGTGCCGCATCACTACATGGTGGCCCTGTACCAGCGCCTGGCCGCCCGCCGCGCCCCCGGCCGCCGCGCCGACACCGTGACAGGCTTCGCGGAGCGGGCGCGCAGCGGTGAGTGCGGGACGCGTCCCCCCGCGCCGCTCAGCGCAGCGCCCGCGGCAGGGCAGGGGAGCGCGGACCGGCCGCCCCGCCGGGACCCCGCCGTCGGGCGGGAGAGAAGTCGGTGCTGGGCTTGGGAATGGGCTTCGGGATGAGGATGGGGCTTGAGGATGGAATTGTGCATGGGTATGGGGATCGTGCTCCTACGTGGATGTGGGGATGGACACACGGGGTTGTGCATCACTTTGAGCGTGAGTTTGGGGACGTGGTTGCATACGGAGAGGATGCTCGCACGTTGGTCCGAGCACGGGGCCGTGCCTGGGATAGGGCTGTGCGTTGGTTAGGGAATGGGGTTGTGCGTTGGTTTCCGCACGGGATGGTTGCAGTGGATGGAGCTTCACGGGATAGGGACTGCGCGTCCCGTTTTTTTAACGGGAACGGAGCCGTGCGCGAATATGAACGTGGGAGTGTGGGCGAGTACAGGGCTGGCAGTGGGGTTGTGCGTGAGCATACGGTTAGGAGGGTGACGATGGGGGACAGCAAAAGGTTTGTGCCTGGCACCAGTTGCCGACGGACATGAGCGTGGTGCTGAGTGGAGGTCGGGGGTGGCCATGGGGTTGCACACGCAGTGAGGATCAAGGATGGCACTTGGTGCTGGGCATGCAGCTCGGGACGGGGTGTGAGGTGCAGCCAGCCAGGACGGGGCGGGCGGCGGTGCGGGCGGCTCTCGGGACCTCCGCCACCTGATGCGGGGCCGGTGTCTGCGGCGCAGTTTGAGAGCAGCTTCTCAGCACGGCATTCGCCGTCCCGCCAGAGCCTTTGCAGCCCGAAAAACTCCGCGGGGTGCCGCGATGGGCCAGGCCGGGCCGGGCCGGGCTGGGCCGGGCCGGGGAGGGAGCGCAGCCGCGGTGCCCTGGGGGTGCTCGGCCGCCGGCGGCCGCGGTGCTCCGGAGCGACTCCCGCTAATGCCGCCGGCTGAGCTCGGCATCGCGGTCCCCTTCTCCCTCTTCGTCCTCTTTTGCTCTCTTCATATCCGCGGATCTAATAATGATAATCAAATGCATATACGCACCTAACGGTATACTTCTAACAAATACATGTGTATATGTACTTCGTGCCCTGCCGGCCACGTTCGCTCGGCTGAGGGAAAAAATTAAAACATTCCCGATTGAATAAAATGAAAACGCAAACTCAAAAGCAGCACCAGCCGCCCCTCGTCGCCGGCTGCCCTGGGGTGGGAGAGCCCCTCAAGCGCCATCCCCAAATCCCATTCCCACACCCAGAAGGAGCCGTATCCTGCCGGCAGCCTTTGCGAGAGGGGGTTTACTGGAATCTGAAGGGGAAACGTCGGGGGAGCGAGGCGGGAGCGGGGGGAGGATGCTCCGGTGGGAGGGTGGGCATTACTCGGCTTGGGAGAGCTGGGCGAAAACTGCGCACAGATCCTGGGAAGTTTCAGCGCAAAACGAAACCAGATGAGCTCTTCAAAGGCATCTCCTTATCTGCTCTTATCTGCTCCTCATAGGAATTTTAGATCTGCTTTTCAAATAGTAATTATAATAACTATATTGAATAATTATACTACTATTAATGATAATAATAGCAGCAGCAGCAGCAAATGACAGGGAGAAAACAGTTTTCTCCCAGCGGGCGGTGCAGGCTGCACCCAGCGGCACTGCCGGGAGGGGTGGGCGGGTGTCGAGCAGGGCTCTGCCGGCAGCGGGTCGGGGCGCTCCGGGCAGAGCAGAGATGTTTGCAGCGGCCCCAGGTCAGGTTTCTCGTTAACGAGGGAGAAAAAACGACCCTCCCAGAACTGAATTCATCTCTTCTTCCCAGCTCCACTTCCTTTAGTGTTTCTTCTTTAAATTCACATTGAATATATTCAGTGTCAGAAACTGCACAAGTGTGTGTCAGGTCTTTGGATCCACCAAAAATAGTGACAAACTGAGGCCGGGCTCACTTTCATCCTCTAGGGATACCTCTATCAGACCTGTGTGCCTGTGCCTATCTGCGAGGGGGAAATGGGATTTTTAATAGCGTGTGTATGTGTGTTACGCTCGGGGCAGAAGAAATCAGTGACAACCTGCTGATTGGGGATGGTAATGTGCTGCGCAGGTTCAGGTGTTGCTTCCGTGCCAAAACAGAATAGCAGTGCGTCTGGGGTCACTGGAACGCCTGGGAGGAGGCAGAGAAGCCTCCTCAGGATGTGGGGAAGAGTGCTGATGAAAAGCCACTTGTTTAAATTGATTCCCCCCTCCCTCTGTATCTTCTCCTCCTCGTTTGTTTTTGGTGCCCCCTGCCAGAGTGACACTCGTGGATGCAGGACACACAGACCGTGTCCCGCTGGGATGCTCAGGGAGCTGTGCTGCACAGTGAGATCTCTCCCATTAGTTCTGCATCCTTTGCACCTCACCGTAATGAAAGCTTGGCTTTGGCTTGCTGATATCTTAATTTTTTTTTCTTTGTTTTTTTTCTGTTATCTCTTCCAGATGCCTCCCCATCTGCCTTTGAGCAGCAATACCTCTTTGACGTCTCCAGCCTGACTGAGGCAGAGGAGGTGACGGGTGCAGAGCTGCGGATCCTGCGCTCCCTCCCTGAAAACCGGAGCTTGGCCCTGTCCCCCGAAGGCACCTTCCACCACCTCCTCCTTGCCACCTGCCCAAGCTGGGACGGCGAGGAGCCCCGGCTGCTGGACTCCAGGGCTGCAGACATTTTGGACACAGGCTCCTCCAAATGGGAGGTGTTTGATGTCTGGGAGGCCTTGCGAGATCAGAGGCAAAGATCACTCTCGGGAAAGCTGCTGTGCTTCCTGCTGAGGATTGTCTCGGATCAGTCGGGGCAGCTCCTGCCCCCCCGGCAGCTGGGGTTTGGCAAACCCCGGCCACAGCCCCATGAGCGAGCCCTGCTCGTGGCCTTCTCCCGCACCCAGAGGAAGGAGAACCTCTTCAAGGAGATCAGGGATAAGATCAAGGCCTTAGGCAGCCCCCCCTTCCTGGAGCCCCCTGATCCTGGCCAGGAGGTGTATCCCAAGCGGAGGAAGAGGAGGACCACCATTGCCGCCCGGTCTGGGGGCAGAGGCCATGGCAAGAAGGCGAAGACCCGCTGCAGCAGGAAGCCCCTGCATGTGAACTTCAAGGAGCTGGGCTGGGATGACTGGATAATCGCCCCCCTGGATTACGAGGCATATCATTGCGAGGGGGTCTGCGACTTCCCCCTGCGCTCCCACCTGGAGCCCACCAACCACGCCATTATCCAGACCCTGATGAACTCTATGGACCCGGAGTCCACCCCCCCGAGCTGCTGTGTGCCCTCCAAGCTCAGCCCCATCAGCATCCTCTATATAGACTCCGGGAACAATGTGGTTTACAAACAGTACGAGGACATGGTCGTGGAGACGTGTGGCTGCAGGTAGCAATTTCTGCAGCTCTCCCTACCCCTCCTGGCCTTGCTCAGCAGCCTTGCCCATTTTATATATATAAATATAAATATATATATATATAAAATATCTATATACACACATACACATTTTGGTGTGTGCCTTTCCAAAAGCCAAGCCCAGAGCAGGTATTGTTCCCTGTCTTCCTTGGGCCACCCTGGCCATAACCCCATGAGTGGGCCCCTCTGAGACTGTGATGCTGCCACCATCTCTGTGCCTTTCCTGTTCCCCTCCGGAAAGGGGGGACACACAGCCTGGCAGAGCCCCAAGGGAATGTCTCCTCAGCTTCTGAGTTTTGCCTGATACACTTGATTTGCCAAAGTGGATCTGACAACATCTTTCCCAAAGGTTTTGGAAAATTTCTAGCTAAAATTTCCTCATTGGGAGTGATGACCTGGGGGTGGGGGGAGGTTGAGTGGTGTCTGCAGCAGAGGGATCAGGTCAGCATCACCCTCTGGCTGTGATGGTGGGATGGAGGTGATGTAGGAATGCTTTTTCCTTTGAGTTAAAGAAGTTTTCCTGGCTGCCTTCAAATCTCTGCTCTGGGTTTCCTGGTGGAAAAATAAGGGATCCCTGGGAGAAGGCAGCAGGTGGAGAACCTGTGGCTGGAGTGGGCTGTAATCACTTCGTCCAGGCCTGTTTGCAGTGGGGAGAGGTTTGTGAGTCTGCTCACAAGGAAGGAAAGAAGGAGAACTGGCCGCTAAAAGAGCTAGGTCTGAAGCAGAGCTTGTGCTCTCAAAAAGATGTGAGTGGCCCTGGGAAGTGTAAGCTGGAGATGCCTTCACTCCACATGGCACTGGCCCTGTTGTCAATGTCCTTCAGGAGGTACTGGCTGGTGGGTCCCCTCCCTTTCCTGCACAAAACTCCATTTCCAAGGCATACTGTGAACCCAGCATCAGGCCCACAAGTCACACAGCCATCCTGAGCATGTCTGGGGAGAAACAAAGGTCTCAAGTTCCCTAGGGAAGAGCCATTTTGCTTGGGTTCTTCTCTTTCCAAATAATATCTATAAAAGCATAGGCTCCACCCTATCTTCCTTTGGCATTGCTTTCCCAGGGAGCTGTGTCCCTCCCTGAAGTGCTGGCTGCTCCCTGCTCCATTAAGGGAGCTGGATCCTCCAGGAACAGACCTTTCCCATGCAGAGGGCTGAAGTGCTACCCTCAGGGCCTGCTACATGAAGCGGGGTGTTTGATGTGTGCTGAAAGGGCTGCAGGGTTTTGGTAACTCAGGAGCTGAGTATAAGTTACACCTTTAAACCAGAGAAGCCCTTCATCCATGCCATGGTGTGCTTTGGATGCTGGGAAGCATTTCTGCTGCACCTCAGTGCCTTTTGGTACCAATCTTTGGCTTCATGGGTGGGTTGGCTTAGACCAGAGATGTATTTGCACAGATTTTGTGTTTGATGGTTTGTTTTTTTCTTGTGAGCAGGGTGTTTGTGTGTAAACATCAGTGCTTATTGGTGATGGTATTTTGCTTTTGGAGGAGATAAAACCCAGCTGGAAAACATGGGATTTTTCCTATATTAATCCAGTTATCCTCCATGGCAGGGGTGTTCTGCTGAGAGGGCATCGCCTCAAAGAGCTCTACTGAGATCCAAGTGATTTCAAAGGTCAGAAAAGCCTTGGTGAGGTCCAACAGCACGTTGCCCCCAAGTGCATCCATAGGAAGTAAAACGTACTCATTGATAGCAGGGGCAGATCCACTGAGGTAACACCTCCAGCCTCCATCCTTGCCCACAGAGCCTGCTCTGCATCCTCAGGCTGTGTCTCGTGGCAGCTCAGAGGAGCAAGTGTGTTGCCCTTAAAGTCTGATGTACCCCCTTGACGCCTGCAGAGCTCCTCTGGCTTTGCATCCATGTATCCAAGAGGAAAACCTACCTCCCAGCCTCAACATCAATGTAAATATATGCTAATGATGTACCTGTCCCCAGGGAGATGCTCAGAGATGGAGGCTGAGCAGGGAGAGGAAGGATGAGACCCATGCCATGGGTTTTCTGCGTGTCAGCATTTGGGGAGGCCAAGGTTCCTGAGTGGGTGAAGAGGGGTCAGCACGAGGATTTGTGGATTTGGTCTTCGCCTTGGCTTTAGCACAGCTGGTTGAGGAAGGAGGTTGGCACAGCATTGCTCAAGCTGCCGGATTCCACATCAGTTATAAAGTTACCAAGCTTTGGAAGTACCGAATTTTTCAATTGCCTTCAGTTGTTTGATAGTTTTTCTCACTGCTGAGACATTTTTTTAAAATGTTTTTGTTTCTTTTACCCCCTCCCCTTCCTCCAAATATTTGTGATGAAGGTTCACGGGTAGTTCAAATCCAGGCAAGATATATATAGCTCCTGACAGCCCCTGCTGGCTGGTGGCTCTTGTGAACCTCCACCAAAAAGGTGTCCTGAGATCTGCTCCTGTGGGACTGTGTCCAAGGGGACATGATTCCAGTGTGTGTGACTCCCAGTTCTCATGGTTTTTGTCAGCCACGGCTGCAGAGAACAGACAGATGTCACTCTCCTCAGGTCTGGAGGTGGCTGATGGAGAGCATGGTGACACGCTGGGTCTTGCAGTGCTTCACCCCAGCCCTGATTCTGGGACAGTGCCCATTACTGGGGTTCGTGTCCTGAACCCCATGTTGGCTTTGCTAGTCCTGGGGACAAAAGCAGTGGCTCAGTTTCTGCAGTTCTGTAGCCTGGATCACTATGAGGAAGAGAGGGGAGGATCTGGGGAGAGCGCAGAGGCTGCTGCTGGCAGCGATGCTGTCCGTGGTTTCACCCATGTGGGAGCCAGACCTGGCTCCCCAGGCTGCAGGGAACCCTGAACAGGGGTGTTTGGTGCAGGAGCAAACTTCATCCCCCCAAGGGGAGCCCAGCGGTGCTGGGGCCTGTGCCCAGTGCCACCTGTTCCTTTCCTGGGAAAACAACTTCTGGAGGACAACAAGAGGGCAAAGGATGGAGTGGAACCCTCTTTCTGCTCTTCTGTGGGGTCAGGGGAGGCAGCTCCCTACCTGGGGCTGCTCCAGGGGGATGTATATGAGCAGGGCAAGGCTGGAGGAGAGTGGAGCTGGGGCTTTGGTGGGTAACTGTGCTGCTCCCCCAGGTGAGTGTGTCAGCTGCAGGGCTTGGCTGTCACATTGCTCATTGCTCCCAGAGGAGTATTTCCAGAGCAAAAGCCACCACTGCCCCCTCTATTAATCTGTGCATGACAACTGCAAGGGCTGCCTCTCCTTCCCTGGGCAGATTTGGAGATTGCAACCAAACGGTGGGATTAGATTTAAGCTTCTGAAAATGTGTAGAGGTTTAGATTAAATATTAGAGGAAGAAGTCACAGAAATAGTTGTAAAGCTGTGCCCAGGGAAGCAGTGGAGTCACCATCCCTGGAAGTGTTCAAAAACCGTGTGGGTATGGCACTTGAGGAGATAGTTTAACAGTGAACATGGTGGTGGTGCAGGGTTGATGGCAGGACTTGATCTTTCCCAACCTTAATGATTGCATGATTCTAAGTGGAAGTGGTGGGTGTGAAAGCCTTTCTGGGGCAGGGAGGTTCCCTCAGCTGAGCTGTTGCAGCCCTGCACTGTTGGGGGCAACAGAGGGATGTGTCTGTAGAGGGCATGGAGCAGTGAGTCCTGCCTTTGCAGAGGGGTTGGTGGGGCACTGGCTGCAGGACGGTGGTAGACCAGCCCAGCCCCTATCCCTGGAGCTGCTCCTCTGCAGAGCATCACCCTCTAATGCCAAAGGAAATGTACAGAAAAAATGTATTTCTGATCAGTTGCCTCTTGCCTGAGGTGATTTTTGGGCACATTTAAACTTTATAAATAAGAAGCTGTACATGGACAAATATTAATTCAGCAGACTCAGAGTGATTTTAATGGATAATTATAGGTTCTCAATCTGCACTATTTATACAACTTTTCCAGTTAAAAAAAAAAACCCAAACAGTTTCCATGCAGTGCATATTCTCCTGGAGGATTTGTTTGACCTTGAGCACCATTTTATCTGCAGGATATAATTACAGTGAAAGTAGAAATATTAAGCATTTGAAATGAACTATGTATCCCTGCTTAACTGGCTCCCCCCTCTCTGACATGGGAATGTAATTGCACAGGAGTAGGGAAACTTGCAGAGCGATCCCATTTGTCTTGGAAGCACTGGGGCTGGGATTTGGGGAAGCCTGCCCAGTTGTGACAGGGACTGGTGTGTGTGCCTTGTCTGGGGGCTCCTTGAGCTGGTGCCCAAGCCAGTGCCTGCAGGAACAGTCAGAAGCAGAATGACTTTATGCCCTGTTTCACTCTGGTGACCAGGAGTGCTTCTGGCCTAGAAACATTTCCCAAGAATCACAGATTTATTTTTTTTAAGGAATAATTGCTTTTTAATTCTCTTAAAATAGGGGACTTGTCTAACCATATGTATCTTCCTCCCTTTTTCTTTTCTTTTTTTGCATCATACTTCAAATCCAGTGATAGGAGGGAAGTCTGTCTGGCAGAGAGAAGGGTTCGTATGGAAAAGGGCTAGATGTGTCGATGTAGCTTCATCCTGGCACAGTTGCATTGCTCCCAGTAGCCTCACTTCTGATCAGCACTGGCAGATGGAGCCACATCCTCTTTGCCTGCTGACTGATGGTTGCCATATCCAGAAGGAAAAGGCTGCAAAGGCACCAATTCTGATTAAAAGCAAACCCCAAGCCCTGCACCTTCTGCTCAGGTTTGAGGGCCAGTGACTCCTGTGTGTGTTTGCAGCCCGTGGGTTTCAGCTCAGCGCTTGGGTGAGCAGCTCTCGCTGGGTAGCACTGCAGTGATTTATCCATCACACTCCCCTTGCAAAGTGAGCAGCTCCTTTTACAGCTTTGAGCCCTTATCCCACACACCTGAAAGTGGTATTTAGGGAGAGTCACCTGTGCTGGCCCCACAGAACAGCAGACACATACACACACCCTGCTGTTGGCAGGGAAGAGACAAGGGAGGCTGGGGCATCCCTTAGGACCCCCTGGGAATGCAGGTTCCAGGGGCTTCGGCTGGGCAAATGGAGCAGAGCACCTTGGATGCTGATGGGATGCCATGGCTTTGCTCTCTAGCCTTAACAGGGTTTTGTGGTGAGCTTCTTGTTGGGATTGCATCAATAGCAGCATTTACAGTTACATCAAAACCCACAGAACCCATTTAATGTGGCAGATACATCATAAATACCAGCCCAGCTCATACTTGTGTTGGAAATGTCATGGTTTGCTGCTGAGCACTGAGTGAGCTCTGAAATCCACGTGCCTTCTCTTTTGTCTGTGCTGGGGCAGCAGGGTCTTGTGCCAGGGAGAAAAAGCTCCATGGGGCAATGGCTGCAAGAGCTTGGGTATTGCACAAAGGCTGTCACCTGAAATGGGGCTGTGAGCCGCTGTGTTTGAGAGATGATCAGAGCAGAGGGCTATCACTTGGACTCTGGCTGGGCAGTTCCATCAAATCACTTGCTGCGACCCCTGTCCTGGGTGCAGCTGGAGTTGTGGTGTGAGTTTTTCTCTCTTCACATCATGCTCTGTGGAGGTGAGTGGATGGGAAAACCTGTGTGGGAAAATGCAAGGTCTTTGAGAGCAGTGTGTTTCTTTTTTTAAGTCTTCATGACCAGCAGATCATGTGTGTTCCACTGGCCTCAGAGCAGCTCCCTTGGCATCAGGGATCCCTTATGGTGGGGCCAGAATGGAGATGCTGGGTGGCAGGAGCAGAGCGTAGTGGTGCCTCCACTGTGGGAGTGTGTCCTCCATGAAAACACAATGAGGAAAAAGCTGGGGAGTACCCATTCTGAGGGCTGGGCGTGTCACAGGAGCCTGTGACTTTGTGTGGTAGGAGGAGAGTTTTTCTGTCTCTCCTATCTACCAGTTAATGGCTGGTAAAAGAGTGAGATGTTCCACCAGGCTGGTGTGTGTGACACCTTCATTTTTGTCATAGCTGGTTTATGTCTTCCAAGGTAAAACCAGCTGCATTCAGTCCTTTAGAGCTCTTTGTTCCCAGTACATGTTGTGAGATACACAGAGGTGCAAAGATGTCTCTGAAAATCATTTCATGTTCTATCATGATCTGGGCCTTCAGAAAATGACAAAAATTTGAAAATCATGCTGGTATAACCCACTGACCAAGGAGCCACCCTACATCTTAAAGGATGTTTTGCATCTTTGCACCTTGAGGCACAAATAGCCCTGTGACTTCGTTTCCCTTTTACAGGCAGCAGTACCCACACAACCCCTGATTTTTCTGTGTTGGAGAGGAGCCTGATGTAGGCAGGAAGAAGCACTGGCAGGCTGATGGAGGCACTGGGTTTGACTCTTGCTGAATGGATGGGCTAGGATAGGAAGCTTGGGCTGTGCAGCATTTTCATGGAGCTGGTACTGAAAAATCTTAAACCAAAGCTTGATCCATTCCCATCCATTCCATGGATGAAACCAGAACTCCACACATTTTTCAGTGGTTTTTCAGCAGGTTTTGCTCTCCATTTTTCTGTCATCACCCCTTAATAGCTCAGTTGAACATTTTGTGAGCTCATTTTTCTGCTTTGATACTTGTGCTCATGCTTTGGGTTTTTTGGATGGGGAGTGTGGAGACTTGCTGTGGTGTTTGGTGGAGGAAGGAGGGTGAGGAAGGGGCAGCTGAGCCTCAGCAGCAGGAGGATGTGGTGCAGTCTTTGCCTTTGGGCAGGGGACGTTTGGGGGACAGGTCTGGCAGGGTTGAAGCTGGTGGGAGGAGGGGACCTGCTCACTGTGGGTCACACACTCAAGTGATTCTCTGATGGAAGGTGGGAGTGTTTCTGATGGAAGGTGGAGTGTTTGGTTCTCTCCTCCCCTTCTCTTTGCCACAGTGTCAACCTGTGCTGGTGCCACCCTGGTGTCCATCACTGGAGGAATGAGACCCAGAGGCTGGGCCCAGCCTGGCCTTCCTGGGAGTTGTGGCATTTGCCTTGGTCCCAGTTTTTGGGGAGATGGTAGCTTTCTCTGTGGGGTTTCATTTATTTCCTCCATCCTGCCTTGGTGAAGACAGGGAAGGAGAACAGTAGGGAATAAACAGGAGGCAAAATTTAGGGCTGCTCTGCTCCCAAGCTGGTCATCCCAGGGAGCTGTGTGCCAGGAACTGCTGAGCACCAAGGGGCTCACAGGAGCTCAGCCAGCAGCACCGGTGTTAAATAGCACCCACAGGCCAGGAGAAGGGATGGTCACACAGGGAGGGGTCAGGAAAAGGAATGGCCACACAGGGCCACCAGGCTTCAGTCCTTGAAGGTGCCAGAGTTAAATGAGTGTGGAGAAAGTGATCAGCTGGGGAAGGGGCATTTTTTAGGAACATATCACCCTCTCTTTGCCCAGAGAGGGATGATTATCCTGCTTACACTCACCCCACCTGCTGTGAGTGATTAATCTTTTAAAGAAGGGTCTGAGTTCCTGAGGTGCTGAATGTCCAGAGCTCCCACACGCTTCAGCTGCAGCCACATTTGTACAGTGCCTTTGCAAATGGAGCACTCACAGCCAGAGGACTCAGGGCCTGTGCCCACCTGGAGTCACAGGTCCTGTCTTGCTCTGCAGTTGCCACTGGAAAAGCTGGTGGAGATGCTGCTCAGAGGAAATGGACACTTGTCTGAGCAGCACAGACCTGCTCTGCTCCTGGTGCTCCCCGTCTCGGATGAAGCAGGGAGCGATGCTGATCCAGTTTGTTCAGTCCCTTCGTATCCCATCACTGTGTGCTGTTTCCGGAGTCTCAGCACTTTCTGGAGTACCCTTGACAAAATGAGCCTCTCTGCTGGTCAGTCATGGTTTTATTTATATGTTCTTTTCTTTGATTAGAAAGGAAAATGTCAGAAAAGAAAAAGTTTCCAATAACTGTATCTGTAGTAGCTACAATTTTTGAAGCAATACTCATATCCCTGTGTGTGCCTCTGAACTATCCGTGTATTTGTTCAGCTTTTTCAGGTCTGGGTGTGTGAAATATCTCTGAAGAAGATAGCTCTGTACGTGATGGTGTAAATGCATTGTTTGTATGTATCTAAAGTTTAAATAGATTGTACATATGGGATTGTAAATGAACTGTAAACAGCAATCTATATTTTCTTGAATATATTATATAGCAGTATATATTTGTTAAATAAATATTCTTGTATACTCTTCAATAACCTTTTTAATATTTTGTACAGATAAGTTTATTAAATATTTTATTGATAAATAGACCTCTGCAAGATTTTCTTTTGATGACTTGTGCCTGTGTCCTGAAGCCAGATGTCAGAGCAGCCTTTGTAAACCACCTTTATTCCCTGGGCTACCTAAGGTGTTAAACCAAAAATGAAATACCCATTCATTTTAAACTGCCTTCCAGAGCAGCCACAGGTATTTTCCAAGAAATAAATCCACAGAACAGTGAGTGTTTGTGATGAATTTATCATCAAAATGTACATACTTTTTCTTCCCCGTGTTTCTGACTAGTGTTCACCTGCTGTGATGAGTAGCTACCCAGCTCCAGCCAGCCAAACAGGATTCACCCCATTGACTCCATCAGCCTGGACAACAGAAGACTCCATGGAGACCTCATTGTGGCCTTCAGTGCTTAAAGGAGGGCTTGTGAAAAAGAGGCAGATAGTGATAGGACAAGGGGGAATGATTTTAAACTAAAAGAGGAGAGATATAGATTGGATATTAGGAGGAAATACTTTCCTGTCAGGGTGGTGAGGCTTTGGCACAGGTTGCCCAGAGAAGCTGTGGGTGCTCCATCCCTGGAAGTGTTCAAGGACAGACTGCACAGAGATTGAGGTGCTTTAGCATGTGCTCCTGCAATGGACCTTGAAGGCAGAGAGTGAAGGTAATAAGGATTATGTCTCTCTCTGCTATTTCCCTAAGCACACAGTACTGTGAACATGCAGGTGTGAAGTAAGGCACATTTGGAGGCATGGAGGAAGTCCTCAAGGCAATCAGGTATGTTTTAGACATAGCAGAGCAAACTCAGCTCAAAAGAGAGGTTTCCCTGAAGGACTTAAAAATTAATTATTAAAATTCTTGTATTTTCTGTGCTGTCCCTTCCTCTTAAGCACACATGGGAACACATGGCTCAGCTGGAGTAAGGAGGCATGGTCATTTCTATTCCCAGTGGCACACGGAGCAACAGACCAAGCAGGGCCCAGTTTTTGGGCAGTGTCCTGCATCCCCACATGCCCATTTTATGGTCACACTGGCTGAGGGGATCATTTGGTAAAGGTTCTCTGAGGAGGGAGGCAGGATGGCATTTGCCCCCTTGCCCCCTGGGCCACTCTGTGAGCAGCTTTACAGAAATGTGCCATCTTAACAAACTGTTTTCAACAGAACATTGAAGGGTGAGAACAAATGGTTATTCACAGGCATCCCACCATGTCTTCACTGAAACCAGTGGGAGTGGTGGGGTTTGTGTTCAATGGATACGGGTTTTTACTGCACAGCACTTCAGACTACTCATGTGATTGACAACATAAGCTAGTCAGTTTATAACTGAAGAGAAATCAAAGGCACAGCCAAGGACAGAGGAGATGTCCAAGGCCACACATGAATACAATGGAAGAAAATGCAGAGCATTCGTAAAAGAGGACATGGTCTGAACTGGGACTGGATCACTCTGAATGCTTAAAATCCTGTGGGATTGTGAGTGAAAATACAAGTTCTCTCCTACAAACACCAATGAGCTGCAGTACCCCCTGTATGAGGACAGTATGATGCTAACACTTCAAAACATTTATATTCTGTAAATGGTATTCCTGTATCCTACAAGGATAGATTGGAACAGCTGAATCCTTATCAAATTTTAAGGGTACCTGTTGGGAAAGAGGATTAGATGAGTTTTGACACTGTGAAAGCCTGCTTTTCCTAATTCCAAGCCATCTCATCTTCATGGATTCCTCTCAATGCACAAAGCACAGTATTTCAGAGTCTGGGGGCTTTGCTGAAGATGTTCACAAAGGGGGAGAGTGGGAGGCCGCCCTCATTCCCTCCTTCAGTGTGAATTGCTTCAAACTGGACAGGAAAAGGTCTCTGAGGGTCTGACTGGCAAACCCTGCAGTCAGGTACAGTCAGTCAGATGTTTTAAAGAACACCCTGCATTTTATTAGCTGCTGCAAATTACTTTCTGCAACACAACTTTTTTCCTGCAAGCACATTCTTGCAACAGGCAAAACCAAGGCTGTTGACTATCAGCTCAAGCACTCTGAAAGTTTTTAATTAAATCCCTCCCCGCCTGTCCCATCTGAGCACAAATGTTAGCCTGTTCTGTAACTTCTGCGTGATGCTACTGAGAGCAGCGATCGCTCCTGGCAGCTGCTTGTGCTGTCACTGCTGGATCTGCTGCTTGTGCTCAACCCCCATCAGCTGTTCCAGAAATATATGCTGTTTTAATAGTTCCTGGTCACTCACAAACGCTCTCTGGATTCTTAATTTGTAAATGTGCCAGGAAAGAGAACATTTGCCTGCAAGTGAAGAGCGTCCGAAACTTATTGTACTTGGGAGTCTGAGCATGACCTGTGACACAGAGTAAAACAAGTCTCTTGGGTCTAGTGCGTTTATCCAAACCCAGTAATAGTCTGAGTGACTTTAAAATGATAATATTGAACATCTTGTTTAAAGTCTTTGCTGGCAATTAGCTGGACCAAAGAAAGGGATTGGGGAGTGGATTGATGTATAAATCCATTTTCTGTAACATAAATACATAAATGACCTCGGTTGCAGGGAAGAGATTATCTGCTGTGGCTCATGTATGCAATCTGTCTCTGTGAGTCAAGAATCTGGTGTTTAGCTTGGAGTCCAACTCCAAATTCTTCACCATAAACACTGGGCAAGCACTCATCCAGCTTCCTGAAGGGACAAACCTCACTGATCCACACACTCCATAGCTCATTCAGAGCAGCAAACACAGAGCTGGAGGCAGCAAGGGGAAGCTGATTGATTATTTTGGAGGGGCTCTGGATAAAAATGCTTAAGCGAGTCAGGTGCCTACCACCCACAGATTTTCTGTGCACTTGGCAGATGTCTGCATCGCATGTGAAATTTGGGGTTTGGCAAGTATTTTTGTAAATTTTGTAAGCATGAAGTAATAAAGGAGGTGAACTAGGACTAAACAAGTTACCAAAACAAAGACTCAAGTTACATTTTACCATAAATGTCTTTATTTTTGTTACTGGATTTGTGTACTTTTAATAAAAGGTATCGATCTAGCAAAACACTTGCACATGAGTCGAAGTCACTGCACAAGCAGGGCTACTCGTGTGGTGAGAATCAAGCACAGATGTGAATGACAGTGAGTAGGTGCTACAGCATACAGTCAATATATTTGTGACAGCTTTTCCAAGAATTCTTAAATAGTCTAAAATAGGCAAGACCACACTTGTTTTCATGGTAAATTGGCACATTTGGACCACAAGCACTTTTGACACTCTTTGCCTGGGGTGACAATGAACACCATGGGCTTCTGAGGAGCTGTATTCTCACTGTGTGGGATCTGCTCCTCTCAGGAAATACAGCTATGGGAACTAGGCCCGTGTGTATTAGCAACGAATAGAGTAGCAAATTTTCAGATCTTAGCCTTACAGTAACAGCTTCTAGGAAGAAGGTAGCAATTGAATCAATATGGTTTTGGTAATACTAGAGAAAATTATTTTTAAGAAAATTGTAAGGCATTCTTCTGCAGTAGATCTGGTCATCACTGACCAGACCTAATCTCAGTTTAGGTCTTAATGCAGTTAGGATTTAGTATAAGGGATTAACATTTGTATAAAAGGCATACACAAGTCAAGTACAAGTATTGCTAAATTAATTTCTCATACAAAGTATACGAATAATGCACTGTAAACAACTGCTTCTTGTAGGTGCTTCAGTTTCCAGGCTGTAGTAGTTGCTTGTCATCTTTGGTTAATGCAAGATTTCTTCAGGTCTCAGGAGATCCACTACAACAGCTGAACTCCCACAAACTGAGTCTTTGTCAATTCCCTGATTCCACATACTTTGAAGAACAAATGTTTTGTTCAACCAGATCAATGTGCAAACCAAAACAACCAAGTGAACTGCAGTTTTTATGCAGGTGAACATGCACATATATGTGTACATAAATGTACCTCCACCTATGTGCATGTCCTCCCTGGCTCTGCCCCAGCCAACAGACGCAGGGAGCATCTGCCACAAGGCCATCCAGCTGGGATGATGCCAGCATTTGGGGGCTATTCATGCACACACAGACACATGCAACTATGGACTTCTAAAGTGAGCTCAAGGATTGTTTTGGTCGTGACTGAAAATGGACCTGTAGAAAGAAGGGAAGTCCTGTGACTCTACAATGAGCAGAATCAGTTGCATGGGCAACCCTCACTTCGAATGTGTCTGGTTCCTCCCCACGCTGCTGAAACTGTGTTCCCAACATTCCTGCCCCACTCATCAGAACCATCTCATTACGTGGCAGTGTAACTGGAAAATCCACTGGCTAGTCTCAAAAGCTGAACCAGTTTTTGATACAAAGGTCACTTGAATCCACTATCAGTCTGCAGGTTTGAAAGCTAGTCCAAAATATCCAGGAACTGAACTCTATTACAAGTTGCTCTAAATATTAGTGAAAGGTTCAAGGGGGCTTTAGAGAGCAGTGGAAGGAAGGGGTGTGTATAATCATGTGAGAAAACGAAGCAATTAACTGATCTTTCTGCATCACAGAGAACATTCACCAATACCACTCTCACCCGTATCAAAACTGGTAATAAATCATGCAAGTTAGATACTCAATGCATCATCTAAATTCATCTGTTTGCAAGGGCAGGACCTCCCCTGACTATACTCTGTAGTGTTTTGCTTATTTATAAATGTCTCTCTGAACTCCACAGGGAGACTATTTCACAGGTTCATGGCTAGAGAGCTTTTCCTGATTACACTTGGCTCTGTTCCCCTTACTTGCAATATTTTAATTTCTAGCTATTCCCGGTAACTTCTTTTGTTATCACAACTGGTAGGATGCTATTTTCTATTTTTTTTTATCTGTAAAGGAGAGGGTTCACCAAATGTGAGGAGCAGTGAACTTGTCAGCACCATGCAAGGGTCTGGTTCTCAACAGTAACATTCATGCCATGTCATGGGTGCAGCCGTGGCACAGTAACAGATGTTTTCTGATGGTGAACTTACCTAATTTGTGGCTTGGCAGAAAATTTCATACTTCAGTCCTTAGAGCAAAGAACTGAAATTTAGACATGCATCAAAAGTGGTTTAATTCTTTAAAGCTGCTGAGCAAGCACTGTTCTCATGGACTTCATTAGGAGAGCTAGGCCACCTAGAAATTGTTATACATGGATACTGCAATCCATTTTAGCCTTTTTGACCAGTGTACTTTCCCTTCTCTACAGTCTATTGAAAAATGAAACACTTGGCCATGTTCCAGGCAAGAGATCCTTATGTATTCCCTTGCCGAGCAGCCACAGATACCTTTCGGCATTTCTAGTACCCTGTGGAGTCCTGGCAGTGCCCCAAACCCCTGGTGAGACTTGGAGAAACTGCACACCTGATCTACACATCTCCCCAGAACTCATCCTGAACTCATCCTGAACTCAGCCTGACCACCAACCCCCTCTGACCCAGAGGAGACAAGAGCAGGGCTGTCCAGGGCCTTGGGCTGTTCTGGCTGCTGTGCCCCTGGTACACAGATGGGTGAGACATGAGGAGAGGGCCAGGCCTTTCACAGCATTCCAGGATCCACAGCCAGGATCCCCCGACACTTCTCCAGCAGTGAGTAAGGTGGCAGGAGCTCAGGTACAGTTGTATCAGCATTGTCTACAGCACCAGCAGACAATAAATATTCCTCTCTTTTCCAAGTCTTACAGAGTCCTGAAGACTCAGGATGAAACTACGTAAGCACTGAGTCAATAGAACTATACTTTGGACCAGCCAGTCTCTCTTCAACTTTCGGCAAAACATCTCAATAGAAAACAAGCCATAATCTATAGTAAACAGAAAAAAAAATAAGACAGACTCTCTCACAAAAAAATTACACATTCACAAAATAATTACATCATTTTCCTGTTAATCACTGAATCAATGTTTATAATTTGGTCAGATCATCCTGTAGCCAGTCTGTGATCATGGCAGCCATCTCCTTGCTGGCATCGAGCACGAAGGCGTGGCGCAGCCCTTTCTCACAGAGCCGAATGTCCCCGTCTGGAAAATCCATTTTGATCTCATCGTAGTAGTGCTGTGGACACCAGCTGTCTCCAGTTCCATAGTAAAAAATCAGCTAGAAAGCAAAGCATATCAAACAATCAGTGTGGAAAGTTACTGAGGGAGCGACCAATACCAAAACCAATTTCATTTGGAAATAAGCAATGCATCAGGTCCTGACATATACTGTGAGGAATAGCAGATTGGTACTTCTTGGTTGTTTCCAGGTCTGATGAAGACAATTAAATGCTCTGTGACTCAGTTTCCTCAACTGCAAAACTGTGGAACACAATACAGGCTTAACTCTGAACACAGAGATCTGCTGATGAAAACCTGGCTGACTTAAGAAATTTTATTATGGTTCAAATCATCGAGTTGTCCTTGAAGTCTACCTGTAAGCAGTCCAGCTGTTTTCCATAGCTGTTAGAAGTTTTTTGTGTTAGCTTTACAACTATTTAAAATAAGCAATGACCAGGGACATCTTCACCTGTGTCAGGTTGCTCAAAACCCCATCCAACCTGACCTTAAATGTTTTCAGGGATGGGACATCCACCACCTTGCTGGGCAACCTATGCCAGTGTCTCACCACCCTCATTGTAAAAACACTTCCTCCTTATAGATACTCTGAGTTGATCCTCTTACAGTTTAAAACCATTGCTCTTTGTCGCATTGCAACAGGCCTTGTTAAAAATTTTGTCCCATTTTTCTTACAGGCCCCCTTTAGGTACTGGAAGGTGCTGTAAGGTCTCCCTGGGGCCTTCCCTTCTCCAGGCTGAACAGCCTCAACTCTCTACCTTATTCTTGGGAAGTTCTGCCTGTGTGGAGCCCAGGCACCTCCCAGAGATCAATGAACAACTTTCTTCCGGGTTGTAACATGGAACTAAAATTCTGCAGAAGTCCATTTTGATTTGATCTTGCCCAATATAACCTTGGCCAATGACATTCCTGAAGCAGGTGCTACCTGCCCTAGAGCCTACCTAAATACAAAAGTTGTAAATTCCAGGCAAATATCATATTCATGGAAGTGTCTTTTCTCTCTGTTAGAAACAGTGAAGGTCACGTTTCCCCAAGTCATCATTTCTCCCCATTTTTGTCTTCACTTTGCATGCTATAGCTATGCTTTTCAATTTCTGTAAAGTATATGAGGGGAAAGGACTTGTCTGGGAGAGAGTAAAAACCTATGGATTTCAGACTGAACAAGAGCAAGATTAATGATGAGCACTCTTCATACTAAAATGTTTGAATGCAGGTACCAGAACGATGCTGATTGCTCAACACATCACACACACAGCTTGGCCCAATTCCATTATTCGCATTTGTTTCATATTTCATTTCTGTACTTTGGTGAATAATTGAGCAATGCTAACATAAATTAGGGGACAAGAAGTTTTCCTTTCATCAAAAATATCTTCAATTCCATCATTTTTGTAGCCATGTGGAATATAAATAAATGGACCCACTGGGGTAGGGGTGGGCTAAGAGCCCAGACTGCATTTCACAAACTATTACAAGGTTTTGTCTAACTCACTTTTCTCTTGCTGAAATTTTCCCAAATCTTGTACATTATTGACTATTGGCTGTATCCAAAATACAGTATCTCAGCTGCACAGACACCAACCCCAGTTATACTTCTATTTATGTGCAAAACACAGAATATATATCCCATGTTAACAGACGTTATTGGTTTCCTTTGTCACTCACTGCTTGCTGAAAACAAGGTGTGTTGTTTGCTCTAGCAGAAAATTTCTTTTGATCTTGCCTTCAATTCATCAATCACAAGATGTCACACTAGCAAAAGTTCTTCAGAAACGCCAATGTAAAATGTCCAGATGGATTCAGGCCTTTCGGAAGTGAAACATCTGACCAAATTATGTTTTACCCAGGGCTCCATTACCAACAGATACAGAAATAAAGATTATGAAACTGAGGGGGAAAATAAGCAATGGAGCAACTCCAGTTTAATGGAGTAGTCCTTGAAATGATTGGATTTTTTGAAAGGCAAGTCTTAGAGTCTCATCACATAATCGCTTAGAAAAAGATGAAAAGCCATTTACACTTACAAAGGTGAATAAAATACTTGGCCTAGTCTGCGTGGACTGTGAAATGGGCTGTTCTCCAGGTAGGATTGTAAACTTGAGAACTCGCAGATTTGAAAATGCCAAAACAGAAGATTTATGTGCATTCTTAGCTGGCCCCTGGTATATTTGAATTACAGTTTAATCTTTCACTGCATGATCCAAAGGATCCTTGACTCTCTCAATCCACTGACAGGATGACATTCAGCTGATGAGCTGCCATTTGATAGTATTTCTCGTTTTAAATTCTGTGTGCGGTCTGAGGATTTATTTACTACATACTTCATGGTTTACAGACAGGATTTATTTTCTTTATGCTCTGCATTCCTCTGGCATGCACCACTACAGGATTCGCATGCTCACATTTATTAATTTAGTTTTGCAACACCTTAGTGGCCATTTTTATCTTCATTTTGCAGGTGAGAAGCACAGAAATTAATGTTAAACTGTATTTATTAATTTGAAAGCACAGAGTGTAGAGTGAAATGCCTCAAGCTGGCTTTCCAGCGTGTGCAGCATTACACAGTATTGACTATACTCAAAGGACAACACTCCTGGATTGCACTTGCAGGTGTTCTGAAACACTGTTTATCTGTCTGTATTATACATTTCAAGGCCTTAAATGAGATATTCAGAAAAGTAAGAACTGTGACCATCTATGAAAAATATTGAAGACTTCACCAAGACCCCATTCTCTTTAAAGTTTAGGTGCCTTTACAATGAACTTATTTACAAATATTTCAATAGGCATTTTACCCCTTCTGCCACAGATGAGGTAGGAGTTCTGCATCCTGCTGTCTCCTTCGTTACACAGATCTTTTGGTTAATCAAAGAAGAAAAAGGAAAAGGGATGTTTTAATGAAAGATCAGCGCTGAATGCTTACACAAAAGGTGTCTGAATTGAGGTCACTGCTCCCCAACTGTGAAATGCTTGGTAATGCAACATCAACTCGTTTTAGCAGAACTTGTGTGTACAGTCTGCTGGGCTTTGAGGAGGTAAACCAAACCCCAGGTATTTCACATGTAACACCTACATGTACTGCCAACAGTGTCAACACCTCTAGATTTGCTGCTTTGGACTTCTGTTCCTTAAGGTCATGGCATAATTGAAAGAAGCAGCACTGTCAGCTTCTGGCAAGAGGAGCATGGGACACCTTCCTGCTCGTGTCACATTGGAGGCGTCCAGCACAGAAATTAATGATTTATTTTGAATCTATGGTGTGTTTTTGAAGCAAATGACCAGTTTGTCCATATTTAACATACTTTGGTTCACATTCTTTGGACCACATGGAGTTCTTCCAACTGAAGCTAAAGCAAAGATGCTCTTCAGGATCATACTTAACAAGCTCTGGTCACCAATAGACATCCAGTCCATGGGACAAGACAACTGCTGGCTAAAGTAATAACCCTCTCAGGTGCCTTCACTGGGAACACCAGGTCCTCACCACTTACTGTCCATGTCTACAAATTCTCTTCTATTGTGCTGCTTCTGTTCTTAAGGTAAACATAGTCACTGGCACATGCTGAAAACAGGAACAATAAGATTTTTGAAGTTTAGGTTCCATTCCAAGCAGAAAAGGGCAGGACATTTACAAACTACTGGTCTTGTTGTCCAGTTACTTGTCCACTCTTTACAGGTATGACTTCTTTTGTCTTGTCCCTTTCTGGTCTCAAGACTGCTCTATACCCCCTTTGGTTCTTTATTTCAGCTCTTTTCTCTCTACCTCAGCAGTTCCAATTTCTACTACTTCTAGTCCCACATTCTTGTGCTGCAAAGTCCAAATTTTAGTCTCCTGCGTCCTCCATCTCGTGTTTTTTCTAGAGCTTCTACTCCCAGTGCTGCTCCTCAAGCACCTCTCAGACTATCAGTTGCTCCTAGCATCAGGGTTGGGTTCAGTTCAGTATAAAACATCTAAGTACAGGTCACTGTATTGTGGTGTTTACATGTGTACTAGGCATCTCAATTTCCATAACACATTTAGGGAAGATGGCCTTGCTTGGGTAGCTCCAATCCACCACCTCATACAGCACCAGAAGCCTTCCTTTGGCCAAACAAACAGAGCCTTTGGTTCTTCCTGCCTCCTCCTGCTCTGTTTACTGCTCCCTTACTAGTTCCCCTCTTTACTAGCTCAGCATGTGTCTCCTCTACACTGGAATCAGAAGCTTCCTTCTCCAAGCCAGGAATTGTTACCATGAGAAAACAAAGCATTTTCCCCTGAGCTTTATCTGTAGACATTGTAGAATCCTTTGGATTGAAATAAATCCATTCAAGGCACTTGTGTCATGTATGCAACTAAGGTTTGGGTCTGTTAAAACCAGCTAAGAACAGTTTTTAAACAGGAGACTTGGGGAGCTTGATTTGATGCTGCAGTTATTTTGTCTGCTTATTTCCTGTGCAGGTGCTGATGTTATGTGCATTCTATCCAGGTGCCCATGCTTGCACATCCAAAACTTTAACAGAAGTGTTTCTTAATTGCAGAATTGTTTTCAAAACGCTTCCTTATTACTGGAATATGAGAAAGAGCAAGACTGCAATTAAGGTGTAAATTTTCAGTGATCCACATGTTGGTACAGGGCCTAGGAAAACTGACAGCTACTTGACTGTCATTTGTGAAACTGAAGATCTCCTTTTGAATGACAAAATGTCTCTCCTCTTTGCCTGTGTCACACACAGACACAAAATAAACGACTAAAATGTCACCCTCTTTCCTAATGTATTTAAATAGAATAATTTTAAATATATTTAAGGAAAAGTTTCCAGAATCCATCTCCTCATCTTCACTTTAACATCAGGAGCTTTGCTGTTGCAGCAGGCAGGCAGGAATAATTAACAAATTATTACCATGTGTAACCAGAGGCACATGGGATCTCCATTAATGTAGGGAACACTGGCATGCACTGAATGGCTTGCATGGATCTGTAAAGTGCATATTTTTCTGTGGATGGTGGATGGCTGCAAAGACTTCCTGAGTCAGCACAACCACTGCACCAGCAATGGAAAGCTGCTGCCAATCTAAGCATTCAGAAATGATGAGTCAGGCCCCTAAAATAATTACACTAGCTAAAAATAAACAGATTTGCAAAACAATAAATAGGAAGTTCTTTCTAATTTTCCTCTGGGCTTAAACTTTCCAATATTTGCATTTTTTAAGCTTTTCTGCCATGAGGGTGAGAGGATTATCTTTTATTCTTTTGCAATATTGAATGGTGAGACTTCCAAGTATTCCTGACTCAGAAGGGAAATGGCAGCTACCACCGGACATGACAAAGACTTTATGATTCCTGATGCAATATCCTGCTTGCTGTGAGTGACTAAAACATGTCCTCTTTCAGGATCTGATGTTGAGGACAGAGCAGAGGGGACGTGGGCTGTCTTTGCCAGCCATTTCAATGCTGCCTTTGAAATAGTTATGCAATTTCTAAATTTCAAATAGCTTTAAAACAACAGCAGTATTCTTAGAAGATGATTTACCATTAAATGGCTCAGAAGTATTTTCAGCTTTAGCTTCTGTAAAATGAAACACAAGTCCAAATAGGGCTCTGTCAGCCTCATACCCTGTAATATGGTATGTGTACTCTGACACTGCACAATGATGGCAGCTGCTAAGTAAACATCAGAAGAATCTGAGATTAGTATCAACAGGATGTTTATATTTTAAAGAGTTTCTAAGAAAATAATAAAGATTTCCTGCAGTTGACTCCATTGGCACTTGTTACAGTATGTATGACAGTTCACAGAAGTACAAATTACAGAGAGATTTCTTTTCTGCCTCTTCTGTAACTAGCATTAGCCAGCACTGAAAAATAAATCAAAAAAGTTAAAATATATTAATTGAGTTTTTTCTATCTCTCTGGAATTTGGTACATGTTATAACAACTTTAAGATCTTATTACATGGGCAGGCACCACTCCAGTGATAGCCAGGAGTGAAGGACTGATCTCTTGGGATATAAAGGAGCAGCACATGTGCAATAAACAGTGTCCTTGCTGAAATCCTTGTCTCTGATACACTCACATTTTATCAGTATTACTCCCACATGAATTCACTGGCTGCCACAGCAGCTTCTCTCTGGTTGATATCTCTTGGCAGTAACCAGTGAGTAGTTTCATTTGTTCTTGGATGAAAACTAGTTTAAAAGGCATTATCCCAGAATTAATTTTAGTTTCAACCAAGGTTTATAGAAAATGACTTAGCTTCTCTGGAATTATGAAAGTGTCTCCACCTTATCCTGCCAAAAGAATAGGATAAATGACATGGGAACAGACTGGTTTGGGACATACTTTTTTAAAATTTGCTTCAGTTGTACTGTAGCTTCTGGGAATTCAAAGAGCTGGCATTGCCCTAGGCAGCCCTAAATGCTTTGGGATATGGTTCTCAGAGATACCATCTCTCTCCCTCATGATCCTGCCATGGCTGAGATCAGCCAGTTTGATGGTAAAGTCCTGGGAACTTGCTTGTTTTACCAGAACTGGGTTTTCTCAACTGTCCAAAGGCAGTGTGAAGCCAAAGGTTTCCAGTTGGACTGTTCTGGGAAGAGGCAGTTGACAATCTGGGGTACACGATGCTCTTTTTAAATACTGACCTGTAGGACTTGTAGCAAAGCTATAATGGGTAGTTCAAGAGCTTGTGGAGAGTTTATTTAACACAAAGATGGTGGCCACTTCTGTTAAACTAGTATAAATAAAAAACAAAACCAGATTCCCTGGCTGGAAAGGGGGTGGAGAAACACTTTACTATCAAAGAAATTAGGATGCAAACCCTTAGACAGGGCCTGATGTAGTGGCTAACTTGGCATGTGATTCCAGGTGTGTTACTGCTGTCCCCAGTGTCCAGTGAAGTGATGTGCACAGCTTTCATGCCTTAATTGGGGCTGAAACTTGGTAAATTGACAAAGGGAAAAGGGCTTCTCTTTAACTCTGCTGCAGTGTGTTAGCAGTGCCACCGACTGCTCAGCACAAAGACCCATGAGATCAAGAGAGGCCACTTTTATTTCCACTTTCTCACAGATAATGATGGGTCAAACCCAATGTAAAGTAAAACTGTGCTTTTAAAAAGGATGCACAGGATTTATCAACAAATCAGGGTGATTAACTTATTTATATTATCTATGTTACTTTTAAAGACTTAAAAGCATTTCAAGGGTATATATTTAGATGTGTCAGGAACATGAATATTTCAGAAGTCAAGTCTGTATAAATACCAAAATAAAAACAAACAGACCTGAAACCACTATTTAAGCAATAGAACTGCTGGGAGAGATTCTTCCAACCATATTTACTGCAAACAGTTTTTCCCTCTGAGTATCAGCCTGACACTATCTCTATTCAGTGGGACTTTATCTAAGGTAAATCAGTCAAACTGCTCTTGCAACAGCAGGATCAGTATCTGGCTGTAAATGGCAATGCTCCCCAGTGGTGTGCTCAGTGGAGGTAGGAAATAAAGGGGTAGTAAGGGGTAATTTTAAATATTCTTCAGAAGGCTGGAGAAATATTGCTGTCTTTGCTTATTGTATGCAGCACACACCTTACATCCACCCCAAACATTTTGGAAATTCTTGTCATCCCTTCTTTTTTGTAGGATACCACCCAGCACAAAGATGGTAAGAGGAACTCAGTTACAGAGTGAAGCATCACAGGTAAGGATAGTGTCGTACACTGACTTTTCAAAATGCTCACTGGGATCCTTTTCCACCGAGGAGAGAAGCTGCTGATCCCTGATTAGGCATTCTGGGCACTTCAAAGAGAAGGTTGTTCTTGTGGTTAAATGACACAGGCACCAGAATCCCCAAGCACATGTGCAACTTCCCTGGCTTCAACTCTGCACCTCCAGGGAACGTAGGCCAAAAAGGATGTGAGATCAGCCAAAAAAAGAGGTGTTCTTGGCTCAAGAGAACACTTTGCACCTATTCAGAAGGAGTGCTTGGAAGTTTTTTCACAAATGTAGGCAAGCACCTAACTCAGGCTGTGGGCAGGCAAAGTATTTGTAGAATTCTTTCAAGCACGTATCTTCAGATCATGCCCCTCTCACTGGGAATAATTACAAACCCCCACGGATGTCTACAGAGACTCAAACAAAAACACTGGGCAGCATGAAAACAGCTGCTTCAGGGGTCAAAATAGTTCTTGGTTGCTTAGTTTTAAAAAAATTTCTGTAGCAAGGACAATTTTACAAAAGAAAAACCTAGCACTTCTCTCTGGAAAGGAAATACTTCATTCTTCAGCTTTTATTCTCAATCTCTGCACACCAGTGTTTAATTGTTACTCTTGGAGAACACATTATGGTAACACTGGTGCGATATAAACTTGCACTGCTTTAAATTCTAAATGCAAGAAGTAGTAAACATTCACTTAATTAATTTAATTTTTTCAAAACTTAATTTCTTCTTCACCTAAACATCTACAATATGAGTGGTTATAAGCCACCTGCAGCACAGACTTCCACAGTTTGAGTAAAAATAGGTATATATAGCCATAAAATTCCAGTTTATACCTTTCTTCTCAGACAACAGGTTAGTTTTTTCATCATTGTATCTCTTCAGATGCTTCCTGTCTTTTTCCTTATGCAATCAATGCAACTGCTACACCAGACCACTGGCAAAAAACTCAAGCATATAAACATTTTTGGTTTAACATGCTAACCAAAAGAATCCTGTTTGCAGTTGAGTAAGATGGTTTATGATCTTAAAAAATTATGAACCACTACAGAAAATTCACTGATTCAAGAATTCCTGAAGCCTGTGGAAGCTCTCCAATGGATTAAAAAGGGCTCTGGAGCAGATCCTACATTTCAAAATAGGACTACTGTGTATTACACAGGGAACATATGAACCATATGTATCTCTCAATAAATATAAAATCTGAGGGGTGATTATTTTAAAAGAGAATTTCCTCTGTAAGCACCTAGTTCTACTCTTTTGTGCAATTACCTCCTTGATTTATATAAGGTTATATTTATTATAACAGGTTTATAAACTTACTTGACAGAAAAACAGTCAATAAGGCTAAGTCTTAAAAGAGAGCAGTGAACGTGTCATGACACAAACTTAAAAAGTTAAGTGCTGTAGAGAATCTCTATAAGGAAATAACATTGTCCATTCCAGGCATCCTAGTGAATGCCCAACACATCCACTTTCCTGTGCCTTTTAAATTTTTTCTTATTCTATTTGTAAAAGCTCCATGATTCTCAGTGCTGATCCATCTTTTAAGAACATGGAATTACACCCACTTCCTTTTGTGCAGGAATTACAATAAACTTCCTCTAGTTCAGTAGTTCATCTCTGCCTCCAGTTTCTGTTAGGAAAGGGAGTTGGTGTTATTACAGTGAAAGAACGTGGGTAGCTCAGCTGCCTTAGACATGATCAGCTAATAATTAACCTCCAGAGCTGAGGAAATCTTTTATCAGTATCCCTTACCTTATTTGTTTGGTGTTTCCAGTTTATCACAACCCCCATGTCACTACCCTAAGAAGCTCAAATTCCTGTACATTCATGTACTGCTTGATCTGGACAAAGTTTTGCACAATATTTCAAAGACTCTATCTTATATTACTTATACTACTTTGTTAGAAGACGGGTCTCCATCCTCCTCATAAAGTTCCACTGCTATTTAATGTGCACAAAACTTCTGACTTTAAAAGAGTTTAAGTGAAAAATCTCACTTAATTACTCAAACAGTATTCCAGCTCCCATTCTTCCAATATAAATCCAAGCAACTAACTTTGTTAGACTAAGAATCTGAAGTCTGGTGATAAAATTTCTCCTGGTCCCTAGCTAGTATTAATTATAGTTAAACCTGGACATGGAAAGATTGGAATAATTTTGTATCTCTCTGTTCAGATCACAGAATGCAAATAACATCCAGAAATAACTTTTCTATTCCACAGCAGCTGGCGAAGTCAGGTGTTAAGATTGGCTTTTGCCATATGATCACAGTGACTACTAAACAGTACAAATTTTTTGAAGCAACAGCTTGCCAGTTCTATAGCAACTTAGACTATAGTTCCTGTTTTTATAAACTTACAACCTTTATAAGTTAAGCCCATTTTTATTGTCAATACTCTTCAAATTTAACATGATGCCAAACTGAAAATTTTTCCCTTAATTCTTACATTCCCAGAAATTACTAGAAGATGAAAAAAGAGAAGCATTTAGCTTCATTTTTAGACCAGCTTTTTCTTCAGTTTGCCAATTCTTGTAGGCTTGCTTTAGCTTTTTGTTTTCTTGAGTATGTTTGCCACACATGCATGAGGACATAGAAGAATCAATAAAACAAACTTAACACAGGTTTAAAACAGCTCCTTCCTGCCAAGGTCATGCTTAGATAGACAGAGTCAACAAAAGCACAGATGGAGCAGACTAGTACACCTGCAAACTCTTACTGCTGGCTATGGCCCTTCATTCAGTACAAGAAATCAGAGTTTTTGTAATGTGAAGCTTCTGATAGACCATCTGAAGTCACCGGAGCTGCAGCTGATTGTCACCACCACTGTCCCACCCAACAAAGAATTTATGTTTAACTTCAGGCACGTGTGCTTGTGATTAACATTTCCACAAGCACTTGGAGTGCTGCTCCTGCACTCTTCAGTTTGTACCCTGGCCAACACAGGGACCTGCAGTCCCACCTGCAGGACACTGACAGCCCTCCCCAGCCTTACCCGGCCCCCAGCCCACGCTCCCTGCACAGGGCTCCAGGGTCTCCAGCTCCCTCCTTTGCCTTTAGTCTCAGCTTCCCAAGCTACACTGTAGAGTGACTCCAGCCCTGGCCCCGTGTCCCAGACTGACATCACACCTACACTGGACACAGCTTGTCACCTGGATGGCTCCCACCTTGCCTCCCTTCCACTGTGTCTCTGGCAATCCCTCCTGGGTGGACTCTGGACCCACGTTGTATTCTTGTTGCCACTCCTGTCTCTGTCCCCTCTTGCTCCTGACTGGATTCTCTGGAGGGACTTTACTGGTTCATTGCTTTGCCTTGTCCAGGACAGCCAACAGACCCTGTTCTGGGCTCTGCATCCTGCTTGGAGAGGGCACTGCCTGTGGGGTCAGCCTTGGCTCACGTTCAGAGAACATGAAGGCCCTCCAGCTCCCTGACACTTGGAGGGGTGATTCAGTCAATAAAATCAACCATTTTCCTTGAATTCACTGGGGTTTGGATCAACCCATGGAAAGTTTCATTGAAAAGAATGGGAGTATTTGCAGTCTGCAAGATGAGCCCTTCAGTCTCACTGAAATTCCCCACAAAGTGCAGGAGACCTTCGAGTGCTGTGCAAAAAAATAAGAAAGCCTAGGCATGCCAGGTGCAGCACAGGGATCCCTGTTCATGTGTGCTACTTCAACTCCTTTAAAATATGAACATCCCTTTCAAAGTGCAGAGAAGCAAATGGGCTAAATAAAAAATAAATCTATTTTCAGACACAAAAAGAAAGACTGTTTTATGAAATGAACTTTGTACCATTTCTATTTAAAAGGCACAGAGGAATTTTGCAGAGATCTAGGACCTCTGTCCTAGAAAACCCCATTCTCTGAGGAAAATATCTTCCAGTGCAAAGTGCTGGAATCATTCTTCCAGCAAAAAGACAGGGATGATACAAAAAATTTAAGGGAAGGAAGGGGACACAGTAGAAAAATGTTATACTGATTATCTACTCACACAGAGGCTATCTCAATGGAAGTTTATTAAATATGACAGTTTTTTCTGGCTCATAAGCCATCTGGAATTGTCTCACCATGGTCACACTATTAAATTCTCTCAGCCTCCAAAACATGGTGACCACAGGGTGACCACACCACAACTCCAATTAGAACAGCTCCTGGCCTGAGCCAACCCCTGAACCGTGACTGGGAAAATGCAATTGGTCCAGATAAGAACTTCACAGAATCTCTTTTAACAATAAATCCAAGAAAGCTTAGTGCAAGAAAGGTCCCTGAAATGAATTAATTCACCTGCAGAGCAGTAGCTCCAGCCTCAGGAATTTCTCTTACACTACTGTCCATGGCTACAACAGTGGAGCCATAATTTTGCTGACTCCTCTCCGTTACATTTTGAAGCCACGGAAAGATTGAGCCTGCAGAATCCCACGATAATAACTGACACCACCCAGAACAGAGGATACATGTTCTTCTTGACCTGTCCAACAGCAAAGTCAGAGGATTTGGTCCATCAGACCCTCATTTCCTGGCTGGCTACCTGTCTTGTGTGATCAGAACCCAGGTAACTACAGGCCCCACTGGGAACCACACCTCATGCTCAGCCAGGACACAGACTGCTTCTCCTCCAGTAAGGAAAACAAACCAGATGGGTCAGTACATCTGATAGCAGTGAATGCTACATCTGCAAAGGTGTGGATCAACACATTTTAAGGATCAGTGACCCCTTTAATGGCTTCTCCACAGTTAATGGAATGACACTCAAAAAAAGCACAATCAAGCCTGCTGAAATTCTGGTTTTACACAAATACAATGGGTGTAACATCTCCTCATGCATGTGGCCTTCCTTTGAAAACTGAGGATTAAACAGTTACCTTCTTTAAATTTTGCTTTATGGTTGTACTGTCTCTCTCCACCACCTTCATCATTTCTTGGCTTGCCATGTACAAGATGTTGGCTGCAGAAAGAGAAACAGGCAATAATGTAAATACACAGCCAAATTTTTAGAAAAAATAATAGAGACACAACTCTACAAAAAAGCAGGGCAACTAGAGCAGTCATCATCTCAGCAATCCCAGAGAAAAGAATGCCACTGACAGAAAGAGTAGTTTTATCTCACCTAACCAAATGATTAAATGGCATACAGACTGAATTAACTCACCTCCTATTAATCAATTCCACAATGAATGGAAAGGATCTTTGGATCGTAACTCTATCCATTTATCCTACACACTTCTAGGTCAACCCATGGTGATGACTCTCTCTTCCCTGACCAGAGAAATAACTCTAATAACCAGCTTTCACTACAGACTTTTAGAAAGGTAAAGGTTAAGTATCATATAACACCCAGGAAGAGTTTTCAAGACTGAGCTTTAAATACAAAACATACACTACGAGGTGTTATTAATCAGTAGATGATTAAATTATTGACATCTCAATATGCAAGTCATTAAAATATTCAACACAACAAATAGTAAAAACAATGGCAACTACAACTACGTAGTTGTCCTGCATAAAACAGATGGTACCTGCCCAGTCAGGACTGGACTGGACACCAAATGTCTAAGCCTTATCTTACTGCAATGTAAAGTATTAAAAATGGCTCAGTGCAATTTATTTTGAGTTGATCTGCAAGATACTGTCTCAGAGACATAAATGATTGAGTCTAATGTGTGGACACCTGTTGTAGTGAGGGGATGTAATGTGGGGAATCCTTACAACAATAGACAACTTATTAATTTTATGAAGTCTTGAGTTCCGGCATATCCCATGTATGTTAAACAGCAATGGAAACTACACACTTCTGAAAAGTGGGCTGGTCTGTCTGGATGTCTAAATATTAGCCAATTTAAACACTTTGACACAGAAGGATTACACTGTGTATGTGTAGCCTGATTTTTCTAACAACAGAACCTACAGAAGTTAAATGTACAGTCCAAAACCTGGCTTTGAACTAGCACTGTAGATTATGAGTTCTACTGCTCCAACAAACCTCATGTATTCAACTGAAGAATCAGGAGTTGCTCCATGCATTATGTTTCTAGAATATGAGAGGACCTTCAAAGGGTGTTTTAGTAAGGGCTATCCACTTCTGTCATCAGTGCTTTACTGAAGAAATGTGAAATTAGCCAAAGAATTAGCACTTCTTTTATCTCTCTTTTGGACTACTAAGATGGCCAAGCCTCTCTCTTTTGGGCTAGTAAGTAAGATGGCCAAGCCTCTCCTGACCTCTGATCACAGAGACATTCATAACCTATATGTGGTAATAAAGGACAATATTCTACTTTCTCACCAGTTTACAAAACCAATGTGGCAAAATTATTTACAAGCACTTCAATTTCTAGGTCTTAGAATGACTGAAAGTATTTTAAGATATTAAATCCTCTCCTGAAAAACAGGAGAAAAAGGAAAGATTCTGACAATTTAAAATTCTGGACCAATCAAGCTTTGTGCACAAATAGTTAATGACAGTGTTGGATCTGATACTGCTTTGAGACAGGAGTAAACCATTCTCACACGGTGATATCAGGGAAGAAATGGCAATCACACAGGTCTTTGGTGGTGACCAAAACATGGAATTGGCTGAATTCCAGCAGCACTCTAAGGAAACAGAATGCCGCCAGAGAGATGAGTGATGGCACTGGAGATCCAATGTTAAAAGACAAAGCCAATGCTCTCAAATGAAAAAAATAAATCCTAGAAAGTAGTAACTACTTCTGAGCCAGCCAAAATGATGCAGTTCTGTTGTATGCCTGCAGAGCTCTGCCTTCTTCAATTAAACACTGAATACAAGTAGTGCATGTTCTTCCTTTCCCAGGTAAGACGAAAAGGTTGTCATAGACAATCCAGCAAATTTGCTGGTCCCATCCTACTCTGCTGGGCAAAGGGGTCTCTGTGCAGTTTCATGTCTAATAACCCAGTCATCTAATCCTGTGGTGAGCTGGCAAAAGTCTGTGCATCTACAGCATTGTTGAGTTCATATCCTGACATTGGTCGTTGTCTTCTCAATTCAGCTCCAAACAGATGAATTACACATCTTGTTTTTAGAAGGACATGCATCTTTGAATGCACCTTCAAAAATCATCTAGGAAAAACTTAAGAGATAGAAAAGACAATTGGAACAAGTCCAGAGGAGAGTCACTAAACTGATCACAGGGCTGGAGCACCTCTCCTGTGAAGACAGAATGAGAGAGCTGTGGCTGTTCAGACTGGATGAGAGAAGGATTTTGGGAGACTTTATAGCACTTTCTAGTATCCAAAGGGGCAGCAAGAGAGATGGAGAGGGAATTCTCACAAGGGTATGGAGTGACAGGATAAGGGGGAATGGCCTTAAGCTCAAAGAGGGCAGGTTTAGATGGGATATTAGGAAGAAGTTCTTTACTGTAAGGGTGGTAAGGCTCTGGCACCGGTTGCCCAGAGAAGCTGTGGGTGTCCCATCCCCGGCAGTGTCCAAGGCCAGGTTGGATGGGGTTTTGTGCAACCTGGTTTAGTGAAAAGTGTTCCTGCCCATGGCAGGGGAGTTAGAACTGGATGATCTTTAAGGTCCTTTCCAACCCAAACCATTCTGTGAGTCTATAATGAGGAATTCCATACGGTAAATAATTCATTTCAGATTGAGTCCTGTTTCTAATATGGTAAATATGATTTTAGAGCTCAGAACTCCTACCTATAACTGCAGCTACCTGTCTGTCAAAAGCTCTGCTCTGTGTAAGAAGGTAGGATGTGGAGTAGGACCCTTGCTACTCTAAGTGCTGGTCCTTCAGGTAACCAAGGTGGCTCACAATGGATTTACAAGATTTCACAAAGCACTAAGTGCAAGAACCTGGGTTTGGCAAGATATCTGTGGCAACAGGACTTGTACCAAACGCGCTACATGAGGATCCTGGTATGTCAAGAATTCTTTCCAGCCCAGAATGAGGTCCTTGTTATCAGGCCACAATAGATAGCACACCTGCAGTCAGAGCTTCTGACTGCAGCACCTGCAGTGGATGGAGGGCAGGGATGACAACACCAGTGGCCACCAGTGCAGAACCTGACATATTCAACACCACTGGGACTCTGCAGGCAGCTCTCTATCCCCAGTTCAGTCATACAGTGGGAAAAGGAAGTACTGCCCTGCTCCCCTTCTCTCATCCTCCTGGCTCCTCTGTCCCATCTCCTGTTCTCCATGCAGTCTGCTCAGTTGTGGGTGGCTTATGTGGTTTTTCTCAGTAAATAATAAGAATTGAAGTGGAATTCACACACTTAGTAAACTGAGATTAGGCACAGAGATCCTAAAAGTAAAACCGTAAGACAGCAAAGGCAGTAAGAGCAGTGCTTCAAAAGGAAATGTCTCTGAAGGTTTGGGTAATGTGCAAGAAAGGGAACCAGGAAGGCAGGATTAAGCTAAACCGGATGAACAGCAAGGTTCAAGAGTCTATTTCAACCTAACAGGAATCCTTCAAATTTTGGAAACATGATCCTAGGGAAACCAATAAACAGGAACTTAAACTTCAGCAGGCGTTAAGTAAGAGGAAATTGCAAAGAGCAAAAGTAGGTTTCCAAGAACAAACATTAAAGGATCTAATAATAAACAAGAAAATATTCCTTAGGTGTATCAGAAAAAAGAGGCCTACAGCAGAATTTGTACAGGCTAAGGGAGCAGCTAAAGAAGATAATAATGCTGCTTGGAAGATCAATGACTTTCCTATACAGTATCCAACTTTCTTGTTCAATACATTCAGGAGGTTTCTGCTCTCTATACTCTTTTTCTGGCATTAACAAATTCTCTTTGAGTAATGAGATATCAAGAAGCAGCAACAGTGGAGAATACAGAATGTATCAGGGCTAGAAGGTATATTTAAGAGTTTCAAAGTGCTCTAAAAAGAGAATTGAAAAGTTAGTAACAATCTTGCTATGCAAGAACCACCCAGTCCTATGGCTCTGGGAGTAGAAAATACTATCCAATTGCTACTAATTTTACAAAGGAAAATAGCATTTTACTGATCTGTAAATTCTTCAGTATGCATCACCAGATGACAAAAATTACAAGTAGTTTAAAAACTCTCTCATACAACAAATTTTGGCTGAATTAAACATCTGTAAAATGAAAGATTGTAATATGATAAGGAGCTTGGAAGGAAATTAAAAAAACAGGCTTAAATAATCTGGTCTTCATAACAACAAAGAAGGTCTAGATTCATCACAATTTTAAAAATAATAAATTTATAATAATAAAATTTAAATAAATAATAGTAAAAGAATACAATTTGAAATTTTGTTTTAAAATCTCTAAATAATCATTAAACACACCTGGCAAATTGATAATTTCTGGGATGGATTAAATTACTTCTCTAGATGACTATTTTCAGTGATAAAACCTTTAGACTTTAACCTGAATTGAGGTGGAATGAATCTTTGCCTAAGATTCTAGTCCACCTCGATATCCAAACAATGGGTACCTTATTTCTTAATGATCTGGTAAATGGATAAGTACTTTATTCACAGCATTTGCACAGGATATTAGTCAGTGTGTGAGGAACAGGCAGTGAGAATGTGAGAAATCCAATGAGAAGAGAGAAAAAAATCAATGCACTAATGAAGTTCAGATTAAAGAAATCAAGATACATGCAGAAAAAAAGAGTATTTTTTTCCATTACAAGCTTATAAATCAATGCAAAGAATGGAATCAGAAAGATTCCACCCAAGATGACTGGTGTTCACTATCTGCATTAACTCAGAAGTCCAATCAGACCATGTACTAAGTTCCTTAAATAGGAGGAGAAGGATACAGAATTCTGCAGTACAACTACAGAAATCACACTGTGTGACCACACCTGAAGAACTGTGTATGCTGTATGCTGACAGCCACATCCCCGAGGGACACTGCAAAACTGAGAATGGTGGGGAAAACAATCAAAGAAGTACAATTAAAGATCTGTTGCCATCATGTTCGTGATACTTCATGACACACTAGTTTTCCCACTCTTACAACACAATACATTTAAATACAAAACAATAAAAGGAAGTAGTTTTTAATGTCATATGCAATTAATTATGAACCTTGCTGCCCCAGGAAACTGATCCACACACATATTTGACGCATTCACTTCAAGTGTA
>JACBWW010000001.1:5209595-5333510 GCA_020086605.1 Lanius collurio | reverse complement strand
GTAGGATCATTCCCTCTCCATGGATTAAAGGTGATTAAGGATCAGTGTCAGTTCAGTCTCATACATTTGCTAAGCAGAGACGACAAACTGTGCCAAAATGTGTTTGATTTATTTGTAGGGGTTTTGTGATAAAGGAACCCTGATTGGGCTCAAATCAAGGATCCAGAAAAGAAAAGAGTGCTTTATATCATTGGTAGCTCTTTAACCCAAAGTGTCACAGCAAGGACTTAATATCCTTCAGCTAAATTATTAGTTTTCATGAACAATAATGACTGAAATCAATCAAGCTTTTCAGTGTTTCAGGTTATTTAATCACCAATTCAAGCAGCCAGTTGTTAGATGAATACCTGTATCTATTGAGCTGAACTTCAAACACATTGATAAAGCCACAGTGCAGCCAAGCAAACAATGTGTGAAATAGAAAATGTCCCGATTTTTAAGAAATGCATGTCTAGCATTATAATTATTGTTTAATGAAGATTTTAGAACTGTATTCTAAACCAATTTCTTGTCCATTGATTCCATGGGTATCAACAGATCTATGCTAGAACTTGGAAGTTGTGCAAATTTCAGGGAAGAAACACATTTCTAACTCAGGACAGATAAACTTTATACTTGATTCTTGAAGCAATACAGAGATTTCCTGTACTTGGACTGAAATATGTATTTTTTGTCAAGTCTTTAAACTTCTTGCCTGATTATTGAATATCCAAAGAAGATTTGCCTGCTTATTTGCAAGAAAAGATTAGATTAGGGCTAAATTAATCATAAACTCACACGAAAAACTGTCAGGTCACACTATGTTGTCTGTGGAAATTCAAGATGATTTGGAACTACGTCTTAATGGAAAGAAGTTTTGAAAAAAATGACTTACACATGGCACACATTCATAAAATATAAAAGGTTATGTATTTTTTTTTGTCTTAACCCTGATAAACTTTCAGAGATATACATGCCCTTGATTAATTTAAAAACAGCTCTGTGTTGTAGTGCCATGACTAGAGCTCATTCTGTGTGGTTTGCTCTGTAGTTTGTATCTTAATTACATAAAAATGATACTGTGTTCTTTGCTTGGCTAAGGAAATGAATATACTGTGATGGAAAGAATAGAAAGAGATGCCATACTAATGAAACAAGAGACAATAAAAAAGGAAAACAAATCCTTTTCAACTCCATTGGCTAGTGATTTTCAGGAAATCATCAGAATAGTTCCTTTTCCAACAAAAATGAGTGGTTGTGAAGATAGCCCCAATCTAGACAATTTAATGGATGCACACACATTCTTTAATATCTTGTTCATCAGACAAAAATAAACATAAGACTACAAAGGGTTACCCGAACTCACTTCATTTCCCTACTGCTGCTGGCTTTAGATTATGTTGACTCTATCAACATGATTGTGGCTGTATGTGTAAATTTATTAAGTCCCACACATCAAAATATTGTTCTATTTTATGAGTTAGTGGGAGCTATGCTCTGGAACGGATACAGGGAGAAACACGAAGCCACATTTTTACTTCAAGGTCCAGATAGTACAGATTCAGCAGCATCAACCTTGGAAGAACATACTGTAAGAGTTTCTAGAGTGGACAAACTCAGAGGAAAAGACGAGCACGGTCGTGCCTTCACAATGCCTCCCAAATGCAAATCTGGTGCCTCTGCTCAGGTCAACCAACCCCTCAAGGAGATGAATACAGAGACTGTAGAGACACCTCCCACTGTCTTGTGAAGGTCACACATACTAAGACATTGTCTTTTTTCACTAAGAAATTAATAAACTTTCTTTAGCTGGAGGGGTTTGTAAGAGTTCAGTGATCCCCTTGTGACTGTGGGGCAGGCTGCAGGTATTTGCAGTACTTCTGTAGGGTATTCTGAGACTCTGCAGCACAAAAAGTTTAATGACCCTTCCTGTCCACCCCCATCCACTCACTACTTCTGGCTCTCTTGATTCTGTTCCCCACCTATAGGGTACCTATGCTTTACATACTTAAAAAAAAATTCCTATGTATTCCATTAGCTTTATTTTTCCAGGTTGAATGTCAGTCAGTTAATTAATTTCTTTTTCAGTAAAACAACACTTTCCAGCTGGTCTCTGTCCTCCCTTGTGTTTGAGGCCTTTAATGAAAGGTAGCTCACTATTGATTAAAAGCCACAAACCTGAAGTGCAACCAGGCCCAGAACAGAACTCCTTAGTTATTAAAAAATCTTTTGCAAATAATTTGTAATATAAAGAAATATTAAGAAGTAGAACAACATGTGAAAGAAAAGCCATTTTACACCACATAGGACAAAACCCATTACAACAAGAATTTTTCAGGGCCAAGAAATTAGCATGAGAGGACAAAGACATTGGAAGTCAAGAAATAGTTAGAATTCTCTTAAAAAAACTATCACCAAGATTTAGAGCTACATAGTTACTCTTTGTAACTACAAAAGCCTCAGATCTTTAAGCCTTTACCTCAAAGAATGAAGCCTTTACTAACTGGCAGACTTTCCTACTGAGGAGCTTTTGCCCATTTCTTGGAATCATTTTGTTCTGACTATTGCTGGAAATGGGAGACCATGCAAGGTGGACTTGGGACCTCATTTCCAGCTATTATTTCCTATGTAAGCCAATAGTATATCTCAGTATGATAATGTTTATATCCATCCAAATTTGAACTAATTTTCCAGCAATATTTGTCACTATCTCTTAAGAAAACAAGCTCTCATTTAGTACTGTATTCTTAATAGTACTGAACATCAGTTCTACTACACTCATTATAAAAAACCGAAGAGTGACTACAACTTACTTACTCCACATTTCTTACATAAAAGTCTGAGAAAAGCTCTTTATTATTTGCCCTTCTCTGACATTAGAGTCTTAAAGTACAGGTTTGCTCTTAAACCCAGTGCATAGTATAGTTCTCTCAGACATGGCTTGATGGTTTGGGAAATGATGAATTTCACTGTACTTCCATCAAGTACTCACTGGTTATAGAAAAACCTACTCAATTGTTCCATAAATGCCAGGATGTAAAGCACATATTTCCACACTGGCTTGCTTTTGATAGCCCTTTGTCTCCTCACTGATCAACAGCATTGTAAAAAAGCCTTTCCTGCTCTACCTTATCTTTCTGCCAACACAAAATGCAACTTCTCAGCTTCTGCTTTGGCAATTGTGAAGTCAAATATCCACAGTGTTTTCTCCCAACTGCTCTCCAACAATTGAACTGTTGTTGCTTTTGCAGGTACAAATATAGACTATATCTGCACCCCTGTATGAAATGGAGCCAGGAACTGTTCTGAGGCCCTGAGGCCAAGTGGAATAGAATGGCTTGTTTCCACAGAATTAGATTCTTCCTCTACCCAAACTGCTTGTGGGGAAGATGCATGGCAGTGCTAACTCCTGACCTGTGCCTGAATACTAGAGGAATGCTAATTGGAGAAGGTTAAAACCATACCAGAATTCATTAATAATTTAGCAGTATGTATGATCATAATTCAGTGCTACCATGACTCCTATACTCAGCTGATTTCTAGAGGTAACCTATCTATCTTTGCAGGTCTTTTTATAACATTTCTGTATCCTGCATTCACTCCCTAGAATGCTGATTCATTCAGACACTCAATCAGAACACATTTTCTTAAATTTCAGATTTGCTTGTAACTAATGTCTGACATTAGGCAGGTTTTGCCTGTATTTGGGTTTCCTCAATCATTCTGTGCTCTATCTGTTCATCTGTTTTTCTTGGTACTTCTACAGTAAAGTGTCCCTCATTAAGGGTTCTGAAATTCTCGATGATACTCTTGTACATTTAATTACTGTACGACATCACAGAGCTGGAAGGGATCTCCATTGGTCTCTTCTTCTTAAGAGGAATCAATGATGTTATTTTCAGCACATACTTATGCATCCTGTCATTAGGAAGCACATATGATGAAAGTTTCATTACCTTCATAGAAAATCCCATCTAGAATTCCATTCATATTATTAACTAAAATCTAATCTGAATCACTTTTGTTGCAGTATACTCCATTATACATTAGCTCATCTACCATGGACATATAAATTAAATTACTGCCCTTTACTTGAAAACTCTTACTATGTCTTCAGTTGTCTCTCGTTCAGTCTAAACAACTCTATTTTATCCATAGGATTCACCTGATTGAACATGGATATCTAAAGCTTAATTTTTCTTTCTTCAGAGTCAGAGGAAAGTACACAGTTCATCTCATCCTTAAGTACTGACCTAGATAGATTAGACTGTCTAGGTACCTAAATGTTACCTATTTCTCCACTGACTATGGCAGGATTTTAAGGGGATTAGTGAATGAATAGAGCTTTATGTGGTAAACAACCTAAATATTTCTGTTCTAGCACAGGTGTTACCCTTTTGTGAAAATATGCAGCAAATCTGCCTCTTGTCTTCAAATTATCCATATCAAACTGCCATATATTCTGCTGATTGCTTTCTCTGACATATATATGTATATATGTGTGTGCATGTGTGTGTGTTAAGCAATGCACTATGAAAACTAGCTAAACAGTCTATGTTGCTGGATTCCTCTCTCTACAACCATCAAGCACTTCACATATGGCACTTTGGATAGCTCCAAATTTTCTCAGAAGTGCCTTGAATCCATCTGTCATGCTCTGGTGGACATAATATTCAACAAGATTTAATATGTGAATGCAAAGACAAGCCCATCCACCCTCCTCCTTTATCCCTGTTCTTGCCCAAGCATGTTATGTTGCTTCATACTGATATTCCAGCTCAGTCAGTTCTCTCACCCATGTGTGTTAAGGCAATTAACTAATAATTTTGATGATCTGTAAAGGTTTGCAATGCTATTTTATTTTCCATACTTTAGGAATGTACATTACCTGCACACCATCTATCTCATCTACCATCTTCCAGCAGTCCTTTTGTCCCTTATGATTTTCCTTCCTCACCATAATTTCAGATCATTCATGACCATGAATTTGCTCATAGTGATACAGAGGGATTTTTTATCTTTTTCCTTGAACTCATCATCAAGCCTCCTTTACTGAATGTTTCAATGTTAATCACTTTTTCATAGCTAAGGAAGCTAAAGCTCCCATGACACTTGTCAGATTGAAAGTGCTCCAACTTCTGTGCACATACTTGAAAATATCCTTTTGAGGAAGCACAGTGGTTTTAATAGCCAAGTCGTATGCCTTGTGAAAAACAAGCAACCTCATTACTCTGTCATTAGTCTCTCACCTGCTATGGCTTGTTTCCATACATCTTTCTTTCTCATATTGACACTGCAGCTTCCCAGGACAGTTCTGATGCTCTGCCTTACAAAACTATCATTTACTGTCAATTTTTTTACAGAATGAATCTTCTATTTCACCATCTGCCATTTAATTGCTATTACTACTAATACTTTAGACTCTCGTTTGTGTTGGCTAAGGACCACAGCAGAGACTGGGGACATCTTTTGTCAGGTACTGGCAGAACTGACATGGAAAACCCTGAAGTGATGCTTTCTTCTGTCACACAAGAGACTCCCACAGAACCTCCACAAATTCTTAGTCTCTTTCTTCCAGAACATTTCACTGATGCCCTCTTAGTAAATCTGCCAGGCAGCAGGATAATTTCACAATAATCTGTTATCACAAAATGCTTCCGAAATATTTTTAAATATGCGAAACAACAACTTTGAATCCCCAATCCTGGTCTCTGCAAAGGTAAATTGGACAATATATAATTAAATTGCTAAATTGTGGGTATTTGTAGCCAAAGGAGACTCCTGAGTGCCTGAGTGGATGGTTTTTTTTTGCATCTAAGAAAGAGTTACACTGCATGGAGTGGTAAAAGTCCCAGTTAAGTTGGCTTCAGTGTCTCAGAGGCTACTTAGGCTATCAGGAAAAGTAACATTTTTGCTCCACAGTTTTTACAGTTTATTTCTAAATGCATTACTGCTGAACATCGAGTTGCAGATATGGCACACAGAGTTTTGCTTGTCCTTCTAAGGGACTACAAGAAGAGGGTACAAGAATAAAACAATTTTACTTCAATGGCACAATTATTGCCAAAGACTATCCTCTGAAGACAGGCTGAGGGAGTTGGGACAGTTGAGACTGGAGAAGAAAAGGCTCTGGGAGACCTTATAGCACTTTCCAGTATCTAATGGGCCTATAAGAGAGCTGAGAGAGACTTTTACAAGGGCATGGAGTGGTAGGACAAGACAGAATGGCTTTAAATTGACCGAGGGAAGGTTTAGATTAGATACTAGGAAGAAATTATTTACTGTGAGGGTGGTGAGACACTGGAATGGTTTGCCCAGTAAAGCTGTGGGTGCCCCATCCCTGGAAGGTTGGATGGGGCTTTGAGGAGCCTTTTCTAGTGGAAGTTGTCCCTGCCCATGGCAGGGGAATTGGAACTGGATGATCTTTAAGGTCCTTTCCAAAACAAACTGCTCTGTGAGTCGGTGATTTTCATGCGCTGCAGAGCCCATCTGTATTTTGACAGGCTGCAATACAACTCTTTCAAAAGTTCTCTAAACTCTAAAGCAAAGTTGCTTAAATTGCAAAGTGAAGAATAAATACTTCATATCAAACTGCCCTGCAAAAAGTTGACTAGATTTTTGAAAGTAAGTTTCCCTCAAGAAATATACTACTATCTGGTCACATTTATTCCTGGTAAGTTGCCTATCTTACTGTAAGGCTCTTCAGTGAAGTGTAACATTAGTTTCATTTCCAATTTATCCTTTGCTGTTGAGGAAGCAATCTCTCATTCCTCTGAAGGAGTCAGAAAACAGTGGTAAGAACTAATAATACCAAACAGCACTGTAATTTCCTATGGGGAAAACACATTTTCTACCAGTAATTATTGCCAACAGCAATCTTGGAAATATCGTATAACTTATTGTTTAAAACATCAAACAGAAGGAACTGCTTTGTATCAAGGATGACTAATGCAGGAACATGTGCTTCCACACATGCACACACACATTAGATAAAATGTTGATGTTTAGAGGTTTACAAGATATAAACATTGACTTTGAGGTCTGCTTAAGTTTACACTTGCATTTAGAATGAAAACACAGCAGTTAATGTATAACCATGATGGACATGAATAGGCAAAACCAGCTGCAATTGCTACAGGCGGGCTTCTCTGATCTGCTTGGTACTGCAGTTGCAGGAAGATCAGGACTATACAAGAAAATCAGTCAGCTGTCTGTGAGAAAGCACAGCAGAGGCTAAAGGCAAAAATAAAAAGTTATTCAACAGTTACACGCAGGTGCTTTTCAAACAATAGATGCTTTGTTGGGGAGTGCAAAAAATACTCATTTGCTTTGTGGGATGAAGCATGTACAGATGAAGTGGGGTGTGTGATGGAAACTGAAATGTCCAAAGGCTTAATCCTGCCTGAAGTTACTTTGGAACAACTACCAGCATCTTCAAATGACAGAACTATACCTTAGGTAGAAAAATTCATCTCCAGCTTAAGCTCTCACCATGGCAAATGGCTGTGATGATGGGATTTCTACAGGGTCCAGATCTTGGTCATGGAAAGAGTCTCCTCTTACCCTGCATGAGGGGCACAGAAGGGCCTTAAGTGGTGCTCAGTCCACAGGGAATGGCCAGGATGGACACTGCCTGCAGCAACTCAGCATCTCCACACTGTGGTTCCTGCCTGAGCTCTACTGGATTACTCTGCTCTGCTAGACAAGGGTTTATGCCTGTGAGTAGCTACGTGGAGGTCAGTTTAAGTAACCTTGTGGACTGGGAACTGGTGCTGATTCTTTCTTGAGGCAACCTATCCTTTGAAAAAGGTGAACTTTCTCTCAACTGGAGTGGCTTTGATTAGTAAGAAAGGTGGACTTTATACCACTTCATACTTCATAAATGTAATCCACTATTTTTAAAGCTCATTTTAAATAGATCTGACCTTTGCACTAACCAGCAAGCAATCTCTTGTGCCACTGGGTTTGGTTAAGATAAGCCAGCATTTCCTTCCCAGATCCATGAAGATTCTGTAGGAATTTTCTCCTTGTCAATATTGTCACATTGAAGAATTAGTAGGTGTTGGTGGACATCTTCATGGTAAGGAGCAGCAGCAAAGTGGATTGCCATACTGTTATAGCTGATAATATGAATTACATCCAAACCAGTGTCCCCTTCAGTCACATGGAATAACAGGTAGTGCATTAATTACCAGCTTTGTAAATGTCATTTTCAAAAAAAAACCCCAACTTATTCCAATACACAAATGTCTAGAGTTTACCCATAGGTATGGATTTAGCATGTGTTTAAGTGCTTTGCTGGTACTGCATGATGGAGTTCAATGAATCAAGCTAAATTTCTAACTAGTAAACACAAGTTATGATAGAGCCAGGAGTTCTACTTCAGATATTCCTTGGGGGAGTTTAGACAGACAGCTTTGATTCAAAAGGCATGAGCCTACTGCAGAAGGGAGTCCTTCCCCTGAATTCAGGGGGCTTTGTATTGGGCCCAGGGAAAATCAAGTGACAATTTGCAATGACTGACTGGCATAGTTTAACACAAATCAACTGTAGCTGGTAGAACTTAACTGGCATATACTTATTTTCAACATCCTTTCTGCTTTGTTGATGTTACCTCTTCCTTTTTCATGCCATTTGCAACACATCATTAGACTCACTGCAAATTTGTGGGCATAAATTTTATCCCTGGGGATGAAACCTCACCAGGGGTGAATAAACAATCTCCCCTTCCCCAACCAAATCCCAACTGTGCCTCACATTTCATGGAAATGATCAGCAGTTCTACTATCAAAACATTCACGCCTTATGAGTAATATTTATGATGGGAGTTTTTTATGTTGGGTTTTCTCCCCAAGAAGAAAAAGAGGAATAATTAACAGAAATAGACCAAATGAGAAATTTCCACATTATAACCCTTATTTTCATAAGGCTTTCACAGGAAAGTAAAGGCTTTTGCAAGTAATAAAAGTCCTCATTAAACATCTTTCTTTTTTTTGGAAATGGGGTAAATTATGAAGTAGATTGACTTTAAAAAATAAATAGGACTATAAATACATAAAAGTCATCGCCTTCCTCCAGTAATTTAATATGAGCATCCTACTCTGAAATAAGGAAAACTTTATTCATTCCCACAAAGAATAGAGCAGATGTGAGGTTTTTCCGTCAGCTTAAGTGCTGCCTTGGTAAGGTGAGTTGTGCGACTACATTAAACAAACATTTTAGTCAGGCATCACACAGGAAAATAAACAGTAGCAAAGGAAACATGAAAATATTAAAGACTGTTATTCTTTGGCCCCTTTTCCTGTGAAGCAGGTGATAAAATATTACTGTGTTTCCACAGGTAAGGAAACATGCTCTTAAACACTTTGCAGAAATACATATTACGATCATCACTTAAAATGTCAGAAGTGGATAGGACTCAACTGTGACAGGGCACAGGAGGCTGCTGAGCAATGCTGCAGGAGCAGAAGATTTAGCACACTGGGCCCGCCTGCTGGGCTACCTAAAGCAACCTTCTGGCAGCAGCAAATTCAGAGAGAGGCAAAAAACATCTTGCAGGAGACAGATGTACAGTTACCTGATTTCAGGATAGACTTCTCTTGAATCTTAATTAATCAGATATTAGTGAGAGGGAGAGACATTATCTGCTGTATCATTTTTGACATCTTTCTGTCCCACTGAGCATCAAAGAATGCACACAGGAAGAGGGAGACCTGCTGAGCTCCATTGTTTTTGCCCACGTGTGATATACTGCACTACACTGCACAGATGTAACACGGTTTGGTTTATGTAGATGGAATTTATGTACCATGTCAGTAATTTCTGTTGGCCATGAAATTTTGTCTGGCTATGCATCATGTCTGAAATCCTATACAGATTTAAATATAAAACAACCTTGAAATGGTTTCTGCACTGTAGCCAGAAGTTATCTAAAATGTACATTCATCAGAAGAAACATAGCAATCACTCTTTATTACCAGGGCTTGGATTTCAATCAGCCTGGATAATCAACTTGAAAATCTCCTGGTCCAGGTTCAAAGATCTGTACAGTTGCCCAGTGCCCAGGGGCTAGGGAAAGATTTTATTCTCCTGCCCACTATGAAAGATATAGGTGTGAGATTGCAAGGTGCTACCTGAAATCCTTTGTAGTATCAGTTTCTATCTCTATTTTAAAATGCACTGCATGCACTGTCTGGCCAGCATGGTTTGGGGAAGCTGCTCATGACAAATATACATATATATTTATAAGGTTAAGCTAGTGGCTAGGCAGGTTCAGTAGATCAACTGCTGCCCTGGGTTGCAGGTCTATGTACAGTTCTGCTGCTGACCAGCTACATGATGCTGGGCAATAGCTCATCCCTTGTCTTAAACACTAGGTTCTTTTTTTAAACATGCTGGTACAGCATTTGAAATAGTAAAATGTAGATGAGAATATAATGTGCATATCCCCCTTAGCTGTGCATGCCTCAATGGACAGGTTTTGCTCCATTCAGCATGGAAGGCAGAGCTCTTTTGATTTTGTTCCATAAAACAAAGTAAGAAACCAAAAGTACTATGTCTTCTGTGCTGGATTTAGATGTACTTATCATAACTTCTGTTGTATTGTAATTTAAAAAGCAAACCAAGAAAGGAAACTAAATTTTAGCTGTGCAATTATACAGCTTTTAAAAATAATTTTTCAGGGGCAAAACCTCTTATTTCACCATTTCACCTAATACCTTAAGCACTGTTTTTTATCTCTGAAACATAGAAGCAGAATAGGTGACAGTGCTACTGAGTTCCACGATCACAACACCATGTACTGTCCCTAGCCAAGTATTTTGGTGAGATGGGTATTTCCACAGCACTTCAATCCCAGAAAAAGAACTCCAAAAATTTCCCATCTTAACTTGTCAGGAAATGGAGGTGGAAATGTAAAATGAGTTTTCAAAGAAGGCAGGAAACAAACAACACTCTCACTAGAAAACAGCAGCTGTAAACTCTAATGCAGCCAAAGTATGAGATACCTGACTGTCCTGGCAGCAAGGGTAAAAGCTGCATTGACAATTTAGAACACATTGTTTCCTGATGTCTGAAGCAAAATGAACAGTCAGTAGATACTGACTAGCATTTGTGGTTTCGAGTAGAGAGAGTCCCTCTGTGATCAGTAAAATCCATCAGTCATCTGCAGGGTGTGATTCACCTTTCCTGCTGTAATGCCAACTATTCAGACAGTATGCTGTCCACAGTGATCAGATGAAGACCACCCATAATGTTGCATTTAAATTCTTTTTGATAAATAAAAAGAACTGGACTAGAAACAGATCTCAAGCCATGATAACTCATGAGGTTGGAATAATTCAAACCCGGAATGCAGCCTCTCAGTTGGCTTCCTGGAGATAAATAACTTAAGTCAATGTAAAAGCTTCTGTTCCATTTTCATAGCAACTGGAAGCTTACATTTCACTGGCTTTTGATGTAAATTTATCTCCCAGGTGCTATTTGATAGTTGTGCAAAATTTATCCTACAATAAAACGTTTCACTCTCTGGCACCTCAGGGATGTAATTTTGTCTTCCTGTACATCCAACAGGGAGAAGCTGCTACTGCTGGGAGACAAGCCTCAATATGTCATCTGGGACCCACTTCCTATACAGCCCTGTGGGCATGAAAGTGGAGCGCCTGAAACTGCCTGAGTCTTTTTTTCACCCTGTAAAACAAGGGCAATGTAAACACACCACATGAAATCTGAATGTCTTCACACTTAGAACAAGATAAAATTTGAACCACAGCTCTGGAGTTTTATCTTAATTCTCTGTCTTACAACTTCAGTTGGATGCTTTAAATAACTAGGCATCTCCCGTTGCCAGTTTTCACTCGTGTGACAGCCTAAACTAATCTGAAAGTCTTGTTTCAGGCTTCTGAGTCCCCTCCTTTCCAACCTGCCCCAACAGCACAAAGCAGAGCTCCCCGTGCCCCAGGCCGCAGTGCTCCCCGACTAGGTTAAACAAACAGGGAGATTCCTCCAGGGAAGTCACAGGTTCAAGATCACAAAGGACCCACCTCGTTTGGGCCAGTTGGAGGTTTTTCTTGCTATTGTGCTTATCTGTATCTTCTCTGTCATCCAGACATTAACCTCTGACCTGCGAGCCTGCCTCTCGAAAAAGCTGTGCAGTGTTTACCCATTATGTAATGTCTGTGCTTTTGTGGAAATTTTACAGAAACAAATGGAGGAAGTTTGCCAGTCAAAGGGCTGGACAATAAATCCTGTCCCATGTAGATAGAATGGTTTACTGTCACTGTAGGTCTGCTACTGGCATCTGTCACCAAAGAAATGTTTACAAATTTCAGGGCACTGGAGTGCCAAAGTATTCCAGTTCATGATTTGTAGAACCACCACTAGTGTGCCAGATAGGGGTAGCCTTGTTTTGCTAGCCTGAGTAAACAGAGTGACAATGTTTCAGATAAGTCAGGGTCACTAATGTTCAATATTTCTGTCTATTCATCTCCTAAGTTCATAAATACAAGTACCCAAAAGCTTGTTTGTTCTGCTTTTTCTGCCCTAAGGTACCTTTGCTAGAAGTTAAACCAGGTAAGCAAAGTCCCTTCAGCCCCTTTTGCTTATTTCTTATAGGTCCTTTGTTACTTATACCCTGTATGTTCCCATCCCTCCTTACAATCCATGTTCTTCACAGTCTCTGCTGTCTCTTCTCCTTCTGTACTGTTTCCCCTTTGGGACAAGACATTCTATTATGTTCCCTTTCTGGACACTGTCATCACAATTCCTTTTGCTGTGTTACTGGAGCTTCCACATATCATCAACTATCAAGTTAGGACAACAGAAATATGTGTTTGGATAAGAAGCAGGAACAAACATGATTTGAAACATTGGGACAGATAGGTAATGTAATTCTTCCTTCACTGACTCTTTTGGCCAAGGGCCTGATCCTGCAGCAGCTGAATGGAGCTTTTCACTGTCAGTGTCAGCAAGAGAAGTACTTGGTCTAAGAATTCTGCTTTAATTAAGTTTCAAATCTCATTTCCTTTCAGAGGAGAGAAAACACTGTTGTGACTAAGCTTTGGATATGGCAACAAATCCCTGGCAGGTTGGTTTGTTTCAACGGACGTATTAGATTTAAGGAAACTTTTACCATCTTTTCTGCCCTTAATCATAGCTTTTATTACAATTATAGTAATGCAAGAGAGGTACACGCCAAAGGCAATATGCATATTTTTAATGAGTTGACATGCAACCTTCCTGAAGAAACAACTTTATTTGCTGAACATTTATGAATCATATCTAGCAATTTATTAAGGGACAAGGAAATGTTCAGAAAAGCATCTACCACAAATTCAGAGGCTTCAGCAACTCACAGATGAGCAGTCTCATAAGATAGAGTCAGTTGCTGTGCTAGATTTAGCAAATTTTTGCTGAATGGTAACATTTTCTATTGTCCTCAAACAATAAAAGAGAAGGTTAACAGGCAATATCCGGACGCTCAAAGATTATTAATCCACGCATGTGGTCCTGAGTCACTGGGCTGTAAAACATCATCAGTTTCCAAAGATGCAAACCAAAGCGGAATTCTGCTTGAGAGAGATGCTATCACAAACCCAAAGGAACTAGTTGCACCAATAAGGCCTATTTATGCAAGTTTTACAAGACACTGGCTCCCAGGGGTTTTCATTCTGGAAGAGTTAGTTCAGTCAGTCACATCCTATGAGTGAATGGTTTCCTGCCTGGTTTCTTGCCTCACTTTACCTTACAGCTTGGACACAGGTCAGACACTGGTGCACACAAGGAATTATAACAGGCTGTCAGGCACACATCTACCAGGCTCATTCACCTGGGGGCTGAAGAGCTCGCAGGGTCAGTCTCCAACAGCAGCACACAAAATCCGTTCTGTTAAATTATTTCTGCCCACTGCTGTGGCCTGGGCCAAACAACACATACAAACAATGGCTGGCCATGCTTTTTTGGAGGTTAACACAGGCCAAGGACCATTTCCAATACAACCCTGGCTACGAACAATCTGTTTTTTAGAGGTAAAAGTTTATCTGTGGGGACCAGAGAAAGATTCCTGGCTTGTGGACATGTGACCCCCACAGACCTCCACATACCTTTCTCTGAGACAAAATTATCAAAGGAAGACACCTGAACACCTCATGTAGGTACGATTGCATGCCTGGTTTCTCCTTGGTCACCAGGAAATTGACATCAATTAATAGGAACTCAAGAAACAAATTATAGGACACCTATCAGAAATGTGTATTCTCAACCCAGGAGCCTGATTTTGTCAGGCATAGGACACTGCAAGGGAGTGACTGTCATTACGTCTGGTTTGTACAATAAAACTGGGGCAGCACAAACCCCCACTGCCCATCCCGCTGTTGGTCTCTGTACAGTCCTACAGTGAGCCTCCCACACAGACCAACACACCCACAGATCCATGAAAAGCACAGCCCCCCACTGCAATCCCAGTTACTCTGGCACATCTGTTTGGATGATTAGTAAGTAAAATTTAACTGATAGAAGACAGAGCCCAATTGGAAATGTAGGAATGTGTTTTTACTACTATTAATGCAATCAAAACTTCCTTCTTGCTATTATTACTGTGTTAGCACGTCAATTTTATTCCAAATTGTTTTAAACTGTTAACTTACCAAAATACCTGGAGTATAGCACAATTCACGTTCTGGTTTTCATTCTAAACTTAACATAATTTATCTGAAATTATTCTGCTTCTTAAAGTTGTTTCTCTTGCTAGAATGTGAAAAATATGTGTACAATATGCACTGGAGGAACGTTAATCTTTCTATTTATACCCCAAAAATGTTGAAATTCAATGCATAAAGTAACTTCTAGTGTCTTTGTAGGCTGAAGGTTCTTTTCTCAATTTACTAATACTCCAATTCAGATGACAGAGTCTATACAGCTGGCTAAAACATAGCTTAAAAAAAACAGATGCAAAGTACCCTTTGTGAAACTGATTACTGTTTTACATTCACCATCCAATATGAATGAAATGCAAAAAGTAAGCAGACATAAGTCACATAAAGTAGATTGTAAAAAGAGTGTTTTAATCACATGAGAAATCATGTCAGCAGTATAAGTCAGTTTGCTTAAGAAATATATATTCTTTGGGAAAATACTTTGTTATTTTGCCTGTAAGATTTTTTTAAAATTAATTCATATGAGATTTTCCTGTGCCCATGGTCTTAATTTTAGAAAAGACCAGCCCTGTTATTCTTCAAAACTGATGCTTTAATATTAAAAAATTAAATCAATATTTACTAAATGAGAAAAATACAAAAGATGGTCTAACACAGAAAAGGTGCTCACCAATGCAGTCGACGCTGAAGAGATTTACGGAGGTCGTTATTGAAGACTCATCACAGGTCTTCATCCCTCGCAGCGCAAACCTCACCAGGGAGGCCTTGACTCCCTCGGGGAGGAAGGACAGCAGGTACACGGGCATGTAGAGAGCGTAGCGAAGCTTGCACAGCAAGGGCGTCATGAGCTTCCCCTGGGGGGACTGAGCCATGCGCTCGATGGTCGGGAACAGCAGCACGGAGCGCAGAACCTGCCAGACCACGAGAAACCACCGTCAGCAAGGCCACAGCCCCCGAGCCCAGCCTGGCAGACCGAATGTTTAAGGAGTCTCCATGGCAGTGGGATGGGGCATTGCCCCTCAGGCTGCTTCGTGAGCCCAGGTTCCGTTTCTTTAAAAGATGAAGCAAACAAGTACACGGCTATGAAATGATGTTTTATGATAAGACAGGGAAAAACTCGAGAGTTGAGTGGCCTTTGGGAGTCATGTTGAAGTGGGAAGCACCAGCACGAGTAACCCCAGCAGAGGGCAGCAGGCAGGAGCCCTCCGCTCAGTCCCAGAGGGTTTTTTATGTCAGGAAAAGTACGCTGCTTTTCATTTCACCTGGTAAACTATTTTCTCTAAGTAAACCAACACACCAAATTAGAATATGTCAGCTGCTGCGATGGTAACTTTACAAATTGATACAAACTGACAACACACAGGGTTTTCAATTTGCAGCTCAATACAGGTAAACCTGGTCAAAACAAGAAGCAGCCCACAGCCCCTTCATTTCAGTGTGTACACTGGCACACAATATTGCTTTTTATATGTTAGAATGATATATACATATTCTGAAGCTGGCAATTCATGTTATAATAAAACACTGTAGCCTTAAGATACAAAGAAATTAATTAAAATCACACCCACACAAATCAAAACTGAGTTAATATACCAACTCTGATTTATATTTTAATGCTAAAATCAAGCAAATATTCTAAAATAATACCTCCTTTTTTTTTTTTTTTCTGGACATAAAAATATATTGCAATCATTCATATAGGAATAACCTCAAAGAGACACACTCCTACCTTAGAGAAGTATCAATAAAAAAAGTAAGAGGATCTGGATATTGCATTGGCAGATAATAAGGTATAAACAGCCAGGCTTTCTTGGTGACTCAATATCAATAAATGTAGTTACATATGTCTGCTTACTGCACATCATTCTACATGTTGTGCGAATTAGTATTTTTATAAAATATATTTTATGATAATTTTCTTAGCTCTCAGACAAGACTCAGCTAATGTATGCCACTACTTCTGTATGCAGCACTGCTGGCCCCAGCAGGGCTCCAGTGGAAGGCAGGACATGGCACCCAGAGATGCTTCCAAAATCTGGGCATTGTAACATAGCAAACATACAGGAAATATGATAAAATCACAGAAACCTTTAGGTTGGAGAAGGTCTTTAAGATCAGGGAGTCCAGCTGTTAACCTAGCATGGCCACACTCATGAATAAACCATGTTCTCAAGTGCCACATCTACACCATCATTTAAATACCTCCAGGGACAAATGAATCAACCACTTCCCCTGGCAGCCTCTTAAGCGCTTCACAACCCTTTCTGCGAAGGAATTTTTCCTAGTATCCAATCTAAACCTCCCCTGGGCACAACTTCAAGCTGTTTCTTCTTGTCTTATCAATTGCTCCTTGGAAGAAGAAACTGAGACTGGCTCCAGCCTTCTTTCAGGTAATTGTAGAGCAACATGGTCCCCTTGAGCCACCTCTTCTCCACTCATCTCTCTCACTCGCTCCTCATCAGACTTGCGCTCCAGAGCCTTTCCCAGCTCCCTTTTCCATCTCTGGACACGCTCCAGCACCTCAGTGTCCTCGTTGTGAGGGCCCAGAGCCTTTCCCAGCTCTCTTGTCCATCCCTGGACATGCTCCAGCACCTCAGTGTCCTCGTTGTGAGGGCCCAGAGCCTTTCCCAGCTCTCTTGTCCATCTCTGGACGCGCTCCAGCCCCTCAGTGTCCTCGTTGTGAGGGCCCAAAACTGAACACAGGCCTCAAGGGGTGGCCTCACCAGTGCCCAGGGTGACAATCTGCCCTTGTCCTGCTGGCCACTGACATCTCTGTGTCTAAGCTGTGTAGTAGATCACCAACCATTTCCCCCCACCGATTATGGGAGCTTCAATCTGCTTACTGTCCATGTCTGGATACCCAGAGAACAAATGACCAGAGTCAGGTATTGCTGGCTCTTCCTGTTCCTTCCCTCATCACTCCCTGCAGCTGGAAGGACAGAGAACACTAACTGTGCTCCTGAATCCTTGATCAGTTGTCACAAGGCCCTAAAGTCTCCCTTGATTGTCCTTGGGCTGCTTGTTGCAACTTCATTGCTGTCTACCTGAAGAATCAATAATGGATAATAACCCAAGAGCTGTACCAGGGCTGGGAAGACGGGAGGCTTTCTCTTCACATCTTTAACCTGGGCCCATTCTGTAAGAAATGGTCCTGTTTCCTTCAGGATGAATCTCCAATGAAAATGACAGATTTTTTTTTTTTTTTCCATGGAAGCAGTTTTTATGGAAGCAAGTTGTAGAGTGCCAACCTCAGCAACATCTCCAAGCCAGATGAACCATTGTCCTGGTTATTGTTCTTGCACACCTGTCATTCCAGGGCACCTGGAGAGGTGAGGCAGTCCCAGAGGAGACACACTGGCTGTGCCAGGCAGGAACTTGTCACCACTGCCCCCTGTCCCTTAAGTCACTGTGTTTAGCCAGGCAGAGAGAGGGCAGGGAACCCTCCATGTCATGCATCCATCATCAGAAACTGTACTTCTTACAGTATTTTAAAAGCAGACTTTGAAAGAGTTATTTATATAAAATACAGAACTATTTTAAGAAATCCTTCTAGTTTCCAGCTGATACTACTTTGGTTTGAGACAAAGAAAAATACCTTCTCAAGGAAATCAATCCTGGGCCTCTTTTTATTAAAGGCAACCAGCAGCTGAAGTATAGGAATGTGAAACTTTTACTAAATTACATGGTAGTTTTGTGATATTTCAGCTAGGAGCTGAACCCAAACTGTTGTGATCTAAAGCAGATTTGACCTGCATTCCCAGGCACACTTTAATCCTTTGACATTGCAGTTTATAGATACAGGATTAGTTGCTTGGAGGGCTGTACTAACCACAGGGGAAGCTGCTAAACCTTGGCAGAAGAAGGACAAGCCAAGAAAGCTGTTACCCTGTCCTGTGCATTTTGTAACGGCCTACAAATTTAAAAGATGGAGGATAATTTTTTTTTTTTTTTAATATTTTGCAGACAATAATAGAAGAACGTAGAATTTGTATTTTTCACACACTTATCAACTATTTCTTAGTTTACTGCTAGACTCACAAACCAGCATCCTGAAATGTGCATTTCACTGCAGAATAGCTATAAGATGCAGTTCACCTTCTTTACCATAGAACTGTAGATATGACAGATTTAACGCACTTTGTTATAATGACACATATAATCACAAAAAAGTATGTCATATTTGTGTCTTGAAATAGGTGAAGTAGAAATATTCACGTAAAATTAAAAAAATTAATAATATTCAAATGCTCAACATCAATTAATATTTTTTTTTTTTTTTTACTTTTCAAATGCCTGGATCTTATCTATACACAGTTTACACTAGTTGAAATCAGGTAGATGGCAGAGAACTATTTTTGTAATTATTATAAGACCAATTATTCTGAAAATGGAGGACATTGCCTGTCATAAGCACCAGGTATTGTCACAACTATGAATGCCAAAGTAAATACCACAAAATAATGCATAAAAGTTAATGATTCCCTTATTTATGGAAACCCTTCTCATAATTAATGAAGTTTCTTGTAATAACCATCAGTCAAAATACGAAAAGCATTACAACTATTTATTTATATAATACAAAATGTATCCATGCATAAGTTTAGATACAATGCACAAATGTCAAAATAATTAGTGAGTGAAATTCAGATTCACCTAGTTTAAACCACCCCCATTTCAAAGTCCAGTAATTTTTATCTGTTAAGCACAAGGAAAGACAGAAAGCTGGGCAACTGGAGACACTGGAAAGAGTGACTTGAGTGGATCTGGGGACTACAGAAAGTTGGCCAGTGACTCCACTGAAGGCAAACAGATCTCGTGTCCAGGAGTTGCTGAGAGCTGTGGGTTGTACCACTTATCCTTGACTCTGCTTTGGTCAACCCACTAAAAATAGTACATGTACTCTTAAATTGTACTGAAATTGTCACTACTGATGGTTGTGACAATCAACAAATAGTATTTGTACAACTGTAGTTCCATTTATTTACTGTTTACTTATCATGCTATTGAACTACAAGATTTTAACACTCAGGATGGCACATACACTGAAGTTCACTGTTCAAGGGCATAGATGCTCTCTGGGTTAGTCACTAAGGCAGCTGCTTCTACTTCATAATTAATTTTTAACTCTACATTTCCAGAGCTCAAGCCCTTAATGGTTCTAGGGTCTCCAATCTGATGCAGTGTCTCAGAAGTTCCACATTTTGTTGAGAACCAAAAGCTATCATTACCTGCAAACTCTTGACATAACTCAAGTGGGTGCCAAGGCAGCTCCTACTCCCTCGTTTAGCAGTGTATGTGCATCACTGATAAAATGAAATGGTGCATGGCCTGAGCATGTGTCCAGAGAACAAACTAGCCCAGAACATTCTGCCCTTGATTCTTTCACCACACACCTCAGGAGGAGGGTGTGGGGACTTCAGGAGCTTCCCTTTTCACACTGTTTATCTGTTTTGGTATCTAGAGCAATCAGTCCATTAACTTCAGGACCTACACAGTAAATTTTAGAACACAGAGGGAAGAGAAACTACTTATTTTATAGGAAAAGTGAGCTCTCAAAGCAGAGAATATTAAATATCCATTCCAAAAAAGCATGGCATTGACCAAGGTGCTTTGTTTATGAAGGATTCCCAATTAATATGATTCACTTCCCATGGTAACTAGTCCCTGTAAATATTAAAGAATAAAACGAAAGTTTCCAGCTAGCTACCAACATAAAGAACACATATATTCCTGTACTTCCAGGCTTTTGAGCTTTTATCTAAATCTATCCAAAGCAAAATGACAAAGTGACAACTGAGTACTTTCAAGTCTTCACTGCATGATGGTTATGTCAGCATGGGTTTGGATTTGCAGTAACAGTTCGAAGTTGTTTTGATTAAAATGAGAACAGAGTATAAAAAGTCAAACAAATTTACAGTAAGTTGCTGTGTAACACTGCACAATTTAATAGTCTAAACCACAACAGCAAAGGATTTCTGTAAAATGTTTCCTTCTAAAAACACTACAAGTATGCAAATTGGAAAAAGTTAAAAACACCCCCACAGTAATATTTTCCACTGGTGCCTTTCTACTGAATGAGTTGAAATATATTCCTCAGCTACAAATTGAAGTTTGAGTGGGTAATACCACTTGTTTAAGGAACTGGTAAATGACAGTGCTGTGGCTGCAAAACCACACTTAAAACCTGGATGTCGCTTACAACCAGTATTCAAAGAAGTCACTTGATTTTCAGAGTAGTTAAGTCCTTCCATGCCAATGAGGGGAGGTCCATGCTTTTGAAATCAGCCAATTTTGATTACACAAGAAATGCTGGTTACAGACTCAGGCCCCCAGTCTGTGCCTTTCTGAGCTCACACAGCCAAGGGCCTGCAGAGGGCTGTCACACTGTGCCACCTGCTCTTAACACAGAGACACTTTGCTAAGAGAAATAAAATGGGAGAGAAAAGCAGTCAGGATGTGAAAAGGCAGACACTGACCAACAGAAGGGAGCAGGAGCTATTTCAAAGAATTTTTTCAGACGATACTCCAAGTAGGTGAATTCAGTAATTACAGCTAGCCTTTCTCAGTCCTGTCCCTTGGCTCTCAATGCACAGACCACCCCTGTCCATGACAGACCACAGGTATACTCGGAGAGCTCTACCAGAGCCATAAAATAGAAAGACTCTGATCCACTGAAGAAAATACTAGAAAGTGAAACTTCCTCAGAAATAAACCACTAGTTCACTCTGCTTTAATGGCATAAGCAATGGCTGCTGGAAGCTCTCACTGGCTTTTGAGTAGGGAAGTTTTTGAAAAGCATTTGCTCCTGCTGCATAACCTGCTCTTGATCACCAGGGTGGCAGAAATGGTCAATACAGTAACCACCAACAAAAAGATCACAAGGCTCAGATCCAACACCAGTTATGCATTTCAGAGCCCACAGGGAACTCAGACTTCACATCAGGGGGCAGAAGCAAGGAAAAAACCGTGATTATAATGGAGCCATCACACCGACTGGTGCTCAGTAACGGAGTGCCCAAGCATGGCACTGCCCCTGCACATCCAGCTCTGGAAAGAAAACAAGCAAGGAAGTTTAATTTAAATTCCTTCAAAACCCTATGAAAAGTAAGAGCTGCTTCTCTGTAAAAAGTAGCATCTCTTTTGATATATATTAGTTCACCCCATGTATTAGTTTGTTATTCCCCTCCTGTGTTGGCAGAGAAAGAGCTATTATCTGTCCGGTGAAACCCAGTGGATTTCTCAAAGATAACATAATGATGCATTTAATGGTAATCTACAGTCTACCCTTGACATGGAATGCCACATTAATCACACAATTTCTTCTATTCAGTATGCAGAAACCTGCAGGCAAAACAATGAGGATCAGGGAAGTATTCTGTGCTGAGCAGATTTCCAAGAAAAAGCAAGGACAAACCAGTCAGTGCTGGCTTGGGTTGTCCTCTCCCCACAGCAGCACTTGCTGGGCTTGCCCATTCACTCTGCTCACTCATTAATTACATATAATATAATATAGTAAAATAAAATATGTAAAATATAAAGTTCTACTTCAAAGTCTTGAATAATTTCTTCTTCAGTGGTTCAAGAAGTCATTTGGTTTGTTGTACCAGTGAACTCTGTCACAGGTCAATGTCAACAAATCCACAGGATTTCGTGACAGTAGAAGAGCTAAAGAATAGACACAACTGACAAAACATCATTTTTCTCCTGGTGTGGAGTCAAAACAAACTGTTTGCATTTTCTCCTATTTTCCCCTATGGATCTCCCGTGATTCTAAACATGATTTGGGCTTATTAAAGAGGCATCAAAATAAGTATCTCAAACACAGTTAACAGAAAATCTTATCACTGATAATCTCAAGGTGCTTTATAAGAATTAGGTCCCACAGAGAAGTCTTAGCATGCTTTTAATGGACAAATTGAAATTTGTGAAGTTAGATGACTCCACATGAAAATATACATTGTAAAAGCAGGAATAATTTAAATGACTGTATGGTAAATCACAATTCTCTGCTCTAATCAAAGCTTACTTTTCTGGGTAACCAAACTGTTTCTGTAAAACAAAATGGTAAAAAGTTGTAAATAAATAATTTTGTAGGAAAGTTTGTAATTTTTGTTACAATTAATAGTTCATTTAGAGGCTGCTCAGTTCAAGGGAATCTCCTGTTAACATCTTCTATAGACCTCTCCCAACATACAGGGGCTATAGAACAGGGCAGACATGTGCACTTGATTTCAAACTTTCATTTTAAATTTTCTACAATTCCTATTTCTTAGTACCCAAATTCTCCTTTTGGCATCAGATGCATTCAATTTTTTTCTATTCCTTGCTTTCCAGACTTCTAATTTTATCACACATAATCTGTGAGACTAAGTGACAGAAGGAAAGATTTTTTAATTTTCTACAAAAAATCTTTTCTTATGAGGAACATAACTCAAAATAACCCACTTAAATTTTCTCTGATTGCCTGAAGGAATTCTTGCTTCCTATGAAAAATACTTTTTGAGTGTCACCAACATGCTCATGTTTGTCAGCTCAGCTTCAATACAGGATATTTGAATTTTCATAGTTTGAGAACAAACTGGATCAAGCATCCAGGATTGATCGCAGCACCTTTTAGTACAATTTCCATAGGAATACTGAGGATCCAGCTAGGGACTGAGTTCTTTAAAAGGAATTGACACATGCAGGGCTGTGAGGACACATAGAGGATGCACAGACACTCACACAGGCAGAATTTTTCTCACAGTGTCTGAAGAAATTACTGTTCTGCAGAACTACCATCCAGTCAATGTGTTCATGTAGGTGAGAGCACAGCAGTGTAAATGCAACAGGACAACAGCAGAGAGCAATGATCCTAAGGATGAACATGATTTACAAGGTCAGGATGTTGTTTTCCTTTCATATAGACACATATGCACCCAAACAATAGTACCAAAGATATAAAATATGAGTATATAAAATCAAATGCACTTTTAAGGACTGAGCTTAAAAGCATGCAAGTAGTCCATTGACCCATTTACCACATAAAATTTGGACTGAAGTTTGCTTGACAGCTTCAGTGCCTTTACCTCTAAGGCACTGGGCCTCGGCATTGCCTTGGGCATGTGCCAAGTCCAACACATGCACACACACACGTGCACATACCCTGGTACATGCTTCTAATTCTTCACTGAATAAATATAGCAATACCTAGAGATCCCCTTCCAGCACTCTGGTTACATGAATATTAATGACATCTTACACTAAAAGGGCAAATTCACAAATACAGTAAAGTATGCATATATGCACAGAGCTGAGCAGTGCCAGAACAGCAGTATGACAAACAGTTCTCTTTGTTTGTCAGTACAGCAATAACCTGAGCTTTATCATAGTGGAGGCACTCATTATTGATTATCCTGCATGGTTTTATTCCCCTTGTATGTCTTCTGTAAACAGAAAGAGGTGAAACTAGTACAAAATTTTTCATCATTTAAAATGTGATAACAACCATGTTTTCCAGTCTGCATCATAACCTCAGTACTGCTAAGTGCTGGGGTAAGGCCTAGGCTCCAAGACCAGTACCTTTTAGTATGTTCTTTGGCAGGATTTTGGCCAAAGCCAGCTGGACATCTGGATACAGGTTAGAAAATAGTGTAGATCAAGGATTCCTCTAAATACAAGATGTTTGTAAAGCAATCATGTTTGGGTCTAGGAAGGCTCCATCACTGGAATCTAAGCTGTATTTTGCCACTTGCTGTCGGGAGCCACAGGGTGGGCCCTATGTTGTTTCATAAAAAAAAAAGAATTTAAATACAATTCTTAGCACATTTACCTCAATCAGAGATACCTTGACCTGTTCAGTGATACTTTGTAATCGATTTTGCCTACATGAGATTCTAAACACACTGTGGGTCATCCTTGGCAACTACATAGCGATCCTCCCTCTGTTATCAAGAGATCATTCATCAGATGCTCTGCAAGGAAAGAACAGCAAGTCACTAACTCTATATGTGTTTACATACTTAGGTGTTAAAGGTATCTGCTGAACTTGCACCATGAAATGGTGGAACAATAACTTTGCCCTTTTAGAGTTCATTTTGGCTCAGTGTTATCCAACTTCTCTAATGGTTCTTAACTGAGGGTCCTGAGTTAGGAGTTACATCATCCCCAGACTCCCAACTGAAGTTAGTCATGGACAGATCATCAGAAAACAACAAGTGAGCTAAAATCACTTTCTAGTAGAATTACCTGCTTCCCACTAATTACAAAGGACCTAAGACTTCTAACTAGGAGCTTTGTCATACAGATCAAAATGAGACCCCTCTTCTGTGGGAGAAGCAGCAGGGCACACTTTTAAACAAGTGTTTTGAGGGAAACATGCTACTATTAAGTAGTATTTGAGCAAGTGTTCTCTGAAGAGGCCCATCCACAGCACTGTATGATCACCAGCACTGAAAATACTGTGTAAATATATTGGTGTCCCTTAACATGGCAATATAAAAAGACCAGAATGTATTATTCACTTCTGTAAAAACTGAAAATATGCAGTAATTATGATATTAGGTCAATGTAGAAAATACCTACCTGCCAACAAAATCCCTAAAACAACACCCACCTCCAACTCACCCCTGAACTGGAAAGAGGTGGTATAATAACAAGGTTCTGTAAAGTTAAATTTGGTATTTCAATTATTCAGCTCAGAGAACTAACCCAGAAGCTACTACTATTTTCAAATATGTCAAGTTAAAATAATCTAAAGCATGAATGAGTAGCAAAAATCCTGGCAAGTACTACAGTGGTAAAGACATGTGGGAGATGGTGATATGCAAGTTTGCAATATGATATGGTGCAGAAAGCAAACAAGAGAAGCTCTGCAACTTCACGTTACACAGAGTGAGGAAAGACATCACAAATGCCAGAGGAAGCTCTGCCTCTGGGAGACAATGCAGATTGCATCCCATGCTCTACATCCTAAGTGGAAATATTTCAACCAAAAGGGAGCCACAAATACAGTCTAGAATTAACACGGGGCTTGGATGATAAAGTTTCTGGAGGATGTTATATATATATAAAAAAAAGATGGATAGTGTGGCAAAATGGGAGCAAGAAGGGTATGGGATAGAGAATCATTGCTACACAAATTTTTAAGGGCTATAAATGCAAAGGATGTGAAATAATATTCTGGGTGGAACAAGTGACATAAGTACATGTGATGGAAAGAAATGAAAAAATAAAATGCTAAAGCAGGTATCAGGAGTCTGTATTGACACAAATTTTCATGCTGCACCAAGGTACAGTTCTACAGTTGTAGAACTGTTACCAGCAGGAACGGTGCAAGAAAGAGAAATGCCACCTTACATGGATGTACAGACAGCCTTGACCTCCCAAATCAGAACTTTGAGTCAGGAAGCTGTAAAAAACTAGTTAACTTAAGTCCCGATGTTGTTACTTATACATTCAAATTTCTCATGCAATACATTGTCCTGGGACTGCATTTTACAGATGTTGACTAAATGAATGATGAAAAGCAAATGCATTGACTTAAAATGTGAGGGATTTTCCCCTTCAACTCCTTCTTTTGTGTAAATTTTTAACATATTCAAAAATTAAAAATGTATTTATGTTTCAGTTATACAGCAAGCTGGCATAATATTTACAGAGTGGTTATGCTCAGGAAAGAGATATACCCTTTCGGAAGGAGAAAACCAATCACTTATTATTTGCAAAGCTTTTACCCCTCCTCCTCCAAAAAAAAAAAAATCATAAAAAACCATGAAGTTGAGAACACCATGGAAAAAATATTTCTAATTCAAAGAATTCTGTTAATAAGATGAACTTTTCAACACTCCAGCACAAGAATGATCATTAAACCCAGTCCACAATTATTCTGCATTTCCTTCCCATCACGCTGTAAGAAATCCTCCAGCACCCAATGACATATTATATGATGCTTTGGAAAAGGATCTAAACCACCAAAACTGATGATACAGCACAGGATGAGAAGATGGCAGATTCACAATACCATTACTCTCATAGGCCCCCTTTCCTGAAATGGAACTCACTAAATTAAAATACTTTTAAAAGCCCAGGAAAGGATATTTTTCCGCCAACAGAAAATGCTACTGAAACAAAACACAGAGATCAGTGCTGATGGAGCACTCATTTGTGACTTCAAATAGTGGATGAATTTTACTGTGAGCATGTAAACAAGGTTTACAGTGTTACGGGGAACACTGCATATACTCTCTACCTGTGGTCAATTTTACTGCTTCCAAGGAAGGGAAACGAGGGCACAGAAACTATACTTCATATCAGGACAAAAAATATTTGTTAGACAACTATGGAAAAGTCCATAAACAGGAGCTTAGGTCTGAAATATAATATATACTTTATAATAATTAAATTTCATAAACATATATATATATATATATATGTATGTGACGTTTACAATATTTACATGGGGCAAAAACTACAGTCACCATAACAGATGTACTCTCTTAGCTTTTTTTTACAGTCCTTTCCATTAAGTACTCACATCCTAAGCTCAGGCTGGCTGTGTGACAAGGGCTGTTTCCTGTTCAAGTGCTGCTTTCCATTTGCCTTTGATGTCAAGGATGTCTCTGCCTCTTGGTGTCTGATGCACTCTGCTTTTTTCATAGCTAACTTTATGTCTTCATATCTAAAATTACTTATAGCATACTCTAATAGATGAGATATTCAACTCAGTCTGAGGAAGAGACCACTTGTGTTTCTCTGTCATCACAGGTACAACCCATGCAGACCCCTCTCACCTCTAAAAAACTTCATCACTATTACTGACCTTAAGGGAGCTGGCCAACTTAGACAAGTCTCCATCACTCCGAATTATAGAAGAGAGAACTTCAGAGACTACAACAGGCTGGCTTCAGGGCAACATAAATTCAAATAACCACATATCCCATGGTTTTAGCTACTCCTATTTGGACCTACGCACAAAGTATCAGCTGTATCAGTTCTCCAGGAAACAGGGTACATAGATATATACTTCCTGGAAGGTTTCTCTGAGGAACAACAGACATATAAATCTTCCTGAAAAACTCAGAAATGTTTTATTTCCAAAAATTTCAAAAGTATTAACTTCCTTGAAGATACAGAGTAATGAAAAAATGCAGGGCACACTGAGACCCATCTTGTGAAGCTGTGCATAATCCTCACAACTTCACACTGTTCTGTGATGGTACCAATTGTTGCAAACTTAAGGTCACACTTGGATTTTTTTTTTTTTTTTTTTAAGGGAAGGTAAAAGTTGTTTGGTCAATGCTGTCCTCAGTAATATCAGACAAAGTCACTCTTTGTAAATGGCATATATATAAATGAAGCAACAGTTAAGAAAGCCTAAGGGAAAAACTTCTTTTTTGTCTAAGCTGGTTCATATTTCCTGACCATCAGTTTTTTTGTATCTTCCTTCTGAAGCAGTCAGGGTAATACAAATTCACAACGAACTGAATTTTTAGAAGTTATTTAACTTACTGCTTCTTACATTACACATAACCAATATTATCATATAAATGACAGCTCCTTCAACATCTGAATTTGACCAGCTACTTTCAAATATATATAATCCATGCATTTTTTCAAATGGATTAAAACTTTAGCTTATTTTTTAATTATTTTCTTTCAGCTAATACCTGATGATATATATAGCAGGCAATATTCGCATCTGTTTAAAATACTCTACAGTGATCACATGGTTTTTCCATGTCCTGGCTCCTTCTTTATTTAACATACATTATCCAATTTTATTTGAAATACACCTATAAGACCCCAAGCCTCCAGTGCTTCCTGGCAGTTCCACTTGGATGGAAACAAAATTTAAGGACCAGCATTTTTGTTAATGTATTTGTATTTCAAACTGTGATCTCGAGTGTAACGATGAATACAGTACTGAGTACAATGATTACATCCTTAGGTATGTGGACCTGAGTGTCATTTGCACCAAGGTGAGGTGTGACTAAATTTATGTCTACTTTTAGGCCACTTTCCACTGACTTAGCATAAATTTGGTTCTGAGCCTTATACACTGGAGTCCTGCATCCAAATTCATTGGACCCTCCATATGAAAAGTCCTGTTAAAACATGAATCACAATCAGACTTCTACAGTATTAACTTTTTGCTGTATTATTACAATACCAGAAGTTGCTCTGCAGGTATAATTACAAAAGAACTGAAATGGGACAAAGATAACTGAGGATAAACCAGTGAGAGGCATGGATATCTCGTTAGTATTCCAGCTTCAGCTGCTGAGAGTAAGAAATCACTTTTGTCAACAGTGATCACAAGCACAGTAACCAAAAAGGAAGAGCCCTAATGAGACTGTGCCCAATGTCCCTTTGAGTACTTCTGGTCCTCTGTGATTGCACCTACAGTACAGATGGCTGTGTGATGTTGCTCCTTTTGAATCTAGTGGAAAAATTTTCATAAATTTAATGTCTTAATTCTGCCCCGTGAATAAATTCTAATTAGAGGATTATTTTCCAGATATTAAATGCGACAGACTACACTCAGTGTAGATCTCACCAGAGACACAAGATTCCCAGCTCTAGAAACCAAGACTCTCTCATCTATTCTTGGATAGACAGATAAAAACCATGGCTGCCATAAAACACTGATCATGGTAGTTAGAGATTAATCTCTTGGATTGGCAAGTAAGTTGGGACCTCTGACAATTCCCTTTAAAATCAATACAATCAATTCAATCACACCTTTCAGCAGGTGTCAGTATTTTCTGTGTACTTGACTTCTAGTGCTGAAACCTGTTTAATAGCAATAGGAGGGGGACCTTCCATACCTCACCTTACAAATGGGTCATGGCACAGGAAAAAATTATCTGTTGCTTCACATTACTTGAAATATTTTCCAGTAAGAAGTACTCTTAGAATTTTTCCAGCTGAAGCCCAGAATTCTGCTAAATATACAGAAGTCTGTGAAGTGTTCTCTACAGACACTGCAAACTATTTTTCAACAGGTCAGCTCTACATACTGAACTATTTGCAAATTATTAGAAAATATAAAAAATATTAAACACACAGACTGTTCATTACATTTACAAGTCTCACAGGGCTGAAATGCAAATTACTCTGTACTACAAATATTTGGGTAACTGAAAGCTTGCCCAAAATGTTTGAATTAAAAAAAAAAAAAAAGAAAAAAGAAAAAGGCTTTTTATGGGTTAAGGTAATAATGAGAAAACTGTTCTCCCAAAAATCTGTATCTTATTGTTGGACTGAAAATAGTTTAATAGAGAAAATATTCATTGACAGGGCAGTATTTTACACAGAGAATTAAGGCCCATCAAAGTGGGCAATGTCATTCCATCTACAAGGAAAGTGCCAAATGAGACGGCCAAAATTTGCAACGGTGTGATAATACCAGCAGGGATGGATTTGTTGCTATTATGATTAAAGCATATAAACAGAAGAAGATTAGGAGGGGTGAGAGTGAAAAGAGAGGAAGAATAGTTTATTGGTTGGAAGAAGGGCAGGGAGAAGCTTATGTTGGAATGCAGTGTCACAGTTACACACCATAAAGCTTTCAGTTGCTCCCATTACATGAATGTCAGAATGCAGCTGCCACTTTCCAGCAGAAATTCTTTCCGTTTTCATTTTGGAAGTACAGGGTGGGTTTTTTCAGTGTAGCACTCCCATTAGATCACCATGTTGCATCTGCAGGTACCCTTATGGCACAGGGACTGGCAAATGTGCCTTTGTACACATGCTCTGAGACATTTAACACTTAGGATGAACCAGCAATACGTCCTTCAAGTGGAGAGGTGGCTCAACCAAAAGAAAGCATTAAGAGTCAGATTTTGTGTTGTCTTGAACCAACTGCTTTCACAGCCATCAATGTACAGCCACAACTAGCAATAAATCTCAATGACAATCCACTGAGTTTAAGGAAATGTGGCTGAACAAGGTAAATGAGAAACCAGCTTTACAGCTATAATCTCATTCTGCTGAGGAAAAGGAAAGGCCACAATTTTCCATCAGTGCCTTGAGATCCCTGGACTTCTATTTTTAACCTAAAATATTTGGAAGGGGTTTATTTCACCACTCACTGAAGTCAGCCCTCAAAAAGGCATCCAGTCAACCCAGACCCATAGCCCTTCTCGGCTCAAAGGGTTAGGAGTCAGACAAGCTAAGTTGGTACTGGATCCTGGAAGGAGCTCAGCTCCCTACCATTTTAATCAATTAAAGGGCCTTAGTGGCTTAATGATGTACCCTGGAGAAAGAAGAGTAAGGTTCTGCCTTGTGATATCAGTGAAGAACAGGATGAGTAAGTCAGAAAGTATACATTGAGCAGAACTTTTGTATTTTTGTCAAAGAAAGAAAAGGAACCATGAGTATTTGAGGTCTGAGAGAGAACTTATGTCCCAAATTCTTGTCAGGGTATCAGAAGAAGGGAAAAAGAGAGAGAAGGGAGTTAGGAATTCTCTCAGTCAGCTTGTTTTTCCATCCTTGTTTTCATCTTTCCAGAACTGTAAGCATTTTAAATAGTAAGGGAAAAACAGAAAATTCCTTCCTTTGCAATACTACAGACTACTGCTAGCCTTAATTATTATAACAAATTGAATATATGCAGGAATCTGCTAAAAGAGCAAAATTATCATATCTAATTTATCACACAAATAAAACTGGTCATCAGGTACATAAGGGTTTTAGTGCAACTGAGAACAAGAATTTGTAGAATATCTTTCAATTACCAGTGCCAGATAAAAAGTCTGAACTCTGCCAGCTGCCATTAAAGGTTGCAATTTAAATCATATTTATTGAGATCTGGGCTTTGTACCTTCCATCTCAGTAAAATACACTTGCAGTAGTCATACTACTGTTTAAAATAGAGGAGCAGAAATTCAGTGTTTTCAAAAACAATTGGGAATCAGTGAATTTTGTTCCTTATGCAAAACTATGCTTTGTTTTGGAATTTGAAATGGAGCGGAATGTACTTAAAATTTTCCAGTGACTAGAAATGTTGTAACAAAGTTATTAAAAGCATATTTTCATTAACATCAATTGAACTTTCTTACAGGACTCCAAAGGTAATAAGTTTATTAAATACATTGTCCCTTCTGGACTTCCACTTAAATGTACACTTAACACTGAATTCCACATGAAAGAGCAAACTCCAATGAGGTTTTTTTTCCCAAAATGCCACAGTGAAGTAGACTTGCATCCAAACCCCAGAAATCAAGTATTTCAAATACTTACCTATTAATTCAACAAGGTATTAGAAATGCCCTCCATGTGGTGAATGTGCTAAGTTCAGAGATGTTATAACTGTTTTGTATAAAGTTTGTGTCTTTTTCTGATTCTTTTCACTCCTGCAGTGAACTCTTAAAACAGGACAAACCATTCTTGGGTAGAAACCAATGCAGCAGAAGCACCCCTAGACTTCACCATAAACCATGTGGCATGAACAAAAGAACAATATGGCAGAGTAGGAAATATTTGCAATTACAACCCTGTCCATCCTCAGTAACCTCTTTTTTAAAGTTCCAAGCCAAATCCTTCCTCATTGCTTGAGCAACAGTACCACATATAACATGAAGCAGGAGCTGACAAAGCAGCTCAACTTCTTTGCTGAGGGCTCTAGATTGGCAGGGAAATTCCACTTTAAATAGAGTTTCTAGGAACAGATACTGGTCACTAGACTTAAAGCCAAACTCAAAGTATAACTACATTTGCAAAGTCTATGCTCAAAAACTCCACAATGTCCCTTCACCTGCTCCTTTCATGAACAACCCTTTAATGTCCTAACTGGCTGTGTTCTCCTTCACCTACTATTAAAACTCCATGAGAACTGCTCTGTTGTCTTCTGTAAAAGCACATTAACTGCAGTGTAAAAACATAAAAAAAATTCCAGCTATGTGCAACATATACTGAATTCCAATCATTTTGTCCAATTCCCTAAAGAGATGAGTCTCTGATTTTCAAGAGCTATGCACACACATCTGCAGAATTTCAAAAGATCTCACCTCCCAGCATAAAATGTTCATTGGGAAATCTGGCCTGTGAAAGGGTGTTGAGCTCTTCTTAAAACATATGCCATAAATCCTAATTGTTTTTGAAACTCACTTCTTGCTTTCAATTCCCTCATTTTTATGCAATCATTTCACTTAGTTATTACAGTATGAATCTAAATTTCTGGAGATTCAAAAAACCATATTTTATGAATAAACCTTTAAAAATTCACAGTACTTAATAAATCCTGTTATTCTGCTATTTACTATTTTAACTATCTTTTTATTTTCAGTCCTTCATTTCCTCCTCATTCTCATGTTTTACTTTGGATTCCTGATGAATGATCACAGATTCCACTTTTCAGTTTATTTTTCTTTCTTTTCTGTTTGTACATTTGGCTACTTTAATGTCTTTTAACTTCCTAGAAAAAAATAATTTTTATAGGTGTATTTGAATTTTAACTACATACACTTGAAATCAGATGTTTCATTAGCAGTGAAACACAAAGTTATAAAGAAAATCAAGTCTCTTGAAATCAAAATGACTGTTCTTAAGTTTTACTTCTTTGAATCACCACAGATCAAAATATTGCTTTTTATATTGTTTCTATATTCAAGTGAGCAGTAAACCATTATATTAAGCAAGGTGAGAGAAGTTGAAGTTTCTGGGAATGTTATGAATACAATTTTCCACAGAAAATCTTGGGAATTAAATTTTTCCTTAGGCCTTCTGATCACAGGCTTATGATCCAAACAAGGAAATCTTAGGGCAATATTGTTATTAACTCTGATTCCTCACTCCTAAAAATGTGATTAATATTAACAGAAACTATTACTCATCTGCCTGGTAATTACAAGCTGACAGATACAGTGTTGCTGATTTTGTCAAGACCGTCTTTTAATTGCAACAATTGTCACTCTACCATTTACCAGTCTCATCTCCAACACTTTTTGGACTGCAAAAGTACTCAGAACTCGGAAGAGTACTGAACTATATGTAATCCATTATTTCCCATAAAGATCTAGGACTGAGCAGGTGATACCTACCTGCTTCATCCACTTCAAAAGCCCCATCTGGAAAGATCAAAGCAAGGATGAAAAAACGAGCTGACTGAAAGAATTTCTAACTCCCTTCTCTCTCTTTTTCCCTTCTTCTGATACCCTGACAAGAATTTGGGACATAAGCTCTCTCTCAGACCTCAAATATTCATGGTTTCTTTTCTTTCTTTGACAAAAATAAAAAAGTTCTGCTCACTGTATACACTATGGATACACATGGCAAACTGTTCAAAATTTAACTTCCCTCAGACATGTCACATCTGAAGTTGTATCGCCTTTAACAGGGTTTATCTCATTTCATTTCAAGTTTCCTAAATTTAGTTTTTTGTATCCTTGAGACACTTCACATTCTTTTGTTCTGTATGTTATGAAGTGGGGCTGTTTGCCTGTGAAGTAATTTCTGGCAGACCTACACAGCACATGGCAATGGACAGTGCCTGTTCCTACTGACAAAGGCAGTGTCCATTGAGGGTTATATAAAAGACCCTGTCTGCCTGTTGTCTGCTTCATTTTCTTACAGTTCCCATTTTTTGAAGCTTTTTTTTGAAGGGGAAATGTAGAAGAGAATGTAACTTGGTCCCTCAGAGCTAGGGTCTGTCATCAAGCCAGTGAAAATGATGGTTGCTAGCAATCTCTTGGGTCAGCTGACACTCTCAACTCCATTCCACAGTTATCTGCCTCTTGCTGATGGTGTTCTCAAGGTTTGTTGAAATTTTAAATCCAAGCTTTTTATGAATGTCTCAGTCAGAAGTTAGTATCGCCCTAAAAAACCTTTGTTTGCTGTGAACCTATCTCTTTACTTTGCAGCCTCCCATCTGAAAGAGGATATTTCATATTTCCCTTAGATTTTCATGTGAAGGTTATTTAATATTTTCTTTTTTAGGGGAAAAAAGGGGAAATCTTTCTACAAATCTTTGTGGAAACTTCTTCGATGCTTCAAAGACACAGTATCTTATTCATTTTATTTGGTTAGATTTAATAAATCATCTGCACTACTTCTCCCTTCTTCCAGGTGAGCGAGCTGCAGAATGTTTGCATAAGCCCCAGGTTCCTATTGCTGCTTTTCTGCCTGTTCCACCAGAATTACTGATACTGTCTGAAACATCACCCAGAGTTGCAAGGTGGATTTTACAGACTCTGTAATGTGTAAGTTGTCGACCAAAGCAAGTTTTCTCAGACCACCTGGACTTCCTTGGATATGCATACAAAGACTTGATGTATCAAGAACTGACACACCTGCCAAATCTCTCTCTCTCTAATAGAAATAATCCAATTTGGAGACCAACTTAGAACATCCAAAAAGTTAAATTAACACACTCCTCTCACTGAAGGCAGCTGAACTTATGTTCATGTTTAAATCTGTGCAGAATTGTGTCCGAGTGTGTCTTTTCTTGCTCCCTCAACACTTAAAGCAGGATGAAGGTGGGTATATACGAGCCCAACATCACTTGCTTGTTCTTTTAATACGTATTTCATTTGTATGGATGGATGGACTGAAGAAGAAAACTACACCAGACTCAGTTTATTTTTATATCATGGCCTAGAAATTCATAGCTCTCCTCAGAAGATACACATTTATCTGAATGTGCACCAATTCCCTTGTGAGGTCTGCTAAGCATAGCCATCTGTTTTTTTTCCTGCATAATAATTTTACAAATATCATCACTGAGTTTGTGTTACTGTAAGTCTTTTATTAATTTCTATGGTGATTTTTTTCTCTTTTTCATTTAAGCCTGCAACCAACAAGAAAATCATGTATTTATTACTCTCCCTCTTTCTCTCTCAATATATATTTCTATAATAATTCTCTATTTTATGCAGTCTCACTGTACTCTTGAAAATATCTGAGAAAAACTTATTTTTGAAAGAGAGCATTCAAGGTGGTTAAAAATATGCTTTGCTAAGCATATTTTATAATGGACAGTGAGACCATTGGAAGTTAATTTACCTAGACAACAGCTATGCAAACTGACTTTGTTTTAAGTACCATAACATCTAATTTAGGTAATCAACATTGGAATTAGATGCTATTATATATAATGAAACTTTCAAAAATGGAATAAAAATTTATATTCCTTTCTATCTCAGGTGTGGTTGTATTTTGATCTTCTCTCTCTCTTTCTGAAAAGCACTAGAACTTACAGCCAAGACCTGCTACATTACCATCCTTTCAGATGTTTTCTGTAATGGTGACACCAGAGTGTTGGATTACATATTTACGTTCTAATACCAGCAAAAAAAACCCTGAACGAATGTCACTGCTTTCATACATTCCTCCACTCTTCCTTTAATCCTGCTGATTCCCTATTATCTCAAAGGTCAGACACGCTTAGTAGTTCCTGTACTGTTAAAAAAAACTCCTTTAATCTCACAATCTCAGATCCTGTGGATTTCCAGTGATTCCACTATAAAGAACTTTGTTTTCTTGTAGAAATATGCATATTTAAAAACATGGTAGTTTTCTCTTTCCTAACATTGTGAAAGTGCTTCCCAAACCCACAGTCAAGTGTTCAACAACTAAAATTAAATAATCGGTATGTGCACAAAAATGATGTGTCAGGGTTTCCAAGCTAGGAATTTGTTATATGCACAACTACTCCAAGTTCTGTGTTTTTAGCTATCTTTTATGAAATTAAGAAGTTCTAGTAATACCCAATATTCCTTCTCACCACTGAGGCATAGTAGCAATGCATGGGTTTGATTTACATATCATAGAAATTCAGTTTGCTTAAACTGATATGTACTCAGAGGCTTTAAACTCTTCCTCATCAATTAGTTTTACAGAAAGAGTAATACCTACATTGTACTCATTAACAAGAGTTAGTTTACTACCACAAAGGAGTTGGCATTTCAAAAGCATCACTGAAAATGAAAGACTAATGCTGTAAGAGACTGAATTTCATTAGCAAGGAAACTTGTCAATCTTTGATTAAATTACTGATCAAATGGAGTGTTTTAGGAAACACTCAGTACACAAGGAAATCCTCAAAGTAAGGATTTGCATTTTAGAAGAGAATGCTTGGAGGATGTAGCATATTTATGAGTTAGATGCATGTTCCAACCACTAAGAAAATAATTTTGTCACTCAGCCTCATTTTTCAGTTCTGCTGTCTGAACAAAGAGCGAGGAAGATTATGAAGTTAAGAGCAAGTATCAAGGAAGTTGTACATTATTGCAGTTTTCCATCTTTGCAAAGTGAGGCTGATTTTCTTCCTTCCCAGTGCCAAAATTTTTTAGCAGTCTGGCAAAATCTGGATGTTTTACTTCCCACAAAGAGATGAATGTTGTTAAGACTTGAAGCCCACCAGTACAACGGGAAAGTGTTTGTGGTTACTCATGAGCCAGAAAACAGACCAGGAATTATTCTGTCACTGAACAGGAGGGCATGAGATGGTCTGTGTCCACATGGAGGAATCTCCTCCTGCCTCTGAACAGTTTGCCAGCATCCAAACTAACTACTGGGAATGGTCCTGGGCCTCTGCCAAGCCCACAATCATGTAAGGAGGAGCTGCTGGCTGCTTTGGGCCAAAAAGTCACTGAAACACAACTTTCAAACATCACTGTCCCAGTGCTCAAATCTGTACCAAAGCCTCACTTAGTTACAAGTATGGAAGAAACCTGTCTGCCCTTTTCCACTAATCAGACTTGGTTAAAGGCTTCAACCTAAGTTTGTGTTAATGGGAGTCAGTGGGGTCCAAAACTGAATTCATGCTGGAATAAACTGGCAATTCCTGTTTCATTTATCTTGATGAAATAGGAAAGCATTATTTCACACAAGTTTGAGGAAAAAATACAGTACCTCACTGACTTGCAGAGCCCAGGGACCCTAGATACTAGCAGCATTCAGGTCCAAAGAAGGGCAATAAAGCTGGTAAAGGGTCTAGATAATAAGTCTTATGAGAAATGGCTGAAGGAGCTGGGGTTTTCTAGTCTGGAGAAGAGCAGATTCAGGGGGAAGCTCTACAACTGAAAGGAGGCTGCACCGAGGTGGGAGTCAGTCTCTTCTGCCCTGTCTCAAATGAAAATATAAGAGGAAATGGCCTTAAATTGCACCAAGGGAGATTCAGATTAGTTACTAGAAATCTTTTTTTCACTGAATGAGTGGTCAGGCATTGGAATAAGTTGCCCTGAGAGGTGGTGGAGTCACTGTCTATGAAGTGTTAAAAAAGCATCTGGAAGAAGCACCTGGGGATATGGTTTAGAGGTGAATATGGTGATCCTGGGTTGATGACTGGACTTGATGATCTTTAAGATCTCTTTCAACCTTGATAATTCTGTGATTCTGAGAAAACTGATAGCTGAAGAAGAACCAAGAAGGGGATGTACTTTCTCCTTTTCATGCATGCTAAGGCAGAGACAATCTAGTCTGTATTTGGTTGAACTGTGGAAGAGCTTCAAATTCTTCAGGGAAGCGGGGTCAGGCACTGGAACAAATGGCACAGAGAAGTGATTGAATCACCATCCCTGCAAGTGTTCAAGAAACACGTGGCTGTGGCACTGTGGGGACATGGTTTAGTGCTGAACACAGCAGTGCTGTACTAACAATTGGATTCAATGACTTCAGAGACCTTTCCCAAACTTAATTCCATGACTCTGTGATTCTAAAAATCAAATCTGCTAAACATACGTTCCAAATATAAATGTTTACTGGATTATTTGAACAATAAATACAACAAATTAACCTCTAGTTCAGAATAAACTGTAAACAATGAAAGGCTCTTAAAGCAGAGAATTTTAAGACCAAACCCAAAATTCATATAATGAAAAAATATCACCAAGAACTACACAAAAATAAAATCAAATTATCTAGCTACTAAAATACACATATGTGCTCAAAATCTTGTGGGAATCAAATATTCCAGTAAAAATAAAGGGAGAGATGGAAACACAAGTTTCTTATTATCACACTTCATATGTTATAAAACCTAAGAGTTAACTTCTTTTTGGCAAAGGGACAAAGGTTGCACAATACTCTGGCTTACACAAATATTTTCTATTGTTGAATGCATCTTAAATGTAGCTTGTCATATATTAACTTTATGCACACAGTGCACCATGAGGTCTAAGAGTGTCCCAAAGATCCCTATGTTTCAAAACAGCGATGAATAGAAAGCTGCCAGCATCCGGTGAGCCAGGTGTAAAAATGTTACTCAAAAACTTACAGTTTAGTTGAAACCAGATAAAATAATTTGAGCAATAAAGACTACAGATTTTGACCCCAAAAAAGTCGGCACTTTTGGACAAATTAATGCATATGGTATTTTCTAGAATGCTCCTTCCTGAAAATATCTAAGATTCCTCTCAAAAATGCTCGTTTATAATCACTAAGTGAAATATGCCTGTTGAAATATATCAGGTTATCCTCATGTTTCACATTTTTAGTTCCTTTATCCTTTAGAGGAAGAAAAAGTTAGATGTGCAGTGGAAATGGTTATGAAGAAGTGGATATGCACATATTAACCACATACATTACATATATTAACCACACGCATATATTAACCCCAGACTTCGTGTCACCACTAACATGGCACTTCCTTCCACTGAAGATTTTATAAACTAAAGGAAGAGGCAATGATTTAGTAAAAGTGAATGTTTAAGAATAAAACTTCCTATTCTCCATTTATCAGCCACTAGTAGAGGGAGTTATTACTGAGCACAGTTTGCCATTTCCAGAGGGCAAGGCCATGATCCTGCTTCAGCCTTCTTACTGCTTCACAGTGACAAAGTAAAATGTTCAGATATACAGAACATGCAGTAACAGCTCTCACTCTCATTAAGTTACACAAACCAAGACTGAGTTGCAGAAGAAGTGATATTTGTATTAAATTTTAAAATCAATGTCTTTCATAGTAGTACTCCTCACAATTTATATTACTATTCATTCCCATACATTTTTCCATGTCTAACCTGCAATCTGTTCACCTCAAGAAACCACTGTAAGAATCACAACCAGTCTTAATTTTTGGTATAATACATAATGCAATTGCCAAATATCTAGTGATCTGGTTATAAATTATTTAAGATGAGAAGAAGAAAGTCATAAACATATTTCCCACCATTATTAATAATATAAATTCCAAGGGCATTAAAGATCCAAATTCAGACTCAGAATTACATCAATTTGCTTTATTTTATGTTACTGGGATCAGCCATATTTTTTGTTTGTTTGTGTACAGCGGAGTAGAGTTTCCACAGGAAATACGTGGCCTTACCCACAGGCTGAGCACATGCACTGCTTTGCTAATAAAGTAACTCCTGTTCAAGAAGGTTCATGTACCTGAAGCTCTGATGCTCGTTTCATCATCTCCAGGGTGATGTAGCAACCAATAGAATGAGCAATCAGTACCAGCTTTATATCTTTTGATACATTCTTTTTCAGGAAGTTCAGTTTATGCTCTACTTGACCGTTAAGTCCAAAAACATCCTCTAGCTCCTTAATATCTGTGTCTGAAACATAAAAGAAAAGAAGTCCTTGGTTCAGTGAAAGAAATTTCAGGCATGTATTTTTTCCCCCCACACTTCTTTGTAAAATATGGAAATAAACACATGTATTAATTTTAAAAACCCCAAACAAACCAAACACAAAAAAACCCCCACTAGATTTAAAAATTTAATTTTCAGTTACCACCACTGAAAAATACAGACTGATAAATCACATGCACAGGATGTAAAGCCTTATGTGCAGCTTGGGAGCCAGCAAAAGATACATAAACACATGGAGATTCCACAGCACATCATCCACTATTTTGATCTCCTTCATTTGGAACAACACCAAACTCAGGGCATTAGATCAAGCTTAAACCAATCCAAATTTACATTGAAAGATGAGGACCTACAAGAGCAATACTGCCCAGGAATAAGTCCCTCCTTACAGAAGACAAGCTACCATATATGTCATCATGCACTAAAACCTTCAACTACTCAAAATCTCCTGTCTTAAAGATGTACAAAAATGTCTCATGGAATGAGGAAAAATAGGAAACGCCTACGTGTCAACACAAAACACTAGCACCTACATAAAATGTCCCTGTTCTTGTCAATTCAGCTGAAAAGAGGAAACTCAAGTTAGAGCTTCATGGTTCTAGATTACTGTACTGTTAATTCCTGTTTTGCCAGGGACCCTCTAAAGGAGATTGGGCAGTCCCTCATGATGAGGACTTGGCTCTGTGCTTCCTGGCCAGTCAACAAGACAAACTGAACTGGAGTCTGTAAGAATATACAGCAATTCAGGCATCTTTCATTCTTGCTTATTGCAAGGGTGGCATGTATCTGAAGCTCCAGAGTCTAAGGGGGTTCACAGCTCTTTCATCTGCTAGAAAAGTGCTCTTTACCCACTAAGCTACACGCTATGTTAAGGATACACCACTCCAGTTTATGCTGGACTATTCTATTGACATGACTGTAAGAAGAAATACTTAAAAAAAAGGATAAAAGGAAAGAGACAGAAAGCATGAAGGAATGCATGCCTCTAGCTTATCTAGATGAGATGGAGTGGTACTGGTATCACTTTATCTCTTAACTCATGCTATTATCTCAGGTTTCAATTTCATACTCCAGATTGAACCTCTGATCTTTTATGCTCCTCACAGGTCAACTTGCAATGCAGTTTTAGTCTGATGTAAGCTGAGTCTCCTGGCAGCATGGTTCAGACACACAATGGGGCCTGCTCACTATTGAGCCATGGTCCTACAGATGGCTCCTAGGTCCCTGGCAAAAGCCACCCACCTCTAACAACTCAGCTAAAAGAGAGGGTGCACACACAGCCCTAACTGGCCCACCAAGGGGTTTAACTTCCCACTTGATGTCTTTTGATGTGCTCTGGAACAGCTCTCTGTGTCAAAAACAGACATGGAAGACAGTATCCATCAGGCAAAGACACCGTGAAGGTAAATACATTAAAAATACTGAAATGCATTGAAAAACTACTGTAAATCAGAACTGTAGTTCTATTTCAGATTGCTCTGCACCTGCTTGAGGAAAGAGGTAACTATGAGTTAACTGCCTGTGCCTATGACTGTGAACAGCTTTATCAAATTATGGCTGTCAGTGCTTTAATCTGTACACAGTAAATTTGGTGGCACCTGGACCGTAACCTCAAATACTAAAAATTACTAACACTGCTGTAGTGAAGTTACTGGGAGTTTGACAGTGACAGTACTACTTGGTAGCCCAAGTGGGCTGGCACTACATAATCTTTTTGACCATCTGTATGAAACATAACCTTTAGAAGCAAAATAATTGCTCAAGATGGGTCTTTTCTGAGTTTAAATTATTACCACCAAAGTCCTAACAAAGTTGTTCTTCAGTTAAACTAGTATTTCTGCTAAAACTACTGATGATCATATCCCAGCATAATTAAGAGTAATTTACTCAAAATGAAAAAGATTTACCAAAACACAACCAAGAAATGCAAAATTAGATGAGAAGTGATATTTTGTTTACTAGGCTTTCTATAAGTAATGGAAAACAAAGATTCTTCTTTTTATGAAACCCTAAATAAAAGCCTGAGTCCAACACATTGTTTTTAAACAATTGGATACAGCAACAAGTGAAACTGTAAATTATATTGAGTATATATGTATTACTACATGTTGGGTTGAGCAGGTCAATTGTCCCTTGTAAACATTTGCTATCATTTCCATACTGTTTTGCTCAGGCACCGACATCCCAGTAGCTCATCAGCACATCTTTCAGTGCCTTATATTTCATTTCAGTTCTTGAAATACATTTTTTCAGTTTATTTTCCAGTTAGAGCAAAGGAAAAGGAGGCAAAGTAGGCATATAAATCTTCTAGAGAACTTTTCATGGTTCACAAGACCCCAGAAATCAAGCAGGAAACAAGACAAAGTTTTATTTGTATTATTCAGTCTCATGAGGTTAATGGGTTTTCCCTACATGAATTCAGCATCTGCTAAAGGAGTTGCTGAAGACTGCTGTCATGAAATTAATAAACAGCACAGCAAAGACAGTGTAGGCCCATCTCAATATTTTCCACATTTAGGTGACTATGTCAGACAAATACAGTTAATTAGTTAAGACATTACATACCTAATTTAATGTTTATTTACCTAATAAATAGCAGTGCAGACATTCTGGCCAGCATAGCCACAGCTACTACTGACTTCAGCAGAGATGTGCCTGTTGAGAACCAGCCGTGCTGCCAAAGCCAGAACTCTCATGAAGGACATAGATGGGGATTGAGAATAAAGTGAAAATGGCTTTTTCCTCCTTGCATTTGGCCAGACTTGAGTTTAGGACTCAAGCACACTCAACCCAAGCCTGTGCACCAGTATTTCCTTAAGGGAAGCAGGGAGAGCAGAGCCTGCAGAAGCGATTTTTAATTGGGTGGGTCAGTTGTGATTGATGATGACCATGGACACTCGCTGTACTGTGGGCCACATCACCCTCAGCATAGCCCTGCTCACACACTCAGAGCAAGGATGCTCTGATTCCCTCAAGTACTGGCCTGTGTTACACACACAGAGAACCTCTCTGAGGCTGCAAGTGAGTCCTGACAGCCAAGGCTGACCCCAGAGAATTGTTTCAACTGTTTAATATGACTTCTCCTTTTCTTCTAAAATACTGCTTTATTGCCAAATATAATCACCTTGGCACTACTCCTAGAGAAGCCACATTGGGAAATGAGCATGCAGTGTGGGGTCTGGTAATCCCCATGCAAAACTCTCATCATGGACTGACCCCATACTCCTCAGGTGAAGCTCCAGCACCACGTAACCCTGTAGTGAAATACGCATCCTATTTGACAGCTGGACAAATATAAAATTGTCCACGCCTCGTGTCATTTCATGTTTCCCCAACACAAATGCTACACTTCTAATAGTCCAAAATGTGCGAGAGCTGGGCTGCGCCACAAGTTTGAAAGATTTATTTATTTATTTTACAGAATAAAATCGCCCAAGGATTATCCAAAATCAACATGAATTTCTTGGGTGGAGAAGCTTAAATGGGTTCTTTGTATAAGCAAACAGTCTTGCACAAACACACTGGCAGTCACCACTCCAATGGCTCTACATCAAAGAAGGGACCAGAGTGACTTCACCTCAGGTGTGGAATATATGCCATGGTTGAAGGAGAGCTCATTTAAGCAGTTTGCAGATAGTAGAAATTACATGACTTGTACCTTATGCTGCAAACATCCCATCTGGACCAAGACAGAATTTTAAGACTTTATTTAACTGGTGTATTAAAAGAAATACTGTATTTCTTTATTTTCTTTGGCAAGGCATTAATTTTCTGATGTGCTTTCAGAAAAACAAATGCGCCATCACTTTAATGAATCTCTTTTTCTGACCTCTGCTAAAACTACAGGCAGAAAACAATGACAGATTAAAATAGTGTTTGCTCTAAGATTAGTTGACAAGTTAATCTTGCTAGGAAAGAGAACTTTGGTTTTCAGGGAAATAACAGAAAATGTTTTTGTTTGTTTTTCTGCTGTGTATGCAAGGGAAATTCTTATGCAGAAAATAAAAAAAAAATCATTGCAGTTATGTGAGCAGACTTCAGGCTGGCAATTTATAAAAGTTAGCCTTTCATTAAAAAGTCTGCTAATTCAGAGACTTCTTTTTACTGGATGATTCAGAAAGATACCAGAGGCCTGACTTTCTAACAGCAGCCTCAAATTTCTGCATGCCTCTGTACTTCCCAAAGTTCACAATTTTACATGTCCAAACTCCAAACTTGCCTTGCTCACAACAGGTGACTGAGTATTTGAGCTCAGTACATGTGGACACTTGTCAGGAAGTGACTCTGAAGTCTGTCCTGAGATCAGCTCATAAATAAGGCCACCAAATTACTCATAAACAAATAAGGAACCATGTGAAAAGGTAATCTGCAATCACATATCATGAAGGAAAGGGAAGTAAAAACCACTGGTCTGCCTGCACTGTATCTTCCTCTTCCATGGACCATCGACTCTAAGAAGTGGTAGCAGGATATCTAAGGACAAACTTCAAAAAATCACCTCTATAAACTCGTGTGGTCAAGAATTTTCAGAACTGGACCTTTTGCAGGGTAAGGTCAAATAAGTGTCTGGAGACTGAACCAGGGGGTATCTTAAGAACACATTTATCCCTCTGCATCTCCACCAAATACCCCAAGTAAAACCAACATATTGGGTTTTAGACTTTACATGCCACCTCCTTTTTCCACTACGAACACATACACAGACCTTAGTGGAAGGAGTTTTGACTGAATAACTTGTGTTTAGACAAAGCAACACCTAGAAATTTTTTCTCTTTTCCTTCATGTAGTGGCAGGCAGAAATAACAACAGAATTACTTAGATTAGCTGTGAAAATCATGTGCATAATATGAAGTCTAATTCTGGAAATTAAATACATAATTTGATTGCTTTTTGTCTTATAGCAAAAGACAATAATTCCTTAAAACATAATTATGCCATTTTAAAGTGTTTAAATAAAATTGTAAGCTTAAAAAATGAGACTTTAAGGTTTGTGGGTCTAGTATGGCCATCCCCTAAAGATATATTGCTCAAATACTGAATGTTTTACCCAGTCTTTCATTTGGTTAGTGAACCATGGATAATTTGTATCAGCAAGCAATAAAATGCCTAAGAAATAGGATGGAAACTCTGAAAGAATTTTAAATAAATACTGAAGAACTCCTCCTGACACCAAAAGCCAGGTCTTAAAGCATTGTGTTTAAGATTAACCCTTAGACCTTAGTCTGGCCCTAGCACCCTCAGGAACTGTTCAAGCAACTTTTAAGATAAACACACCACTCATTAGTGTTTATTGGAGTACTTACTTTTTGTAAAGGTATCCTCCACAAATAAATTACCATTTACTCAAGACACTGAAGTGGTCATATGTATTATTTTCTTTACCAGAAAAATAACAAGACCTTATTTTACAAATTGAACTACTGATTTCCTTTGCTTTCTACACACCTATTGCTGGGACACTTGTTTAACACCTAATATGTTTTTCAAAGGAAGCTATATTATAATTAAATTAGTACGAGTGTAGTCTGACAGAATGAACTAATAAACACAACAAATACTAAACCAGAGATTTTTATTAAAAGCATACAGGAGCACCCTGAACTCTAAATTATCTCTTAGAAACTTGTTTTATTTCACATTCGCAGTCATGCTTCCCTCTGTTTAGAGTAACTATTACCAAGTAATGATAAAATAACAGTACAAACTGAAGCAGAATTTTGTTGTTTGTTTCCAATTCTGGCAAGGAAAACACCACTAAAGACTGTTTTATTATGCAGTTCTACACCAATGGATGTCTCCATTCCAACCACTTTAATGGGCACAAAGCAAATGCTATATGGATGTTTTACATAATGTAGATGGTGAAGTTTTCTGTATTTCAATGACTGCATTTTGCAGTCATTAAGTTGAATAACTGCATAAAGTGCAACCTGTAAGAATTCTCAGCATCATACTATAACGAGAGAAAACAAACAGTAAAACAAAATTACAAAAAACCCCCACACTTTGCAGGGTACAGGCTGGAGACCCATCACTGTATAGGAGCAGATCTGAATTTCCAACATAAAATGAGCCCAAGCAGCAAAGAGGTCTGTGCCCATGAGAAGCTGACTGTCCATGCTGTGTTTCTTGTTTCTGGACATACTGAAGCCAAGTGCAAGGCTCTGTCAATGCCCCTCCCCTTGCCCACACCAACAAAACTGCACACTTCAACAAAACTTGCTTTTATACAGATTAACAATGGAAGAAAACCAGAATAATTACGTTCTACACATCACCAAAAACGAGTAGATGTAGTGTAGATGGTAAAGGAAAGGACAGTGGAAATTGTGTGAGCATTGAAGGGAACAAAAACAGATGAGTATCACTTCACACACATTGATTCCATTGGTAATGACAAATGAGGTGCTGCACCACAGTAGGCAAGTCCAACAGTCACACCTATTGAAAACAGCACTTCAAAACTTTGGGAAGTTTAAACAGATACAAATAGAGAAAGAAGTACTGAAAGCAAACAAGGGAGAGCTGAAGTTTGGAGCAGAGTAAGACAGCTGGCCAAGGAAGACAACCCATGTTATTTCACAGACAGGAAATAAAAAGAATTATTTTCAAAGTAAGAGAAAATGAGAAGGCACACACCATGATGTCAAGAGAAGGAAAAGAGAAAAAGCAAGGAGCTGAGAGGAGTACTTATACAACAGCCTAAGTTGCAATACAGAATCTGTACTTCACAGGGATCAGACAGATTGATGGGTGACATTTTCTGAAGTGCTTGATGTTTCTACTGAATTCGAGCTGTAACTTTTAATTTACCAGGCCAGTCTCATTTTTTCTTGAAAATCCACCCCAAAATTTTACTCAGCACTGTGATTTCAATCAAGACTGACATGTTCAATTAAGTATGACCCTTCAGAATAATACCAAAATAACACTAATGCCCTTCCTGTTTCACCAGCTCCTATAAAGGCTTAGGATGGCATTCAGTAAACGTAGTCCTTTTTCTTTACTCTTGTGTTTATTCATCTTGGATTACACTCTTTCAATAGAAGTATAAAGGGAAGCGCAGGTTTCTATGTTCATTTGTCCATAGAAATGTTAAATTTAATACCCAGACTCAAATTATGTAACAATACCATCCTTTTTATGAGTAAATGATTCATTTAGGCAAGCATAACATTTTTCCATCCTTCATCTGTATCCCTCAAAACTGATGGATTATAAGAAGCTTCAAAATTATTCTCTTACATTCTGTGCTGCTGTACACTGGTGGCACAGTGCTGACTGCAAAGAGCTATGGTAGTTTATGCCATCAGAGAACATGACTCCCTGCTAGCAGCGCTGAGGGCTGTAGCACATCACATCTGCAAAAATATTCTGCAATGCAGGGCTACCTCACAGGACTCAGTCAACACTCCCAATGCTACCTGCCTTGAAAAGTCTTGTAGTCTCTGCCTGGGCTCCTCTTCACAAAAGGAGTGTGACCTAACAGCAAAGGGAACTAGCCAAGGAACAGTGACTCCCAGTACTGACTCCCCCTGGCAAAAGAGAAATGGACAAAACAGCTTGTGCAAAACACTGAATTTACGAAAATCAGTGGCAAAACTGAGGAGAGCAAATAGAATTTCACCTTGTAATTTGTATAAATGTAGCAGGTTTCTTTATCAGTTGCTGATGCTTTAAATAACCATTTGCATATGCCGCAAGGTGCAAATTTTGTATCTCTGGGGAGGAAACATATTTTTGTCAAATGTCTACTTTAAATTCTGATTTATATCTTTTCTTCTCTAGTGTTCTGTTTCACTGTTTAGAAATTAATTTTCTGCTACCAAGATAGCAGCTTCCTTTTTAACCTTCCTGAAGAAAATGCTGAAGGTTTCTTTCTTAGCCACGCACCTGAACTGCCCAGAACACAACTATGGCAACATGCCCAAGGTACTGCTGTGATGGCTTTATTCTACTTGAGGTTTTACCTGATAGCTGTTTCAAAGAGACTGAAGTGCCACCAGTACAAAACTGAGTACTACAAGCAAGGCTGGAGAGGGGCTTCTACAAAGGCAGGGAGTGATAGGACAAAGGGGAATGGCTTTAAACAGGAAGAGGGAAGGTTTAGATTAGACATAAGAAATTCCTTACTGTGAGGGTGGTGAGATACTGCAACAGGTTGCCCTGAGAAGTTGTATACACCCCATGCCTCAAGAACAGGCTGGATAGGGCTTTGAGCAGCCTTATCTAGTGGAAGGTGTCCCTGCCCATGGCAGGGAGTTGGAACTAGATGATCTTCAATGTCCTTTCCAACACAAATCACTCTAACATCTGTCATTATGGATGAATAAGGGATTTTTTGGCCTTCATTTTGCAAAGGTGAGAGGTCCTCATGGAAAGTAAATCAATTCACCACAAGCAGTTCTAGAGTCACGGCTGAACAAAATTTGGTTTCCTCACTCATTTGCCTTAACAGACATTGAAGCAACAGCTCAATACAAACACTTTGAAACTGCCTGAGGCTTTACACTATAGTTTACATAAAAAGACATCAACTGAGTTTGACCTGCACTCTAGACATAAACAGCTCCAAATCTGATCAAGTAGAGTTTTATGCTGAAGTGCATTCAGAAACACTGAAATTGCCCTCTTTCTGATTAACTGAAAAATAGAACTTCTTCCTCCAAATCATGTAAACAATAGCACAGAAGTCAGTGGAGTCTCTGACAGCAAAGACTAAGCAATAATATGTTTGAAACTATAGTTCTGTTCTGAAAAAAGTGACACTACAATGCCAATCCCTGAGAATTTTAATTATCTTCTCTCATGTTTAAGCCAATGGGGAGATATGTGGCAACTAAGTAGTCACCCGACCACACCAGTAATTCAATAACTGTAGTAAATTAGATTATTTTAATAGATGTATTAATCTTCAAAACTTAAAATTCAGCCTTTACAAAGGTAAGAATATGTCTGTCTTAAAGAGAGTAGTGCCATGTGGTATCAAAACTAGAAAAAAGAAAAACTTCACCCAGCAAACAGCAGTGAGACTCCCTCATTCAGCCTGAATCCACAGTACCATATAATTTCGTTCTTTTTCATTTCTCCATGCACTCTGCCTGAGATCTTACTCACAGATTTAAGTAGATACACTAGAGGCAACAGTAATTGATTACTGATTATTTAAGAATGAGGCCATTTGTAGTTACTTTTTCTGCACACTGTGCCTTACAGTTTCCTGTATTTCCCTGAAATGCCTACATTGCTGCTTAAAGAAAAGGAACTCCTAACACCAAAACAAGCCCAGAAAGAGTCCATGTTCCAAACCTGATTATTTTTAGACTCTGGAACTATATTGTGCATTACTGACAATTTCTCAATCTTTCAGCTGTAGACCACTATCAATTAAAAATAAAAATGTCCTTACACAGTGGACTGATCCCATCAAGATCTGCACCATTTGTTGCAAGTTTTGTGGGTATCAAAATTAAATCAAAGGTCTCTATCATAAATTAGAATTGCTAAATGAAACTATTGATCAGCTTTCTTCCTGCAGCCAACCTGTGTACTGAATAAACTTTTTGACTCAACTATAAAAACAAATCCAGACCTGTTACACCTTCAGACATTAGGATTATTCCCTGCTATGGGGATACTTCGTTGTCATTCTGTTAGCAGAAGATGTTGTCATTCTGTTAGCAGAAGATGTTGTCATTCTGTTAGCAAGAGTATCTTTCAAACTCAGTTGGGTTAAAAGACTCCTAAGCACTCTCCCTGGGGAAAATAATCTGAATTGTCTCAATATTGGGTTTATTAAATTATGTTAGGTTTTTACCTTCCCTTTACCAGTATGGTAAACATTTAAACGAGCTACACTGAAACATCACAGCACTGCTCATCCCAGAGAACTGTGACATGCCTTCCAAAGTCAGGACACCAGAACATGTAACTGTTACCTCTTCACCACGTTCACATTTTTGAACACCTTTCCCCTCCCCACTAAAAGCCAGCTGCATCGAAATAGAAATGGTGCTATCAGTTGGAGAACATACCTATGACATGGGATGAAATGCAGAAAATAACCCATAAACAATTTCAAAACCTACATCCAAAGTTTCCTGGAGTGCAGTAAAGTCATTGTGCTCTCCAACAGATGAATTCTTCTTTTCTTTAACATCCTGCTTTCTGGATAAAGATCCAGAAGACTGTATCATGTTTCGAAAGCTGCTACTTCTAAACCCATCTTTAAAAATAGAATTATATTACTCTTATTTGTAGGTGTGCATGAAAAATTCTGGTTCTTTAAATCAAGGAATTAGTTGAATAAAGTACTAGGATGGATTAGGAAGTTCTCCATGGACATTTTTTAATATTATTCCAATAGAAAATATGTCAACAGACTCAGTGGAGAACCTTGAAAGAAACAGAGAATGCAGAGAACCCATTTTTCATCTAGCCATAAAAAACATAAAGACAAAGTTCTATTCCTTGTAATGTCAACAAAAATTAGCCACTACTCCATCAAACTCAATGGAATATAGAGATGCATTAAGTGCTACCAAAACAACCTTAATAGTGTTTAAATGATCTTTACCAAAACAACCTTAATAGTGTTTAAATGATCTTTACAAATAAATACATGGCTGCTAAGGTATGATAATATGAACACTTTAAATTGTTATCATTTTGGATGGCCAGAAAATAAAACAGAGCAACTTAAAAATACTTCATATATAGCAAAATTTTATTTTTCTTCGTTTTGATTTTGAATGGAACAAGACCTTTAAACACATGCTTAAAATTAAGCAGGACTGATAAAGTCAATGTCAAATGCCAAGATTTCACTCTAAGGATGTATTTGCATAATTATGGGCATGATTACGGGACCTCCATGAATAATCAACTGAATGTGGTTTAAAGGAAAGAAGTAAATGGAGTAGTGCAGTATCCCTAGGGCTGCTTACTTTTCACACGTTCAGATTTCAAGCATTCCAGTGGGTTCATAACATGAAATGACCATTTGTTTCCTTAAAATAGACCCTTAGCATTAAAGCCATACACTAAAATTCAGATCTTTCCAGGCAAAGACAAAAACCTCAACATTTAAACACCTCATAATAACTTTTACATATGCACATACACTTCCTTCCTCAGGTTGCCTTTTCCAAGACAAGTAAGGAATAAGGTTTCTGGGCAGCAGCAGGTGCTGGATCAGGAGTTCCTATCCCATCCTGTGCAAACAACCAGTCCCTCTGTGCACCCCCTGACCTGGGATCCCTTGCTGCTGACAAACACCATGTGAGGAGCTCCATGGGATTAATCAGTGCCAAGGCCAGCTCCGTGAACAGGAATCTTCCCCTCCTATACATTAAAAATATTACACTTTGGTATGAAATAGTTGTGAAACTAGCGTGATTCTACCTGGATGGCACACTTGAAACGTGGGGTTTTTAATGTATCTACAGAATGATACCACTAGACTGAGAGACATATAAATCTGCATTAAAGGAGAATTTTAATGTGTTCTGGGACATAAACATGACTATAGAGTTCTCTGGGTGTGTAATATAGAAATATGACTGACTAAACTTCAAAGGAATTTGGTTAAAGATAATTCATCTTTCAATGATTCTCAGATACTTTATATACCTAGGAAGCAAAAAATGTTGTTGAAATAGATATTAATGTGAATTAAAATGTGTATATGCATAAGCTTAAAGTATGCATTTAAAGTGCCAGCCCAGCTGCCTTCCTACTGCTCTTCTCCCTATGTATATATAAATATGCAAGACAAAAATGCCTTTTAAACACAGCTATCACTGCATACCTTAGTGTGGCCACATATCTGCTGTTATAACCAACCGAACAGGGCTGAAGCACAGATAAGGATTTGCTGGTCAAAAACCTTCTGAGCATGACAGAGATCAATTCTGAAGTGTTTCTGAACAGACCAGAGACTGCCAGTATCTCTGGTCCACCTGATTCAGCAGTGCAGGTATTCCCCATCATCAGCAATCACTAAAAACATCTATTCTACTTAAAATAAATGAATCACAAGGCAGGAAAAAACTACCAAATGCATATGGAATCCCTGAGCCTGTGTAACTTCTGTCCCTGGAAATGTTTAAGGCCAGGTTGGGTGGAGCTCTGAGGAACCTGGTCTAGTGGAAGCTGTCTGTGTGGCAGGGGCGTTGGAGCTAAATGACCTTTAAGGTCTCTACCAACCCAGGGCATTCTATAATTCTGAGATACACAACAACAAGGACAAGTCCCTATTTTTAGGAACCCAGTTCTTGGTTCCATGACCTCCTCCTCTCCTGTTTGCAGCAGTGCAGACCACAATCCCACTCCCTGCCAGCACCACACGTTCATCCTGGCACTACATCTCCAAGGGCACTGAAGCAAATGCTTACACAGAAGTGTTATTGGAAAAGTATTCTTAGTTACTATTCATTCTGCTTAGCAAGTGGAAAGTGGCAAGAATGCCAACTCCATCTGATCAGCCAGCTCTTCCTGGACCACAAGCAAGTGTCCTGGGAACCACCAGTGCCCCACAGGCCACAGTTTGGGAATCACTGTCCTAAATAACTCGTAACCCTCTTTTTATGGAACACCACACTCTTTGTCTTGCTCAGGCTACTATTTTAGGCTCTTTCCTGCCAGCACAGTGTATCATGATGGTAAAAACTTATGGGTCATATCTGCTAATCACACCCACACTTCTGTCATTTGGTGGACAACTAACTAGCAATTAAAAAGATAATTAACTTGCTGGAGTATAAATTCAGTTTTACCCAAACAATTTCAGTCATTTTTCGTAGATTTATATTACTTGAGCTAGAGGCAGACTCTCACTCAGTCAATTCTGCAGTTTCATTAGAAGCCAGAGGGCTGCAAAAGCAAACTCCATTCAGATGAATTGTAACAACAGCCAAGAAGCAATATATCAAATAAATTTAAGCTACACACCACTTCCAAATTTTCCTGTAATGTTAGAATTTATTTTTTTTTATGCACAACTTAATTTCAGTTCAGAACTTCACACTGATGGTACATTAACATTTTCAGTTCACATAATCAATGTCTTCACAGATAATTTATTATTCCTTCATCTCTGCTTTTCCCATACTGTTTCTTAGCATGTAATTCAGTTTCAAAATGGTCTGAAGGCCCTAGTCCCCCTGTGTAAAGAGAAAGCAATGGAAACACTCTCTTGATGACTCAAAACCAATCTCTTTTCACCAAGAACCATAAACTAAGGCTAGTTTAGCAGATTTTAAGGACACACTATTATCTTCTAAAGTCCATATAACATAAAAGATCAAACTAGAAATTTATTTTGTAAATTGACTATTAAGAATGCCACTCAAAATTCCCTGTCATTCAGAACAAAAAACACGCCTTGCTGAAATAATAAAAAGTATTTTTAATTTGACTGTGTATAGTTCAATACTCATCCGTACAGTTTATAAAACTCTAGAGATTTATCTTGAACATAATTTACTAGATACTTATTAGGTATATGATATTTAACATGTCAATTGTGTCTCTTTAGTTCACTGAGATATGAATCACAGGATGGCATATTTCTGTAGCACTTGGCAAACATCGACTATTACGACAAATAAATAAATAATTCTGGTTTCATTTTCTTTACTCTTAGTCTTACTTTGCTACCAAAAGCAGTTTGGTACTGGCCACCCTGAGAACAAACAAAACCAAGCCTTTAATCTTCTTGAAGGACATTGAGGGGCTGGAGCGTGTCCAGAGAAAGGCAAGGAGCTGGGGAAGGGTGTGGAGCATAAGTCTGATGAGGAACAGCTGAGGGAGCTGGGGGTGTTCAGCTTGGAGAAAAAGAATTTCAGAGAGCACCTTACTGCTCTCTACAACTACCTGAAAAGAGGCTAAAGCCAGGTAGGGGTTGGTCTCTACCAGGTAACAAGAGATACGACAAGGGAAAACGACCTCAAGTTGTGCCAAGGAAGGTTCAGGTTGGACACCAGGAAAAATTTCTTCACTGAAAGAGAGGTTAAGTATTGGAGCAGGCTGCCCAGGGAAGTGGTGGAACATCTGGTGGAAGACTTCCATCCCTGGCAGTGCTTAAAAAACAAGTAGATGTGGCACCTCATGATATGATTTTGTGGGTATGGTGGTATTCGGTCAACTTGGAATCGACCTTGGTGTTCCAACCTTAATGATTCCACGATTCTCCTCTTATTTCCATCTGAGATGTTCTATTTCTTATTTCTCATGAAGCCACAGCAGATGTCTACAGAATTAAACCACTTTAACACATGGCTATGTATGTACACCTGCTGTCTATGCATATGTATTATGCTAATTTTAAACAAAATAAGAGAACTAGAAAACTGTTCTTTTTGTAATTTTGCCTACACCTAAAGAATGATGTTGGCCTGTTTTACATTCACAGTAGTGTTCAAAGCAAATGTCTTTTTAAAAACTGAGGAGGAGAATAAGGACACTGGAATTGAGGTATAACTTTTGTATTGTATTCACCAAGAGAAGTTACATTTCAAATAGTTTTGCACAGTGGATTTATTGCTGGGACCAGAATTACACCAATGAAATGTTCAATTAGTGGTGTGTGTCTCTGTGGAGCAGAGCTTGCAAGAACTCTCTAAATAGAAGGATGTCACACAGAAGTAGAAATGAAGAGTGTAGCTTTGCTCAGTTTCCAAATTGCTAAATGATATTCCTCTGGTCAATTAGGAAGTAGTCTGTGACTGATGGCTGCTGTTGGAAAACTTGCTTCAGTCTTTATGAGACTGAAAATCTACTTCAACTAAATGTAATCAGGCATATTATTCCCACATAGTTTGCTTCATTTTAGACCCCTTTACAGGCAGCTTCATTTATGAGTCAAGTGCACTATTTAAATGCTTGCACACTCTAAATCAGTGGTCTCTGAAGTGGGGTGTTTGCAGAGTGGGATATAGGAAGAAAATGTCAGAAATGCTGATTTACTGCTACATCACTGCAGCTTGGCCATGTCCACAGGACTTCCAACATTAAGCAGCTTTCAGGACAGGATTCACTGCTGGTTCCCCCCCTCTAACAATGCTTGGAAGCTGGCTACCATCTCTTGCTGGAGATCTGCATGTCAAAAGACTTAACAGATACACAAGCAACCTCTCCCCTGCAGACATCCCATACCCCAGCTTCAGAAAGATGTACTTGCTTCCAGGAAATTCACTGATTTAGTACAGCTATTTTTACATGCACAGATAATTAAATCTCTCCTAATGTACTCAATCTCTGAATTGGACATTTAATTTAAAAACATACTTTTTAAATCTACTCTTCTCAACAGAAGCACATTCTAGATGATCTTCACTGTAACTTGTCTCTAACAACTGCTGACAGCAAACTCTCTTATTCTCTTAATAGCACATATTTGTCTGGCAAATCTAATTTACCTAAAATACTTCTTTCACTCACTCACTCACTTCTCATCCAACTGATTTGTGGAAATACAATGGAGACATTTAAAACTCATGTCAATCTGTTTTCAATAGGCACAAGTTTTGCCATTGAAATCAGAGGGGTACAAACAATTGTATGCACAAGTTACAGTATTGTACCTTCTATCATTTCCATCCCACTAGGAGGTTTACAGTGACCAGCATGGCTCACAACCCAGACAGGATACTGCTGGTTCAGTCCACAATATAAAGCCTTTATGAAGGTCCTGTAATAGCCTGCCAGTCCAGGGTTACCTGCCAAAAAACAAAAACATACAAGCACAGTCAATATTAACCTTTCAACAGCAAGCAATGTGCTTCAAAACAAACTAAACAGCATTATACAGCAATTTGTTAATTTATTTTCCCTAGTACATTTCCAGTTTCTATTTCCCCAATGTTACATGCTCTGCTATTCAATTTAATTCCACTGACCAATGGCACGCATGGGAAGCATTTTACAGAACGACTTCAAAATTGCAAAACCTAAAATTGAAGTCCAACACAAGTGAAAATATCTTTTTCCATCAGAGGTCAACCAGCTTGCTTATCTATCCCATCCAGTTACAGGAATGTGAAAATAAAACATCACAAAGAATACAGCATTTATCACCTAATCAAGATGTCTGCTCCCCAAATATCTCAGTTACCACTTCAAAACAGGTATGTGGTATTCTTACTATACAAAGGGCTGCCCTGAGCCTATAAGAGAGGATGATTTTATTTTAAACTCATTAGACCAAATTAATCTTTTCCTGCTTGCAATTTCATTTTCTCTCTGTCCCTTTCTACATCAGTGGGGAAGCTCTTTCCTTTTCAAATCTTGTGCTCTAGAACCACAGGAGAATGTGGCCTCCCTCCTGGCATCCCAGCAGCTTTTGAGGACTTCTCAGCAAAGGCTGGTGTCTGACTGGACATGGCTTACTCTGGGAAATCAGACCACCTTGCTCTAAAATTCACTGTTAAACATGGAAAACATCAAGTCATATATCACTGCTGAGGTGGAAACAGAAATACTGTCCCAAAGATAAAACTATATATATGGAAGGGATCCCTGGATTGCCAAACAAAACTCTATACTCTGCTCCTCCTTTTTTCTTCCTCTTTTGGACTTCAATTTACATCAATAATGTAAATTGGAGAGGAAATACATATGAAGACGAAGCAGAACTTTCCTTAATTTCCATATGATGCATAAAAGTTCCACACAGATACAAGAACAGGGAATTCCTATTTAATCATTTATTTATTTATTTTTCAGAGTGGTTACACTGATTTCTTATTATCATTTAGACACCAGCAAAGCTCACCATCATGGTTGGGCTTGCTCAGTTATATGTTGTTCACTCCCACATCAGGCAATTCTTAGTTTGGATATCATCTACAATAAAAGGCAGCAGGAGCAGTATTGTGTAAAAAGGCTGTCATTTCTTAAAACAAAATATTCCAAAATAACACTAGTGTATTACAAAACAAAAAAGCCTTCATTCAAATTTTGTCAACTCCTCTGTATCAGTCTGGTTGCAAAAAAAGAGGCTGAGCTGCATAAGTACTGATAGTGACAGAGAAGAACTAGACCTATAATCAAATTAGAACCCGTGAAAATGGTACATGGAGATAAAAACAAGGGTTATTACACTTCTTCTCTTTCTGTAGTGAGTATTTTCATATTTTCTTTTTTTTACTTCCACCCTTTTGCTCTTCAGGTAGCACACAGTAAGTTCATTGCTCTCCCAACAGGTTCCCTGAGCCCAGGGCCACTGAGGCACCCACAGCCACTCAGAGCAGAGCCACGTGCATGGAAGGGGATGCCACGGCTCACCCTGGAATGATGCATGAGCACAGGAGGGGAGCTTTCCCCTCTAGGTAATGTATCTCACACACTTCATCCCTTACGTACATGTAAAAACTGTCTCTAGGGGGTTTTAAATCTTAATAAAACTACTGATCTCAGAAAAACATTGTTTTTACTTTACTACACAGATGTGGGGAAAAAAAAAATCACCAAACCCAAAACATCACTATCAGTTATTACATATTTCTAAGCAACTCCTTTTAAGCTTGACATTAAAGGAGACTTTAAAAAAAGAAACTGTTGTTTTGCAAAAACTCAAGAATATATTATAAAATTTTTGCAAGTTGATTTCCAGAAAAGTAATTTAAAATTCACAAGGATCACACTTCCATACAATTGCATCACACTTTCATACATCAAAAATATGTAACATAAAGGGCCCCAGAGACGATAAAACATAATCTAGACATCATCTGTCAAGTTCCTTGGATTGATGTTTCACAGAGGAAATCTGTCTTTCAGCAAGGCTGAAGATAACAGTAGCTGCAATCCAAAATCAATTGTGTCTTTTGTAGTACAAATGATCATAATGTTTTGCATTATGTTTAATCCTGGAATGCAATGCTATTAGGAATTTTCAGTTCAAGGAATCACAGAATTAATCTCAATCACAGCATTTTTTCTTTACATTTTTCTCTTTTTAATAATGCAGAACAAGGATGGGGGAGAAATGACAGCAGTGTCTTAAGACATTTTGGTGCTCTTTCCCACCATCATCCAGCTGAACCTAAAACATAAAATCTGCTCAGGATTTGGTTATCAGCTGAAGAACAGGTAAGAACTGTTTAAGAACAGTGAGGCTCTGCATCAAATATGATACAAAGCCTAAGAAACTCTAATACTTCTTTCAGGGAAAGGGGACTTTTGTCCTGTGATAAATGTGATGCATACTTTAGGCAGGTAAAAGAGAAAATCCATAAATGCAGAAGAAACCACATTTCCCCAGTCCTCATAGGCATCTGCTCATGGTAAGAGATCTTCTGAGAGGTCTGAGCTGTGAGAACTGCTACTAGCACTTCAAAATGCCTTGAAGGGGTATGAATGAGAACTGCTGGCACACAGGGGAATGAATATCAACAAGAATTTTAACAGCAAAAATTTCTACAGAGAAATCACCACATGTAAAGCAGCTATAAATTTACTGAACTTGCAATTCCAGTGGAGTTATTCCAGATTTGTACTGACCTAAGTAAATGCAGTTTAATAGTTCCTGCTCTTGAAAGCTGGCATCTACAATATTTATGAGTGAAGAATATTTATCTCACATCTCTTCAAAGTAATTTTATATGTTTTTAACTGAGCTGCTATCTGTCAAAATACTTTATGGGAAGGAAACAAAAAAACCTGAACTGATTAGGATTTTTTTTCATACAACAAAGTAATAGTAACAGCTAATAGAAATAACTGGGACTTAATATGTACAGCAGTCTGTGATCAATAATGTTTTAGGCTGATCTATACAACTGAAATGTGCTCAATTAAATCATTTTCTTTTACAGAAAAAGAACTAGCAGGTTAATCACAAGGGCACACAGGTAACACAGTGCTCATTTGTGCTTTTTTAAGGATTTCCCAGTACAGTAAACCAGAACTGCCTATGCTCTACCACTCAGTAACTAAGTGTCAAAAAATGGAAACCATAAGTAAATGCAGTGTTAACCTCCATGATTTGAAGGTTACTTCAGCTATGTGAATACCACATCAATCCTTAGACACCTCAGGGCAGCCAGATCATTCATGCATGCCAGCAAATCTCAAATGCTGTCATCTGAACCAAGAAGCACATCTTAAGCAGTTGCTCTCAATTGTGCCTAATTTCCAACAGCATTTATGCTGTTTCAGAAGTCTTTTCAACAATAGCTGTAAAGGGTGACCATAACAGAAAAAGACACGAGACTGCAATGTACTCAGTATTTGTCTAATTTGCAAAAGATTTCTAAACATTTCATGGAAAGAGTGCATCAAATGGACAATTTATACAGTGAATGAGAACAGGGACCACTTTATCTGATGTACCCATAAGCTGCAACAACCAAAGGACTCCTGCCACACTCCCTGTTTTTCTCTGTAACACATGACATTTCACCCAGCTATTCTACATTAAGCTCAAAGTCTTTCCATTTTTAATTTGAAGACAGGAATCCACTGCTTCCTTTTCCAATCTGTTCCACCCACAGCTGACACAAAATGGTACAGAACAAACAAATGGTACAGAGAGTGCAGAGGTGGAACTTGGGAGCTATTTTAAGAGGTAAATATTCTCCACTGCTATATACTGTAGATATAGGCTTCCAAGAACTAGAACTACTACTCTTTAATCATCCATGTAAGTAGAAATATGAACATTACTTCTAAACAGGCATTTGCCTACCTTTCACTTTCAAACACTTTCCAGTTAATGCTTTTTCCATCAAATCAAGATTTTAAATGCCATCTGTTTCCTCAATAAGACACTTAGGCAGTGGAGAGAGCAATTTGTACACAGAATATTTACCCCAGGATATCACTGCTGAAGAATAATCTTTATCCTGATTTCACATGATTTCCTATACAATGCATCATAAAGTCAAACTTGGCCTGTCTTAAAATGAAATACTAATATTTGAGATGCAGCACTTCCACAAGAGAAATTATTCAGACTTGATAAATTTAAACTTATATACAGTTCACCATCAGTGCAACTCAATCAGCTTAATTATGAATGGAAAACAAACAACACATCGTGCCCCTTTAAAAAGCCACAGACCATAGCCATTCCTCACAAGCAATGACAGCTTTTATGACTTACAAATTTTCAAGCACTTTGAATTCTTCAGCAACAGAACATACTCATGTCAAACGGAAACTATAATGAAGAGAACTCTAGCTAGATAACCTTGTGCAAAATACATTCCAGGTTAAAAATGAAGATATTCACCAAAGCATGAAAGAAAAGTCTTCTGTCCAGAAAAAGGTAAGTCAAAAATATATACAGCCTTCTCAAAAGAAATTGAGACTAAAACATGAAACTAGGCAATTTTTAGCAGTTCTGGAAGGGATAGCTGAATTGAGAAAGATTTATTTAAGCAGTATACAGTAAAAGCCAAGAGTGGTCGGGAGTGAATAAAAAATTGATGTGGAAACTAAGTCACCCCAACCAGTGACAAGGCTTCTTGCACCTTGCTTTGAAACAAGCGTTTGGGTTCCATGCACGGCCCTGTGAGACATTCCCCGGTGTTTCCAGTTGTGTCTCCAGGAGCCTGACCATCCCTGGGAGCAGTAGCTGGCACTGAGCCGTGGTACTTTATGCACTTCTCCAGCAGTTGCTTTCTGCCTGCTCTGGGACCTCAGCAGGACCATAAAGAATAAAGGCAGCTACATGAATACAAGAAGGAAAACACACAGCCAGCAGTGGGTTTATAGCGAACTTTGAGGAACTGGAAAATATGCCAGCAATTACCATGAGTATAATTTTAGAAATAATCCACAGTTTCAGAATTAAGTGTATGCTGCAGTATTTACATTATAGTCTCCTGCTAGAAAAAACAAATGCAGCTTCTAAAAAGAAAAAAAAAATGAGTAGCCATAAATCAAATTTGAAATCCAGGGGTGCACAGCAGGACACATAAAAATCATTTTTGTGGCAATGATTCTCACTGCCTCTTCACATAGCTGCCAAAGCTCCCAGCTCCAGCTTGAAGAGCCTCAATGACAAGTTCCTTGCTCAAGGAAACTTAATCTGCCTTTGGCGTCTGACCAGCCACCATGGAAGAAGATGCAACTCCCCTATGTTAATGAATGGAAAGCAGCCCACGCAGATGTCAGAAGAATTTAAATGGAGCATGCAAAAAGCACAATGATGTTCTCACACTTGGGAGAAAACTGCAGAATCTGACACCATGGCTGGTGATCAGGCCTTAAAAGGCAACACACAGGTCTCTCTGACATGCAATGTCAAGGGATTTCAAATAAAACATGCCAAGTAACATTTGAGTGACCATCATAAACTCATGTTGATGAAGCTTTCACCTGTTTGCACATCTCAGGGACTGGCATTCTTTGTCCTGTATCCCTTTATAGTTCCTACTCCAGGGGAGCAGCATGAGCCAAGGAGCAAAGCATAACAAGGACATTATACAGAAACACATGTGAGAACTCTGTTTGATCCTCTCTAACTCTGGAATCATGAATTTGGCTGCAAAGGACCTTAATATATTTGCTTGGGTTGTGAAAACAGGGAATCTCAGAAGGATTCAGCCAGGTGTCTGTAACACAGCTTATTAGAGAGGTTTTTCAAGACCATTTCACATTTCTTCCCTATATATATATACACACACACACACACATACACTGTTATTAGTTTGATACAGATATAAAGCTCACATATAAGATTTTATAATACACATTCTTTGTACACATTTTTCAAAGCCAATAAGCTTGTCTGCTGTTCTCTAATGCTCTTTCACCTTTAGGATAAATGTAGCTCCATTCACCTCCAAAGAAATTGCACAGACAGTCTGATAAACCTGAATTAACCTAACACATCTGGTTTTGCCCAAGTGACAAGTTTGCCTGAAGCTTGTGAATTAAAATTCCCAGCTAAAAATTGTGACAGTACATGCCAGTTTTCCCATGGGAATGATTAACAGCATCTATCCAGGCAGATAAGATATGAAGTCCAAAATGCTGATTTCATCCACAGCAAACCTACTGGACTTTGTGATTAAGCAGTACTGCAAGGGTTATAAAGTCCACAGATGTATTTCCATAAGTACTTCCGCCATCTCAACCAAAATAGGTACATAAATACAAAAGAAGCCTTAATTTTAATTTTTTTTCACTGTGTCTGTAAACTAATGTTTATTGGAAGGGAGTTAAGACTGACATGAAACATGAAACTGAAATAACTGAGTTCCTAATGGAATAGCCTATTTTTCACACTTTTCCATGGCAGAACCCAGGATTTTCTAGTGCTTACAATTAAATAATTTTTGTTCCATTTTCCCCATAGTAAAAGAAAAATTAAAACATGTTGTTAAATCTCCTAGTATACATCTACACATACACAGTCTCTTAAGCAAATGAAGACAGGTATAACTACTTTTAACCCCCGAGGTGGTTGGTCCAGTCCAATCCATCCTACAACCAATGCTGGCAGAGAGGCTACTGTGAGTTCTGCGCTGGGTCTAGAATTCCCAGTGGGAGTTTTTCAGCCAGCTTCATGGTCTGAAGCAGCATTGGAGCAGAAGAAAACTAACCTCCTTCTGAAAGAAAGTGGGAGAACAAAGGAAGTTTGTGAAGAGGAACACAAGACTTGATGTCAAACCGGTTCACAAGAAAGCCTACAAAACATCTGAATAACACAACCCTGATGAGAAAACAGCAGCAGGAAAAAGACAAAGACAGGAAAATAAATAATTCAAACCCAAGAAAACCACAAATTACTTATTTTGTGCAGATACACAGCTCTGAAAATTTGATCACTAAATAATATACAAAGAGGAAGCAAATAATACACTTAAAAGGCACCAGAAAGAATAGTTTCAAATCTGTATCAGATTTTCCTACACTGTACTACTGGTAAGAATTAAAAAAAAAAAAAAAAAAAGAAAAGCATAAGTTTGGGTGCTTTGGGGTTATTAGGTTTGGGTATTGTTTGTTTTGTTTTATCAAGGTAGCTAGAGACAGGAAACAAATAGCAACAGAGAACACCAAGACAGTTAATTTCAGAAAAAAAGACTGAAAATGCAACTTTTGTGTACTGAGACTTCAAGAGAATGTTGTATTTGAAACCAATAGTCTAAGGTGATTTTGTAAACTAATTTCACATTTGCATCTGCTGTGAGTCTTCAGAAATGCAAGATAAAAAATCAGACTGTTCTGAACATGGATAAACTAAGATTTACCAATTCACATTCTTAGGGAAAGACTCTTTGCATTGACACCACTGTAGGCCTTGTAGTGGGGGTATTAGTACTGGCCCTAAGTAGATGCTCCATGAAGACTTCAACCAAAACACTTTTTTGAGGAAAACACAAAACACAAGTCACTTCACAAGAACATCTATTCACCCATTTAAGCTCTATTGAGAAGAGTTTCTGCATCTTAAGAGAAGGCTGCGATAATGGATAAAAATACCTAAAACTTTAAAGTGGAAGGCAGTATTTATGTATCACTAAGCATTTACTTATTCCTATGAGAGTTTTTTAATCCAACAAGGATAATCAAGGTTTGTTTTCAAAAATGAAAATCAGGACAATGATCAAAATCTTCCATCATGCCTGTAACAGGAAAACAAGAGCAAGAGTTAAGACTTACTAAGTTTCTGGTTCTATTGTTTTTCATAATCTACATATTGAACATAATGGATAGTATTTATTTCTAATATAAATTCAGTGATCCATAAGAGTTACTTTTGGAGAGAAATGAGGTCATGTGTTAACTAGAACATAAAAGAGATTTTTTATTTTTCATTATTTTCAGATATAATTAAGTCAAAGTGTTTAATATCAAGGCAAATTCATATTAGCTCAAGTATTTCTGGTATCAGCTCCCAGAAAGGAAGTACATTATACAGTGCTGCTGTAGCTTTAAACACTTTAATTGCTTTATTTGTACATGATACACATGGAAACAATGGATTTCCTTCATAGGTAGGTCCCTCACTAAGTGATTTCTTCTTCCCTCCTGCCTCAAACATCCCATGAAGAGAAAGAGATACTTTTTAAAATTGTCAAATCGAGCAAAATACCCTAGAACACAACTTTTCCATAACTCTGGCCAACTCAAGCCACTGCATGCTGCAGGAGAGGGATCACTTCCTCTCTTGATGCTGCTCACAAAGCCAGGCAGGAAGGATCCATGCTGAAAATGCCTCATTAGTAGGGAGAGGACACCAAAAGAAGACTGTGGATTCAGTAAGTCACTTCAGCAAGTCACATCTGCCACCCAGATTTAGTGGAGGGAAATACTGTCAAGCACAGTTGGACATTCAACCATCCTGTCATTACTCTGCCTTCTCAAACTTAACAAGCTCAACTGTGCCAAGCCCCCACCAGAGGTACTTCTGGAGCACTGGGAAATTCAACAAAAATGGCATATTTCAAGCCTAGATCTGACACACAGGCTCCTCTCTGCATGAGGAAGTTTTTATTTTTAATGAAACTCTATGTTTTTTTTCTGTTCTAAAGACAATGGAAGCTCGTGGGCTGACCCAGTAAACAAAGCTCAACTGTCAGCATATTTTAAAATATTAGTCACAAACAAGTAGTCCATAAGCAGCAAAAATAATGGAGAACAGTGTCCTAAGAATTGAGTTTTTAAATATATATTATATGGGATAGAATACACACCTTTCCTTCATGAGGTACTCTACCAGCATGCATGTCTTTCCAGCCAAACTCTTATTTTGGTATCCTTTAGAGTCTACTATGTTTTAGAAAAAAAATGGGGAAAATTCATAGACTTATTGAAGGTTTTATGTGGAGTGGAAACAGAAATCCAATAGGTACAGACAAATTAGTATTTTCTGTTTCAAATAATATTCTCAGGAAGTCAAACTATTTACCTCAGTAAGTAAAGAGGAGGGTCATTTGAAATTTATTCCCGTTTTATAAACAAGAAACAGACCAAATAATCTGTGCATGAAAATTATAGTATTACTAGTCACTAAGAGCTCCATCTTATAGTACCTTACATGCATGACCATCTGAGAAAACGAGGCTGATCTTGTAACTAAAACATGAATATTTGTGCTAGAGATAAAGAAATGGCTAGAAAAGCTGAGAGAAATGGCTTTGGAAATATCAGGAAGAAAAGGGTGTTGTTCTTTCGTTTGTTTTGTGTGTGTGTTTACGTGTATGCTTTTGCTCCTGTTTGAAGTGCAAATATACAAAATATGGTGACACACATCCCATACAAGCATAAGAATAAAAACTATTTTGCAGTGTTTATGCCTCACTGAAATAGAAAATTGTATTCTTACTTCCTTACCTGCTGATAAGACCCGTCATACAGAAAGGGAAAAACATTTTATCTTCCTCTATGTACTTCTACCTGCAATTTTATGCTGCACAAACTTTTAGCTTTACAGTGCAGTCTGTTCTCAGTGATTACTTCTGCATGCCATATACCAGTTACTGGAGAGTAGGATACCTAAATTTTTTATTCAGAAAAAAAAAAATCATCACAATGTAAGATACAAATTCTCCACATCAGAATCTGAGAACTCAGGGTCAAATGCAAAGAGTTGGCAGCTTCAGCTGGAGCTGTGGTGGAAACAAAAGAAGAAGCCTCAAGGGAGAGGCATTCTCAGCGAATCACTACCACCTGGAGCGGCTGGTGGGGCACCAGCTCCTGCCAAAGAAGTCTCCAGACAGAGCATGTGAACTCACATGTATTTGCTGAGTGCTGTGGACTGACACAATAATTTATCAACAGAAAGTTCTGTAGCAAATCCAGCTGAAGGAACTCCCACCTTCCCCCTTGACTATTACTCCCACCCTCCTACCATGGCCCATCAGCCTGAATTACAGTGGCACAGCTCTGTGGGGGCCCTGCTGTGGACCCAAACAGCGAACTGTTCCAGCTGTAAAAAGACCCCAGAAATAAATGTATGTATTTATTTAATTCACAGCACGATCTCTCAAAGTATTGTTCTGGCATAACTGAGGGGTGGAATGGCACAGTGTCGTGGGAAAGGGAATACCTTATGCCAGTACTGTTGACAAACATTTTGGATTGCAAAATAATGGCCTTAGGAAGTTTTTTTAAGTGCTTCAAGCACTAATCTCTTGGATTTCCATTGTCTGGTGAGTCTTAATAAACACTCTACAAAAACAGTTTCTAAATTCCACACTACTTTATACTCAGGAACATCTGCTTTATACCTAACTTCATGGTTCTAACAGCTGGCTGAAGGCAAGAGCTCTACGAATGGCCCAGTCCTGCTACCCAGTCTCTTCACTGGCTGCCCACATCCAAAGAGAGGTTCAACTACTTAAGGGAGGTGGAATAGGGAAAGACACTCTTGAAAATTATAGGAACACCAGGTAGCTTTCTGTGAGCCAGTCTGATGAGCAGCCCAGCAGGCAAGTAATATATTCAAAGATCAAGCGGTTGCTTCAATCCCTATGCTGCAGGTGAGACCATGATAAAAGAGCACAACATTTCTCTTCCCCTCTGCAGGAAAGGGCTGCAGATTCACAGCCATCCTCTGCACACAGTCAGAACAATGTTTTATAGTAAGTACTCTGCTCAAATACAGTATCTGCAGAACCAAGTTTAATTTCAAGCACTGCAAATATCACAGAATGGATTAATGCTGCTGCTAAGCTAAAATGCAAAAGAGAAATTGTTCCTAAATAAATAGAGTGAGTATCTGTGCACACACAGAGGGAATTCTGCTCGGCTGTTTGGATATGAAAAGTATATAATCAGGACAAAAATCAGATGCAAAATTCTGAGGTTTTTTGGTTCCTGCTGATTAACCACATGTGACTCAAGTGTGCCAGCTGGACTAGATGCCATTCCGAGCTCCATAACCCTCCACATGCCTTGTCAAGAGAGCCAAGACTCCAATCAAATGAGATTTTTAAGTTGATTCCCTAGACCAGATGTGTTAAATAACATCTTTACTTTTGAACACTTAAAATTTTCTTTTTCTCTGCTCCATTGCTTCATCTGAGAATGGACAACAACAGCACTGCTCTCCTTGGGACACTATGGTCAAAATAACCAAAGGTAATAGGACTCATGAAACTTTGTATCTTATACCAGTAGAGGAATGTGAACATACACATACAAAGCAAAATGTTAGTATGATGGAAAACATCCACATAGGAAACAACCTCAGCTTTAGGTCACCAGAACTATGTGATACAGGATTAAGAAAAATAAAAGTGTATATCTGTATGAACAGAGGTCCTCTGTAGCTCTTTCCAGCATAAGTACTAGTGTAGTTACACTTTATGACTTTCACCTAGAAATTCTCATTGCATGTAGAAGCATTACTTAATTCAACCCCTCAAAACACAAAGTTAAATAAAAAATTCCTTTAAAAAAGATCTGAAGTACTTTTATCTGATGAGTTATTTTCCTTAATGTCCTTTGGGTATTTACTGCTGTACATCAGAAGGTGCAAACCTGCCCTGGCACAAGAATTTTTCACAGTAAGAGTGGAGCTGCCCATGGAGCTGGTCAATGATTTAAACATTCCAGGAGAGGAATTATTTATTGTCTCACTCTACTGCAGCTCTGCCTCTATGTTAATTTGTCTACTTGGTGTTAGCTGACTGTAAGTGAATGCTGGCTTAGAAACTTAGGTTATTGTATAATTACAAATACTGTAAATGTGAATTAAGATTTGTTTGTTGATTGGGGACACAATTTGTGAGGATGATTGGCCATCTACTGAGAAGCAACCTAATGGAAAGCTGGGAACAGAAGCCCCATCACTCCCAAATTTTATATTCTCTGCTCTAATTTGACTTGGTTTATCTCATTCCCCCTAATGCAAATAAAAGGCATTTATATAACCCTCAACAACTAACATAACTGGTTATTCACTGAAACGTGGTCTTTTAAAACTACTATTTTGGGTTTTTTTCTGACAAGAATACAGTAGAGAAGTAGTCAGTGCTTACCTGTGCATTCAAAGGAGAGCCTGAAGCCTGTAGATACATGGTATATCTCGCTATTACAGCAATAACCTTGCCAAAACACACTATTTTTTTTCTAATCTTTAGAACAGCTCCCTCTTCTGGCATACTCTGTTTATACTGTATTTAAGTACCATGTATCATTCCTTAGCAATTTTTAATTCTTTGTTTCCCAACACCTAACAAGCCCAATTTCATTGTTAAGGCTCTCACTGTCCAGTACAGCTTTGAAGTCAAACTACAGCTTTTGAAAGGGCGACTAATTCTTATCAAATATTTATCTAACATTATCCATAGACTTACCTTTACTATTTTTTGAAAGTATCCCAATGTCAATCAAGACCAGAATCCACACATGGACAAGGAGCCTGGATGGCCAGTTATGGAGCCACATTTGCAGGATCACTGAATTTGGAAGGGATCATCAGAGACCTCCAAGCCCAGCTCCTCCTCGCTCACACAGAGCCATAGCAGGCTGCACACACAGCCAAGTTTTGATTACCTCCACAGCTGGAGATTTTACATCTCAGGGCAACTTAATCCCCCAGCAGACAGAAATGCTCATGGCAGTGCCATCCCTACATATTGGTTCTACGAACTACCCAGAAATTCATGCTCCTTCCTTCAGTATCTGAATTAGGAGTTTAATATTAGGCTGGGTGAAATTGGGCCTTAGAGTCCCTTTCTGAACCAAGAGTCATGTCATGGATTCATCCTGACCACCCCCAAAAAAGCCCCTCCCCTGCCCTCCCCTCCCCCAAAAAACCACCAAGCAAAAAGTAAAAAAAGAAACAAAACCAAACCAAAGTTCACGAGAGCTCTCATAATCCTGCTGATAGTGACAAAACTGCAGAGGTAACACACGAGGACAGACATTTTTTCCTAGGTGATGCTCTGGTACTATTGTTTCAAAAAAAAAAAAAACCAAAAAACAACCAACCACAAAACTAGAAAGACAAAAAAACTGTCTAATGCATTCAGACAGAACAGGTTCTCAACTTTGTCCACAGAACTGTTGCTGAAGCTCATTCAGTGATTGTAGGCACAAAACATACATGACTCAGAACTTAGCAGTCCCCTTGCCCATGAGGTAAAAAAAATCATCTTTCCTCTTAACCTGCCTGTCCATTGCCAGCAACATTTCCTTTCCTCCAGCTGCATTTCAAAGGCAAATTGTGAACTCTATGTCCTGGGGGAGGAGACCCTGGCTGCTGACTTAGAAAGTAAGTGTCTGAGAAGGCAAAGTACCTTCCCTGAGTAACTCAATGGTCTTGACTCCAAAATCAGATTTTGCTTCACATAAACCGTTCTGATCCCTCCATGTGATGTTCCAAGACTCCATACAGGATTCCAGATTATATCCTAGCCAAGGTAGCCAGAAGCTACACACTGCAAGCTCATCTGCTGATACTGAGTCCTTACCAGATCCAATTCAGTGTTGCAGACCAAGTTACAACAGAAATGTTATGTACCAACAAGCACGTCTAGTCATATAAATTGTGTGTAAATCAACACCCATTCGAAAAACAAACAGAAGAGAATTAAACATGCTTTACAGTTTGCAGAATGAGAAAACAGATTCTTTTACCCCTTAGTCTCAGTGGTGACAGTAGACCCTCTGAAGAACAATTCATTTCAGTAACTGCTGAGCAGAGTGAATGATTAACAACTTTCAAAAAGCTGGTTTTGTGGGAGCCAAAAAAACAAAATACAAAGGAGCTAAGCTTCAAGGCTATACAATTAGTGTGATTGCAAAGTATTATTACATAATGATTATTATTATAACTTTTCTTACGCAAATGTTGAGGGTGATGACTGTTAAGTAAACAGCGGGTGAAGACAAAGCCAGATAATGTACTGAAAGCTTCTCAGAGTCCCTATGTTACAGTCAAAAATGGAACTTTAAAGATTTTAAAACTAACAGGAAGTCTCATCTCAGGAGAGAACATACTAAATACTTGTCATAATCCAGGCAAACTGTTTGCACTGTTTTCACATGTGAATAATAGTTCAGTAGGCTTCAAGTAAAAGAGTGTACTTGATATAAGCACATGTAACTACTCCTAGGAGAAGATGAGAATCCAAGTCCTCACTTTCTGTTGAGCATAAGCAATTCTTGACTCAGAGAATTAGCTCAGAAGGAATATCTTTATACTTGAAAAAGTGTCTTTTTAAGTCCTCATAGCCGTTAAACATCACCAAGTGACAGCATGAGTTGGTAAAACAGTAAGATGATCCAAAAACCCAGCAGTGATCCAATTGCAAACAGGCAGATGAAGAATCTTGGCAAAGCACAGGGAGTACTCTGCATGCAGGCCAGAGAACCAAATTCTGAAATTATTTCTCTATATTAATGAATGAAACTTGTGTAACACAATTTACCACAAAATTGTTATTTATATTATATATGCTTCCCAAGTACAAGACTGTAAATTGCAAAATTGCCTTGTTTACAGCAATGGTAACACAAATTAGGAAGCCTGGAAAAAAGGTATCCCAATGCAATGAAATGCAAGAAAAAGTTTGATGAAAAGCAAAATGTCATGAGCTAAACAGCACAGTGGTTTTCAAATTTGTAGAGTATTTATTTACACGGCTAAATGTTTCATAAATATACAGGCACAAATAGAAAGATACTATTAAAATAGAAAAATATATTTCATTACACTTTGTGGATTCTGGTTTTCAATGAACACAAGCAATGTTAAATATTGCTGTAGTAGATTTTGTTCTTCACTGCTAATTTTACACTAAACAAACACTGTAAAAGAGAAAACAGTCCTTTAGGACACAAGAGGAAAAACATTAATTTCTGTCCTTTCCATAACAACTACATTTCCAGAAAATCACGGACCTGATCCTTCAACTGTACATATTTAATGTTATTCTCATGAGCAAATCTCATCAATTTTAATAGAAAGGAATTCATATCAAGAAAGTCAAACAAATACATGCATATATTCTGGACTGAGGAAAAATTGGACCTTCTACATAGTAATTACTTTAGTAAACACGTTATTACTCCTATTCAGAGGTTTTGTGGACACAAGAAAAAAATGCTCTGAAACAAAAAAAAGTGTGTACTAAACATTTCAACTAATACAGTAAAGCTTTATTAAAATTGTAAGTTCACACAGACTGCCACTAATAAAAAAACATTTTCTTGTTGCAGTTATATGAGACTAAACTCTGCTGCCTGTTCTGTATTCCAATTGCTTCAAACAGTGACCTATCAGTTCTCAGGAGGCAGAATCCTGTCTCATTTCAAGAAGTCAATGGGAATTTTGCCATTGATTTCAGAGTAGAAGAATGTTTTAGAGTTACTTTTTTAAAAAGTGGGGAGAGGGAAGAAGCTAAGTTGGACCAGAGAGGAATCTTCCCTGTTCTGAAGTAACATGATTAGAACACAAAATGAAAATAAATATACAGGATTTATTCTCAAATCTCCTGCAACAAGTCGATTCCAGCAGAAGCTGAGAATTTTGTCATCATTCTCAATACCCACCCACAACTGTTTGATCTGCCTACATATTAACAAAATCATATGCCTGAATTTCATTAGAACTGGAAAAGTATGTACCAGAGCAGTTTAATACACAGAACAGGGGAACACATGCAGCAGGATCAACCACTTTCAGTTCAGATCACTCAACGCTTGGCTGTGCATACTCTTTCTTTAAACCAGAGCTGCCCTTGTCTGGATATTGCTTTCCTTGACTTGTGTACCAAGCTGTCCTTTCACCTCTCATTCCATAAAGAATCTCAGCCAGGGATACATGCCTTTCAAGTGTGAAAATTGCTGGACTCCAGACGGGCTCCACATTTCATACTCGGGAAGTTACAAAAGCACAAGGGGAATGCTATTTAATCCTGACTGTTTAGGTACAATAACATGTTTCCAGATGACCCAAATGTTCAGGTCCCTCCTTAAGGCTGTGTTTTTCACACTGGCAGATAAGCCTTCCCTTGAAGGTTAAAAATGAGGCCTGTAACAGTAGCAAAAAACCCATCATTGGTTTTATGGGAAGCAAAACTGCACTTTGTTATGCCAGGTCCCATTCAGCTCCCTGCCAGGCACAGCAAGAAGCTTGGGTAAGTTGATTCACTACTGAATCTGGGCACCTAAAGTGAGGATAGCATTATAGTGGTTGCTGTGGTTTTAAATTGTTTCCTCAGTGAGAGAACTTCTAGTTTGTCACCAACATAATTCTGAAATAAGAGCAAAACCATAAATCAGTGGCTTGCAAAAGTCTGAAGACCATGACAAGAAGCACACTGAATATTTCACTAATGTCTATTTCTGAATACCTATCTAGTTAAGATGTTATTAAAGAGTATTCACAGAACTGTTCTGCAGGAAATTAACTCCATGTAGCCCTGCCAATACATTTTCTTGCATTAAAAGTTTCCTATCATGAATATAGAGACCATACAATGTATGTGACTTGGTACATTTTGAGCAGAATAACTTACGTGCCTTGTAGAGGTACCATGCCTTGGATGCAAATGTTTGACTTTTGTGCTCTTCCCCTAGATATTTTTCTACTGATATAATTTAGCTTTACAGATTTATCCTTGTTACAGCCTCTACAATCAACCCAAAGATAAAGTATCAACCTGAAGACAGGTGAAAGCTCCAGAACTTGTGGGAAACTCTGAACTTAGCTGTTCAATTAAACCTTCCACAAATGCCTTAACTGAGAGAAAGCAGCAACTGAAAAGCATGAAATCAGGCTTGTACCTCCAGAGGGGTACTAAAGAGGTACCGCATAGTGTATTTGGTTTAAAAGGTTATTCCCCACAAAACAGGAACAAGATGTACTCACTGAAGGCTTATTCTTTTCAGTTAAGGAAAGAATTTAAACTTCATTGTCACTGGGTCAAAAGTTACTATTCAACTTCAGGAGGCAAGGGCATAAAATCATTGTGCCCAAGGAAACTAACATAAAATATTCCACAGACCTTCCAAAACACTGTAAAAAAACCCTGAAAATTTGAACCTGTGTTCTCTTTCGCCACTAAGTAAAGATCAAGACACACATAATCCCATAAATAGCAACAAGGTACACTAACAGGGAGCCACAGTTGTGGATAATCAGAAAAGTCATCATTTGCACCACTGATTCTGGGGGAAACAACAAAAGTATCCAGTACATTCAAATAAACTATAGAAAGCATTAGAAATCTGCAAATGGTAAGGCAGTGAAAGTCACAATATCTGTGCTTGAGTGGGCTCAAGCTCTACTTTTGTAAAAGACAGAATTCCTACAGTTCATTGGCAGACTTCAATGAAATTAGGACTTCTTTAATTTTAACATATGCTATATGCAAGTTTAGAGCTCTCTTTTTAAGACAATCACATTTAAATATAAAGAAGAACTGCACAGTATTCATCGAGTTCAAGAGGGTCAGCATAAAAATTCATGTGCAAAAATCTAAGTTCAAAAACTCTTACTATGAAAAAATCAACAACTGAAATAAACAATTGGATCAAGAATTTTTCCTCAAATACTGTAACTTTCATCTTTAGTTGGCACACAGCTGACATTGCAGTAGCACTTCAAGGTGCAAGAGATAAATGAAAGAAGAGCAATGAAAACAAACAAACTAAAACTCACAATGCTCTCAGTAAACCACCACCACCACCAAGAAAATGAGTAAGACATCCTAATTTCTCAGTGCCTTCTGGCACAGTTACAAATAAAGGTAGCAGTAGTAATCAAATGTAACAAAGAAATTTCACCACTGCAATATTATTGATTTTTCTGGCCATGTGCACGAGCCAAAATCTATCACTTATATAGTGAGATTTTTGAACAGGAAACTGGACATACCCTTTCCAATCAACAAACTTCTGAACTTAAACAAAAAAAGACCCTTACCAGGAATAATCATGAACAAGAGCCTGGGCAGATTTTTACTTTCATCTTTTGAGAGGTCTTTCCAGGGCCCACACTTTAAGACATGGGTAGCAGCTCCACAGCAGTAGATAAACTCTTCGTGTAAGGGGACTGGCTCTTCTGACCCCGACCTCATGTTTGCTGTTAGGCAGAACAAGATACTGTTATAACATATCAATACTTATAGAGTTGTCTCTTTGCTATTATACCTTCCCACAGAATAATTGCAAAAAAACCCATTGAAACCACCCCACCCCAAACTGATGTCATATCCAGCAAACTGAGGCCCAGCTCGGTATTTGATGTCTGAAGGGGCTGCAGAAGTTGAAACATGTTACTACTGTCTGAGAGAAAGCATCTTTCAGTTTCTGCCACAGAAATACACAATGATGAACTGGACAATAACCTCTATACTACTTTAAAGGCAAATAATTTTAAATTTCTTGTTCACGCTGTCCACTGAAAAGATTAATCTGAAACATATTTGAAGGCAAACAAATGAAAAAATACCAAACAAACAGAACTAGTCCATGAATGTCTTTGCAAGTTGTGTGCCTTGTAATAAAACTGGATATTGTAGCATAACACCATGACCCTTAACCATCAAAAGCAAAAGTAAAAATAACATTAGGCCTTTCAACTATTTTGGCTTAGTGAAAAAGGACCATTCACTTTTGAGTACGAGGATACAAATACTATTTCCTAGTCAGTTTGTGAAACTTCAGGCATGTAAACCAAAGCCTAAAAGATATACAGGGTCTGCAGCACCATTAGGTGGGGGGTACTACCCTCACTAATAGCCACTGGAAACTTCTCAGTGCTACACAACTTAAAAGGAACAGATCTGACTGAAATTTCAAGTAATGACATTTGACAATATTAGAAAAGTACACTTGAAGAAACAACATTTCCTAACTTTCACCAGATTTAGTCTGGGGTTTTGAAAGATTTAAGGTAAAGAACAGCCAAAGCAGAAAAGACAGAAAATGTTTTGTTTTGATCTAACAAGTACCACCTTGAAAAAACAATATAGCACAAATGGAAAACATTTCTGGAGGAAAGGGAGAAGTGTTCTTTAATACTGTCAATTACAGCACAATTCTCTGGATGTAACCTTGTACGGCCACCTGCCTACTTCACCTACACCCTACCCCAAAAGAAGTTATTTTAATGATAATGGAGACACCTTTACTACTTCATTGTTTGCCATGTTATTAACTAATTTACAGGACTGAAATGTAAGTAAAGTGAATTTTGTCAAACTATAAGGAGGCATGTATTTTTAATGCACTATCCCGGCTTTTATTTCTTCATTATTTAAAGCTGAAAGAAACCAAGAGCAGTTCCAACAAAGAAATCCAGTCACATCAACAACCACAGTAAACATTAAGATATCACACCTTTTCTGAGGTGTTTACAATCACAGAAGCAAAAGTAACTAGTTCTTATCCAAGAAAGTAGGTTTTGGACAAAGTTTCTGATCACAAACCAATAAAATATGTTGTGCATTTTCATTTTGAATTGATTTCACAGAACAAATCTAAATGGACATCCCACTGACAACTCTTCATTCAAAAGAAATATTTGCAATGTTAAGGTCAGAATTTAAGCAATGAGAAAAGAAAACTCAGCAATACATTTTGGACTGAAGTGGTAGGATTTTCAGGTTCACACAAACCTGTTGTGGTAGCTTTGGTCCAGTTTTTAACTTAACTTCTAACTTCAAAACCACACAGTGTTCCAGTACCTGAAAGGAAGACTGCACACTAGAGAAGAAATTGTTATTTCAAAAACTGCCCATCTGAGATGATCCCAAATGGCTTCTTTGTACTAGCTCTATGTAACATCTGAGGATTTTTATATACTTATTGTTAGGTATTTAATTTGTGACTTTATAGCCTCTGATAATAAAAATGGGCAGAAGAGAAAAACAGGGAAAAGATAGTGGATATACTCCCAGAGTACTATTCAGATCTGTTTCAGGATGAAATCAGTAACAGCTAAAAATACCTCTGTATCTCCTTCTTCCTAAATGAAGCTTTGAAGAACAGTATTTCCATTACAGGCATCCATCTTTGGCACAAATTGACTGCATTTCCCCTAGAAATATCTTAAGATTGTCTATCAATTTCCAAACAGATTTAACAGGTAGAGGTCTCCAGAGATGAGGTGCCTACTGGGTCTGTCAGCCCACAGAGAGGGCACATTTTGTGCCACAGCAGCTCCAAGAATGTTGAGGAGACAGAAGGACGAATTTGACTGGTGGGAGTTACATGAGCTATCACAGAGAAAAGTAACAAGACTCAAAGAGATGCAACTACCTAGGAAATCAGACCTTATTACAACCCAAGCACTATTTTCTTCCTTCTCTTCAATCCCTGCACATAAATTCTCTAAACATATGCAGGAACAGTATTACAAGAAATTCAGCTTCTGTCAAGAGTGCCTAATCTAGTATCAAAACTTCTGTTAGAATACAGAAATATGGGGTTTGGTTCACAGGGCTTTAGCTCTAGATTAACACACCCTTAAATGTAGGCGTCTACCAGAAAACAAACTCCTATTACAGGACACGAAGACTTAGGTGCCAATACATGGACAGATCAGGGAAATAATCATGGGATCAGCTTCTTGGTTGCCACTTCAGGATTAGAAAAATCCTCTCCTGGTTAGCAAAGCCTACAGTGAAAACATATGAAGACCTACACTCGCACCTGCAAACCAACACACCTATTTAGGCGTCTCACTACTGATCCAGAAGACACAGTCATTTTTTCAGACAGGAGTATCTGGAAACAGAGTTATTCACAAAGAGCAGATTACCTCTGCCATATGACCAACATTTTTCATCTTTGGTTCAACTGACCCCAAAGTAAAATGCTGATAATAAAGCTAAGTGAACTTTGCAAACATTGTGCTAATTATTTATGCATCTTTCCTGATAGCACATTTTAACTGCTCCACCCTACACTATTACTTGGACTTGACATTTTGCTTTAAAAACTTGGGAAATAACAAAATTTGATCTGCACTAAAGGAATGTTCAATGAAAGAATTATCACAAACTCAGACTAGCACCACATGATGTAATCAGAGTAAGTAAACTGATATTTGGCATAAACTACTTGATCACAAGACAGGACAAACAGGTTGGTGTACCTAATTGGAAGCATGGTGCTGCAGTGAAAGATGTAATGGTAGCCAAAAGGGCAAAACTAAGTTGCATAAAACAGTGGTGAAACCAAAATAAGGACCACTGCAGCAGATCTGACATACAAGGCCCCACAAAATCGTAAGAGACACACTGCAAGGTGTCCATGGCCAAGGCTACTGTGAGGTCACTTTCTATCCCTTCTGGTATATCACAATGACATTGGAAAAAGCTATCCAGGAGAGTGGTGGAATCACTATTCTTGGAAGCATTCAAAAATGTGTAGATGTAGCCCTTGGGGACAGGGTTTAGTGATGAATGTGGAAGTTCTGGGTTAACAGACTCAATAATGTTAGAGCTCTTTTCCAACCTTAATGATTCTATGATTGGGAAACGCGTCTGGAAACTGCAAAATAGGCAACCACCATGCCCATGTTAGGGTGTGCAGGGAGCTCTAGGCCAGTCAAATTCATCTCAGGTCACAGAAAGTTATTAAAAAAAAAATCCCGCTTGAAGTTGTACCCAAGAACATGAAACAACCATTAACAATCAATGTCTTTCAAGGATCAGTATTGGGCAATAATGTTCAATGTCTCCACTGAACACCTGCACAAAGGACAGGAGCCACTCTCAGAAGCTTCATGCAAAATGTCAGGGGGAGGAAAACAAACCAACTGAAACACTGGAGGGCAGGGCTGCCATCCAAATGGACCCTGACAGGCTGGAAAGGTGGGAACTACATGAAAGTCAAGGGCAAATGGAAAGTCCTGCACCAAGAGTTCAGTAGCCCAATGCAGCAACACAGGCTGGGGGCTCAAAAGCTAGGAAGTGGCTTTCCAAAAAAGACACAAATGATTAACAAGCTGAAAATGAGTCAGTAGTGAGCCCTTGCAACCATCAAGCCCAAGCGTATACAAGGCTACACAAGGAGTAGCCTGCAAGTCTTTGGACATGTTTATCTTCTGCTGCTTGGCATTGGAAAGACTGCAGTACTCCATCCAGTTTTGGACTCCTCATACAAGCATGACATGAATATAGTGGAGAAAGCCAACTAAAAGATATGGATGCTGAAGCATGTGATGGATGTCCAAAGTACAAGGAAAAAGAGCCAAAACTTGCAATGAAGGAAATTCCAATAACAAAGGTTTTTGCCACATGCACAATTAGGACTATTAAATAATGAAAGTTACCCAGTAAGGCAGGACAACCTCCAACTGGACAATGCTCACAGCAAGCTGGCATGCTTTGATTTTTTTTGATTAAGGACCTGGACTACATCTTCGGGATAACCTACAAATTTGGATGTATGTAAATTCATGGGACTGGACTAGATACACCATAAAATGCCAACTGACTGGCATGGATGCTGTTATCAAAAACCACTGTAAATAAGGGGAAGTCTTGATGGTTAAGAAAGAAGAGGTATTTAAAATCATAGCCATTTTTCCATCAGAAAATGGCAAGAAGGAGTGCCCAAGGCATTACGGGCTGATCTGGCTCAGCTGAGTCCACAGGAAAAAACACAGGAGCATGTATTGCATAAGTTCCTCTAATCACATAAAGGAAAAGATGTTAATACAGAACAAGAGACCAGTCTGCCAACAGCAAATCATGCTTAAGCAACACCATTGCCCTCAATGATAAAATACCTGGCTACACGAATGAAAGAAAATATGTAAATGTAAAGAACACTACCTTATTAAGAATGTTAGCACTGTCTCCCACTGCATTCTACTTCTAGGCCAACGAAAAGCAGGCTGTATAAACTGACTTGCACAGTTTGAAAAATAACTAAACAAGTTGAAATGATGATCAACTACTGTCTGCCAGCTATCAAGTAATCTTGAGTCAATACTGGAGCCTATAAAACTCAGTATTTTCATCAAAAACATACCTGCAACACTTAGCCCAGTTGTGCTCACCCCACCAGGCCAAGAACACAAGGAAACCTGGGAGGGTCAAGCAAATAACTAGGCTAGAACCTCAGAGAAAAGCTTTATGAACTGTGCTTGTTCAGTCTCCTACAATGTAATCAAATAGCAACCTAGAGCCATTTGAAAGAGACCTGCAAAAGCAGCATAGCCATACCTTTATCTGCAATGGAAGATGGTAAAACAAGAGGCAACAGCCACAAGTTGTGTCTTGACACTTCAAGGCATCACAAAAACATTAGTTGCTAAGAAGGCAATGGAAGATCGCTAGGAAGGTAGTACAACCTCTCCTGGAGGTTTTTAAGGCTCAGCTGGACAAAACAGTAATTCTGATCTCAAGAGAAAGATGGACTAAATTTTTTCCAGAGTTTTCCACAAATCAACAGTTTACAAGTCCTTTGGCCCTAAAACAGCAGAAAAAAATAAAGCAGGAGGTACAAAAAAAGATCTCAAACAATTTTTCTAGTACCTTAGTAAATGCAGAGTTCCATGAATGCAGTACATGACAATAACCAAGTATTTAGGTCAGAGAAAATGAATCTAAACTAGACCAGTCCCCCAAAAATATAGGAAACTTAAGTGGATGTATTCCATCAATTAGCTGTACCAGCTTAAATAAAAAAGAAATCCTGCCGTAACAGATGATTGTGAGAAACAAGACAGTTCTTTTCTCTTGAACTAAAGAGAATTTTATTCAAAAACAATTAACAGCAAAAATAATTAAAATACAAAAATTAGTTTGGGATCCAGTGGCTCAGTTATCTAGAGGATCTCGGGAATATGGTGATAGGAGAGCTTGGCCGAAACCGGCACAAAACCTCAAAGCAGGAGCACCTTACAGTGCTGGGGTGACTTTAACTCATCCAAAGTCAGAGTTTAAAATGCCTTTTTAAAAGAAGTCAGGCCTGCAGACCCAGCACCAGACCCCACCACCAGCTAACCCAAGGTGAGTGGCCCGGGCTGGTCCTGTGCTCTGAGTTTTGCACTGTCTGGGTCCCGCCCATGACCACCCCTTGTCCAGCCCCACGGTCCTGGGTGATGGGTGGTGATCGAGGTCAGGTCATCTCAGTGCTCCAATGGCTCCTCGTTGTCTGGGGAGAGATGTCATCAGCTCCAACGGTGGGAAAGGTCCTCATTAAATTCCAGGTTTCCATGGAGCCAAGTTGCAGGATAACGGTCAAGGTTTAAAATTTAGCCCTTGGCAGTTAGAAACTTAGGTTTAAGAGTCGGGCTTAAGAACAGGTTAAAAGCTAAAACTCTCTGCAAAAATATTAAACTACAGTACAAACCTTTTAAAACACCTTTTAAACAGACAAAGCTTATAAAATACAGCTCTTACAGTTTAGATATTGTTTGAAATCTGAAAAAGGGACAACTTCGGAACTTTTATTAATTAGGGAACTTTAACTGAGAACTGTGTAACTCTTTTAATGAGCTATTAAGAAAATTAACTGAACAACTTTGTACTGATGGGTCATACTTAAGATGTAGAATTAAAACCTTTTAATATACAATTAACTGAGGTACTTAATATGCAAAGACCAAGCAATTAGATTTTCATAGATAACAATGATTTTATGTGACTGAATTCAACATTACAATGCAAAAGAGTAACTGCAAAAATAGCAAGATTCTCTCAGCTGCCTTCTACACTAAGGCTCTGACAACTTCTACAATATTATTCCCAGAGGAGAATCATGCAGACCTGACGTAAGCTCTCCAATTTGCAGACTGGAACTTAGATGCTCATAGTTAGGAACTAGAAAGGGACAGACTGACCGACCTGGTAAAACAACAGCAAACAGGAACAAGGGAAGTGGAGATTACATGATGTGAGAGATGAGGTACGACATGACACAGGATGCCCAGATCTCATCAAAGATTTATCTGGACAAACTACAAACAATGGATGCCAGATTTTCTCAGGGAAAATAATAAACCCAGGCCAAAGACTTTGCAAGCTGTTGTGACACCAGTCGCAAATCTTGACCAATTCTGTATAAGAAAAGCAGCAGCAGCAGCCAGTGGCACATAAAAATAAAACATTTCTCCATTGTACTTTCCAGTACAATCCTCTCTGTCAAAGTCATATACAAGTCCCTTTTACACTAGCTCTGAATTAATAAATCAAAACTGTTACACATTATTTGTAAAACTGAACAAAGCTAAAAATTAACACTATGGACACATCAAATGAAACAACACAGTTATACAAAATAAGACTGCTTTCCTCTAAAACCAGTGAAGTAATTAGGAGGCCATGTTTTTAGTAATCACTTGATGAACTAGCAACAAGATGCCTTCAAGATGCCTTTGTTTTGCTCCTGTGTCATTCCCTCCATGCCCCTCCCTCAAGGAGTAAAACAGCTGGGAGAATTTTACTGATGACTGTACAAAAATATCAGTGAAACACATGGAAATGGGGTACAGTTTACTCATGTTTAGGGTTGTAACAATAAAAAGCTGACGTGCAGAACGAAAAGTGGAATCACTCCTCAATTCTGAACTTTGTTCAGAGACAACACATAGGGGTCTGTGCAAAGACCAAAGAAGGGCGAAACCTAGTTTTAAGACCTGTACCTACCTGCAAGACCTTTGTAACACCACAAAATTTGTATTTTATTACCCCTTAATAACCTTGTAGCAACAACCAAGAATGTGCACACAGTCCCAATGTTAGGGATGCAGGGAAAATAACTTCTGGTTATTCATTTTGAACCGGGCAAGTGGTCACTTGTCATTGCCAAACATTTTAAAACCAATTTTTGAGACAGCTTTTCATCAAAACAAGACAGGACTCACAAACCAAAAAACCTGTTAGTTTGGAAAGTCCATTTGAGGACTCGAATCAGTAACAGATGGATCTCTCATCAACCATGTTTCAAAAAAGTGCTTTCCTCTGAAATGAATAACATGAAGGAATTTTGGAGTTAGGGAATCAAGAAATCAGAAAACATTTTCAGATCCCACAATGATACATTAGTCTGGCAAAAAATTATTCAACAGATAGGATGATCAAACCCCTGGGGAAATGGATTAGAAGACTTGCCATAACTTAGAACCAATCTTTATATGTCACTGCGAGTTTTAGCTTTGAGAATTTTGGCATGTACTAATGACTTAAAAAAAAAAAAAAAAAGAGCTCCTGTTAATTATCATAATGGAACTACTACAGTACTCTGGGCCTTGACTTCCTCACTACTCTCAAGAGGGTGAAATAGCAAATGAAAGACTTCCTCAGAGATCAGGCACAATAGCAACCTTTATGAAAGCAGTTACACCTCTGAAAATATCAACTGTTGGTCTACAGCACTCAAGAGTCAGCAGGCAGATCTGACGTTTCTCTGCAGCTCTGGCAACAATGCTCCAAGTTTGATGCCTGGTCTCTTTCTCCTTTGGCAATCACAGACCTCAGTTTAACAAACATCACAAAACCCAAGTTACGCTTGCCCAGTGCTCCAAGAGCAAAGTCCACGTCCTTTGTTACCAGCTAGGTCAAAGCTCTTCCCTTTGCTGTCGCAGTATAACACTTGGTTAGAAACACGGAGCACTGAGTCAGAGCAAATGTACAAGAAACCCTGAGAAGTTACACTGGTGTGGCCAAGGGTCCCTGAGGCTTTACACAATACCAGCCAATACAAATGTACCCAAAAGATACGACATCCCAAAAGTGGAGTATGTTTTATCAAACACATTTCAGGATACAGTGGAAGAGGTCCTACACATCACGTCCTGCCATTCCATTTAATCACACTGAGATACACTTTTTCAACAGAGCTAAAGGATCACAAACTCTTTGTGAACTGTTGAGAGCTACCAACATAAAAATGACCTCAAAAGAGTTCAGTTTTTTTGTCTTGGTGTGTTTTTTCTTAAAGTAACTTCATAAGCACAATTAAGGTAGGGAATCCCACAGATTATAAGAAAGTGGTAGCCATGCTCCCAGAAAATTCCCAATTTCCCAGTAAATGTGCAGGCCTGATGATAAAACTTTTGTAGTGCTAGGTTTGGTTTAGCAAGCTGCAGCTTTCCCTGAGAGCTCAGTGGGGCAGCTTAGGGCAGGGCAGCCATTCTGTCCTCTCACAGTCCATTTTGGACGGCTCCACACCCTTGCTCCGGCCAGCTATCAGCTGTACAACCCAGTAACGGCAAAGGACGTGAGAAGGGTCCCTCCCTGAGGGTTTCAGAGGACCTTTAATCATTATATCTTGTCCTACTGATCCCCAGAGGCAGAGAGACCAGCTGGTCCCTGTGCAGGGGGTTTTCTCAGGGGTTCAGGGGCAGTACCTGGGCAGAATTGGGGTACAGGAACCAACAGGGAGTGCCCGAGGGAGTGGCCAGGGCTGGGAGCAGGGGAAAAGGGGGGAGGGGGAACAATATGGGATCAGAAAAGCAGTGGGTAAAGAGGACACCACACATCACCTAAAATAAAATGAGCAAGAAAGTTGTTGCTTAAAGAAACAAATCCACTCAAGGATTTGTAATGATGGAAGGAAGTAATGATGGTTTCATTTGCATGAAAGCAAACAGGAGGGCTTAGTTTGATGTGATATGAAGCATTTTCATAGAAGAGAAAGTGGGATTTTGGGAAATCTTTTAGACTTAAAGAAAAAAAAAAGTTGTTCATTTGCACACAGTACTGAAATTTACTGGTGAAATGAAGTAACTTTCAAAGACAGCTTTCCCTCCAAATACCGCAATAAAGTGCTGGACACAGAAAAAAACTTGGGGCTTTTAAAATTGAAATCTCACAGAGGAATGAACAGAAGGTGGTAGGCATGAATAACAAGTGGGTATAATAAATATACTTTATATACTGAGACTAAACTGCAATGTTAGCAAAACCTCAGTCAAACAAAGATAGAGCATCTACGTGAAAGAACATAAAAAGCTGCTGCTGAAGTACAATGTCTACAGGGTAAGAAAGGTTTCTAGGGGAAAAAGAACTACATCAGGTCTCTTCTGATCAACAAATTTCAAAGACACACAGCACTTATGTCAAGAGAATCTTGTAAATAAACTTTCCCAGCTTCCCATTGCAATAGAAAGTCAAAGGGAGATAAATCAATTTGGAATGGATAGCACAAGAAAATTGTCAGAAATACAGTGAAGTTTGCAAAATGTGCAATTTTTTAATATGAATTATGTTGAACATCAGTATTTTGGGAGGCATCAAAAGTGAACAGTTAAGGGAATTATATGGGAGAAGACACAGCCTTTCACAGGATATTGCTTCAAAAGAGAGAGAGAAATATCAAAATATATTGAAGAAAAAAAAAGTGAAGGGACAGGTTATCAAGGACACATGCACAAGAAGAAACTGAAAATAGTACTGAGAGAGAGAAAATGTATATGCAAATAAGTTTGCTTGTGGTCTAAGGGTTTGGAGAAAACCCATTTGCTTACTAAACAAAGAGGACACTTCTTTACCATTTGGTTCCTATTATCCATAGGGAAAATGAGAACTTTTCAAAAGAAAGGAAAAGAAGAGCCAAAAAACCTATTTGACTCTTCAACCATACTCTTATTTTTCCTCTTTCTTTTTTTCTATACTCTTTTTTTTCTCCTACATCAAAAAAACTACAGGTCCCACATTTCTGTTAGACAGTTGTTTAAGTCATACAGGTAATCTGCCTAACATTCAATGGAACACAAGAATGGAACAATTTAAAGTAATAGAAACTTACATAACCACAGCTGAAACCACAGCTCCCAGAAGCTAAGCATTTGAAGAAATCCATCTTTCAGCAGCAATAATAACAGGCAAAAGCAGATAAAAGCAATTCTATTTCATCTTATGTTCAATAATTCCTTTTCCACCTCCTACTGGAATAAGATTCACTAGTTCATGGAGAGCACTATTCTTTCCTTTGTCTTGTCACATAGTGCAAAGTTCAAAGAGCAGAGTGAATACTAGCAAGCAGATATCAAATTAAAAAAAGAAGTCCACAAGCACCACAATTAGCACCACACCGCCCTTGATTTGGCTTCCCTCATCCTTTCCTGTGCTGTTGAGCATACATCTCTCTATGGAACTATCCCTTATTTCTTTGTTTCTTCCATGTTTCCACGTCAGTTATTCTCCTTTAACCTAAAATATGCTCCAAATTCAAAACACTTTCTTCTTATTATTTTATTATTTAAACTTGCATATGTTCTTACATCAACTGTTTATCCTCCTTCACCTTAGTTCTCCAGCTGCTGCTGGTTTCTAACAAGGACATAAAAGAATTAGTCAAAATTCTATCAACTCACAGTAGACCAACTTAATAGTCTCAGCTGCATTCTCCAGTAACCCCTCAACCTGTGCTTGCTGTTACCACCAGCTCCTTATGTTTCCTGCAGCATTCTTGTACTCATCCACAAACATCATCTTGTTAGGAAGGCACTCCAAGCAGAAACATGAAAACAAACAGAAGCAGACTGTATGGAGCTGTGTGAAAAGGACAAAGGAAGTCAAACAGGAATATATCAATGAAAAGGAGACATGAATAACACCAAGTAGCATTAGATTCCTTTCCAAGTCACTACAGCAATGTAATTGTCTATAGTGCTGATATGAGGCCTGGAGTCTGAGTCCTTCCCAGTAAGAAGCACTGGTTCTGCTCATCAGGAGGACAGGACAGGGAATTGAACAGCCAGGCTGGACACAGGAGCCAGAAGATTTCTCCAAGAACCAGTGCTGCAGGAAGGCCTGCATGTGCCAGTGCTCTGACATACAGACTTACAGTTCTAGTCACAAGTGGATCCAAAGACAATTCACCATGCTGGGAAAACTGCACCTTGTTCCCCACCACACCAGTAACCCCTGAAGTTATTATGGCATTTTGCACAAGGGGCCAGCTCCTCCCATCAAGACAACTCTGCTAAATCCTGATAACCCATGACTATGAATGAATACATACAGCAACAATGCCTGTGATCATCACAGGTTCAAATAACAATACAGTTATCATCTGATACTCACTCTCAACTGGTGTTACAATTTCTTTCAGGTGGTAAAATATGAGAAGTCGGACTTTGCAAAAAGTTTGTATCACGAGTGGTTTGGGTTTGTTTTTTTTTTTTTTAACAAAAGATTTGAGTAAAGAATTGGTCTAAACAAAGGTCAACGGGAACAGAACGTAAATGTAAGCTGGAGATGAGATGGAAAAAGGAAACAACCAAGTGAAACAGTGTGGTAGCAGCAGGAGGAAGCAGGGATACTGAGGTAATAAACAAGGAAAATGGTGAAAGAAACCCTGCCAAACTTGAAGTTGTAGCATCGCTGGTTAGACATTGTTCTGGCACATCAGGATTACCTCACATATGGTAACAAGGCACTGTCACACTACATGAGGTGGTTGTGCAACCCTAGCAAGGTAAACAAGCAGTTTCATTTTCATTCATTTCACCAGTGACTATGTAAGTCAGGCTTGCATTCAATGTGAAAACTTTGCTTCATGCTTAATTGTTCTTTAAGCACATATTTTCCCTATTATGAATATTCTTTACCAGAACAATTTACTTCTCCCAGTAGAACCTGTTTACAAGCCTCACAAAACACCTAAATGTCATCATTCAACATGTAAACTGGAATCCAATGTTGTCAAACATCTCACTGGGAATTCAGTGGTACACAGGGGTTTGTCAGGAGCAGAAAAAAACACAGTTATTGTTATTAAGAGCGTGCCTGATTTAAGTAAGTGAAAATTACCTATCCTTCATACCCTGCAAACATGTTTTCTTTACAAATCCATGCATAGCATGCTGTAGAGTTGAAACCTTCAAATTCTGATTCTAATACTCAGTAAACATTACCTAGACATCATTCAAAATGGGGAGGACCACCCCTTTTTCCAGACAAGGTGCCCTCATTATAATAAACAACAAGAATGGAAAAAGAAAGTTTCATTTAAAAGAAATCAAAGCTATCAACCAAAAAAAACCCAAAACAGTGCAATTAGGAAGCTTTAGAGTAAATCTTGTCAAATTTACTGGTAAGTTCTTTGGCTTGACAGTCATATTGGAAATTTTCTTTTACCATTACCCATACACAATTTATTGTCATTGTCCCTGTGAATCAAACGAAGCAGATAAAGAGGTAATAATTCATCACTGTCTATTCTAAATTAAAAAGTAGGAAGTACTCCATAGAATTAGCAGAAAGTGTGTCAAAAACAAACAGAAGTTTGTGAGTTAGTGGATTTTTGACCCACATGAGGCTGGATGCTTGAAAAATTAGAGCTACACATGGGTGAAAGGCAAGAATGAGTCAATGAAAGGCAGAGTGGATCTTTAAGACCTCAGCACATCTGTTCCAGAAAGTTCCTGGATTGCACTTTGTTGCAAACTGAGTAGATACTCACAGAGTGCAACTAGGTAAAGTAGAATCATACATGCTTTCCTTTTTCGCAGGCATATATTTAGGATACTGTCCAATATTCATAAAAAATCACTGACTGCTTTGATACAATCCTTGTAGTAATTCCATGATGGAATGCATTAAGTCTTAGTGTCATCACTTACCCAGGTCTGTAAATGTGTGACCACTTCCCTCATTGACATCATAAGCAAGTGTCACAAGAAAATAGGAAGCTGCAATAATCCCATTTAATATTGAAGGTTTCTAGTCTCTGAGACACACAGAATACAGATTCATTTCCAGATGCTGACACAGGCCCATGTGGATGGACTCTCAAAGCTTAACTGGTCATCCTAAGGTCTCAGAGGGCCCTGAAAAAACACCTAACAAAATACGAGTCTGCAACATCCAAGCCATTCAAGGCTTTAATATTATAGTTAAGTTGCAATAAAACAAGCTGTTTCTTCATTTTTGCGACACAACAAAAACTTACCAGTAAGAAAGCTCTCAACAACTGTCATGCCTCAAATAGTCCTTCATCATTATCTTAATTTCTTTCAGCATACGTTTCCATGATAGCATTTACTTGCTTCCTGAACCTGCTGCTCACCCTGTCTGGCACAGGCATCTCTTCTCTCGTGTAGTAAATACAAGCCAGAAGGCGGGTGCTGACAGTGATGATGCCCTGGGACCAGCAGTGACAGCAAACCTGACAGACAGAGGGTTCCTGAGGGAGGGTGTGAGCCAGTCCAAACCAGTAGCTCCTCTACTAAAAGACGCTTTTTTCCACTTAAAAAAAAAAATAATCTCATCTCACTTCTAAAAATGTATAACCTTATTTTCATCATTTCTTATTTATAGGCCCTTCAGGTCACAGACTTTTCTTTCCTGTCTTGTTTTATAACATGCCACCAAGATAACAAGCGTCACTCAGCTCCGAGAGACGCTTCAAAGGAACAAGCGCTAACACACTACAAATAGCATCACTTCAGTCACTTTCTGGAAAAGGAGACACCACTTAGGACTCGTTTCGTGAAGTCTCCTCCATGACAAAACAAGTAAAGAAAACACGTACGAAGAGCTTCTTTCTGCATGGGATGTGTTAGCCCATCCTCAACCGCATGCCTGGAGATCACCAGCATTATTGGGCGGAACAGGTCTCTGTGTAGACCTGACACCCGACACAGCCGGGCTGGCGGCACCTCCCTGCTGGGCGAGGCTCCGGGTCAGCCCCGCACGGCGGCGGGGGGTGAGCGCCGGCGGGCTCGGGGCGGCTCTCGGACCCGGCACAGGGACAGGGGAGGCAGGGCAGGGGAGGGCAGGGCCGCTGCAGCACGTACCTTCCCCGTTCGCAGGCTCCCCGACACCCGGCACGGCGGCGGCCGGCGCTGTCTCTGCTGACACCGGGCGGAAGCAGCCGGCGAGGAGGGGCGGGGGCGGCGGGGCCGCTCCTTCCGCCGGGGCCGCGGGGCGCGCTGAGGGCGGACCCGGCCCGCCCCCCGCCGCCCGCGCCGTGAGGGCGGTGGCTGCGAGCCCCCGGAGGGAGGGGACGGCTCTTCCTACCCAGCCTTGCCTTCCCAGCACTGCCCACCCGGTATCAGCCGCCCGCCACCCGCTTGGGAATTGCAGAAGAAGAGCGGAGATCACCCCGGGACGCGCGTCTGGAGGGTTTCCTTCTGCTTGTCGTTCACGCTTTCTCAAAGCTGACAGTTTCTTTGGGAATTCTGGAAAAAAAAAAAAAAAAAAAAAAAAAAAAAGGTAGTTTTGAAAGAGGAAAATGAGCTGGGGTTCCTAAAAAATGACAAAGAAAGGGGTAGGGAAGTACAGGCTTATTTTTCAACGTGTTTGAAGGCTAGAACCGTAGAATCATCAAGGCTGGATCATCTGGTCCAACCATCAGCCAGCGCTGGTGCTGCAACCCCAGAACCACTAAACCACATCAACCTGGCAAGAGATCCAGATGCCCTTTAAACACTTCCAACGATGGTGACTCCACCACCTCCTTGGACAGCCTAATCCAATGCCTGACCACTCTAATGATGATTTTTTTTTTCCTAGTATCTAATTTGAATCTCCCCAGTGTGTTAAGACCATTTCCTCTGGTCCTCTCACTGTAGGCATGGTAGAAAAGACCACCCACCTCCTCACTGTCACCTTCTGTCATGTGGTTTTAGAGAGCAATGAGGTCTCCCCTGAGGCTTCTGGATACTGAACAAGGCCAACTCACTTAGCTGTTCCTCATAGGGCATGTTTTCTGGACCTCACATGAGCCTTGTTGCTCTTCACTGAATGTGCTCCAGCATGTCAATATCCTTTTTAAAATGAGGGGCCTAAAAGTGAGCACAATATTAAGGTGCAGCCTCACCAGGGCCAAGTACAGGGGGATGAACACTTCCCTAGTCCTACTGGCAGCACTGTTCTTCATATGGGCCAAGATGCCATTGGCCTTCTTGGCCACCTGGGCATGCTTCTGGCTCATATTAAGCCAGCTGTCAACCAGCACCCGCAAGGATGTTTCCCTTAGCTGTGTCTAAATGAGGAAACTGGACCAGAACACATGGACTGTAGCAACACACTAAAGCATACACATCCCTCCCCCCTCCAAAAAATAAAAAAAAAAAAGGTTTTGAGCATCAGCTTGCAAAAGAACCCTGTGCAAGTAGCAATAGGACAGGAGGACATAGTCTTAAGCTGCGCCAGGGGAAGTTTAAGTTGGACATTAGGAAGAAATTCTTCACAGAAAGGGTGATGAAACCTTGGAACGGGCTGCCCAGGGGGGTGCTGGAGTCACCATCCCTGGAGGCATTTAAGGAAAGACTGGACATGCCACTCAGTGCCATGGCCTAGTTGACGTGCTGCTGTTAGGTCATAGGTTGGACTCCGTGATCTCAGAGGTCTTGACCAACCTAATTGATTCTGTTATCCTGTGAAGACAAAAAAAGTAGCAGTAAATCCTTTCCCTACATACCAAGATCCTGACACACAGTCAGGATGCCTGATAGACAAGATATGAAAGGGACACAGGGAATATGTAATGAAAAACTGAAACCCCATGCTTATCAAGGAGGAGCCAAGGGAGATTTCATGCTAAGATGCTGTTTTTGGGTAAAATTGTTGGAAGAGTTGTTTCCAGCTGAAGCCATGGTAGCAGGTAAAAAGAAATAAACTGAATAGTAGGAAATAGGCAAGATTGCATGGTGTTTATTCAGGAGTTACACAGGGATTCGGGCCTGAAGCAGCTGGACTGTGTAACTATGTGCTACAGGAGGCATTGGAGGACTGGCAAGTCCTGCCTGTAGCCAAAACCTGAGCAGCTTCAAAAGGAGTCCCTAAGGCTGGAGTGCATGTTGATCAAATATACAATGACACAATAGAATAACAAACACAGGAGGAAGTGAAATAGAAATACATATGATGCACTTGAGAACCATCAGCATAATTTTATGTGGAGGGACATGGTGCCTCAGAAATCTGTGGGAGTCTTTGGAGGAGCCAAATGGCCTCATCTGCCAAGGCAAACCAGGTCAATGAACACAGAATCATAGAATCATAGAATATCCTGAGTTGGAAGGGACACATTAGGGTCATCAAGTCCGATTCCTAGCCCTGCACAGGACACCCCAAGAATCCCACCATGTGACTGAGAACATTGTCCAAATGCTTCTTGAACTGTGTCAAGCTTGATGATGTGATCACTGCCCTGGGGAGCCTGTTCCAGTGCCCAACCATGCTCTGGGTGAAGAATCTTTTCCTAGCATCTAACCTAAACCTCTCCTGATGCATCTTCCTGCCATTCTCTCAAGTTCTGTCTCTGATCACAAGAGAAAGAAAGATTGGTGCTTGCCCCTTGGCTTCCCCTTGTGATGATGCTGAAAACTGCAATGAGGTCTCCCCTCAGTCTCTTCTCCAGGCTGAACATGCCAAGTGACCTCAGCTGCTCTCCTATGGCTTTCCCTGTAGACCCTTCACCATATTTGTAGCTCTCCTTTGGACACTTTCTAATACCTGTATATCTTTTTTATAATGTGATATCCAAAACAGCTCCCAGCACTCAAGATGAGGCTACAGCAGCTCAGAGCAGAGCGGGACAAGCTCCTCCCATGCCTGGAAATGCTGTGCCTGGTGCAATACAGAGCATGGTTGGCCCTCCTTGTTTGGGCAAGAATTCTTAGTAAAGATGCTTAGAAGATTCAGCAGTCATGATTTATTGAGCCACTCAAGATTTGAGCCCCTCAAGACTTGACTCAAACTACAGTTTTTTTAGTTGTCAATCACTATAACTAGGCAGTTATGATTAAGCAATTGTATTGTGAACAGTGCATGCTTGGCTAATCTGTTGTTTTAAGGAAAAGGGAAGACAATCCCATGATGAATGAGCTGTCTGGATGACAACCACCAGGAGTGAAGTCAGCAGAACTGAACAATAACTGAGGGAAAGGTAATTCCAGCAGTGGGAGATCATGACCACCAACTCATTGACCACCTACTCAAAAGGGACTCCTAGCTTCGGGGGAGGAAAGAACTGTGCATTTGAACTAATTACTGTGAGAAGCAAGAATTATAACTAGCAAATAGGACGGTTGAGTGCTAAGTAATGAAAAAGTTGTGTTATGCTGATGGTATTGTTGGCTAAAACAATAAATGGTATACAGTTTTGATACCACTTTTGGGGAGCCAGCCTTTTGTGGCTTAGCACCAAGCTCCCTACCTTGCATAAACTTGGAACAAAAATTGAAATACTTTGCCTCAGTGTGTGAGTTGGTGGTATACACTCATTAACAAGCTCAATGAGAGAAAGATTACAACTTTCAGATGAGTGGATAGCTGGTGGGAAAGACAGGGTAGGAGAGGTTAGGAATTGATTACCATTTTTTTTCAATGGATTGCGTAAGAGGTAGAACTGAACAGAAGTTTGCATGAAGGTTAGTGCTGTTCAACATGGGCATAAATACTCTGGAAAAATGGGTGGAGTAAAATCTGTTGTGGAGCAGTAAAATCTGTTGTTCACACTGAGTTATTTAGATTAAGAAAATAATTGTCAGGTTGCCAAAGGACCTCTTGATTCCTATTGAGCAATAAAATGATGGATGTTTTGATATGTGAGATAAAGCTGAGTAGTAGCCATTGGGAATTGGATGGCATAATTCTTACTCTGTGTGATGGTGATGTGCTCTCTGCTTGGTTGGGGTCTGCAGGTCTAGGAGTTCCTGCCTCTCAGAAAGGATACAGTAAATCTACAAAAGATACGGAAAATGTGACAAGATTTTTCACAGATTTGAAATTCCTCCACATAGCTAATGGAAAATAAAATGGAAGTTGGAAAACAAGCTAATAAAAAAGTAGTTGGGGAAAATGATGATAGTGGTTTGTGAAATCAAGTTGAATGGACACTGATTTCTCATTGTAATTTCTAATGCAAACCTTTGAAAAACTAATTAAGCTAATAGACAGTAGTTTCAAAACAAAACTATTTTTAGTAGTCTTAAATTTTGTTGGAAATGTCACAGATTCCTAAAATTTCACAGGAATTTGCAAAAAGATAAGGCAGATTTATGGAAAGAAAATCTCTCAGGGACTGTTAAACCTACAAATACTTCTTAAAGGCTCCAGAAGCCCTGAGAGCTGTCACTCTGCTGGAGTGTGTACCAGGGAAGTAGCTCAATGTGCTTGCCCTTTCCTTGGCACAACTGTTGGATGCTGTCAAAGGCAGAATGGACTTTTGGCCTGATCTAGTACAGTTTTCATGTTCCTGTTTGCAAGTAACATTGCTTTTTTCTGAGATTCACATCAAATCCTGCAGGTCATTTCTTATTCCAGAACTCAGTTTGTCTAATGTACGCTGAATAATAAGAGAACCACCAAGGTGCTTGACGTACTGTTGATCAGAGTGCATTTTATTAAACTGTTTATTAAATTGGATTGTCAGCAGCAGGTTAGCTCATGTGTGATATTAAAATAATGAACTCATGTGTTTATTTTGATATGACCTGGAGTTGGTAAAGTTACTGTAGTGAAGTCGCAAAAAACTCTTTCCCTTTGTAGAAGAGGTGCTTTGCCCTGGTCTGTGGGTAAAGGGAAACTTTAAGTAGGAAAATGTCATAATCTCCTTGGAAAAAACTGAACTTGACATAGTGATGATTGTCTCATTGTGCCCTACTGTGTGAGTACATGCAGCCCTTGTGCCTTTGAGTTATGTTCCTATCATAAATGGCAACAATAACATTTTAGTGGGTATTCCTGTATTACAAGGCTAAAAAAGCCCCTGCAAGGTTTTGGAATCAGAAGTTGGTTGGAAGTTGTATATTTTATGCATCATATAGATAGTATTTATCTCATTTGCTTCCTTTTTAAAATATATAAAGCCACAGTACAGCAAACGCAAAACTTCGAGCATGTGAATTATCTAACATGGTGCAATGGTCCCAGAGTTTCTGGATATGCATAGGCTTGCTTAAACAAACAACCTCCTGGAAAGTGGTGATATTAAAGTGGCTCACATGCATAAAAATTTTGCTGGATCAGGATGGAATTCAATAAATACATTTAAGGACTCGTTTAATTCAGGAATAGGGAAAAAATAAAATTTATGTTATGAAAGCTTGGGGTAGTGCTTTATAAGGTCAGATTTTCATGAGCATTTGGCATTACTTCCTTGGTTACGTTTTTACAGCTACATAAAACAGGAGCAGTGTGTGTCCTTCAGTGCTGAACCAATCCTTCAGATTGGTCAGGCATTGCCCTGTTCTGGGCCTGAGAATGCTCTGATGGACAGTTCTGGGTGCAGTCCAGGGCATGGTCTTGCACCAGCAGCCACACTCAGTAGTCAGGATGAAAAAGCCTGCACCAAACATGATGTTCTCTACCTTGCATGGTCTTGCAGAGCCATCCTCGCAGCCTTTGTCCTCTCACCCAGCACATACTGTCACGCTGCATCCAGCCCACATTTTGGAAATGGAGAAGTCACCCTGGAGGCCTGCAGTAGAGTCTTTGTATTTTTCAGGCACTTATAAATGAGAAAAACCCTACATAATTTAACAATACTGTCTAATGGTCGCAGTGGTACCACCCAGCTCCAAAAGGAGACCTGGGCCAAGTGCTAACAAGTGTAGATGTGGCCAGGCCATGCCCCTGAGCTGGCTAAGGGTTCCTGGTGCTACTTCATTTAACTGCTGGGGCAGGGCTTCTGAAAAGGGCCAAGTAGGAACGTTTTATATAGCTGGGTACCAGGCAGGCCTTGAGGAATATTGGTGCTGAAACAAATAAGCCTGGAATATTTTTGCTGGCCTCAAATGAGAGGCACAATGGCATTCAAACGTGTTTGAGAAATTAGTTGGTAGTATCTCCAAGCACCAAATAAATCTGCAGGAGATGGATTCTTCTGGCCAGAGCCCTGGAGGCCATCTGCTGTAGACTTGTTTAGTAAAGTAAATAACACAATAATTGCTATGACCTATATATTTAAGGCTATTTTCATGGTTCAGTTTAAAATGCTTAATCCAAAGAAAGCACAATTAATGTCCAATCCAAATAGAAAATGCCCTTTACATGTCAACAGTTACAGGATAGCAAATCCTGTCGAGGAACAGATGGAAGTGTCTTTGTTAGTGTTGCCCCACAGATGAGTGGAAATTATTTTTAAGGCAGCAGAGAAAGAAAAAAAAGTGCATGTATGTGGAAAGTAACATACAGAATTTGCTGAAACTGCGTAAGTACATGAAAAAAAGTGGCTGGTAAAACTTCCTGAAGAGACATTTGGTTCTTGAAAGTACCCGCTAGTGTAAAATGTGTTTGTAGCTAGCTGTTAATGCAGCTGTGTGTACTGGAACAACTCACACGGCAACTGCCTCATATTTAATAGCTGCAAACTGTAATACAAAATAAAACATTGAATTTCAAGAAAATAAATTCCATTTATAAGTACCTTTGAGAACTAGTCAAATAATTTGTTATTTCTTTTTCTCTCTTGCCTTCTCCTGTTGCTATCTAAAACTGACCCTGAAAACTGTTAGTCATGAATCAGAGCAGTGTTTGGCTAAGAAACTTCATCAGAGATTTTCTGGTGTTTCAGAAGGGTGCAGGCTTCATCTCAGGTACAGAACTTAGTCTCTTGTAAAAATTCAGCTCCAGCCCTAAATTTTGCCTAAGTAACACAGATCACATTTTTGCTTAGCTTTTTCAGACGTCAAATTTTATTCTGAACTGGTATTTTTGATTACTTATATATGGTCTCCCTTGAAGCATACACAGCCCCATATATGGAGTTAAAGGGAAACAATGAAATACAAACCACTAGAAAGTGGTGGACTTTCCAAACACTTTTCTACACTTTTTCCCTTCTGGTTAGTGATGAGACCAACTACTTTCCCCTTGAGGTCAATATGCAGCAAAACCCTGCTGTGGTAATATTTTGGTTTCAGTCCCAATGCAGATAGTAAATTAAAATTATTTCTGCTTCAGCCATTTTAAATGCATCAAATTATTCTCTTTTACAACAGCTTTTGCATAAGTTTAGCTACATTAAATCCCCTAAAATGTCATGTGTGTTTTTTCTGTATCTTTGATAATAATGCAATATTCTTTATACCCCAAAACTGTGTTGTTGGTGAAATAAAATCTATAAGTGAATTTTAATTTAGTGATGTATTATAATTTTAATTTAATTTATGTCAGTGTTACATGAAAGAAAGTTTTAATGCTTTTGAACTCTTATTCTCCCTTCCCTGCCACCATTATATTGGTGTCATACTTTATAGGGTGGAGTAGGTGACTTTGATTTTCTATTTTCTTGTTTAATTTTGGAAAGAGGTGTAGTTCCAAAACAAACATGAGGTTTAGACATAAAAAATGAAAGAGAGGTCAACCCATCTGCTCTGAGTCTAGCACAAATGGTGAATGGAGTACATGGACAAGTGTAGCTACATAGTTATAATTTCACTCTAGAAGTTAAGCATAGGACAGACAAACCAAGATGTTATTTTTCTGCTTTTACATCTGCCTTTTTATACTATGCTTACAGGTTCACAGACTCACAGGAAGGATAACATAGGAAGTGACTCTGGAGATTTTCTAGGTCAATTCCCCTGCTCAAAGCATGGTCAGCTGCAGCAAGTTGCTCAGAGTTCTGCAACCATTTGAGTTTGAATATTCCCCAGGGATGGAGACTCCACAAGTTTTCTGGGCAACCTCTTCCAGTGTTTGACCAATCTCACTGTAAAAAAGTTGATTTGGAGTATTTTAATTTTTAATTTTATTTCCTGTATTTCTGTTTATGCCTGCTTCCTCTTGTCATCTGGCTCCAGATTCTTTACTGTCCAACATCAGGCATCTTTAGTCCCCTAAACATTGATGAGAGCTCCCTGAGATTTCTCCAGGCTGAACAGTCCCGACTCTCTAAGCCTTCTCTTGCTTCTGTCCCTCAGTCATCTTTGTGGCCCATTGCTAGACTTGCCCATGTAAGTCCGTATCTCTGTTGCATTGGGATCCCCTGACTGGATACAGCACTCCCGATGAGGCCTCACCACTGCTGGGTGGAAGAAAAGGATCACTGCTGTCAGCCTCCTAGCAATGCTCCTCCTGCTACAGTCCCAGGGTACTGTTGGCCTTCCTTGTTGCAAGGACTCGTTGCTGGCTTACAGTAAAACTGGTTGTCCACCAGGACCCCCAGGTCCTTTTCTCCAGAGCTGTTTTCCAGCTAATTGGTCCCCAGCCTGCTTGGGTGTGTGGGATTATTACTGCACCTGGTGCAGTGCTTCCTGCTTTCCTTTGTGGAGCTGTGTGATGTTCCTCTGTGCCCATCTCTGCAAACCATTGAGGTTCCTCTGCACGGCAGCACCTCCATTCCACTCCTCCCAGTTTTGTTGAGGGGCTGCCCTGTTGTCCAGGTCATGAATGCAGAGATTAGATTGTACTGGTCCCACTATCGACCCCTGGGTGCGCTGTTAGTGAATGGCCTTCAACTGAACTTAGGGCCACTGATTACAGCCCTTTGAACCCAGCAGTTGCTGATATTTTGCCATGGTTTCTGGCAGTTTCCCAATTTGCAGCACATCAGATTTTCTTGTATTTTCAGAGAAAGTGCCTATAATGGCTCATCCATTATTCTCTGATAAATTCTTCTGCCTTTTCATTGTTCTTGTGTTTCTGAATCCACAGGACATCATTTTCCCCTGCACAGAAGAAGGGAACCTCATTCTTGCGTATTATATTTTCAATCACTTGGCAGTAGTGAAGAAGCTTTTCCTGAATGTCTCTCTCCAGAATCCTGGCTGGGCACAGACTGTGCAGAGTTTCCATCTTTCTTTCTTTAACATTGCTCTGCTTTTTTTTCTCTGCAGGCTTCAAAAAATGGCAGACTTTTCTTCTGGATTATAGACAGACACATCCCTCCAGTTTCTCCTGGTTTTATCATTTGGGTCCAAGGCAGGTGCAATTACTACATAATCTGGGGAAAGGATGAGGAGGAGGCCAGAGGTTGGGATCTTTGTTGCTCTGGAATACTTACCTATTTAAAAATATAAAAATATATCAATGATGCAAATATTAGACTGTGGTTTACTGGCACATGACTAAAACCAAGAGGGTAGATTACATTTAGGGACAAAATTATTGATGAGCTTGGTGAAACACTGGAAGAAGTTGCTGAAAGAGGTGCTGGATGCCTCATCCCTGGAAACATTCTAGGTCAGGTTGGATGGGACTCTGAGCAACCTGATCTAGTTGAAAGTGTCCCTGCACATTGCAGGGGGGGCTGGACTAGATGACCTTTAAAGGTCCTTTCAACCCACACTACTCTAGAATTCAATGATTCTGTGACTGACAAAATCTCCTGTTAAGTTATGAGATATATTGAAACAATAAACCCAAACAATTTCGTTTCAGATACACTCTGTAATGTTGTATGGCTGTTTTCCATTGTAGTCTAGGGGAACCTGTTGTTTTGGTTGTTTGGGTTTCTTGGGCTTTCCCAAGAAATTGAGTTAAATTTCAAGTAGTTTTTATTTTTAGTACAATTATTTTTTAATAGCATAAAGGTGGGACTAGGCTGTTGCTGCAGCCGCTGAGCTCAGCTGTTTTGCTTTTGTGGCCAGTTTTGCTGTTTACTCTATTTAGAAAGCCATTGGAAACTTGATTCAGCTGCCTACACGTAGCAATCTAGTGCTATTTGACATGTTCTTGTGCACCTAGGGCATTGGTAGGGGTCTGGCACAGGAGAAACAGGACCTATCAGGCACTTTCTGGTCAGGCAGCTGGTGTCTGAACATCCCCTAGGACATCTTGGCTGGGACTTTCAGGGGTTAGTGCAACCAAATCTTATCCTGGCAGTCAGCCATCACTGAGTGAATTCCAGTGAGCAGCACCACCTTACCAATTGTATTTTAAAAGCCTCCAGAAATAGCAACATTTCCAAATTTACCAATAAATTCATTGTTAGTGTGTCTGAAAGAGGGCAGAAGAAACATGTATGCATACTGATACCTCTACATGTGGCATATGTGATTGCATATGCAGTGGGTTAGTGGGAAAACTATAAAAAGGTCTTTAATAAAGGTATGCATTATCCACATACAAAATAAAAATATTATTTAATTAAGAAAACAATTCCATTTGCAAGCAAGGAAGCATGCACACTTAGATGTATTTTTAGAAATTCTTAACAGCCTATGTTACAAAAATGACATTCTTGCCTTGAGTTTTTAAGTGTTAACTGGCCTCAGCATAAATGTGCATTAAAGCTGCCCTTGTAACACACGAATTGGAGTTGGGAGCATTGTACTCATGTAAGTGCCGAACTTTCTCCACTAATTCCTGGACAGGAGCCCTGTAATCCTCTGGGAAGGTGTTTTGACAGTCCTTTTCATTGCTGAAAGCAGTGCTGAAAGGAATTTCCTGCCTTAGATTTTAGAAGTCTATTGGAATTGCTTTACTGGAGAGACTGACTCTTCAGCAGGCAGGAGGGAGGTGGCTACGGTAGGGCAAGGCTTGCTCCATAAAACTTGGCCTTGCTACACCTTCCAAGAAAAAGAATGGAAAATGGTCACTTTTTCTTCAGACTCAGAAGAACTCAGCAGCTTGAGATCCCATGGCATTTTTGAACCTTCTCCCCTTCCTTTCTATTTCTCTTGTGCTGTCTGTATAATTTAAGTAGAACAAGTGTGTTCAAGAATTTGCTATCAGCTTTTTCTAGGTCATATTTCTGAAGACCTCACAAGCATCACACTGCTATTTGCCAAAAAATTAACATAAGGTAAAGTGAAATTCCAGCATATGGCTGGAAGAAATCCAAGTGAGTGCAATATGTAAATAATCAGACTTTCAGCTTCTGCCCTTTGCTAAAGGTGTTTCCTTTGTTACAATCAGTTCTTTATTATTTGAATATCTCATGCCATTCTTTTAATTACCAAATTCTCCTCTATCCCTAATTTCTTCCTTTCTCAAATAAAATGTTTTGCTAAAACATACTGGGTTTAATATTAGAATTTTTTTTCATAGTGTTTCAAATTAAATAAACTTGTAGTATCTCTTTATTTTAAATTTTACATTGCTAAAAATGACAAAGGAAGTTAGGATAAAAAGTAACACCTTTTTTGACTGCTGAAATTCGAATTCAACTAAATATAAACTTTTTTTTTTCTCCTCGAGAATGAGATCATAAGCAGACAGCCAAATCTTTCCCAACTTCAGCTGACTAAATCTAGTGGCAGATTTATTTTAAGCACATAATGTCATTGCTGATGAATCTTTTATATGTTTATCTTCTCAATATCCTTGTGAACATAGGAATTGCTCTTGTCTGTCCTTAGAAAACAAACACATCAGTTGCATTCGGTATTAAAATGATTAAAAATCTAAGTAGCCTAACTAGAACAAGATTTTCATGTATAGCTGGCTTCCTGCATGAGTTTTCAGAGATGTATTTGAATTATTTGTGAAATCAAAATTCTGTGATATTCATAGATTAAAAAACAAAGTCTCTGATTTCACATTGTTATACAGTAGTTAATTTTTCCATCCAAAGCTCTACAATGGTGTGAAACAATTCTTTTCTGCTAGCACTGAAGGAAAGTTCTCAGAATAAAGTTTTCCATGGTTTGGGGGACATATTCCTGTGAACCTGAGAAGGGAAGCCTCTCTTCCCAAGTGACCATGTTCTCCAGGTACTAAAGATGAGTCTTGCATGGCTGTCTGATTTCTTTTCCTGTTTGTACTTGTGTGGGAGATGATAAGCCTCTGCAAATCAGCCATCTGCAGCCCCTCCTCTGATCAGTTAACCCCTGTGCTGCCAAGTATCAGCTGTGGAAGCAAATGGGTGTGATTTACATGGGTTTTGTTGTAGCTCACAGGTAGTGAGCAAATTTTGAATCAGCACCATAAGCCTCTCATTGCTTATGCTAAAATTGCTCACTTTGGATGCTGGGAACATAAATTAGCAAAATAAGGTTTCAGAGGGTTTGGGGGAGTCTTCTGTGTCAGAGGTTGCCTTTTCTTTCTCTGCTTTTTAGAAAAAAATTAATTAAACTTTAGTATTCTGGGTACATTTTTTTAAAGTATAGTCTGTGTTTATATTATTTGTCTAATGCTATTTGTATGAAGTGGCCACCACCTGCATTTAATTTATCTTGTGACAGGTCTTTCCTGCCTTGATCTAAAATTCTTCAGAACACAGGAGAAATGACTATTTTCTGCTTGGACTTTACTGGCTAGCTCCAGTTTGATTGTTGTGGGCCTCTTCGAGCCTAAACAGATAAAATATATCCAGCACACAGGTTTTTAACTAATTACTAATGTTCTTAAAGCACTTTGAAGAGTAAAAGCACAATACATGTGTTAATTATTATTAAGAGCTTAGCTTTGAACATGTTCTGATATGAAGAATGTTTAGTGAGTCCTCACCAAATTGTAGCATTATAAATGTATTTGATTAAGAGGTCATTAAGACATTAAAAGGCATCATTACTAATCTATACATGATCTAAGCTTGGCAAACCTCTGTAATCCAGACTCATTATATTAATATGAGTGCCTTTCCGGCCAAAAAAGTGCTGAGATTTTGCATGGTAGCGTTTCCATTTATCAACGATATTACAGATGAAATAAAAACTCTGATTTTTGGAAAATCTCCCTTTCTAGTCCCATTACTTTTTCCTGGGCTTGATATGGTGCAGTTGTTGTTTCTGGCATTAATGCTTCTTAGGTTCAGCATTGCACACATTATTTGAATTGAGTAGTCTTATACATGGAGTGCAAGAGATCTTCAGCAGGCTCTGTCAAGGGGTTTTTTGGATGTGCATCAGTGGATTTTGTGGGAGAAAAAAATCTTTCTGGTAAATAAGATTTATATATGTTCTTTGATAATGTGTTTTAGGGAAACTGTTAATTTTTTTTTTTTAAACTACCAATTGTGATGTGTAGCACAACAAATAGGCTGTTGAAAATCATGGTGATTTTCTTTAAAGTACGTATGATGAAAGAACAGATTAAGTGATGAACTTCCAGAATGAAAAATCCTCAAAGAAATCTGTTAAGAAAAATCCAAGAAACCCAGTGGGCTGCCTTTTCAGTTTTCCTGCAATATTTTATCTGTCATTTAGAAGTGCACAGTTGTTTCTTAATTAGAGGTTTTCTGCTTTGAAAATGAAAAGTATGGCCAGCCATTGACATGTGAAGAAGAAACCCAGTGTTCTTATTGCAGTGTATTTCTCTAAAATGTGATTAAAAAAAAAAAAAGAAATATTTTCTTGAAACATGGAAGCAATTTTTCAGAGTAAATTTGAGGTTTCAAAATGTGAACATTTGTCTTTTTTGGGATAATTTGATGTACTATAAGAAAGTATTAATAAATTTTTTAAAACATGTTAAATCAATCTAAGGATAAATATGATATTTTAATATAATGACTGAGATCCACAAACCCTGGTTTGCATGTAATTCCAGTATTGTAATGGTACAATGCAACCATCATGTCAGTATTTTTGCTTATAAATTCTGAAGTATTTCACCAAAACCATCTACTGTGGCTAATGTATTTACTGTACTGTAAAATTCATTTTATTCAGAAGAATGCAGAAGATTTTTTTGAACTCCTGTGCTTGCAAATGCTCATATATCAGGTGATTTAATGCTTTCTTAATATGGTGAAGTGCATAGATATGCAGCACTGGAATTTGCAAAGCTTCTAAATGTCTAGCTCTATGTATTTAGTTAAAGATTAGGGATTTTACCCCTGACTTCCTGTAAGCTTTCTGTAATAGAATTCTGGTCAATATGGTGGCTTGGAAAATACTTTCTTTCCCGTTATGGAAATTTATACTTAATATTTGATGCCAAGTCAAAACTTTCTTTGGGATTTAGATTCAGATTCAGATGCAGGCATCTAAAGTGAGTTGTCTACAGTACAACCACCTATAAATTACCTAGATAAGTGAACAAAGTATATGGCCTTGATCCAGTTGTCCTCACTTAAGTGTCTGCTGCCACCTGAGATGCCCCTGGGCTTTTGAGACAACTGCTTCTGATGCAGATGTGAGGGAGGATCTGTGGAAGCTCCTTGCCCAGATGGGCAGGTGGCAGTGGTGAAGAGTCCTGCATGTAGGGAAATATGTTTGAGGTCCTCAGGGAGAGCATGTCATGATGATACCAGTTAGACTGTGACATTAGACTGTTATATTGGAAGCTGTGAAATTCCACTGTTTCTCCAGGAGAATAACAGGGCTATCAGCCACAGAATTCTCTGTTTGCACTACAGTTTTGCAATGTAAAAAAAAAATCCACTAGAGGCTCTAGTGGCACCAGCCAAGTGAGTTTAGTCCTATTTGCAAAGGTGACAGAACACCTTTAGGTTGAGGGGTTTGTCATTGTTATACAGTGCCCTACTAGAGAGTGTTGTGTGGTTTCCAAACAAGCTGGCAGACCTGTACAGCACAGCCCTTTTGAAAACTGATACCCAGGGTCTTGTGACCTAAGCTGGACACCTTTTGACAAATATTCTTGAATAAGGACGAGTTAGCAGCCAAAAAAGGTAAATATTGTCTGAAAAATATTATGCTACAGGAATACTAGTGATGCCTGCAAAATAGAAACTGGAAAATGGATTATTATTTTTATTTTACTTTCCTCTTTGTAAATAATATTAAGCACTGTGCAAATATGACCAAAATAATATCCTTTACTATTACTAGAACTGGTTTATGATGCAATGTTAACATTTTCTACCAGAACTTAAAAGCTTTGTACAGAAGACCTGCCTAGTATAGTATATATAAGACCTGCCCTTTTCCATCACAAACTGACTGACTTTTTTATTCCAGTCAGATCAGTTGAGTCATAGTTCAGCATTACAGAGCACACTCTTAGGCTGAGTATCAGATAGCAGACTAATATACTGCAGATTACATTAATCTTACTTGTTATCTTTTCCTCTCTACCCTTTCTTTCCTAATTTTTGTGGTTTTGATTCTATGTTTGTTTTCACTGTTCCATAAGAAAGATTATCCATACAGGACACAAACTATAATTAAATATAGACATGCCTCCTATATCTCATTTACTTATGACTGGTGCTTGAACTCTTAATTTCTTTGCTGGATTATATACACTTTGTAAAGAATAATTTAAACCCCTCCCCCAACCTTAACTGATTTATAAGCTTTTGTGCTTATCAGAACAAAGCTTGAGAGCCCTTGGCTATGATATTAAACATGTAGTCGTGGTTGAATAAAGACTTCCTTAGTCAGCACACACTTAGATTCTAATATCTTAAGCCCCTATGCATCAAGTCGTGGAGCAGCAGCAATGTCTTTTGTATAGAAGTTTCACAGTTTCACAGTTAAGGTATGTACCTAAAAATAGTGTTGGGGCTGAGAAGCTATCTCATAGTCTAAGGAAGTTTGCCAACCACAGATCTGTCTGTCAGCTGAAGAGACAAAAAGGCAGTAGGATGGTTACTACCTTACCACTGTTGTTGAAGTTCAGATACTGTATATCTACCAATGAAAAAGTAATGGTGTCTGGAAGGAGAGGAAGCACCAGGAACTCTGATTTTGGAGTTTACTCAGTTTTCGCTGCTAGCCATACAGAAACTGGTTTTACATTGTCCAGTGACTAAGATAACAACCCCAGTGTCAATATCTATTATCCCAGCAGAGTGCTCTTTTCTCTTTGCTTTTGGATTTCCTTATCAATCTTTCTTGTTAGAATGGCTTCAGTTTTTAAGATGACCAAAAGTTCTATCGCTGTAGTTTTTGAAAGACAGCCCTCCACATCCTAGATGGGTAGGCATCAGCAGTAAAGAGTCAGGTTTCATAATCATCAACTCACAGTACAGCTGAGGTTATCAGAAATGTCTGGAGGTTCCTTGGTCCAATCCACCTGCTCAAAGTAGGGTCAGTTAGAGCCACTTGCACAGAATTTTGTGTCCAGCAGGATTTTGAACATCTCCAGGGATGGAGTCTCAACAAGCTTTCTTGACCACTTCGATTATGTTCACAGTAAAAAAAGAAAAAAATTTTTTTTTTTACTTCTGAAATGGAATTTCTTGTTTTCAATGCATCTCATCCTGTCACTGGGTGATACTGTGAAGCCTCTGGCTCCATCTTTTTCATTCCTTCCCATTTGAATTCTTTGAACCAGCAAATGTAGGAAGCTTTTAGTACTGTAGACTATACAGCACACTTAGATATCAAGTTTGTTAAAAATTATTGTAGTTCTGCTCAAATACAGTCATCTTTTCAAAAAGGCACAGCCAAGAGCTTTAGAAAAAAGCAGTTTTACAAAATGTGATACCTTGTCTCAAAAGTGAGTAAAAAAAGAATGAAGGATCCTAGGACAAAAAGTATAACTGAGATACTTCACCACACCATTAATAGACCTTAGTGTTTTAATCTCTATGCTCTAATATCAGGCCATGCAAGTAAGCTGCATTTTTATTGCATTTTAAAGAGAGGTGATATCTATCAGTTGAAATGACCAAAGTCCCTGCATCTTTTGTATCCAGAAACCAATACCCTCAGTTCTTTCCAGAGACAAAAATAAACCTGAAGATCCAGGAAAAAAAGAAAAAACCAAAAAATTTTTCCTTGAGTAAACAGACTCTCTAAAGCAAAACATATTCACAAGTGCAGAAGAAATATATGGACATTTCCACTAAAATCCACTGACACAGAGATGGTAAGTATCCCCAGGGCAGGGAGAATCAAAATGTCATAGAGGAAAGAAAATGCTTGATTTGCTTGAAACACTATGCAGTTATGTGTGTTTAAGAAAAATAAGCACAATATGTAACACAGTCATGGTAATAAGATGAGAAGGTGATCAATTACAGGAGTATCTAAATATGTTGCTTGGAAAAGGGAATTTTTGTTTTTTCTAGCTGTATTAAGAGTGATTACCAAAAAGGGAATAGAGTTAGTTAAACTAAAGAAAAAATCCCTTTGAAAACTGAAGTAAATCTATTATTATGTAGCAAGTATAAAGCCTAACTCTTTTTGCAACAGGACATTGTTATTTCTCCTCTCACAGTGTCATCTGAAAGCTTAATAGTCATGTTCTGTCTCCTATTATTTAGGTCATTAATGAAAGTATACAGTGTGGTGTGCTACTCGTGCTTAAAATTAATTAGGCACATAAATGTTTGCAAGACAGATTCCTTTGTGGTGCACCAGTCACAGAGGTTTTGGCAATTTTATACTTTTTAAATCAGTTGAAGCTTTTGAGGGTTTTATTTGTTTTGGTTTTTTGCTTTGTTTTTTTCAATAAAGCCATAAATTGCAAAACTGGCTTTTTAAACTTTTCTGATATTCTCTTTTTTCTGACTTATTTGAAAGTGTATGTAAATCTTATCTGCAAAGTTTGGAATTTCCCATTAATAATAATGAAGAAAAAGAAAAGAACAATAAATTGGTTGAGAAGAGCCTGGAATTTTTCACTGAGAGTTATTCAATAGAGTAGAAAACTGAACAAAGATATAAACATCAAACAAATGAAATTTTGATTGTCATTTATGAGGAGAAAACATCTGTAATGGATAGAAGAAACAATCTTGAATCTTAATATTCAGACTTTAATGAGTAAACAGATATTTCGCCATCTTGTAAAACAATAGTATTATGAGCTCAGTCTGGTTAGAACTACTCGGGTGCTTAAAGACAGCCTTAAGTGTTTTTCTGGATCAGGCCAGAATGGTCAGCACCCTGCCAGATTAAATCTTGGAAGAGTTTATGAAAGATACTGAGAAAACTTCTTGTGCATAGCAAGAAATCCAAAACAGTGACCAAACAATGTGTATTGACAACAGGGTAAGCCAAGTTCTTGAAGAGAAAGATCTGAGGTACAGAGTGTCAAAGAAAAAATTATTTTTTGTCTGTTTTTTTACTGGAAAATTTTTTGTCCTCAGTGACAGTTGAATGGATTCCAGACCAAAGCAGAGTTCCAAAACTTTTTTTTTTGTGTAAAACACCAGGTTTGAAAACCCATTTCCATTTGCACAAGCAGGCAAGTGAGCTCACTTGTGGTTGGGTTTGTGGGAAATGCTAATGTAAAGAAAATCACCACTTTCTTTCATAAAACAGTGCAAAAAGCAGGGAGTGTACCTAGATGTATGGAAACTGCTCAAAGCTGGAAGAACTTTGAAATAACTTGCCTGTCTTGCTGGCTTGATAACCCCTTTTCATCAGAAAAAAGTGTTTGCATGTACTCTTCACATTGCAATGTTTTCAAAAAAATGTTTTAGACTTCTACTTATTCTTCTTGAATTACATCCACTTCTTTTCTCCCCACAGGAGGGTGCAATTGCAGGTTCTGAAATACTGCATAAGGATGGGATCCCCCACCTCCATGAAACACTTTGTTTTCTTCTCTCTGCCCTTCTTGTGGGATCACTGAAACTCTTGCATCCCATTCAAGGCCAGGTTGGATGGGACTCTGAGCAACCTGGTCTAAGATGAAGGTGCTCCAGCTAATGGCAGGGATGGTGGAACTGGGTGATCTTTAAGGAACAAAAGCCTTTCTACAGTTCTATGTGGTTTTAAGAATAATGAGATCCTTGTTTAAGTCCCTGTTTGCTGGTAGTTTGTGACTCTTCTACGTGCTTCTTCATCCACAATTCATCAACCCAGTTACACTTTATTTAGTCTTTATTACGTATTTACTATCCAGACACTCAGACAAATTCTAATTTCCTTGGGATGGAGTTAATTTTCATCACAGCAGCCAATGTGGTGCTGTGCTTTGGATTTGTGGCTGAAACAGTGTTGGTAACACATCAGTGTTTTGGCTTTTGCTGAACAGTGCTTGCACAGCATTAGGGTTTTCTCCCCCCTTGCTTACCCCCGGTGAGAAGACTGGGGTAGGGCAAAATGTTACAGGGAGGCACATGTGGGACAGCTGATCCCCACTGACCAGAGGGATGTCCCATACCGTTTGTCATTGTGCCTAGAAATAAAAACTGGCAGAAAGAAGGGAAAGGGGGAGTTACAGCATTTGTTTTGCCAAGTAATTACTATGTGTACAGAGAGCCTGCTGACCCAGGAAGAGGCTGGGTATCTGCTGGCCCATGGGAATTAATTAACTAATTCCTTACTTTGTTCCTCTTGCACATGCAACCTTTGTTTTCTCTCTTAAACTGTTATCAGCTCAGTCTGTGAGTGTTCTCACCTTCCTTCTACTTTCTCCCTGTCCCGGGGGAGAGAGGAGTTGAGTGAGTGGGTGGGTGAGTGTTTGGCAGCTGGCCAGCACCAACCCACCATCTTGGCTAATTAAGTACTTGAACTGAGTAGGAACCCTTTCATTGTACAATAACAGTCTATGAAATTTATCATTTGGCTTGACCCTAAAAGTATAATTCACCATAAAGTGTGAAAAATCCTGATTTTTTTGTTCATTTTATCCATCTTTGTTCTATAATGTTTAAATTTCTTATGTGTTTCCAAGTCTGTAGGAGAATGTTATGTTGGCAAAACCGCAGCAATTTTACAGGCTCCAACCTCAGTCACGTATTTCATGTTTTCAGTTCTTTCACTACCTACAGTACATCTGAAGGCCCTGTCAGTTTGTATCCAATTTTACACATGTTTTTGCACTCTCTGGGTAGACTTTGGCCTATTTTACAAGAAGAGTTAGCTGATCTTGCCTTTGAAGTCTGGAAGCTCTGCTGCAGAGATTGGCTATTAAAGGAAAGGAGGCACGGTGCCTGCTGTAAGGGGATTTCAGTCCTCATCTCTTTAACATTTCCAGAAAGCAAATAATCCTGATAATATGGCTGACCAGTTCAGGGTAGTCTATAAAGCAAATCCATACTGATAAAAGCAGAGAGGTAAACTCAGTGAATTGTGTATGTATCCTGTATTTATTCAGCTCTGAATATTGCAGTGGTTATTTGTGAGGTTAATGAATACTGAGACACTTGATAGATAAGCCTCCAACACTTAATTAGTGTTCCTTGTAGGAACTTGAAGTACATGTCTGTTGAGAAGCTAAAAATATAGGAATATCTGTAATTTTCTGATTCCCTGAATTCAGTGGTTACCTGAAAAGCCAAATATTAGAACATAGTTGCACAGTATTGTATAAGGCACTGAATTTGTCAACTTCTTTAAATGCAGACATAACTACCAGTGATATTTCAGTTGTTGCAGGCATCCATCAGTAATCAAGGAAATAAAAATAGCAAATATTCATGGACAGAGTGATAATTCTGATCCCAGCAGTGTCAGTAATATATTAATTTAAATAATCAATAATTTAAATAATTTAGTTTAAATTATTCAAACAATTCAAATAATTTAAAAAATTTAAATATCATGAGACTGGATTAAGAGCATAACATAAACAAGTATTCCTTTTGGCTACCAGTTCTGGATCAAACACAGCACTATTAATTCTTTGGTCAAGCACTGTGTGATGCACTGAAACATAAATGAGCTCCCAGTAAAAAAAACAGTGCAAATAAGAAAAGGCAACAGGTCACAGTAATAGGTAACTCTCTACTGGAGGCTGGATGTCACTGAGAGACTGCCAAGCCTTGTACAGTCCACAAGGCATTATCTGCTGCTGTTGTGTTGTGTGGGCACCAGTGATACAGCCAGGAGCAGGCTGAGGAGGATAAGGAAGGATTACAGAGCCCTAGGAGTGACAGTAAGAGACTTTGAAGAGCCAGTAGTTTTTTCATCAATCCTCCTAGTCACAAGGAAGGTGTCAGTTAAATCTGGTTGATCAACAAATGGTTACAGGACTGGTGCCACAGCCAGGGGTTCAGCTTCCTCACTGCAGGATTTTGAGATGTATCGGCCGGCAAGGAGGGCACACAGCAAACTCACTACCCCAGACTTCAGAGGAGCAGACTTTGGCCTCATCAGAGATCTGCTTGGTAATGTGCCATGAGATAGAGCCCTGAAGGGAAGAAGGGCACAAGAAAGCTGGTCAGTATTCAAGGATCTCCTCCCACAAGCTCAAGAGGGATGTGTTCCAACCTAGTGAAAGTCAGGAAAAAGCCTGAGAAGGTCTGCGTGAATGAAGGAGCTCCTGGACAAACCTAGACACAAAAAGAAAGCCTACAAGAGGAAGGAAGAAAAGACAGGTAGGCTGTGAGGAATGCAGAGAAATTCTCTGAGGACCAGGGATCAGGTTAGGAAAGCTGACAGAATTATACCTGCCCAGGGATATCAAGTGTAACAAACAAACCTTCTGTAGATACCTCAGTGATAAAAGGAAGACTAGGAAAAATGTGAACCCTCTCTGGAAGGAAATGAGGGACATTGACACCCAGGATGGGGAGAAGGTTGAGATACTTAACAACTTTTTTGCCTTGATCTTCACCAATAGGTGTCCCAGCCACACTACATGAGTTGCAGAAGGCAAAGGCAGGGATTGGGAGAATGGAGAACCTCCTGCTGTAAGAGAGGAGCAGGTTTGGGACCATCTAAGAAACCTGACGTAGCACAAAGTCCACGTAACTGAGGAAATGCATCCTCAGGTTCTGAGGGTGGATGAAATCATTAAGCCACTACCCATCATATTTGAGAAGTTGTAGCATTATGGTGAAGTTCCCACTGACGGGAAAAGGGGAAATATAACCCCCATTTTTAAAAAGGGAAGAAAGGAAAACGGGGGAATTACGGGCCAGCCAGTCTCACTACTGTGCCTGACAAAGTTGTGGAGCTATACTGAGGCAATGGAAATCAAGGAGCTGGTTTGTGACAGCCAGCTGTGTGCTGTAAACTCTGGAGGATAACATGAAGAGTAGGATTAACTTCTGTAATTTGAGGGGTAGAATTCAGCTTTAAATTCAGAATGTATTTCAAATTCAGAGCCTAAACCTAAATAACTGTCAATGTTTGTGCTCTGCATGTGAGCTGGGTGTCTAAGATTCCCTCACTGAAGACGTAGGCAACTGTTCAGTTGCCTAAGTATGAATTCCTGACACCTGTGACATACGGTACCTGAGATGCTCCCCTGGAGCAAACAATGTACAATAGACCCATTGAGAGGCTGGAGGAGATTCTATAAGACATATGAAATGGCATGGGACTCCTTTGTATTGACACCTGCCATAGAGCTAGAGGAGATAAATCATTTGCTGTGGAAAGAGTTTTTAGCACAAAAAGAATTGTTGTGGCCTGCAGTCCTCAGGAGGTAGCTGAGACTACCTTTTTACACAGCCTATAGAGAAAATGGCAATAACCAGTAGTCACAGATTACTTTGTTTACATTCCCAGGTATCCTTAACTCTGGTGAAATTAACCCATGTGGGGATTTTTCTTTTTCAAAAGAATGTTACATTTAATTATGTATTTGCTTTTTATAACAACTCCTCCCATTACTGCTCATACAGTTCCTTCAGGATTTGATTTTTTCAACAAAACTTTCTCTGTGTCACAGCAGGAAGTGGGTGGGTTGCATTATTCTGCCTTTTGACCGCTGTTGCTTGATGTGTGCTTGATAATCCCCGTAAGCCGTAAATATAGTAGGTCTGTATTCCCAGAAACTTCTGATATGCAAGACTGAGGTCATAGAAAGAAGAATTTGTGGATGCTCAGTTTAGCAAGTAAAGCTGCTGGTAGTTCATTTACATAAATTGAACAAGTTTTGTTGGCAAACGTTGGCAAAGCTTTGTTGGGCAAATGGTTTTTTTTTCAGAAAAGAAAAGACCATAATGTACCTTCAAAAAATCACTGTAAGGTTATAATACAGCTACGTTCTCTGACTCCATGATTCTCGATAGTTTTGCTCATTACATAGTACAGAAGTACCCATAAGCATCTTAAAACACAAGATCCATTGAAGTGTGCATCTCTGAGGAGGCATATAATCTTATTATGTTTAAATCTGTAATATCCTAAGACTTTTTTTTTTTTCCTTTTCCACAAATATGGGAAGAGATTAGAAACTCAGGTATGGAAACAAAGCAGCTCTGTACTGTTTCTGACATCTCTAAAGGCAGCCAAGTGCAGAAACAAACTTTCCTGAGTAGGAACAAGTAACAATGACTCTTCACTGCGCATTCTGCTTTTCACTTTGTAGGTAATTACTTCTTGCTGTCATAAAATATATTTTGTAAAGATTCTGCTCTGAATTATTAATTTATACAAATATATTTAATATCCTTCTAATGGTCTATACCTTCCTTGGAGGAGATGGAATGCTTACCTGCTTTAGAAGAAAAGGTTGTAAAGAAGACCCTTATGGGTATTATGGGTTTTTGAAAAATATTGATGCTTGACATAAATGTTACAGGCTTTTGTGAAATACAAAAAATATTTAAAGAAGCCCAGCTGAGTTCTAGGGCATCCTGACCGCAGATCTGGAACTACAGAAAACAAGTCATAAACCTCTGGACCTTGGAATTAAGAAATCTGGCTCAAAAAGGCAAAACCTATCTGTTCATCCATAGTTAACAGCCTTTTTCGCAATTGTATATGCAGAAAAAAATCACATTTTGTTGAATAAACAATGCTTACCTCAAGCAAAAACAACTGATGCTATTGGAAAAGTGTGAAGGATATTGAGGAGTAAAATGATCGTCAAGCTTGAGGCAAATGCAAAAAAGGCAGAAAAGAAATACAGAAAGGAAATGTGTAAGAGGGAACCAGACCTCTGGTGCTTTCCCCAGCTGACTTTGTTTCATTTGTTGCTTTTTTTCATCATCTCTAATGCCAGTGTGTGTGTGCAACAGAAACTGAGGTACAACAGAGAACCTGGGAAAAAAAAGACAAAAAGGAAATGGAAAATAAGAGAAACTACACAAAATTGGACATGAAATAAAAGAAAAGGGTATAGATAGCACTAACAAGAAAGGAAGACAAGTAGGAATCAGGAGGGAGAAAAAGATGACTCACACAGAATTATGCATAAGGGTAAGGAAGATGGTGGAAAGTAGAGAGAATCTGTAAAACGAAAAGATGAAACTTGTTACTGATAAAATGGGAAAAAATTTAATTTTCTAGGGTGTAAGGGAGGAAAGAAACAACCCAAAACATAAAGGAAAAAGTAGGTAAGGTACCATTAAAAAGGAGATGGAATAGCAAAATAGAAAAGAGTAAATAATAATTGAGCAGAAGCACCAGAACCTGCTTGAAGACCTGCAAGTAACTGGAAATTGAATAGACAAGTGTATCAAATTGCCAAAATATCTTCAGTGGACCACACTTGCTAAGTATTAGTTTCTTCTGATGATGCAATTCTTCCTTGCCCCTACACAAGAAGAATATTTTGTGAAACGGGGTTTCCAATGTACCACCCTGCAATTCTTCCTCCTCTTCACTAGAAACTTTATTCAAGTCATTTGCCTTTGTATTGTCATGCCAATAAGACAGTCAGGTTTCTGTAAACGTGCCAGGTGGTCTTCTTTCTCAAATTCTCTGTGTCTAAGGCAGAGGGTTGCTGAAGTGGAGAAGACTAATAAAAAAGGGAAAAAATATGGCAGTTCTAATTTCATTGCATATACTTCCCACCTCACCTCCTAGGAGGCTGGCTTAGATCTGAAATGTGATGTTGGGGCCTTATTGGTGTTTTATGTTAAAAAAATAAGAGCAGTAATTAATATCAGGCGGCACTAGGCAAGTGGTAAAACAGATCAGTAGGTAGAAAGAGCAAAAATCAATTCTAGTGTGGAAAGCAATTCCTCTAAACAGGAAATCCTGTGGAGAGAAGTACCATTGTTCATAAATTGTTTCTCTTCCTTAGCTAATTAAAAAACAGTTTTTGTAGTGTGGTTAGGCCTCAGCTGGCTGGGATACAAAATCCAGTCATGTGAGGCTTGATGAATTAAAATCACAGTTTTCACGTCTTTTTGGCTTGCAAAATTTTCCCCATGTTTCTCTTATTAAAAAGAAAAAAGAAAAAAAACCCTTGTTTTTTGTAGTATTTTGTTTTACATTGATAACAATGAAATGTTTTGGTGAGTCTCTATGCTGTCTTTTATCACTGGTTCCAGCCAATAAACTAGGTATGACTTCAACAGATGTTTCTTCTGCTGCGGACAATAAGATGTTTTGAAGTCCTCAGAAGCAAATTAAAGTAAGAAGAAGTTGCATGGAAATGAGAGACATTTTTCCATGAAGATTAAAAAAAAAAAAAAAATAACCTTTGATGTCCTATTTAGGCCTAATAATAAAAAGCAGAAAGATATTCAGGTAAAGACATAACTCTGCGTAGGAAGGAACATCTACAACATTCACAATTAGTCACAGTTAATGTTAAATCTGGACTTTCAATGCATCATGCCAGATTTTCCTTTGGTGTGACTGTAACTTCTTTGACTTTGATAAAGCTGGATGGACTGTTTTATATCAGGTAGGATCTGCCCCTCTGAGTCATATTGTGAACAAGAAGAAAAGAAGGAACAAAACTTGAAGAAGGATTAGAAGATGCCTGGTTTGTATCTCATTTAAATTCCTGTTGGTTTTCCAAAGCATCATGAAGGCTTTTGTGTTTTGTGATGCTGTATGCAGCATTATTAAAAGTAACGGTAATGTAATTCTTCTTTAAGTAGAAATTATTTTGATTCAGATTTTAGATACATATTCAGACCTAGAAGAAATACTCATAGTATTTCCTTCTCTTTTCCTCTCTGGGCTAAGCCCAAAGGTTTGCTATCTTCACCTATTTCTGTAAAATTTTTAGGCTTTTAGTGGTGCTTAATTGTCTTGTATAAAAATGTTGAAGCCTTGAAAATGTAAGGAAAAGAACCACAAAATCAGGCTCAGTGTTTATGGGACTTATAGGTGAAACTACACAAGATTACTGCATTTTTGGCAGCATTACTTATAAGATTTTGTCCAGGAGAGGACAATACTGCAGAATGTCATCTAGTGGGACTGATGTTCAGGAAAGCAGCTGTACATGTGAAGCGACCAGTCATACTCCATAAAGTTGGAAGAAAACTGTGCTAGAAACAGAAATGATCCCAGAGAGAGGACAGAGGAGATGAAGGAGGAAGTGAAAAGGATTCACTGGTCAATTTAGTAAATTCCCATAAAGCTGAACTCCAACCAACAGACCAAGAATTTCTACTTTGGTAGAAACTTTGATCTATGGATCAGATTCCAGACTAGGGATGGAACAGTGGTGATAGACTGCATAAATGGGATTCATGACACATCATATGTAAGGTCTCACCTGACTTTCTGTTGGCGAAAGGTGTGGCTTTTCTGCAGGTTCTGTCTAACACCTGTCAGAAGCTTCAGATATTTAAAATGACATCTAAGATGGCTTCTGATGCCTGGATCACACCAAAGGACCTTGATTCATTTTCCTCCGAGCTGCTGCTGCTGCTGCAGAACATCCATCACCCTTGGTCATCTCAGACACAACAAACCGAACGTCTCCAGACACCTACATGCGGGCAAATGAAGGAAATCCCAAAAGTGACCATGAAATTCAGCTTTATGAGTCTTTCTTTTCAATGAAGAAGAAAGATTACCTCCTCTCTCCCATTGTATGTATCTCTGTTAGGATAGGATGAATGGATTTTACTCCTAGAGGACTCTCATGCTTCCCAAAGGTAGCAGATATCTATGTTTAAGTAACCAAATCCTACCCTAAGTACACCAAGTGAGTTGAATTGCTGTTTCAGTGCCACTGTGTAGGATCTGACAGGCTCCTGTCCTTGCAGGAAGCCCCTGTTTAGGTAAAGGAAACTGCACGATCTCCAGATGTGGGTTCTGACAAGCCCCTGCCCTGGCAGGAGGGCCTGGAGATAAGGAGGTCACACCATCCCCCTGCAGGCCCCTCTTTGGGAAAGAGAGAATCTTTCTGGTTACATCGAGAGAAGACAGACCCATGATCCTGTAGGAAACTCTATGTAAAATACCCTGATACCCATTGGTTTCTCACCCTTGCACACCCACCTCTGTACCCCCATAAAAGAGACCCCTCTGCCCCAAGTTGGGAGAGAATTCGTCTCTGGTCACCCCTTCGCGGAAGATGGAAGAACAAAGCTGCTTCTGCGGAACCACCAGAAGGACCTCTCCTCTCTCTGTCCGGGCCTGGCCATGGGGGTTTGCCTTGCAGAGCAGAGCTGAAATCACTGCTGAATCACTAAGAGCTGATGGCTGCTGAGCCAGGCATCTCTGCAGGCAACCCTGGCTGAGGGCTGAGAGAAGCCACAACTCCCTGGGAGACGGCTCCTCATGGGGTCACCTCTGCAGAGGGTTCCTCACGGGATCACCTCTCCATACGGTTCCTCACGGGATCACCTCTGGGCCGGCCACAGCTCCTTGGGCCTGAGCCTCAGACTCCAGCACCAGCCAACCCCCATCTTTACTTTACCACTGACTAGAAATTCAGATTATAATGGGGATATTTTTGTTTCCTGACTGACCTCCAGCTGCTGCTGTAGAAGATTGTTGGTGGTACATCAGAGCTGCCACTTCTGTGGGTGCCTTACTGTCCCTTTTGTGTTCAGCCCCTTCACCTGAGTATATGATATCTAAACTTAGATGATTGAAACAACTTCCTAACATTCATTAATATTAGAATTAGATGAGAATCACAGCCTAAATAAGTGTCTATACACAATTATTTAAACATAGAACTTTTAGTATTTAGATATGCCCTTCTGCTTCTAACATAATAACAACATGAATACTACTTATATGAGATATTACTTATGGTATTCAATAATTGAAGTCAGTACTGTTTCTTGGTTACTATGTTAATAAGTATATTAGCATGTAATACAATCGTAACTAAATATAAAAGTGTTCATTGAGTTTCTTTATTGATTTCCATATCTAATCATATTAATGGCATAAGTAGGGAGGTATAAAATAATTTTTAAACACTTAGCAAAGCAAATAAATAACTTCCTTGATCAAAGACACTTCCTGGAGAAAAAGAATTCGGAACATATGGTCAGAATTGAACTGTAATTGTTCAAAATTAAAATGCATAAGGATTTTTTGTCAGATCATTTTTATTAATTATTTTGGTTGTTATTATTATCATCATTATTAGATTTTCTCAGTATTTTTTGTGTAGTATTAAAATCTGCTCTCAAAATTCTTTAGACTGGTTCAATAATTTTTTGTCAAGCAGGAGGAAATTTCAAATTTTTTAGTACAGTGGAATATTCTGAAGATATATAGAGAGAGCTAATCTGAATTTTTTATCCATTAAACTAAACTAGTAATGTACCAGCACAGATCCCTGTTCCTAAATGACACTTTATGAGAATCAGTTAAAAATTTAATAAATGTCTTCTATCTGTATCTGTATCTGACTTAGTATATAAGCATATAGCTTATAAGTTTGTAGAATTGTATAAAATACAAATCAAACCCAGAATTAGTTAATTTTCTATCACAGTAAAATATTGCTAAACTAATTTGCAGGTTTACTGTCTGGAAAGAGGCCAGGAGAAATACTTTGAAAGTTGCACAGTGAAATCATAAGAATTTGCAAATGATAATGGGTCATGCTTTTAATTCTACAAAGAGTTATGCATCTAAGCAGGCAAAAGGAGTTTTAATCATGGCTGACTGAGTTTGAGGAAATGCCATCTTGTTTTAAATGTTTTGTATGTTGCAAGTCTTCTCAATCTTTTTGCTTTATCTTTTTTTAATATAATTCCGATTCTTACTGACAGCCTTCTAACAAGTAACAATTGCTGTCCTTAAGGTAAAGCTTTTCCTTAAGCAGGAAAAGTACCATCTGAGGACCAAACAGGTAAAGAACTATGAAGAAGTCTGAATGTTTACTGAATGTTTTTGAAAAACTTGGTTCTGTAAATTTGGCTCATATAAAGAGACATATGGGTTTAATCTTCCATTCAGTCCAACAGTTTTGCACTGGTGTAACTTCGTTAGAGTTGCAAGGGTGTAGAGTTGGAATAACAAAATAGAGAATCAGACCCACATGTGTTTCATATCCCCTGGGAGTTGTGTATCACGTGCTTCTCAGATCTGGTGCACGCGGAGTGGCATGGAATATCCGTGGGACAGATCCTATGTTGTGTTAACTCATGTGAACCAATATATTATCAAGTGTATGGTAGTGAATAAAATAAGTACTTGGCAGGTTCAACCTCTGAAAGGAGAAGAAAAGTGTTATAAATTTATGCAAAACCCACTGTTGGAATAAGCAGTAAGTTTTTTCAGGTCTGCCTGTGTTCTGGTATTTGAGATAACGAGTCAAGGCACTGGTTCTGTAGTTAGGAATGGTTCACCTCTTAAAGAGGCGAGTAAACCCAGTATTGATTTACAGTGAGTACAGAGAAGTGAATAACTTCACTTATGGAAGGCCATCACTGTTTCTAAAAATCAACTGAATGGGAGTTTGAGGTTTTGTTTTGTTTTGCTAAAATTGCAACCCAGCTACGACTGAGCCCAAGCCTGTTTATGTTACAAGAACTGGTGGATCTGTAGTATGAGGCAAAAAGACTTGACTAACAGCTGTAGGAAAACAGTGCAGCATCCTGATCTGAGTGCAAGATTCACAGCATATGTTAAATAGTTGTTGTGTACAATGGAATGGATTTAATTGTATTTAGCCATTCTGTAATTTGCAAACCAATTGTTAAAACATGCTGCAGGATGTCAAACTCATATTTTTAATAAGCTGGGCAAACTATCAAGTGGTCAATGTTCTTGTGATTCAGCCTTTTTTGATTAGTTGCTTTGCAGGCGGGTTTGGACAGTTATATGGAAACAATACAGGGATGAACAAAGAAGAAACTGGAGTGATAATTTGAGAGAGTAACTGGGAAATTGGTCAAAGGAGAAAAAAAAATGATGTAGATGGTTCACGGCATGTTGCTTTTTATCCTGGTCACTTAAAAACAATGTGCTATAATTTATGAGTAGACAGACCTGGTTAATGCTTGCTTGGTTTATGTAGATGCTTGGGTGTCCAAAAGCCCTAAATCAGTTTTATAGTATGCATTGCATGTATTGTTGACTGGCTGACCTGAATAAAATGAAGTTTACAAACTGGTTTTGATTAACCATGTCTGAATGAAGACATTTAGCCTATTATTAAATTTAGAAGCCACTCATTTATATGTTGTTTTATTGCTAATCATCTTTTACATTACTGTCAGAGTTTCCATAATGTCCAATTAAAAAACAAACATTGTGCAGAGATAAATAAAAGCTCTCTAGGCTTGTGAGAATAGTGTAGACTGTGTTTGGAAAGCACCCATTCAACTGCATTGTATATCTATGGAAGAATTACTGCCCGAGACAAAAGACATCTCTTTTCTCTACAGCAGACTGGATGGATGGTCTGTCAGTTTGACCAACACAGCTCCACTGAGTTTACTTACAACAGCAAAACCTACTGGAAGCACAGCTTCCTTAGCCATTCATCCTGATGAATGAGCACCATCCTAGACATGGAGTATTTCTCTTTGGAGGCATAGAGTACACGGCACCCAAAACCCCTCCTGAGGGTGTCCCATGCTGGGCTCTCATGGCTACTTAACACTTTGACATTAAATAATTAGAGCTACACACATTGATTCCATGTCTTCCATTAAAATAATCACTGCTGGTGTGGGTCCAGGCACTGCCACATGTTGTCCACATTGTTTGCTAGCACACAGTCTCGGGCGTGCATTTCACTTGTGCCAAGAAGCTGTCTCCCAGGTGATGCCTGAACAGAGACCAACAGGTGGCACACATTAGAGTGCATTCCCAGAAAAAGTTCAGAGGTACCACCAGGTTTGAGGAGCAAGACAGTTCAGTTGTATGGATGAAACCTCTGCTATGTCAGCTGGGCAGAGAATCAGTCGTGGCTCATTTTCATTGCTGCTGTAAATGAGGCCATTAAATTGCAGTGAGGTACACTGAAATTCCTGAGGTATGTACTGCCTCAGAGGAGGCCTTAAACAATCTGTTTGCATGTGTGCCTCTCTGAAGGGGAAAACACACAGTTTGAAAAGCTATTCTGCTTTGGGATGCTTACAGGGGGCTTAGCTTCCATCTGAAATCTATTTTTCCTGATTCAGTGCTTTGAATATGGCAACTCATTAAGATATCAAGTATCTTAATGTGTGTTACCAGCAAAAAAACAAGCTGTAGTTTAAAATCTGTTTTGCATTGAACTGGTGGGACTGAAGTATTCCACTACAACTCCAGTATTTACTTTGAGTATGTGAAAGAGCTGGGAGCAATCAACTGCTAAAAGAGACTCACCTCACCATATCTCAAGTTGATTTCCAGCTTCCATTTCAGGGGAAATATCTGCATATTTTCCCAATTAAAATAGTGAAAAGAGAAACAAAACTAGAAGTGATGTGCTAACAATTAAGAAAACATCCAGCTAGAATTGAAAGGGGGAGGAAATGGCTCATCACAAACACCTTTCACACAGCAGGAGCTGACCATGTCTGTTGTGTGTACCTCCACAGCCACTGGTTTGGCTTGATTTCAAGGTGATGATTGTGGAACAGGACATACTTATGTTTGGAGGAAGGTGGCAAAGAATCATTCATTGTCTGTGCCTCAGATCATTGCATTTTATCAGACCTTTGTGAGTATTGTTTGCAGTTCCCTTGAGATGTACAAAAGAATGCAGCCCTTATTGCCTCCAGCCTTTGCTTCTCAGCTGAGACTCAACTGTGTGTCTTACAGTGTCTGCTCACAAACCATCCCCTCCAGCTTCTTGACATCCACAAAGTAAATATTGCATCTCGTAAAAGAAACCAAAGCTCTTAGGAGGAGCAATTGCAATGAGTCTCTTGGCCCTGCACAGTCTGAAGAGCTTAAAATGGGATGTGAGTTGGGAGCAGACTTCTTTCCTCATAAGTCAGGAGGGGATTGCTATTTCCAAATTACCACACCTGTTAAGTGCAAACACAACCTACTCCTGAAAACTGGAAAAACATGGATGCTGTGAGAGTAAAAGAAGCTCTGTTTTCCATCTGACCATCCAGTAAAACAGACCTACCTTTACCATCTTTCTGCATCCCATGGATCAACCCACTGCCTCTCTGGAGGCCATGTGGAAGGCTGGGGTCCCCCATTCCTGCTTCCCTGAGGAACATTTGAGCAGTCAAGCAATGTGAGCAGAGACAAATGCTGCATGGGAAATAGGCGTATAAATAAATCTGATTGGGGAAAAACCAAAGCAAACCAAACCTATATTGAATGTGTTTTCAAAAGCTTTTTAAAAAAATGGGAAAGTTTTAGTTTTATAGAAAGTTCAAAATGTGGAACTGATTAATTCTTTTACTGTCGTAAAAGCAAGTTTTCTCCTGTGAATATTTCATGCATCACTGCCCAGCTGGTTATTTTTTTTTTACCTTAACATCTTGGCAGAACATTGTTGGACTGTGTCAAGAAGTTCAACTTTTTTGTGTAGGATTTTTTTCCCCAAAAGTTTGAAGATCAAGATTTCCTGGGCTTGACTTTTAAAAACATTTTACGGCATGAGAATGACATGTGGATTTCAAAATAAAGAACTGTTATCATCACAGACTGCAATAAGTACATCCTATAAAGCTCATAGAGTTCCTGACAAGAATAATGCTGTATTAATCAATATAATTTTATTAAGCAGCGTATATATGGTAAAAATAAAATAATTACTGCTTCTGATATCTTGTTGTTGGTTAATCTGTAGTTTCAGGAGAGTTTTGATGTGAAGATATTAAGAGGAAAACCAGGTATCATATCACTGTGTAATTTGTTCCAGTGAATATTTTGGAAACAAGTACTTTTTCCAACTTTAAATTTTCTACCTTAAGCTTATACTTATGTGTAAGTTGTCAAACAAGAGCTTGCCTGTTAAAAGTTTCAAGTGTTTCTTTTAGACTTTGGGACTTGGCAACTTTTGAAATGTTAAATTTTAAGACATTAAAAATGATATCTAATAGCATAAAAGTTGTAAAGGTTATAAAGCTCATAAAAATATAGTGGGATCATTCTCATAAGTTCAGCTGTAACTCAGTTACAGAAAACTATTATCTGCACAAGTTAAAATGTACTTACTAAATCTCAAATAGAGAAAATCCCTTTTCCTTTTATGAGAGTGCAGGCAACAGAAGGAAAACCAGCATCATCTGACAGATGTGATTATCCTGCAGTAGGCCTGAAAGTCATAACTATATTCCAGAGAGGTGCGTATGATGGGATGATGTCAAAACACCTGGGTGGAACTCTGTCAGCTCCTTGTCTCCCGTTTGTGTGATTCCTGTGTGGCTGTCAAAGAGGCTCCACAGTGTGTTGGGTTTAATAAAAGCAGTGAGTGAAGGGAATGAAGCAATTGCAGAGCCATTCAGTTGAAAGCAGGTCCTCCACAAATGATTGGATAATTAAAAATATGAATGTAGCTAATCCATGTTGACATTTTTATAGCCTTTACATGAAACAACCTTTAAGGGCATGTTGGAATAGAGAGATAAAATTCTATGGGAGGACCACTGGCAGTTGATCACAGAAAAAGAAGGTATTGTATGAGGAAAATGCTGGTTTGAACAGAGCATAAGAAAGCAAACTGGATGCCTAAAAATAAACATCAATGGGAATCTCCTACATAAAAACCACTGCTGAAGTAGTTGTATACATAATGATGAATCTGTAACAACAAGCACTAAGCTATCCCAGGGGTGACTGAAGGGCAGTGTTGCACAACCATAAGTGACATGGAGACTGGCAAATAGTGAGCAGAAGTGAGGACAGTATTCTGCCTTTTGTATCACTCGTATAACTTATTCATTTAATACTGCACCTTCTGGTATACTGTTTATTTCATGTGTCTATGTTATAAAACAAATAAGCTTAAGAAGCAAAAGAAGGGTTCATAATTTGAAAAATAAAGCATAAAGGACTTCAGTGATATATAAAACAAATTAACAGATATATTACAATACATCCATGGGTACAGAGAACAAATCAATTAATATTCCAGCATTCTTTATACCAGTAAAGAAAAGGCACGAAAGAATACAATAGCACAGAATTTAAAGACCAGGGAAAAACAGAAGTATGCAGCTTCATTTTCACAGTGATGTAGTTCCCAGTGAGTGTTGTGCAGTCAGGACTGCAATGGGTTTGACATCATGTAAAATAAATACATAATGGAAATCTTTCTAACTGATAGATTCTAGCTGTCAGTTGATAAACCATGGGACATGGTAAACAAGTTGCAGTGCTCCATAATGCTTGGGGTAAGGTATTTGGCCAGTGCTATTAAACAGACAAAATCTTAATACCATGCATTGGAGAATGATGGATTCTTTTGGTGCTCTTCGTGTTTGCATGACATTAAGACTCTTAAAATCAATCAGACATAAAGTCCAAAAGCGTTTGTACACAGAGGTTGTTTCTAACCACCAGTCATGTGAACTGGTAAAAGTTGGGGGCCACTAGGTTAGAACAGCATAAAATATTTAGTGACAATATCAGGAGGTCTTTGAAAGTATAAGTGGTAGGGGTAGGACTCTCAAATTCAGGAGTGGGATTTTTTTGCCTATCCCTGACCCCTACCACACATTAAACTAGCCCTTGAGAATATTTTTATATATCAATAGATCTCCTCAGCTGCCCATGACCTGTTCTCCTAGTTCATGGCGCCTGAATGTATGCTGCTGTGCTTACATACTCTCCCTCTTACCTCTTCCTACAAATTGGCCACACTCTCCTTCCAGCCAGGGAATATGTTGCCACTACAAAAGTAGGAGCAAAACTATCCTTAAGATCTCTTGGATGAATTGGGAGAGATAATTCATAACAGTAGTCAGTGAGATTTTGGCATGAGTCACCTGTACAGAACCTGAAATGTTATGGGCATATAATAATGAAAAGAAGGGGAAAACAGACCAGGAAAAAAATTATTCTTTATAAAAGAGGTAATGAAAATCTGCACTGTGGTGCCCTGGGATGTTGTGGAGCCAGTGTCAGCTCATTCAAAACAGGATTAGCCAAATTAATGGACAGCAGTCCGTTAACAGATACGTGAAGAACCAGACTGATATGTGTTCTCTGGCATCCCTCATATATTGGCTTGGGGGTTTGGGACTTTTTGAAGGGCATGTGCTACAAAAAGTAGCCATGA